>JAPDNY010000004.1:162278616-163001949 GCA_029375565.1 Gekko gecko | reverse complement strand
TTATAGGGTCTGAGTTACAGCCCCCCCAAAAGGTTCCTAAGGAAAGTGATTTCTGGAGAAATGGCACACAGTTTCAGGAGGTTCAAGATCCTGTGCAAGCTAGAGACATCAAAGTTATAGGGGACCATCCCCAGATGCTCCTTTACATGTCCTTCAGGTTCTATTCTCCTTGTTGCTTTAAAGTTTGGTAAACATTTAGCTTGAGCAGAGACAGTCTGTCTGGAAATGCATTCATTCACAAACTGCCACAAACTACAATGAACAGCTTGAAAGTTCGTGGACAGTTCATGCCAGTTGACCTGCCATGAACTTAACTTCACAAACCATGAACTGGCCAAAATTCATCACAAACCTTAATTCATGAGCTGGTTTGTGTGCATCCCTAGTTGATGCAGCTCAAGATCATATTCACATTTTTTTGCTGCTGCATCACATTGACATAATGATAGCATATCAACAATAAATTATTACAGTTTCTGCAAACATATACTGATATGTTAGTTATTACATGTTTTCCCGTCCATGACCAGATACGTGCTCATTATTTTCCTGGTATTCCTTCCACCTGGAATTACTTTCCAGTTAAAGTATTCATTGTCTGTATTGATATAAATCAGATTTGTCTCTAAACTCCTTCAGGCTAAAACTGAGGTCATTTTTGTTCCTGGAGAGCATCTCTTGATATTTAACAGGTCATTTGTTGGTGGTGGCCTGCCGAAACTCCCTTAATGTTGTCACTAGCCAATGTCAGCATTCTTTTTCTTATGCCCTTTGCTAAATCTCTGAAAATCTTCAATCTGAAGCTGTGCTGTCCACTTTACCACCTCAGCACTCTGCCACTTCATTCCCTTTCTACTGCATGTAAAGATCCTGCCAATATCAGCTTTGGAGGCCTTTTTCCTTGACTTCTGCAAGGGCCGGGGAGAGGGCTAGGGAGAGGGTGAGCCAGGAAGGGCTGGGGAGAGAGCGGGGAGGCATTTAAATGTCTCCACATGCCTTTATCAGCTCCCCTGCCCAAGCGGGCAAGTTGAGGAAGGCTTCTGGATCCCACTCCCCCACCCTCTCCTGGCTCGCCTGCCTCAGCAGGTAAGCCAGGAAGGGCCAGGGAGAGAGCAGGGAGGCATTTAAATGTCTCCCCGCACCTTCGTAGGTTCCCCTGCCCAAGTGGGCAAGCCGAGGACAGCTTTTGCAGCCCCCCACCCTCTCCTGGCTCACCTGCCTCAGTGGACAAGCCAGGAAGGGGCAGGGAGAGAGCAGGGAGACATTTAAATGCTTCCCCACACCTTTGTCAGCTCCCCTGCTCAAGCAGGCAAGCTGAGGAAGGCTTCTGAAGCCCCCTGCCCTTTGCTGGCTTGCCCACCAAGGCCGGTGAGCCAGCAGAGGGCAAGGGGCATCCCTAATCTGGAGTCATGCTGCAGTGGCGGCACAATCTTTCCATTATATTCCATGGTCCCATAGAATATAATGGAAGGATTGTGCTGCTGCTGCGACCCAACTCTAGAAAAAAGGAGCGTGCTGCCACTGCCATTTATACCCAGTCCTGCGCTGCTAGAGCAGCACTTTGGTGCACTCCGGCCCCAAACGACCCATATATATATATATTGCCTTCAAAATAAATCCATTGAAATTATTTACCTTCTCTATAAATATAGGCTGTTTACCTACACATACAGCTGACATTATTTTGCATCCTACAATGCATGAGCAGGAGACCTTTTTTTGGCTCCTTCTTTTGAACTGGTGGCTCTCTCTACAATTACGAGTTATCTGAATAAATAGGATAATATAGAAATGTACTGATAAAGATTCACTAAAACTGAGTTTGGCTGGCAGTCCATCTGTTTGTCATGTGTTTTAACTCCCTTTGAACATATTTTTTTGATTAATTATAAATTCATGCTGTCAGTTATTTTCTACTTTATTCTTGTGTGTTTACACATTTGTTGCAAATTGTGATGGAATGGCCCAACTGACCCAGAAGAGCTGCTCCTATAGGCCTTCCAAGGCATCCAGGTGCCTGGCAACTGTCCCAAGCCTCCACATAGTAATGTACTACTCTTCAAGCTCACTTGACCATCAGAGGGGTTTTTAATCTTTCACTTCTCCTTCACCTGGCTATTTTAGAAATTACCCACTGAGTGGGCCAGCATTCCCAACTTTTCTTCCTGCATTGTTATTCTAAGGTTCTGCCTAGAGCTTGCATCTCCCACTACCCAGCAGCTAGTTACCCACATGGATAGTGTACTACACTTGCATACTTGTGAGGAAATAGCAAGTTAGCACTTGATCGCCTTCCTTTCCACAGCACCAGTTTTGAATAGCATGTTCCAGCAGTGGAAGTCTACATGGTATGGTGAATAAACTACCTGCATCCAAAATAGTAAAGAATTTATTAAAATAAAATGGTACACACACATACCCTGCACACAAATAGACTGAGCAAGAAATACGAAAGAAAGGTATAAACACACAATTCTCCTATCTCTGACTCTACATACCCTAACTGATCTTATTCTAAGGCAGGCTTTTAAAACTTAGAAGTTAGTTTTCTAAAAAACTTCCCATTACTTTGGAGTCTTTCTCCAAGCAGCCAGTCTTTTGTCTGCTGCACTTGGCAATGGCTGCCAAGAATTAGAACTCAGGTTGTGTGAACTCCTTCCTCCAGTTGGAATCAGCCAAAGTTGACCTGCAAAATGGAACCCTCTCCTTCCACGATAAGGGATTTTATCTTTCCTGTTTCCCTATCCCTGGCTTAGTTCAGACTGGCAGTTTGCTCCGGTAGCCAGTCCTGGCAAAAAAGCCCCGGAATAAACTGTTCTGGGTTTCCCATTCACACAGTCTGGGCCGCTGCCGGAAAATATGGGGCGGAGCCGGGCAGGAGCGTTCAGACTGCCGTGCCGGTGGGCACACTGTATTTGGCGTTTCTCCATTAATTCGGCTGTGGGTGTATGGGTGTATGTGCGCATGAGTGCTCATGCGCTCATGTGCATAAGCACATTTTGCCGATTGGGGGAGGACCCCGTAGTGCCGGCACCACATTGGGCAGTAGAGCAGAGCACGGCTAATCATATCACTGCTGCCTTCTGCCCAACGTGGGTTGCTCCCGGCTTTTCAGCTGCGCATTCAGACTTCCCGAAAGCAGAGAAACGCGCGACACACGTGGGCTTTTGGATTTGCTACCAGTTTTATGAGGTATCTTTTTAATCCGGCTGTGAAACACAACAGCATGGGTTGGCTACGGGAGGGGGACGCCAGGCAGATGTGCCTGTGTGAACGCCCAATTTACTTCGGAATTGAATCATCGCTAGCCCGGGTCCCTACCGGGGCAAATTGCCAGTCTGAACTCAGCCCCCTTGTAGGTCAAATAATCATTTCCTGAAATCTCCAGGAAGATACAGTCAAGTCTCTCACACCCCCAAGTCTCTGACCCTCCTCAGTGTTAGATTCCAGCTAAGGTGTGAACTGACCACTTCATTGTTTCCAGCCAGTTTCCAAAGCTTTGATGACTGGTACTTGACTGGGAGAAATTGACTTCCTCTTTCCTGCTTGCCTTGCACCAGGAGCAGGACAAACTTCTAAAACTAAATTTGGGCTGTGTGTCAACTCCAAGCCCTGAAGTAAATGAAGTATTTTTCGCATTATTATATTGAACATTGTTTATAATTGTAAAAAAAAAGAAAAGAAAAAAGAGTAAGCATCCAGTAGCACCTTAAAGACTAGCAAAATTTGTGGTAGGG
This sequence comes from Gekko gecko, assembly GCA_029375565.1. Taxonomy (NCBI): domain Eukaryota; kingdom Metazoa; phylum Chordata; class Lepidosauria; order Squamata; family Gekkonidae; genus Gekko; species Gekko gecko. Next base: position 162,998,212 of record JAPDNY010000004.1, on the reverse strand, counting down.
TATGCGCTTTTCGTGAGTCACTGCTCATTTCTTCAGATTGCTTACAATTGTATGCTTATTACACCCCCCCCCCATAATGTGAGTTCAGATGGTGTTTTCAATCTGCAGATTACAATACACACCTATTTTTATATACTGTCTTGTACTTGTTTTTGAAGTACTATTTTTTTTTTTTTTTTAGCCAGAAGGGAGAAAAAGAGCCAGGTTTTTTTAGATCTTATCTCCAAGATGCCTCAGGTGAATGTGTATTTACAAACTAGTTGTGACATGAGTACGTGTAAAGGCATCAGCCTCAAAACCTGATTTTTACCGGTTGAGAATATATGGGTCACTTTGATTTCAGATTTCCTTTTTCAGAATTTCAGCCAATCCAAACTTTCATTTAAAGACAATTAAGAGCTTAGAATACTTAGCATTTGTTCAGAATGCAAATGTAGGTGCAGTTCTTACTTTAGCAGAATGTTAACTTCAGCAGAATGGTAGGGTCCTTACTTTAGCAGAATGATAGGGCCCTTTCTTGGCTAAAGTCAGAGAGTTTAATCATTAAGAACCTTAATTAACAAACGAAGCACTAGATACTGGGAGGGGTGAGGCTCCATTCTAGAATGGCTAATTTCCACAAAGTGTGATGGGGTCTGGCATGGACCTGCTGGTTCTGATGGCATCTTTGAAGTCTAATGGAGCCAAAATTATTTCCTGGTTTGAGCCCAGAATGAGAGAAGAGGTTTTCACATCAAAGGGAGCAGGGAGAAAAAAAGAGACTAAATGGAGACTTATTGACAACAATACTGTATTGCTTTATCTGTATTCATACAGTTATCCCATAAAGGTGTAATCATGCGAGGAAGGAAGGAAGGAAGGAAGGAAGGAAGGAAGGAAGGAAGGAAGGAAGGAAGGAAGGAAGGAAGGAAGGAAGGAAGGAAGGAAGGAAGGAAGGAAGGAAGGAAGGAAGGAAGGAGTCAGGACTATTTTTCAGGGGGTAGCCATGCTGATCTGCAGTAGAACAGCTTGATTTGAGTTCAGTCCCACTTTAGAGACCAACAAGATTTTGGGGGTATAAGCTTAGCAGAGTCAAAGCATCAATATCCGATGAAGGGAGCTTTGACTCTGGAAAGTTCATGGTTGTTGGTCTCCAAGGCACTGCAACTGGACCTGAATCTACCAGGACTATTTTTTTGTAGCAAGAACATGGTTCGGAACTGATTGGATTGAGACAACTGGAAGAGCTCATGGCAGGTGTTGGCAAATTGATCTTTCCCTGCCTTCCCTGTTCTTAAGTAGCCTGCCATTCATCCTGAATTTTGTCTCTGAGGATCAGGCGAGCTTTGTACCCATAAAATGTTGGATAACTGTAGCAACAATGATGAATTAGTTCTGGTGTCCCATTCTCTGTCTTCCACTGATGTAACACTTTCCAATGAACTCTTTAGGCAGATTCAGACCATTAGCTTGTCTTGTATACCAAGTTGCTGGGGAATGTTTTTGCCACTCCCCCCACCCCCGCCTGAGGCTCACTTGATGCCTACCATAGAAGAAGAAGACGAAGACGAAGACGAAGACGAAGACGAAGACGAAGAAGAAGGAGGAAGAGGAAGAGGAAGAGGAAGAGGAAGAAGAAGAAGAAGAAGAAGAAGAAGAAGAAGAAGAAGAAGAAGAAGAAGAAGAAGAAGAAGAAGAAGAAGAAGAAGAAGAAGGAGGAGGAGGAGGAGGAGGAGGAGGAGGAGGAAGGAGGAGGAGGAGGAGGAGGAGGAGGAGGAGAGTTGGTTTTATACTCCACTCTTCACTACCCAAAGGTGTCTCAAACTGGTTTAAAATCACTTTCCCTTCCTCTCCCCACAAGAAGAAGTTCAGTGACTCACAGAAGCTCATACCCTGCCATGTATTTTGTTAGTCTTTAAGGTTCTACTGGACTCTTGCTCTTTTCTACTGCTACAGACGGACTAACATGGCTACTGATCTTGATCTATCTCCCCACAGCAGACACCCTGTGAGGTAGGCGGGGCTGAGAGAAGTCTGAGAGAACTGTGACTGGCCCAACGCCATCCAGCTGGCTTCATGTGGAGGAGTGAGGAATCCAATCCAGTTCTCCAGATTAGAGTCTTCTGCAACCACCACAGCAAACTGGCTCTCTTTAGGTACTAGGTCAAACAATTCTTTTCACTGAGGAGCTTCTGTTTAATTTTTTTTTTTTTAAAAAAACAATCTGCTTCTCATCTGAAGACTCTTATGACGATCACTTGGGCTGCCAACTGCATTGTGCTCTGTGTTTCTCTGGGCTTTCATTGGCTGGTTCTTAATGCTTGTTATTGATTTTATATTTTATGATCTTACCTTTTATGCTGTGAACTGTCTTGAGCTGGTGGTACACCAGGGGACCCCCCCTCCCTGAGCACTCATTTTCTGCTTCCGTAATACATAGATATTCTGTAGATTTTTCAGCAGGGAGTTAATGACGGGGAAAGCCATTTGCTGATTTCTGTGGTTTTACATCTCCATTTAAAAACAAACAAAAAAAAAACACCTATTGCTAAATTCTGATATTTTGTTTCCTTTACTAAATTCTGCCCCCTCAATGCTCTTTGTGAGCGTAACGACAATAACTTTGATTATAGCAAGGAATTTTGCCTCGTTATCAAGAATCGTGCCTAGTCTTCTTAAAGCCATTGTTTTGTTTCTAAGTACTTGCTTATTCCCATTTATCCTTTTATCCCTTAGGTTTATCCATGTATGATTATATAAAACCGTTTATGATACGTATCTGTTACATGAATTGGTTCCTTTGGAAGTTTACAATTCAGTCCTGTTTTCTACTATAACCTTTTTCCATGTGATCACATATAATGAGCACAAATGAGCTTATACATTTCGACACCCGGTACCTAATATATTTTCCTCTACATAACTCAGAGTGGTGTATACTGTTTACATTTCCCTATCTTCATGGAAACCCAGTGAATAGAAGAAGAAGAAGAAGAAGAAGAAGAAGAAGAAGAAGAAGAAGAAGAAGAAGAAGAAGAAGAAGAAGAAGAAGAAGAAGAAGAAGAAGAAGAGGAGGAGGAGGAGGAGGAGGAGGAGGAGGAGGAGGAGGAGGAGGAGATTGGATTCATACCCCACCCTTCACTCGGAGTCTCAGAGTGGTTTACAAACTCCTTTCCCTTCCCCTCCCCACAACAGACACCCTGTGAGGTAGGTGGGGCTGAGAGAGCTCTTTCCAGGACTGCTTTTTCAAGAACAGCTCTGACAGAACTATGGTTTGCCCAAGGTCATCCAGCAGCAGCAAGTGGAGGAGTGGGGAATCAAACCTGGTTCTCCCAGATTAGAGTCCATGCACTTAACCCCTACACCAAACTGACCAAACTAGTAAGAAAGGGAGCTACTGCCACAAGCTCACCCAGCAAGTTCCCACGGCAGAGCAGCATTTTGAACCTGGGTCTCCCAGATTCCAGACCCTCTAACCATCAGAGTCCACTGGCTCTCCTGCAGCTACCTGACTCTGAAATTCAATGGTACCCATAGCTTGTATCAGTAGTAGTAGTAGTAGTAGTAGTGTGTATGTGCACACATGTGTATTGGTTTGGTTGGATATTTGCAACAGTGATCATAAAACACAACATCTAAATCACAACATCTGAATCTGAAGGATGGTGTGTCTGGTTCCATGCATCCAAGAAGCTTCAGACACGTTTATTAAGCAATGGTCCTTCATGCTGATTGGCAGCCATTTTCAGAAACAGGGAAATGTGAAAATCGGTTCTTAAAATGGCAAGGAGATCCATTGAGGTCAGAATCCCTTGTGGAGCCTGGCCTTCATCTACACCTTCTCAAAACCTACATGTAATGTTTGATTGTAAGGCATATAACAACATCCGCGAATCTCTTCCTTTCTCTAAGACACTTCCTCTTTCTTGTAGGCAAAGAATCTGCCTTTTACGAAGTTTTTTTATTGGATAGGCGAGCAGAAGTTACTCATTGGGTGGCTAGGTTCGGATGACTAGCCCTAAGAATGAGAAAAAACTATAGTAGCTCAAAAAGAGGAGAATTAAGATTTAGCTTTATTAATTTAAATTATTATGGTTTTAATGGATTGCCCCCCTTTTAAAAACCTGATTTTAAAATTCTGCTTCTATTTTAATGTCACAAGTATCATTTATGTTGCAAGATATGCCCTTGGTGTATTATGTGCTGGTCAATGACTGTGAATAAAACTTACTTATTTACTTACTTACCTTGGTGGCTACCATCTTCATTATCTAGTCTCTAAGCTCCAGTCATATAACAGAATTAACAGGGATGGTTGGGGCTCCTCACCCAGTTCTCCTCTGTCCTGCTGCCAGCTTTTCCCCTTTCCATTAAAAAAAAAAAAAACATTTTGTAAACACAGGTAAGAAGAGCTTCTCTTTTACATAACCATGCAGAAAGCTGAATCAATGAGTGCACCTCTTCTTAGGACAGCAGTAGATGTAACTTCAGGTTAAGGGATTTTCAAAACAGCAACACTGTGGCTGAGTTCAGACTGGCAGTTTGAAGTGGGAGCCAGTCGTGGCAAAAAGTCCCAGAACAAATTATTCTGGGTTTTCCCAGTCACACGGGGCCAACTGATGTGGGAGCATACCGGAAGGAGGCATGCAGGAGCGTTCAGACTGCTGGCCCGGAGGCACAGCTGTAAATGGCCTTTTCCTGGTAAATCGGCTGGCTGCCTATGTATGAGCGCATGAGCGCATATGCGCTCATGCACTCATGTGCTCATACACACATAGGCCTCCAGCCGATTTGGGGAGGATTCCATTGAGCCAGCACTGCACTGGGCAGTAGAGCAGAGCACAGCCAATCATATCGCTGCTGCCTTATGTGCAACACGGGTTGCTCCCGGCTTTTTGGCTGAGTGTTCACACTTCCGGGAAGCGGAATGCAACAGGATAAAGGCACTCTCCAGGATTTGCTACCACTTTCAACAGGTATCTTTTAATCCCGGGAGTGAAGCGGAACAGCACAGGTTGCCTATGGGTGGGGAACACCAGGCAGATGTGCCTGTATGAATGCCCCCTTTCATCTGCTTGGGAAACGTGACTGAAACGTGGCCATAGCGAGGCAAATTGCCAGTCTGAACTCAGCCAAAATGCTACCTGAATTACCCTGAAATCCTCACCATTATGATACCTGAAGAGGATTTCTCTTTTTCAGGATAAATTAAGCATGATAAGGGTGATGTTCCCTAGCCACGGCATCAAACATACAAAGCTGTGCAAATTAGCTGAGCAGATTTTGGAGCACTATCTTTTTTGGGGGGAGGGTGGTTGATGGATTGTCAAAAGTCCTGCCCTTTCTGGAAAAAAAGAGGGGGCGGGACACCAATCTTCTTTAGTCCTGTTTGGTGTGTGAGCAGAGTGCTAGCAGCCAATCAGGATCCATGGCAGGATGGGAGGAGTCAAGTTGGTGACGGGGGGAAATGAGACTTGGTTTTTCATTAGATAGGACTCGCATCTCCAGAAAGTTAGTTTGGAGAGGGCCTATCTTATGAGACTTCAGAAGTTTCAGAGTCTGCCTTTTGAGCAAGGGCAGGCAAAAATAGGAAAGGGGCGGAGATATGATTTTGCCTCCAGAGAGTAGGCAAAAGTAAAAGTTTGCTAGGAGAGTGTAGCGTCTTAGAGTCCTGTTTTGGGGTGTGGGGGGGAACCGGCTCTTAACTGCTCTCTGCACTCCTAATTATTCAACTGTAACCCTACAGATGAATGGGCCCAGCAAGTCTGTATTACACCTGTAAATAGTCCCTATCCTCTTTTCGGAACTTATTCCTGTAACCCTGGGGACAAAAATACAAGTTACCATCCCTGTCCTGTTTCCCTCTCTTTGAGCTGGACGGATTATATTCAGAATCCACTCAGGTTAAGTCTATCAGGCATAGTGCTGGAAGCTGAGACTACAGTGGCCAAGGGTTATATCATGCCACATTGTGGTTCTGTTTTGCCTTTCCTAATTAAATAGACCCTCTAGAATGGAAGCGATCAGTTTCTAAATCGAGATGCTGCTGCTGTTGTTGTTTTTAAACATTCTTAGATCGCGTGTAACTCCTGGCCCTGCCTGTCAGCAGCCTTGCATCCTTCTATTCTCCTAATTTATTTATTTATTTTTGAAGTCTAACCTCAATTATCCCGCAATTATGTAAAATGTGCTCAGTGCCAAAGGCAATTGGTGGACGGGGGAAGTAATCTGTGATAATGAGGCTGCCCCGATCACCTGTGATTAATAAATACAACAGAAATATCACAGGTCACTAAAGAACATTGAGGTGGTTTTGCAGCAGATTGACTAGAGATCTACAGGCGAAGGAAAGCACTAAAACTCCAAATGTATTCAAATTGTCACTCCACAAGGTGAATTACTGTAATCAGCGAATTAGAATTCTGCCTCGATGTGCTTGCAGAGCCTGGAAAATGAACTCCTTGGGATGGAAAGGGAAGATTTCACACAGGCAGACAACTCTATAAATTGAAGGATTAATATAATCGGTGGATCTTTAATTACAGTGACAAAAATCAGTGTGGGAATTGCAGACGTCTCTTACCCTATACCTGTCCCAATTTAGTGGGAAGCAGTCCTAATTTTCACAGCCCTGTCCCAAGAGAAAGCAGAACTCTTCCAAATGCCCTAATTCAAATGCAACATTTCCCTTTTTAAAAATATACTATGGGTGTGGTCACATGAGCAGTTTGCCACAGCAGTATCTCACCTTTAGATAAGGTGCATGAGTTCGGGACGCTTTGTGCTGACCACACAGTGCCCCCTAAGCCTGCATCATAGTGCTGTGGACCTGTGGTTGGTTGTTCACATAGCTAACACGCTGCAACCATGGACCTGCAGCTGGGTTGGTTGTTGTTGTTGTTTTTTTCAAAGTCCCGCTCTGCATGCACAGACTTCTGGCCATATTCTATGGGGGTGCTGAAGCGCACATCAGAGTGGGGTTGGAAAAAAAACCCAAATGTGCTGAAAATTGAGTGGAACGGTCACACTGCTCATCCGTTTCCGTGGTGCACCCGGGCAATATTGGTGCAAAAAGGTGCAAGTATCAACAAGAGTGGTTCCCTTTATGAAATTAAAGCTGAACAGGGAAAAAAAATAACCCCCTTACTATACTCCAACTAGGGTTGCCATCTGCATGCCCCCGGTGGGAATTTGTTCATAACTGACTTGCCCGCCGATGCTGATTGTTTCATCTGATGAAACTGGGGGCCAGGGAATTGCATCTGAACTCAGAAGTGATGACTGGCACTCTAGGTATCCCCCACACACACATCACTATGATCTTTACCATAGAGATCTGGGGAATTCCTAGAGCATCACATGGAAGTAACATCACTTCTCAGTTTGGATGCACCCCACTTTCTCTCACCACAATGATCAGAAGGCCTGACTACCCTATTCTCAACAAATCAGACATACCTAACACAGAGAGATGGAAAGAAGTTTGGGGAGGATGAGGAAGTTATGTTTGACAGGAGCTAGAGGACTTGCCGAGCCTTCTTCCAATGACAGCTGGGAGCAGCACACATACTGCTCAGAAGCAAGGTGAATGCAATAAAGTGCAGACACTGGCGATAGGAGCATCACCCTAATAAATCCTATGCAGGCCTTCAGGCTCATACTCTGGGTAATGATGTTGCAACAACAGTTATGGTTTGTTTGTTTAACCAAGGGCAAAGCCATTGAATCAGAGTTTCATTTTTTCCAGAAAGGCCTGACATGGCAACGGGCAGTCGTGACCTAGCACAGAGAGCTTCTTAAAAAAAGATCTGTGGTGAGTTTAACGAAAATCCACCTTGGAAGGGGCTATTTTAATGAAAGAAGCAAACATTTATGAAGTTAGAGAATATACATGGGGGCATTTGTATGTGAGAAGATGGAAGAGATCAGAACATTTCAGCGAGACTCAGACCAGACCAAACTGAGCCTGGAAACTGCTTGACAGTCTTCTTCTCTTGTCAGTTGCAGGCTGCAGAAGACAGTCACTGAGTGTTTCTCATGGGCAGGATTGCCATAGTCCAAATCCAGTTTGCATGTGGGGTAAGTATGTAAATCGAGCATCTTCATTGTGGTGACATCATTATGGTGCTTTGTGGCTACTCTTCCCAACTGTCAAGCATACACACAAAAAGGCAGAAGGATTAGAGATTTTGTTTGTTTGTTTGCCAGACATGGAATTGTTTATGCCAGGGGTGTTGAACTCATTTGTTATGAGGGCTGGATCTGACATAAATGAGACCTCGCTGGGCTGGGCCATGTGTGTCATAAAGTGTAATGCCAGGTAGCAGAGATAGAAACTTTATAAAGGTCACAAGCACAAAGGTTTTTTTTAATGTAAAACAAAAATATGCTTAAAACATTAGCATTCTTGCAATATTTTGTTTATTGAACAGTGTCTGATAACTGACACCTCCTTCTCTGAATTATTGCATCACAATTTCTGTGCTGTTGCAATCTTGAATATGCTGTTCAAGTGTGTATCTGTAAACTGCAAACCTACTTTTGATTTATTGACATTCACTACAGTTATTTCATGCTCAGAGTTCTGAGCCTAGGATCCAGGGGGAAACATGAAATGGCTGGGCATTGTGAACTTTTGTACATAAATTGCTTTGTGTGCTGGTCAAGAACATGAGAAGGCACCATGACACAGACTGAGGGCTATACGTTGGTCTACAAAACTAGTCTTCTTCAGTCAGTATCAGCCTACTATCTGGGAAGTCTGTTCAAAATCCACAAAGGAAATGTGCTATGTGAACTTGGTCTGGACACACACTGGCTGAGTTCAGACTGGCAATTAGCCCTGCTAGAGCCACGTTCCAGTGCTGTTTCCCAAGAAGAGTAAAGGGGGCATTCACACAGGCACATCTGCCTGGCGTTTCTCACCTGTAGGCAACCCGCACTGTTCCGCTTATCTCCCATGTTAAATAGAGACCTCTCTAAAGTGGTAGCAAATCCTGGAGAGCACCTTTAACCTGCATCAGTCTGCTTCCTGAAAGTGTGACCACTCGGCCGATAAGCCAGAAGCAAGCCCGAACAGCAGCAGCAGTTTGATTGGCTGTGCTCCGCTGTACTGCCCAATGTGGTGTCGGGATTCTCCCCAATTGGTGATTTGCACATGGGAAAAGCCGCTGACAGCTGTACCTCTGGGCCAGTGGTCTGAATGTTCTGGTGCACCTCCTCCAGGTATGCTCTTGTATCAGACTTTGTTCCGGGGCTTTTTTGCAACAACTGGCTCCCGCTGCAAAATGCCAGTCTGGTATAAAACTCTCCTAAAGAGGAGAGGTATTTATTCTTTTCATATAAGAAAAAAGGAGGGTATATAGATGGATTAAGAAAAAGATGTGAGTGAGTATTCTGTTAAAGAGGGTTAGTTTTAGTTAATTTGAATATATTTTTGACATCTACCACGGTTGGAGAGTCTTTTTTTTCAGTTTAACAAAGTTCAAAGGAAAAAAAGAAAATCTCTGTTAATAGGGTTAGTAATGTCCTTTGGGGTTATTGATTAGTCAGTTCCATTCCGACGCTTCGTGAACAATTATTTCTTGGGCAGTCTTTTCTTAGTGTCCCTTAGGTTATATGATGGGCCCACTTTAGCTTTCATAGCTCCCGCTCCGGCACCTCCGTCCTCAGGGCCGCTGTCTTCATCGCTACTCGGTTCTGTCCAAGTTGCAAGTGCTGCCTCTTCCTCCATGCTGGCGTGTCTCTTCAGAAATTCTTGTGCTTTGAAGATGGAGTCAATCTTCTCTCTTTTATCCTTATATTTAAACTCCAGTCCTTCAGGGAATCTCCATTTGTAAGTCACCTGATTTCTTTGCAGAAAAGTGGTCAGTCCTTTATATTCTTTCCTTTTCATTCGAATTTCATAAGGCACATCTTTAAGTGTTCTTACAGTCTGCTCCCCAATCTTCAAGGGCACCGCTGAAACTGCACGCAGAATCTGATCTCTCGTACGCTGCTTAGTGAACTTGACAACAACCTCCGCTGGCAGATTATTTTTCTTTGTAAAGGTGGAATAGGCTCTATAAGCCAAATCCATCTCTTCTTTTAAATCTCGCTCTTCTCTGCCAGTTACGGGTGCCAAGACATGCGCTAGTGTCGATCTGAGATCTTCTTTCTCTTCCTCTTTAATGCCCTGGAAGCGGAGGGTCAGATTCGATTTTTCCATCTGCAACCTTAAGATTCTTTTTTCTTGTTCATCCTGGTATTTTTCTAATTTGTTGATCCTTTTCTTTATTTTTCTGGTATCTTCTGTCGAGACCAGACATTTTTGCGCGATCTCCTCCATCTTCTTAGACGTTTCTGTTAACTGTTTCTGTTGACTGTTGAGAACACCTTGCATGCTTATTAATGTTTCATTGATTTTCTGCATTTGATCCAGCAGGGGGTGCAGTAGCTCGCCTTTCTGTTGATTGACAGCAGGCTCTGAAGGGAGGTTGCCCTGACCGGAAGTCCCTCCTCCCTTCTTTTCCGGTTTAAGTGGGAGCTTTTTCATTGCCGACATGTTTTCTGTTTGTTTACTTTTTCCAAGTTCACGTCGCGTCCCTCAGGGAACTCTTTGAATTTCAGCTTCAATGGAACCCCAAAGGTACAGTCACTAGCCTTTCTTCCCTTTCGCCCCCTTAGCTTTCCTTTTATAAGAGAACATAAGAACATAAGAACATAAGAACATAATGTTATAAATTATAAATCTCGCTTCTCGATGTGGGGGGGGGGGAAGCCGCCCCTCCTCCCTCCGCTTGCTCGCTTATCGGGGGGATCGGTTTTGCGCTTTAATTCAGACCTTCAACTCACGGTTTGATGACAGTTCTTCTTTTTATATTATTTCATGTCGCTTTGCCTCACTCCTGGGAATCGGTGGCGTTGCTAAATCCCATACGGGACACACTACGCAGCGGGGCCGATTGGGGCGGGGAGAAAGCCTCAATTTCCCGGCTGTCTGCCAGCAAAGAGGCTACTCCCCAAAGCGCCCCCGGTTCGGAGCCTTTGTCTAAGGCTCACTAGGGTCAATCGCATAAGCGAAGACCCCCCCAACCGCGCGCGGGCTAGCCTCCTTCGGGAGCGTCCCGAAAGGTGGCCACCATTCGCTCCGCCAAAACCGAAACTCCGCAAAATGCCAGTCTGAACTCAGCCACTCTCGGCCTAGCCCACCTCACTGCCTTGTTGTTATTCCTCATCTAAATAGTTCACATTGCTTTCCTACTGAGAAAGACTGGATCAAGAGGGTGTGAATACAGTGAAAAGGCAAGGGAACCCCAGTTGCACCCAGGAGAGCTGGCATAACAAGCCCAACAAAACACACACTGTAGCAAGGCACACAAAAGCTCATACCTTGGTCTTAAAGGTTGTTTATATTTCTCCCATGCAACTGAGGCAGCCAAGCAAAGCAAGCTCTCCCTCCTTCCCTCCCACCCTTTGGGTAAGAGCCTCAGCCAATGGAAAGTAAGCAAAGCTTACTTTTCTTTCCTGTGCAATTGAGGCATTCTGGCAAGGAAGCAAGCTATGGCCCATTCCCTCCCTCTGCCTTGGAGAAGGGGGAGGAACTTCAGCCAGAGCAGGGAACAGAAGCTTGCCTATCTAATCTCTCCTGAGTGATTGAGAGAGTCTGGCAAAGCATGCTACAAGGCGGCAGCAGCAGCAGAACCGGAAGAAGCAGGAGACAGCCAGTCCCACTGCAGGCCTGATAGAAGCCCTCTGGGGGCCTGATCCAGCCTGCAAGCTGCATGTTTGACACCCCTGGTTTATGCTTTTGTCGTACAGGGTTTTCAGGGAAAGGTATAGCAAGCATATCCTTCACAGCCATGATTTCTCACACCAGAAACTACAAGCCAGCTTCTATCTCACTAAACAATTGGACCGAATACCTCTGCCCTGCCTTGACTCCTACCACTCAGTGAGTTACCAGCCAGTGGCTGACAACCAGCAGGCTTGTGAGGAATGGCGGAAGATGGTGGGGCACTGTCAGTTCAATGGTGCTACATCACTTTCCAGGGGGAAAAAAGGCAGTAATGTCATGCCTGTCTAGGAATCAGCAGAAATTCTATAGTAAACCACAGAGTTTCTGGTGATTCCTAGACAGGCATGACACAGTGACAATATATATATATATATATATATATATATATATATATATATTAAAAAAATACTATTCTCCAGTCAGCCAATATAGCAGTGACAGGCAATAGAGGTTGCTGGCAGGCGGTCCTGGCAGCCCTACAGTCAACAAAGGGCAGAGATTTCCTTCCTAAAAAGCTGGGTACAAGGGCCAAGTCATGGGGGAAACAGGCATCTGCAGAATCAATAAGCCTCCTGTGGTTTGGCTGTGTTGCAAAGGGGACTCAGCTCAGTCCTACTCCATTCAGGAGAAGTGGAGGCAAAAGCAAGGAATGACCATCATGCGCTCTCACAATCATCAAAAACCATAAGTGCTCCAAATCAGTTTCGGAAAACAAAATATTTTTTTTTTAATTTTCTTTAATTTAAAAAATCCCCCAAAATATTTGTTGGAACTGCCAGAGCTCTTTTTAGTAAATTCTAGAAATTGCTTCGTGGAGATTTAGAGTGCAATCCTAAGCAGACTTTAGAAGCATGCAGTTCTGTTTAGGATTACTCTGTTCGTTCCTCCAGAACTTTGGCGGAAGGAAGCATTGGATGGGCAACAGGGTACGACTGGTTAGCTTGATTAACAATTGGGTTTGGGCTGCATGGCTGGCTACAAGGTACAGCTGATGGCTTGCATTCAGCTTGGAATACCCTGATGGGATACGTAAAGGATGTTTTGCATGATACAGCCCCAGCACATATAGATTTGCGTAACAATAGTTATACATACACATAGGACCTTAATGAAGACCACATATGCTCCCCCCCTCCATGGTCCTTGGAGGAAGAGGGGGTAAAAAATGAAATTGTTACTTCAACAGTTCATATTTTGAAAACTTCTCTAGTTTGCTTGTTCTTCAGCAAAAGTTTTTTTAGAATTTGGCCAGATCAGGCCTTTGTTGAGGTAATGGGATTCCAGCAATCTGTGTCTTATGATGCACCAACTTTCAAGCCTGTAAATGAGCAAAGATCCAAAGTCTCTTGTCAATGTATTGCAGAGATCTTGGTGAGAAGTTAGGAGAGAAAGAGAATACATCTGTGATGTTTACAGCGAACCCTAATAATTTATATGCTTCCTACTGTGCTCAGAACTTCTGCATGGTGTATGCATGACTCCCCGATAGAGCCAAACGAAATAATTCCTGGTGAATCATTTATGTGACACATCATACTTCCTTCTCAGTTTGTAAACTTGTGAATAAGAAAGAGATTTTGGTGTATTTTCTTCCTGAGCACGCACACACAAAACGTGTTGCTTACAATGAAACGCCTGGGTTTGCTTCTCTGCTTCAAGACGTCCCCACGCATTTGGACGTACAACCCTCTCCTTGCAATCCCATTTTGCAAGATGATCCATGAACAGGAAAGTGTTGGAGGAACTCTGAGAGCTCTCGACAATGGCAACGGCTCATATGTCATTAAGGCTGTCACATCCCCTGACCCGAGGAAGGTTAGTAAGGCTGCAGCAACAGAGAGAAGTGTAAGGGAGAGGACTAAAAGGCATGATTTAGGGGGAAGAGATTGATGCATGGAGCTATTAAAAAGGGCTACAGGGCCCTGACCTGGGTAGCCCAAGCAAGCCCGATCTCCTCAGATCTCAGAAGCTAGGGAGGGTTGACTGTGGTTAGTACTTGGATGGAAAACTTCCTTGGAATACCAAGTCGGGAGGACAGAGGCAGGCTTTATTCAGCCACCTCTCTGAATATCCTCCAGGCCCCCAGGAGGGGTCAGTCACCAGAGGTCAATGTGACTTCTAGGTGCAGACCCCCCCCCCCAAAAAAAAGAAAACCCACAAAAAAGAGGTCTATATGGATAAAAGCCTACCAGGAATCAGTGGGAGCCCAGGCCACTACTGGGATCCCAGCAGTTACACTGTGATTAGAACTAGGAGTTCACTTTTTGGAATCATGAGCCCGGGCCACTGCGTTTTGCAAGTGGTTGAAGGTGGTCTTGGTCTTTGATAACTGGTTATTTTTCCTCGTTGAGGGAGAATTCTTAGGCAGGACCTTAGATACAATTGATTGAATCTAAGCTCCCTTATAGGGAATTCAGAGTGAGGACCTGAGTTCACTGGAGACAGAAGCTGCTCAAATGCTGATTTTGAGACCTTTGTGTGAGCTCAATTTCTAGAGCTTTTATGATAGATCCCATAGAGTTTGCTCCCCTCTAATTAGGGCCTTTCCTGAATATTTAAAATATTTAACCATCCTACGATTTATGTTAGCTAGATTAAACATGATACCTTCTGGGAGCTTTGTCTTTTGAATGCATGCTTTATTTGGATATAAGAGAATTATGGATTTGGCTGCTTCTGTAAGGGAGAGCAAATATACGATGTCACCCTGCCAACAAAAGTCCGTATAGTCAAAGCAATGGTATTCCCAGTAGTAACGTATGGCTGTGAGAGCTGGACTGTAAAGAAGGCTGAACACCAAAGTATAGATGCTTTTGAATTATGGTGCTGTCCTGTGGACTGCAAGAATATCAAATCAGTCAATCCTAAAGGAAATAAACCAGATACTGAAACTGAAGCTCAAATACTTTGGCCACCAAATGAGAAGGGAGCACTCACTGGAGAAGACACTGGTGCTGGGAATGATTTAAGGTAAGAGGAGAAGGGGACGACAAAGGATGAGATAGTTAGACAGTGTTATCAGTGCAATGAACATGAAATTGAGTAAACTCCGGAGGACAGTGGAAGACAGGAGGGCCTGGTGTGAGGTGGTCCATGAGGTCTCAAAGAGCTGGACTGTGCAGCTGAACAACAACAATAGTGAGATATAATAATATCTGGCCTTATATATAAAAGCATTTTCGCATGGCAAAGTTCTATGCATGCCAAAATCAGTTGCCTGCCTGAACTGCCACTCAGAACATCTGCCAGTCCCCTGACTACATTGGGACAGAAGGTCATTGGCTCCATTGCCTCAGTCCCGCCCATAGAAGAAGCACCTATGAAAATTTAGCTCACACTGTGCTCGGCTTCCTCAGAAGATGGAGACTCTGGTCCCACTGCTTCACTGCTCATTTAGGATGAGGGGCCATGTGCAACCTGCCCTGCTACAGACCCCCAATGCTCCAGGTAGCCACCGCCAAGCCTGGGGTCTGCTTGACAGACTGAGGAAGTAGGTAGCACACACCTTGCAGTAGGAGTCCCACCTTGCTCATGGGGAGGCACCCCTTCTTCTCAAGGGGCCGAGGTAAGAGGAACTTCGCTTTCCCATCCCAGCCACTTACAAGGGCTTCTGGAGACACCCCTGCCTCATGCTGAGGTTGAGGGAGCTGGGGAGGAGGATGCGAAGGTGGCCGCTCTGATCCAGCCCAGTATCTGCCAGCAGTGGGCAGTCTGGCGGCAGCAGAGGAGACTTGATCTGCCCGCCCCTCCATGGTGGTGCCACACCACACCACTCTTTCATTCACTATCTGCCTGGCCAGGGTGACTCTGCAGCAGCTCCGGGACCCCCATGCAGTGATGGAGGGAGTGGGAGAGGCAGTGGTGTGGTGGGGCACAGGCCGTTGTTCAGCCAGGGCGAATGGCCTCCAGCAGACAGGAGCCTGCAGGCTCATCATCCCGCCCACATCGACACCTGGCCTCCCAGCCACAGCAGCAGGTGACACCCATCCTGCCATGATCTCACCATGATGCTCGGATGAAGCTGTGGGGGGGCACCAGCCAACTACTGCAGGCCGGAGCACTCTCTCATACTGTCTCTCTAGAGCTCATTGCATTTTTTTCTGCAACACGCCTTATTCCTAGTGAATAAATAAACGAATTCAAGTCTGGAGTCAGGTTATTAGGATTGTTTTTAACTTTATGAGGATGATATTGTTCAAGGCCAATTGGTCAAATTAGTAGTTTCATTTAAGTAAATTATTAAAAAGGATGAGCAGAGGAAGTGATGGTGGCTACAAGTATAGACAGCTTCAAAGGGGGATTGGATAAACATATGGAGTCTATATTGATGCTGCCCCACCCCTTGGCAGCTGGGAACTGTAGGCCAGCAGATGAGGAAGTCCCATTTGACCCCTTGGCAGCTGGAAACTGTAGGTCAGCAGATGAGGAAGCCCCATTTGACCCAGTGAGTGATAACCCTGGAGGCCCCTCTCTGGAACTATAGCTCAATTAAACCTTATGGGGGAACATTTTAAAGAAACAACCACAGATGGCAGCCATCTTTCATCAAACACAGGTAACTGCCATTTCGTTACACCTACCAATGGCCACTGAGCGGAAAGTTAGTCTCACACAGGAGCCAAGCAGGAGAAGCGTCTTCATCAAGAGAGACAGCTGTTTGCCAGTAATTCTGACAGGGCACAGTGGCTGAAGGGAGTGAGCAGGAAAGAGGAGTAAACCAAGCACCCAGCCGATGGCACATAAGTACTCTTGAGTGGCAGCTGATGGGCCAATGGCTGAGGGAGTGCATTGCACAGCCAATGGGAGAGCTGCAAAGTGCCACTCCAAAACACAATCATATATAAGGAAGATAGTTCAAGTCAAAATTAGACACAGGTATTTTTGAATAGCCCAGACTAGCCTTGGAAACTAAGCAGGGTCAGCCAGAATTAATACTTGCATGGGAGACCACAAAAGAAGAACCAGGTTGCTGTGCAGGGGAAGGCAATAGCAAAATGCCTCTGCTCATCTCTTGCCTGGAGAAGTCATTGAGGGGGTTGCCTTTTAGTGGGCTTGTCAATTTTAGCTTTTATAGAGAAAATGAAAGAAAGGAAAGAAAGAGAACATACATAAAATAGAAGAAGGCTTCCGATTTTCTCTACGACAAATATAAGTTTGATTACAAAAATTTTCCTTGCTGTATATATAAAATAAAGAACTCTCTCTTTTTTTGTATTTTAATATCTTTATTATCAAAACCACAAATCATCAAGTCATTGTTGTCTTATTCCTGCAAAAAATCTATAAGGGGTTTCCAAGCTGTAATAAACAAAGTAATTGTCTTTTACCCACCCCAGGGCAGGGGGAGGAGGAGAAGAAAAAGAAATAGAGTTGGATTTATATCCCACCCTTCACTCAAAGTCTCAGAGCAGCTTGCAATCTCCTTACCTTTCTCTGCCCACAAGAGGCACCCTGTGAGGTAGATGGAGCTGAGAGAGCTCTGAGAAAACTACTCTTGAGACAACAGCTCTCAGAGAACTTTGGCTGACCCAAGGGCACCCAGCTGGCTGCATGTGAAGGAGTGGGGAACCAAGCCCAGCTCTCCAGATTAGAGCTGTTGCTCTTAACCATTACGCCAAACTGGCTCTCTTACATGTCTGGATTTTAAGCCAGTTTATCCCAGAGTCTCAAGGCAGGTTACAACAGTTCCAGTCTTTTACATTTTTTTAAAAAAAAATAATCTTGTACAAAGAATTAAAGACAAAGAGGGAGAATTTGACAGGAAAATTTAAATATTTTAAAAACGGTACTTGTCTCGCAATCTGGATCTGGTGCATGGCACAGTGACTCTAGTCAATTTCCTCCCCTCCCACACCTTTTAAAGGGTCAAAACATTCCATGCCTCCCCTGCTAACAGTGGTTAGTGGCTTGGTACCCGTCAACACCGCTCAGAAGGTTTCCATCTGAGCACCGCTACCAAGGCAGCTCTCACTCTGGTTTGTGTGTGAAATGTTGATACTTTAAATTTGTTTGAATTTTATATATTGTTTCTCTGTCACAAAATTTTATGTCACCTCGTAAGCCACCCTGAGCCCATTTGCGGGGATAGCAGGATCTAATTCAAAGAAATAAAATAAAAATGGGGGCACAGGAGGGCATAGTGTTTCTGTGTCGTGTGCCCCATTTGGATTGAGGTCTTGCAGCAATGCTTGAACAGCTAAATTCTCCTTTAAAATGCCACTGGCAGCCATGGCTGGTCCTTTGCCTGCCCGTACCTGCCAGTATCACGTAGTTTGGCTGTAAGTAACTACCCTTAGGAGCTGTGGTGGCTCCAGTGGTTAAGACGCTGAATTGCAGGCTGGAAGGTTGGTAGTTCAGCAGTTCAAGACCCGAGAGTGTCGCATGACGGAGTGAGCTCCCGTCTCTAGTTCCAGCTCCTGCCAACCTAGCAATTCAAAAGCAAGAAATTGCAAGTAGATAAATAGGTACCACTTCGATGGGAAGGTAACAGCATTCCGTGCACCTTGGTGTCTAGTCATGCCGGCCACATGACCACAGAAATGTCTTTGGACAGCTCTGGCTCTTCGGCTTGGAAACAGAGATGAGCACCGCAACCCTAGAGTCAGATTCAACTGGCTTTCGAGCAAAGGAAACCTTTCTAACTATGCTTAGGATGGCACTGTAAATGACAATTATTATTATTATTATCCCAGTTTATGCCGGGCTCTGGGTGAAGTACAGGAAAGGCATAATGCTGTAAAACAGAATACAAAGTTTAAAATCCAAACACAGTTAGTGAGAGATAAAACCAGAATAAAATCCCAGATGGTGATTTATGGTTTTCTGTTCCCATTCTGGACTACCTCTCTACTTGGTGGGAGGGTGAAGGAACTTAAACTATCTATCTATCTATCTATCTATCTATCTATCTATCTATCTATCTATCTATCTATCTATCTATCTATCTATCTATCATCTATCTATCATCTATCTATCATCTATCTATCATCTATCTATCTATCTATCTATCTATCTATCTATCTATCTATCTATCTATCTATCTATGGAGGAGAGGGGAAGGGGAAGGATGCCAGCCAGTGTTTTTGAGCTGTGTTTGTCCTTCCACCATCACCCTGCCCAAACTTCAGTTGGTTCTTCTACTGAGCAGTTGGTTCTTCTAGGAGCAGCAGTGAAGCATTCAGGGTCAAGAGGAGTCCCAGGCAAGAACCTTTCATTCCATCTTCTCTTCCCGCACCTTGCTGCATCCAACTTCAGCCTCCAGGGATGGAGTGAACACCTGCCTAGAATGTGATTCAATGACCTTGGGGGGGCTTTGGGGGGACGACGTTTCTGAAACAAATGTTCATCTCTGTTGTAATGATGAATGGTTATTTTATGGATAAATAATAGATTGGGCATTGTTGGAGGCACGGGTAGAGTTTAATCCATAATGCCCTCCGGATATGGTGACTGGAAATATAAAGCACTGGACTCTCTGGGCTAGAAATGGTTTGGCATTTTAAGCAGAAGTTCATCCCATCCATCTTCTGAAACAGAATGTCATCCTCAAACTTGCCTTAGCCCGTGGCAGAACTAAAAAAAGTATTACATGGTGCTTGTAAAACAATAAGCTCTCACCCGTTGTCATTAATATCATGTGCCTCAGTCACCCAGTTAACTAACAGAGTTTGAGGAACTATTCCTCACTAAAATATATCAATCGGGCATCACATTATTTTCTTTTAAAAACTGGAAATGAAAGTAAACATTATTGGGGGGAGGTTCCCCCCTTCCAGTCAAGAATGTATGTGTCAAACTCTGTCTTTAGTTTGCCATAATTGTAAAGGGGAAATTCTTGCAGGGGAGGGTGAATGGTTGAGTGTGTGAACTGCTGCTCTGCTCTTTCTCATAGGCATCATAGCTCTTTCCAAGATACCTCCCTGTCTAGGGACAACCTTGAGTCACACTGTACCAGCTAGCTATTATACAGGGCTCTTTTTGTAGCAGGAACTCCTTTGCATATTAGGCGACACACCCCTAATGTAGCCAATCCTCCAAGAGCTTACAGAGCTCTTCTTCCAGGGGCTACTGTAAGCGCTTGGAGGATTGGCTACATTAGGGGTGTGTCGCCTAATATGCAATTGAGTTCCTGCTACAAAAAGAGCCCTGCTATTATTGATAAAGAAACAGGATATTCTCAGGCCTTGTTTGAACTGCCTATATCTTTGGATTCTCCCGCCAGAACCTCAGTTATGACATGGCACTGATCTAACCCAGAACATGGCTATTTCTCAATAAACAAATCACTGCAAAGAGAGTGTTGTTGAGTGTCACTTCGTCCAGCAGTCTGACAGTATGGTGCCCCGACCTGGGTAGCCCAGGCAAGCCCAATCTCATCAGATCTCAGAAGCTAAGCCCTGGCAAGTATTTGGATGGGAGACCTCCAAAGAATACCAGGGCTGGGAGGCAAAGGCAGGCTATCAAGCCACTTCTCTGAATGTCCTCCATGCCCCAGTAGGAGTTGCCAGAGGTCGCCATGACTTCCAGGCACAGGGGCACACGCAGACATGCACACACATACATATACACACAATGCAAAAATACCAAAAGAAGAAGAAAGTGTGGTGAACCAGCATGCTGTAGCAGTTAGAGTATAGGACAAGGATCTGGAAGCCCAAGGTTCAAATCGCTGAGCGGCATTGGACCAACCCAGTCAACGGCCCAATCTGCGTCTAGCATTCACTCCGTTGTTTTACGAAACCCACACTGGAACAGAAAAAGATGTGGCTCAAGACAACATTCAAATACCCTGGGCCAACCCTGTACTGACTGCAGAGCAACCCCTGAATGGCCATAAAATGGCCACAGATGTATGCAGACGCTACCATAAAACTGAGAGATCAAACAAAGTGAAAGCGGCATGCAGTCTGGACACTGCCATAAAATCTGCCAATCAATCTAAGTCAAAGTGGCATGCAATGTAGAGGGGAATTTCTGTTCCAGTGTAGGTTTGGTAAGACAGTGGAGCAAATGCTGGGCCAACCTATCAACTCAACCTACTTTGCAGGGGTTGTTATGAAGATAAAATGGAGGAGGAGGGGACCACATGAAGCTGGCTTATACTGAATCACACCATCAGTCCATCAAAGTCAGTACTGTCTATTCAGGCAGTGGCTGTCCTGCGTTTCAGGCAGAGGCCCTCCACATCACCAGTACCTGGTCCTTTTTTAACTGGAGGTGCCAGGGATTGAACCTGGGACCTTCTGCATGAGAACAGAGGCTCTTCCACCTGAGCCACAGGCCTTCCCCTGGATGCCAGGCTCAGCTTCCTGAAGGAACGGTGAGGTTAAAAAATGCATTAGCTAGAAAGAATGAAACAGAATTGATTTCTTAAATGAAGATCCCTCTATGAAGGGTTGGACATGAACATTGCATTGGTATCAAGAAAACCCTTGATACGCTGTACATGCATGATTCTGAAGGGAAGACATATGTGGGATTTGAAACAATTACAGAATAAACCGGGGTTCCCTGACAGTGCCCAGCAGTACTTCTCTTGGTGCCCACTGAGCTCTATAGCAGATGTGGGTGGCATAGTAAGGTACAGCTTGTTATCGGCTGCCCTCATTCAAATTAAAGGGTTTCCCACTGGAGGATCAGGAAGAGAACCAGTTTTGGTATAGTGGTTAGAAGCACAGACTCTAATCTGGGAGAACCAGATTCCCCACGCCTCCACATGCAGCTGCTGGGCTGACTTTGGGTCAGTCACAACTTCTTTCAGAGCTGTTCTCCCACAAGCAGTTTTCTTGAGAACTCTCTCAGTCCCATCTACCTCACAGGGTGTCTGTTCTGGGGAGGGGAAGGGAAAGGAGATTGTAAGCCACTTTGAGCCTCCTTCTTCACTGGGTTTGATTCTCTACTGCTCCACATGCAGCTGCTGGTGTAACCTTGGGTCAGTCATAAGTGGTTTCAGAGCTGTTCTCTCAAGAGCAGTCCTTGAAAGAGCTCTCTCAGCCCCACCTACCTCACAGGGTGTCTGTTGTGGGGAGGGGAAGGGAAAGGAGTTAGTAAGCCACTCTGAGACTCCTTTGGGTAGTGAAGGGCAGGGTATAAATCCAATCTCTTCTTCTTCTACTACTACTAGTAAATACCTGGGCTTTCCTTACTCAGTATGTGTTGCCATTCCACATTCAGGCTATCCTTCATTCCATGTGAGAAGGGAGGTATTCCTTTTGGCTCCAGGTCTTGCCGCAGCCATTTCAGGTTTGGCTTCATGTCTCATGGCAGCCATTTTGGCATGGTGCTCACCACCCCCTCTCAAAATTCCCAAAGTGACCCAGGCTCAAAAAGGTTGGGGATCCCTGTAGCCGGTTCCATGTCATTCAGGTAGATGCTTAACTTTGACTCCTTAGAGGTATGGAGGACAAGACGGGTGAAGAATGGCAGAGCAACCTCACCCAAACTAAGTGGGGTAGACAATGTCAGGCCCTTGAGTTAATCCACTCTCAGTCCAATAGTCTTTTACGAAAGCTTTATGAGAAACAGAGATTTAGATGTGCATGAGATCTCTTGTTCAGACTAAAGAACAGATCAAGGGTTAGGGATTGTATAGGCAATAGGTCAGTATCCCACAATGCAATGGTCATGCAGTAGGCATTCACTCTCTTCCCTTCTTTCACTCCCCCCCTTCATACTACCCAGCACTAGAAAAGTTTATTATCCATCCATCAACCGATGTTTCTCCAAGGATGAAAGGCTTCCGCTGGCCATACATCTTGGGGCTCATTCTCATGGGAAAGTTGATAACAAGCAAAGCTAACCTAATCACCTCAACACATACGCACAGATACACTGCATTCACACCTACTCCTCCCATCCCTCGGAATTTATGGCAGAGAGGGCTGGAAAGGGATGAGACCAAATGTTCTTAACGACCTAAAAGTGAAAGTACACTACAAAGACAGAAACAAATGAAACAAATGGAAACATTAGTCAACATGACAGTCAGCAGAGCCCGATTCTGATAGACAAGGCTGACCTTCTTCAAAGCAACAGTGCTTCTGCCATTCAGTTCTGGGCCACAGTAACAATCCTCCTGCTGCCCACCTGTATGTATGGCAGCACAGGCCAAAAAGCTTGTTCAAAGGCATTAAGAAGACCTTTCTAGCTCCTAGGCCGGGCCATTTGTTGGATGCCTCTTCATACTTGCCCTGTGGTCCACTTAACTTACGGTTTGCTCCCATGCAAAGAAGTCACAATTGCCAGGTTTAGTGTAGTTTGGAGAGGGAAGTGTAGGCCATTCAAAAGCATCAGAACCAAGAAAGGAGACTTATTTGAATAAAGCTGCAGCCCTTTGTTTAATGCTAAACCCGCTGGCATTGAGCAACTGATTCAGTTGGTAGTGCCCCAGAAATGTTTCTGTAGAGTGTGTCTCAGATGAAAAAAAAATGGGGGCATATAGTCCCTTAGAAGAACTGTCAATACTGTCCAACAGGCTACCACCAACCAGCGAAGTCTGAGGATGGGTGTGGGAGTGAGCATAGAGGGGAAGGGGGAATGTCCCTTCCTTTCCAGGCTGATTTGGAATATCCATTGATCTCCATTTGCTGGGCCAAGCCAGCCAGTTGCCAAAAGAAGGAAAAGACAGTATGAAATAGTAGGTAAGACCAGCCTTGATTGGGACTGTATACTATAAAATGTTGGAAATGTGTGTGTGTTGCAAGTTAGTATAGGCTTAATCTGTTTACTTTGTGTGCTATTGTTTAGACTGACCTGGAAGAGAAACCTGGCTCAGAGCCAATGAAAACAAAGCCCACGAAATCGAAGTCTGCTTACTCACAACCATTGGTTAATGCATCCAGGTGATTTCCTTCTAGGGGTCAAGGAGAAGAAGAATCTCCATTACAGCCGTTGTGAGACTGTATGGTCTGTCTG
This sequence comes from Gekko gecko, assembly GCA_029375565.1. NCBI lineage: Eukaryota > Metazoa > Chordata > Lepidosauria > Squamata > Gekkonidae > Gekko > Gekko gecko. The sequence continues at coordinate 162,974,544 of JAPDNY010000004.1, read as the reverse complement.
TCTGCCAAGCTGTAGAGATGTAGCCTTAGATCTTTTATTTTGTAGCTTTTCCTGTTGTACCCTTCCCTTTAGACCCTTCCCTGTATAGATTTTTACACAGAAAGAAATGCCTTCTCTCCAGTGAAGCAAAGATCCATTGCAAACTCTGAATAGCTAAGTATTTTTGCCAGTTTTTTTCCAACATAAAGTTGGTTGTTGAAAGCACTCCGGATTGGGAAATTCCTGAAGATCTGGGGGCAGAACCTGGGGATGGCGGAGTCTGAGGAGGGGAGGGTGCTTATTAGGGATGGGATGCCATCAAGTCCATCCTCCAAAGATGTCATTTTCTCCAGGGGAGCTGAGCTTCATAGTCTGGAGATCAGTTGTAATTCTAAGGGAATTCCAGGCCCCAAATGGAGGCTGACAGTCCTATTGACCCAACACTGACACAAACATTGTCCCTCATTCTTAATTCTAAGAGAATTCCAGGGCCCAAATGAATGTTGTCCATCCTATTGACCCAACATTTACACAAACATTGTGCCTCATTCTTCATTCCATGTGCATGGAAGGCAGCACAGTAGTTGTTGTTGTTCAGTCTCACAGTCGAGTCTGACTCTTCGTTTCCCCATCACACCAGGCCCTCCTGTCTTCCATCGTCCTCCGGAGTTCGTTTAATTTCATGTTCGTTGCATCGATAACACCATCTAACCATCTCATCCTTTGCCGCCCCCATCTTCTTTGACCTTCGGTGTTTCCCAGCATCAGGGTCTTATCCAGGGAGTGCCCCCTTCTCATTGGGTGGCCAAAGTATTTGAGCTTCAGCTTCAGTATCTGACCTTCCAGGGAACAGTCAGGGTTGATTTCATTTAGGATTGACTGATTCGATCTCCTTTCAGTCCAGGGGACTCTCAAGTGTCTTCTCCAGCACCATAAAGAAGAGGCAGCACAGACTTGCTTCCAAAAAAACAAAATCCCTGTGTCAAGTACCTCTTCCTCTGCCCTATACTTAGGTATGTGCCATCAAATCACAACTGAATCACTTTGCCACTGGGGGAATTTTTTAAAAGTAATATTGTGTTTACATGCAGACTTATAGAAACTCTTTCATCGATTCTCACTGAAATGTGTTGTTTTGCATTGAACATCTATATCAGACTAACCAGAGGAAGGTTTTAAGCTTATCTGAGGGCTTCTCTATCACCCAGCTGCTAAAATAATAGCAACTTTATGTTTTTTTATATAGAAAATAGCATTTCCTCACCTATAACACTTGATGATACATCGCTGTGGGAGTCGATAAGCACAAAGCCTTATATGCTGTGGTTAACAACATTCATGAAAGCATGTAATTGGTGATTAAATACCACATTTTTTTCCCAGGCTGTTTTTAAATAGCTCCTTTAGAGCGGTAAAGATTATGCAAGCAACAAAAAACAGTTTTTCCCTCCCTCCCTCCCTTCCCTCCCTCCCTCCCTCCCTCTCTCTCTCTCTTGTGCCACTGAAGATTGCAGTAAATAACATGGTAGCAATAGCCTAAAGGTCTCCCTTGCTTGGAAGCCAGTCAAATCTGACTCTAGGGGGCAGTGCTCATCTCTGTTTCCAAGCTGAAGAACCAGCACTGTCCAGAGACTTTTCTGTGGCCATGTGGCAGGAATGCCTAAATTACTAAAGGTGCATGGAATGCTGTTTCCTTCCCACCAAAGCAGTATCTATTTATCTACTTGCAATTTCTTGCTTTCGAACTGCTAGGATGGCAGGAGCTGAAGCCAGAGACGGGAGCTCACTCGGTTACATGACACTAGGGTCTCAAAGTGCCGAACTACAGACCTGCAGCTCAGCGTCTTAACCTCTAAGCCACTGTGGCCCCTTTAGCAATAGCTTAGGTTTTCTCAAAAAAATCACACACTTCTCGGGGCCGTAAAATTAATCCATTTCATCTGACTTAATCCAGGGTTTTCTTTTCAGATTAATATTGGGGGGGGGGGCACTACTCAACCAGCCCTATCATCTGCAGGAATCTGTGTCCAGAAAAGTGAATCTTAATGGTGGTTGCGTTTATTGTGGAAAATGCAGTTAAACGTGGCCTGTATCAAAGTGCCCCCCTGCTAGCAAAACAACTCTCAGGCTGAGGTCAGACTGGCAGTTTGAAGCGCGAGGGAGTCATGGCAAAAAGACCCGGAACAACGTGTTCTGGGTATTCCCAGTCACACTGCACCGACAGATGCGAGATCATACCAGGGAGGACGCATAAGGGAGTGTTCACACTGTTGGCCCACCCCTGGTGGAGGTGAGGTTGTAAGCAGCTTTTTGTAATGTAAACCAATGATATGCACTTATGCACTCATGCACATAAGCGCTCATGCACATAAGCACATCCCTACTGGATCAGCTTATTTGCGTTCACACTTCTGGGAAGTGGGGTGAACACACTCTCCAGAGTCTGCCACCACTTTCACCTGGTATCTTTTAAACGTGGGATGGAAGCATTACAAGACGGGTTGAGTATGGCTGGGGAATGCCTGACAGATGTGCTTGTGTGAACTGGTCCTTTAATCCGTTTGTGAAACATCTCTGAAACATGCCTACCTTGGGCCAAACTGCCAGTCTGAACTTGGCCTCAGTTTCACTGAATGTGGAAGAAGTACAGCTGGGCTGGCAACTTCCTGGCAAGAAAAAAGGAAGAAGAAAAAATGCTCCCTCTAAGCTGTGGAGTCTTGTGAGCAAAAAAAAAAAATTCTACTTGGTGAACTACCGGCATTAAAAGTGGTGAGCGAGCATTTTGGCTACTGCGTAAATTACTCTGCTCTGGAGCCATCCTTCCTGTGCCAAGGCAAAGATGTGTGAGCTGGGGGCTAAAGAACAGTGAACTAGCTCACACTAACTCAGCTTAGAGGGAACACTGGACTCATGGGTAGGGTTGCCAACCTGCAGGCGGCACCTGAGGAATCTCCCGCTATGACAACGAACTCCAGACAACCGAGATCAGTTGACCCGGAGAAAATAGCTGCTATGAAGTGTGGACTCAATGGCATTACGCCCCACTGAAGTCCCTCCCCTTCCCAAACCCCACCCCCTTCAGACTCCACCCCAACATCCCCAGGTATTTCTCACCCCAGAGTTGGCAACTCTACTTATTGCAATGCCGGCAAGCCTAGTCGTGGGGGAGGGAGCAGAGGTTCTCTCCTTGAATGACGCCAGATGGAGAGAGAACCTCGGCAGCTGTGAGTAAATTCGGGTCCTCTTTTGCTCCAGTGGGCCACATTGAAACACAGGATTGGTCGTTTAACAAAAAAAAAAACCCTATTAAATGGCTTACTGAGGGACAAAGTTCAACTCTATGTACAGAGTGAATACGGCAGCCCCGGAGGCTCTGATCAGAACCAACCCAACTCGCTTCAAAGACAACGATCTGGCACCACCACTCCATATTTGTACGCACGTGGTTTCCATGGTTGCAATATACGACAGACACAGACCTTCTCCCTACTAATCCTGCTTACACCTCTTGGCTTTTCTTCTAGTTCTTTACTGAAACAAACACAGAGCTCTTCTATGCCTGAATTCCGGTTCTATTCTAGCACTCATAATTACTTCACCAACAGAGGTAGCACAATAATCAGCGTTTCTTACCTTTTGATTGGTTGGTATTCAAATGTTGGAATAATTTTTTCTCTGATGTATGATGTGTTTTTGATGCGATTTGATCCTCATCTCTTGATGTCGCTTACTTTCTGTTTCAAATCGTTATTGTTGTAAGTGTTAAAATAAAGCATTTAAAAACCAAAGAAAAAAGAAAGAACCAACCCAGGCAAGAAAGAAGAGAACCACTTACAACAGAACATGTCCCATGAATAAAGCAGAGGGATGGATGCCCAAACAAAATGCAGTGGAGAAGGGAGGTGGAGAGACGAGACAACATGCATTGTATTTCATAGGACAAAAGCAAAACATTGCAAATGGCTCCCGTTCAGTTCAGTCTCTAGCATTCTATTCTCCCATCGCATCCAGCCTCGCTAGCTAGAAGCCATTTCAAACAAGAGTATCCAGAGCTGCCTATCAAAGAGCGGGCCCAAAGTTTCATTCCAGCAGAAGAAAGTAAATGGAGAAGGGAAGGAAGCTGCTATAGAGTGCTATAGAGAGGAGGGACTCCACACTTGCCTTCACTTCTCAGGCTGGTGGGAGAAACAGAAGGGGGCAGAAATGACATTGGACTATGTGCTAGAGTGAGATCTGGGCAAAAAAGGGATCTGATATCAGACCTCATCCAGTGCTCTAGAAACTCTATGGTAATCCCATCAAATTCCTAGAGCACTGGCCAACACGCTGGTGTCACATCCAGTTTTCCCCCCTCTGAACATGATGTTGCTGAACATCATTACGACCCCTTTCCTCAACCCCAAAACTCCCCACCACCTGGCATCTCTATGTTGACACAACTTTTCCACACTTTTAACCCTTTCCCCCCCTCCAAGGGACAATATGACTAGTATTCTTCCACATTCTCATTATCACTGTATGGGAAAACCATGGAGTTTCTGGCAGTTCCTAGAGAGGACTGATGTCACTGCTGGGTTTCCCTGAAAGTGATGAAAGGCTTCTCTCGAAATCACGAGAAACTCTATGATTTTAACATAGAGTTTCTGGCAATTCCTGGAAAGGCATGTTACAACTTCTGAGGCTGAGTTCAGACTGGCAGTATAAAGCATGAGGGAGTCATGGCAAAAAGACCCAGAACAATGTGTTACAGGTTTTCCTGGTCACATTGCACTGAGTGATGCGGGAGCATACCGGGGAGGAGGCACCAGGGAGCATTTTTTTTTTTTTTGTAAAAATCTCTCCTAAAAAGGAGAGAATTTTATTGCTTTTTTTGATAAGAAAAGGGTAGGGTATATAGATGGACTAAGAAAAGATTGGAGTGAATTTTCTGTTAAAGTATTAGTTTTAATTAGTACAAATACAGTTTTTGGCATCCACCGTGGTTGGAAGATCTTCTTTTCACCTACCGAAAGTCCAAAATAACTCTGTTAGTTAAATTAGTAAAGTCCTTTGGGGTTAGTTGTTGATCAGCTCCCTTCTGCCACCTCACAAACAGTTGCTATATCTTGGGATGTCTTCTTTTTAAGTCTCTCAGATTGTATGATGGGCCCTCTTTTGCCTTCTCGTCTCCTGCTCCGGCACCTCCCTCCTCTGGGCCGCTGTCCTCTTCGCTGCTTAACTCTGTCCAATTGGCGAGTTCTGCATCTTCCTCTGAGCTGGCGTGTCTCTTCAGAAATTCTTGAGCTATGAAGACGGAGTCAATCTTCTCTCTTTTATCCTTGAATTTGAACGCCAGTCCTTCGGGAAAGCACCATCTGTAAATAATTTGATGTCTTTGTAAAAACGTGGTCAATCCTTTGTATGCTTTCCTTTTCATACGAATTTCATATGGAACATCTTTTAAAGTTCTGATAGTCTGCTCTCCAATCTTCAAGGGCACCACTGAAACTGCACGCAAAATTTGATCTCTAGTACGCTGCTTGATAAACTTGACAACCACTTCTGCTGGCAGATTATTTTTCTTTGTAAAGCTAGAATAGGCTCTATAGGCCATATCCATCTCATCCTTTAATTCTTGCGCTTCTCTGCCAGTTAGGGGTGCCAAGGCATTCGCCAGTATAGCTCTGGGATCTTCTTTCTCTTCTTCCTTTATGCCCTGAAAGCAGAGAGTCAGGTTTGATTTCTCCATCTGAAGTATTAAAATTCTTTTTTTCTTGCGTATCTTGATGTTTTTCTAATTTGTTGACCCTTTTCTTAATTTTCTTGGTGTCTTCCGTTGAAACCAGACACTTCTGTGCGATCTCCTCCATCTTCTTTGCTGTTTCTGTTAGTTGTTTTTGTTGACTGTTGAGAACACTTTCCATGTTACAAAGGGTTTCGCTGATTTTCTGCATTTGATCCAGCAGAGGGCGCAGTGACTCGCTTTTCTGTTGATTGACAGCTGGCTCTAGGGGGAGGCTGCCAGGACCAGAAGTCCCTCCCCCCTTCTTTACCGGCTTCTCAGGGACCCTTTTCTGCCCCGACATTTTTTTTTGTTTGTTTACTTTAACAAAGTTCGTGCCGCGTCACCCAGGAGACAAGCTAGCTTCTTAATCTTCAGTAAAACCCCAAAGGTACTTTCACCAAGCTGCTTTATTGCTTCACCCCCCTTCACTCTTCCTTTAACAGTCCCGTTTTTCAAAGGGGGTGGGGATTCCTCCCTCCTCCCATGCGCTTATACGTTTATGGGGGGGGGAGCACATTTATGCCGCTTCAAAATAGATCTCCATCTCACGATTCGCTGCCGATTATTCTTTTTATTTTAATTCATTCCGCTGCTTCTCCACTCCTGGAAGTCGGTGGCGTTGCTACTTCCCATACGGGTACAATGCAGTGGGGCCAACTGGGGCGGGGAGAAAGCCTTAATTCCCTGGCTGTTTGCCAGCAAAGAGGCTACTCCCCAAGCGCCCCCGGTTTGGAGCCTTTACCTAAGGCTCACTAGGGTCTTTCGCATATGCAAAGACCCCCCCCCCAACCGCGTGTGGGCTAACCACCTCTGGGAGCGTCCCGAGAGGTGGCCGGCATTCGCTCCGCCGAAACCGAAAGTCCATGCCAGGGAGCATTTGCACTGTTGGCCTGCCCGTGGCAGAGGCACGGCTGTAAGGCATGGCTTTCTTTTTGTAATCCAGCGATACGCACTTACGCGCATATGCGCATCAGCAATTGCGGCAGGATCCCACGGCTTTCAGCGTTTAAACTTCTGGGAAGTGGAATCAACACACTCTCTGGGGTTTGCTACCACTTTCACCTGGTACTTTTTAAACTCGGGAGGGAAGCATTACAAGACGGGTTGAGTATGGCTGGGGAACACCTGACAGATGTGCCTGTGTGAACTGGCCCCTTCAATCCGTTTGTGAAACATGCCTATATGGGACCAAACTGCTAGTCTGAACTCGGCCTGGGTTTTTCCTTTAAGTGACATCACACTGTAGGCCCAACATTCATGTTTATTTTATTTTTCTTCCTCTGCTGCTCAAAGTAGTGGTGAGAAATGGGACTTGGGGGGTGGAGCATCCCTCATCCTCATTCTGCAGCTAGGGAGCCTACTTTGCCAGTTTGGTAGAGTGGTTAAGTATGCAGACTCTAATCTGGGAGAACCGGGTTTGATTCCCCACTCCTCCACTTGCACCTGTCTGGATGACCTTGGGCAAGCCATAGTTCTGATAAGAGCTGTTCTTGAAAAAGAGCAGTTTCTGTCAAGAGCTCTCTCAGTCCCACCTGCCTCACAGGGTGTCTGTTGTGGGGAGGGGAAGGGAAGGGAGTTTGTAAGCTGCTCTGAGACTCCTTTGGGAGGGGAATGGCGGGGTATAAATCCAATCTCTCTTCTTCTTCTTCTTCTTCTCTTCTTCTTCTTCTTCTCTTCTTCTTCTTCTTCTCTTCTTCTTCTTCTTCTCCTCTTCTTCTTCTTCTCCTCCTTCTTCTTCTTCTCCTCCTTCTTCTTCTTCTCCTCCTTCTTCTTCTTCTCCTCCTTCTTCTCCTTCTCCTCCTTCTCCTCCTTCTTCTCCTTCTCCTTCTCCTTCTCCTCCTTCTCCTTCTCCTTCTCCTTCTCCTTCTCCTTCTCCTTCTCCTTCTCCTTCTCCTTCTCCTTCTCCTCCTCCTTCTCCTCCTTCTCCTTCTTTGTTCTGAGTAAATATGCATGTGATCATATTGAATGCCACCAAAACTCCCTGCCTGTTGTGTTTGTAAAAAAAAAAAAAAAAAAAGGAAATAACTCAGTAGCAAATCTGATTTCAGTTTGAAAGAACAACTCTCGTCTTACCTGCTAGATTGCAGGAAAATAGAGAATATGAGGTGGATTTTATAGTCATGAATGCATACTATTTATCTTCTGTTTTTTCCCCTCTAGACTGATAGACAAGGAGGTATCAGGAGGGAAAAGGAAGTAGAAAAAGCAGCAGTTGACAGCTGTAGTCTCAAGAAAAGGTGCTTTTGAGGCACAGAAAATCCAGAGCTGAAAATGAAAATAAAAACTGGCTGTAAGACTAGTGCTTGGCAGCTCTCAAAGATACAGTGCTTTGACCTTTATTTTCATGTTGTCTTAAAGAGCAGTAAGTAAGTAAAGTTGAACACTGTTCTCTCTTTCCCTCCATTGTATGGGAAAAAAACAACAACAAACCTCATTTGGCAACCAGCTAGAACCATGTGTATGAAGGGAGTCACACTAGTGGAAAAAGGGCTCAGATGGAAGCCCTAGTTACAAATTAGGGTTGCCAATCTCCAGGTGGCACCTGGAAATCTCCCAGAATTATGACTAATCTCCAGATTAGATATCCAGAGCACCTCTGGAGAAAACAACTGGTGTGTAGGGTGGACTCCATGGCATTTGACCCTGCTGAGTTCCCCCCATCCCCATCCCCAGCCCATACCCTACCAAGGCTCTACCCCACCTGTAGTTGGCAACATAACAACAACAACAACTATTATTATTATTATTATTATTAGTAGTAGTAGTAGTAGTAGTAGTAGTAGTAGATTTTCCGGGTTGTGTGGCCATGGCCTTGGCATTGTAGGTCCTGACGTTTTGCCAGCAGCTGAGGTATAACACAGAAAGATGGTGCACTCTCTATGTCAAGGGGAGCAGTAAACTGATAGGCAAGTAATTTATTTCTACCCTGGAAGGTGGGGTATAGCTGAATCAATTATCTTGTGTAGTTCTCCAGGCTACGAACATGCTAATAGAGAAGCTTTCCTGAGGAGGTTCTTTTATCTATGGACTGTTTCCTGAGGAGGTTTGAGGAGGTTCTTTTGTGTCTGGAATGGCTATTGAAACTCTAATCTTATCTGTAGTGCTACTGCCAGCTGTAGAGCATTTTGTGTTTTTCAGGACAGGAAACCATGCCCTATTTATTTTTAAACTCTCTTCTTTCCTGTTGAAACTGTGTTTATGTTTATGAATTTCAATGGCTTCCCTGTGTAATCTGACATGGTAACTGGAAGTGTTGTCCAATCTTTCAGTGTCTTGGAACCAAATGCTGTGTCCTGTTTGGGTTAGGCTATGTTCAGCCACTGCTGATTTTTCAGGGTGGCCAAGTCTGCGGTGTCTTTCATGTTCTTTTATTCTTGTCTGAATGCTACATTGTGTGGTCCCGATGTAAACTTGTCCACAACTGCGTGGTATGCGGTATACTCCTGTAGAAGTGAGGGGGTCTCTTCTGTCTTTTGCCGATTATATGGAGCCATGGAAAAGTAGAATTGATGGAGATTTTAGACCACCACAACAACATCCACCCAACATAAGATTCACCATGGAAAAAGAAATCGAGGGGAAACTCCCATTTCTAGATATCATGGTCATCCGCAAAGCAAACCTTCAATTAGGTCACAAGGTCTACAGAAAACCAACTCACACAGACCGTTATTTACACAAAAACTCCAATCACCACCCACGGCAAAAAAGAGGCATAATCAAAACATTAGTAGACCGTGCAAGATGGATATGTGAACCACACTTTCTCAATGATGAACTAAATCATCTTAACCACACACTTCAAGCAAATGGCTACTCTAAGAATGAAATCAGAAAAGTGATTAAGCCAAAGGTAAAACAAACAACTGAGGAAAAACAGTCTCCCACAGGAAAAGTGTTTTTGCCATATATCAAAGGAATCACAGATCAGATGGGAAAACTTATGAAAAAAACACAACCTACAAACAGTATTCAGACCCACCAGAAAAATACAACAGATGCTACAATTGGCAAAAGACAGAAGAGACCCCTTCACTTCTGCAGGAGTATACCGCATACCATGCAGTTGTGGACAAGTTTACATCGGGACCACACAACATAGCATTCAGACAAGAATAAAAGAACATGAAAGACACTGCAGACTTGGCCACCCTGAAAAATCAGCAGTGGCTGAACATAGCCTAACCCAAACAGGACACAGCTTTTGGTTCCAAGACACTGAAAGATTGGACAACACTTTCAATTACGATGTCAGATTACACAGGGAAGCCATTGAAATTCATAAACATAAATACAATTTCAACAGGAAAGAAGATAGCTTAAAAATAAATAGGTCATGGTTTCCTGTCCTGAAAAATATAAAATGCTCTACAGCTGGCAGTAGCACTACAGATAAGATTAGAGTTTCAATAGCCATTCCACACACAAAAGAACCTCCTCAAACTTACTCAGGAAACAATCCATAGACAAAAGAACCTCCTCAGGAAAGCTCCTCCATTAGCATGTTCATAGCCTGGAGAATGTCAGGCTCAATAGCAAGTAGATCCAAGCATTCTTCAAACACAGAGAAGCTTTATTGGAATACAATGCTGTTACCCACAGTAATACTGCTATTGTCAGGAATGGAGACATGACCTAGACAAGCATTGATATAGTGTGATGCAAAGCCAAACTAGCAAATGAACTCTTAGCGTGTGCACGGGAAACTCCCAGCGGGAGGATTACTTAATAGGCGGGAGTATCACCCCCACCACCACCCAGTCACGTAGGGCCAGAAAATTCCCCAGACTGAGGAATGCTCCAAAGCCTATACTCTAAGGCCACCGTGATAAGCTCGGCAGTAAGAAAGTATGCTCCCACGTTGCAGCTGGCATCTACTACGCAAGCGCCACAGTGAAAGGCAAGCAAACAAGCTCACATAACAAAGCACAATGAACACAGTGTAAATGATAATACAGAGCCTCTGACAGAGAATACACAAGATAATTGACTCAGCCCTACCCCACCTTCCAGGGTAGAAATAAATTACTTGCCTATCAGTTTACTGCTCACCTTGACATAGAGGGTGCACCATCTTTCTGTGTTATACCTCTGAAGATGCCAGTCACAGCTGCTGGCAAAACGTCAGGACCTACAATGCCAAGACCATGGCCACAAAACCCGGAAAATTGGCAACTAATGAACTCCAGCCGTGAAAGCTTTCGACAACATATTATTATTGTTCCTTGCCCTATCCCACAAATGGGCTCAGGGTGAATTACAGCATAAAGTCCATAAAACAATAATATCAATAAAACAGTAGACGGCATGATAGACAATAACAACAAACACCATGCCTCATATCAGGTGAATATAGGTACTCCAGAAAACTCCACTGCCCAACAGTATCATCTAAAACAGCAAGGCACTAGCATAGCAGCAAGCACTTTCCCCTGGGGGAAAAAAAAAGTTCCATTTTGTTCCACATAACTGAACCTGTAATGGGAAAATTCGGACACTTCCAGTTTGGAGAGGCTTGTTTAACAAGAACTGGTTGTCACTATAGCTTCCGGAAGGTTCCTATATATTTGGTGCAGGATTAAGCAGGATCACAGCAAACTGGCTCCTATAGTTTTGTAAGTTTTTTTTTTTTTTTTTAGTTCTGCCAGCTCTTGATATTCTTCATAGAACTAAAATATGCCTAACTTTGACATGGTTGGGGTTTTGTTGTTGGGATTTTACAGAAAGGGTCAGTATTTCCTCGCGAATTTGGAAGTTCACAGACACAATAGGGTTCTCCGGTACTTGGATAGCTATATTCTTGTACAATATGTCAAGAAGACCGGCACGGTTTTATGGTGCGCGATTTGGGAGTCTTCGTACTCTGCTGTGGATACAGTGCCAGTCAGACACCGAGCTGAATAATTGTGTGCCTGTCTATCCACGACATTGAATAATTGTGTCTGCTCGGGATGTTGCAGACTCTGTCCCCAGCCTGCCCAGGTTCCACCTAATAAACCAAACCTGCATAGCATGTGACCCCCCAGGCCTGAATACCTGGTGTTTTACAGTCTCCTGGTTTTGCTATCCTCGGCAAAACTAATTAATCCGGGGGGAGGGGAAGGGAGGAAGCAAGGGAGCTTCATTAGGTTTGGTATCTTTCAAGCTGGGCAAGCATGCTCTCAACTCTCTAAGCTGCCAGAAACTTTGAAATGAAAAGTTGGCTGTGGTATCCAGAAGTGAGAATCAGGAAGTGGCAGTCTTTTCAAGGGACAGCGAATGTAACAGAAGAGGCTCCATCTCTGCAGAGAGCGAATGCAGCAGCAACTTGCTTTCTGTTTACCTGTGTCGTCCTCTGAAAGTTCTGGAGTGGTTTGGCTTGTGGTGAATCAGGACAGTCTTAAATACCGGGCTGGGGCGCCGTTGGTGCCAGCGCCAGAGGTTAGGAGTTTGGGAGTGCTCTTGGATGCTCCCCTAACGATGGAGGCCCGGGCAACAGTCACTGCAAAGTCAGCCTTCTATCATCTTCAGCTGGTTAGGCAGTTGGTTCTCTTCCTCGAACACAATGACTTGGTGACAGTGATCCATTCAATGGTCACCTTGAGATTGGATTACTGTAATGCTCCCTACATGGGGCTGCCCTTGTCCCAAATCCAGAAGCTGCAGCTGGAGCAGAATGTGGGCGCCAGGCTGTTGTTGGGTCTTTCCAAGCAGGAGCACATTCAGCCTGCACTAAAAGCACTGCACTGGCTACCCATAGCATACCGAATTTGCTTCAAGGTGTTGGTTTCGACCTTTAAAGCCTACATACCTGAGGGACCGCCTTTCCCTGCATGTTCCCCAGAGAGCACTACGATCAGGGTCCCAAAATTGTTTGGCCCTTTTGGGCCCCAGAGAAGCCAGGCTGGCTTTGATGAGGGCCAGGGCCTTCTCAGTGGTGGCTCCGTACTGGTGGAATGAGCTCCTGGAAGACATCAGGGCCCTGTGGGACCTTTTACAGTTTAGCAGAGCCTGTAAGACAGAGCTCTTCCACCAGGCCTTCAACTAGCGAGCCACACTTAATGAACTGAGGCCCTGGCCCCAATACTAATACCACCATCAACAGCCTGTACTCCGCTGATATGACTCAGACTGAGATGTCAGCTGACTGTACTCTTATGCTGATGCTACTAATGCCTCACCATCGCTGACCCAGCTGAGCTCTGAGAAGGAGCAAGGTGTTTGAGCTGCCAGAGGGGTGAGTGGTATTTTTATTTATTTACTTTCAGCTGAGGTGCTTTAGCTGAAAAGGTACTGTGTCAAGGACTGTATTTGGGAGTGTGTGGGTGAGTTGTAACAGACTCCTGACTGCTGGAGTTAGGGTGTGAAAGGGTCATTGTTTGCCTGTAATTAAGTGCTTGGGTGAGATTGAATAGCAGACTCCTGGCTGCTGGAGTTGGAGTGTGAAAGGGGCTTTGTTTGACCGTCATTAAGTGCCTTGGGTGATTTTGAGTAGCTGCTGGCCACACCCTCTCCTGGGAGACAATTCCATTTAAGGCAGGAAGTTTGCAAGAGGCACGAGCCTCTGGCACGAGCCGAAGGGCGAGAGCAAAAGGGCGAGGCTCTTTGCCTGTGGCTCTCAGCCTAGGGGCTCTGTAAGAAGCCCAGGAAGAGCCAGGAAGCCAGGATCTTGGCTCCTTGGTAAGGTAAGGTAAGTAGACTCCTACAACAGGAGCCATATAAATACAAAGGGTTTTAAAAGGGGGTTATAGAAAAGTATTTGTTTAAAAACAATTATGAAGCCAGAATGCCAGCAGGGGGTTGGGGGCTATCCAGTGTTTTGCATGGAGTGTCACATGTATGACTATCTGCCCACTGGTCAGAAGTCTTGGGTGTGTGCTCGGTGCAAGGAGCTCCTGGTTCTCAGGGAGCGAGTTTGCTCCCTTGAGGCCAAGGTGGCTGACCTGGAGAAGCAGGGACAGTCAGTTAGGTGCACGGGGAAGACTCTCGGGGACTTGTTAGATATGTCCCACTCTGGATCTGGCAGCCCGGCTGCTGCCAGGGAGCATGAGGGTCAAGGGGAAAAGGGGCACCATGCTGAGGATAAGGGGAATGTGCCCTCAGAAGGGACCTCTTCTTCAGCTGGTGAACGGGTATCCTTTCGTACCAAGGAACCGTCCCTGGGAAGGGTGGGAGGGGGGCTCTTGGTAGTTGGTGATTCGATCCTTAGGCAGGTAGACAGCTGGGTGGCGAACCCGCGTACTGACCGTATGGTGACTTGCCTGCCTGGTGCGAAGGTAGCGGACATTACGCGTGTTTTAGATAGGCTGGTAGATAGTGCTGGGGAGGAGCTAGTGGTCGTGGTGCATGTCGGCACCAACGATGTGGGGAAATGCAGTCGTGAGGTCCTGGAGGAGAAATTTAGGCTGCTGGGCAGGAAACTCAAGGCCAGGACCTCCAAGGTAGCCTTCTCGGAAGTGCTACCTGTTCCACGCGCAGGGCCGGAGAGACAGGCACAGATCAGGAGTCTCAATGCGTGGATGAGATGGTGGTGTAGGGGGAAGGGTTCAAGTTTGTTAGGCACTGGGATGCTTTTTGGGACAAGAGGGAGCTGTACAAAAGGGACGGTCTCCACTTGTCCCGAGAAGGAACCAGGCTGCTGGCGCTCAAAATCAAAAAGGTGGCAGAGCAGTTTTTAAACTGAATAATGGGGGAAAGCCGACAGGAGATGAAAAGTCTCTGGTTCGGGATGGCTCATCTCAAAGAGATGAAGGGGTAGCTATTACTTTTGTACAAGGAAATGGATTACAATTGTCCACTGAGACTGTGGCTAATGATAGGAACTGCCTGGCAAGGTCTCGAGGCAGCAAGAGGAAGGCTGTGGGCTTAACAAACGTGGGAAACTATAAGTGTTTATACACAAATGCTAGAAGTCTCCGAGGTAAAATCGGGGAGTTGGAATGCTTGGTGTTGGGGGGAAATAGACATTGTGGGTATTTCAGAAACTTGGTGGGATGAGGAAAATCAGTGGGATACGGTGATTCCTGGTTATAAATTATATCGGAAGGATAGGGGGAAAGGGTTGGAGGTGGGGTGGCTCTGTATGTCAGAGAGGGTATACCATCCAGTAAGATTGAGAGGGTAAGAGAATTGGATTCCCTTCTGGAAATGCTATGGGTTGAAATAGTGGGTCCAAAAGGAGGCTTAACAGTGGGAGTTTGTTATCGCCCACCAGATCAAAAGATAGAGGAGGATTATAAAATGATGAATGAATTAAAGATAGCGGCTAGACGAAATAACTGTGTTGTAATAGGCGACTTTAACTACCCACACATTGATTGGGTCAATATGAGTTCTAGTCGGGAAAAAGAGATTGCGTTCTTAGACACTCTCAATGACTGTGCTGTGGAACAGATGGTCACAGATCCTACCAGGGGAGAGGCGATCCTGGATTTGGTCCTAAGTAACACCCAAGACCTGGTGAGAGATGTAAAAGTGATTGCACCACTTGGAAACAGTGACCATAATGTCATTGAGTTTAACATTTGTACAGATAGGGAGTTGCCCAAAAAGACTGACGCAACCACTTTTAACTTTAAAAGGGGTAACTTCTCTGGTATGAGGGGACATGTGAGGAAGAAATTGAAAGGAAGAGTGGAGAAGGTCAAAACCATTGGGGAAGCTTGGAGACTATTTAAAAAGACAATCCTAGAAGCTCAGAAAAAATATATACCGCAGGTTAGGAAAGGTACAAATAGGTATAGAAAAAAGCCTGCATGGTTAACAAATAAAGTAATGGAAGCTGTAAAAGGTAAGAAGGATTCCTTTAAGCGGTGGAAAGCTAGTCTTAGTGAGGTTGATAAAGGGAACACAGACTATGGCAAATAAAATGCAAGTCTGTGATCAGGCAAGCAAAAAGGGAATATGAGGAGCATATCGCAAAAAACATAAAGACCAACAATAAAACTTTCTTCAAATACATTAGAAGTAGGAAACCAGCCAGGGAGGCAGTGGGGCCCTTGGATGACCAAGGGGTAAAAGGAGTAGTGAAGGATGATAGGGAAATGGCTGAGAAGCTGAATGCATTTTTTGCCTCTGTCTTCACTGTGGAAGAGGAGAAGTGTTTGCCCACTCCAGAAGCACTGATTTCGGGAGGGGGTTTGAAAGACCTGAATCAGATTGCGGTGACAAGAGAGGAAGTCCTCCGACTGATGGACAATTTAAAAACTAATAAATCACCAGGCCCGGATGGCATTCATCCGAGAGTTCTGAAAGAACTCAAATGTGAACTTGTGGATCTCCTGACAAAAATATGTAATCTTTCTTTAAAATCTGCCTCCATTCCTGATGACTGGAAGGTAGCTAATGTCACTCCCATCTTTAAAAAGGGCTCCAGGGGAGATCCAGGAAATTACAGGCCAGTCAGTCTGACATCGATACCGGGTAAGTTGGTGGAAACTGTTATTAAGGAAAGAATTAGTAGGCACATTGATGAACAAAAACTATTGAGGCAGACTCAGCATGGGTTCTGTAAGGGAAGATCTTGTCTCACTAACCTGTTAGTGTTTTTTGAGGGAGTGAACAAACATGTGGACAAGGGGGACCCAATAGATATTATTTACCTTGACTTCCGGAAAGCTTTTGATACAGTTCCTCATCAAAGGCTCCTAAGTAAGCTCAATAGTCATGGGATAAAAGGACAAGTCCTCTTGTGGATCAAAAACTGGCTTATAAATAGGAAACAGAGAGTGAGTATAAATGGGAAACTTTCTCAGTGGAGGGTGGTAAGCAGTGGGGTACCACAGGGATCAGTACTCGGTCCCATGCTTTTTAACTTGTTTATTAACGATTTGGAATTGGGAGTAAGCAGTGATGTGGCTAAATTTGCAGATGACACGAAGTTGTTCAGGGTGGTGAAAACCAGGGAGGATTGTGAGGCACTCCAAAGGGATCTGTTGAGGATGGGTGAGTGGGCGTCAACGTGGCAAATGGGGTTCAATGTGGCCAAGTGCAAAGTGATGCACATTGGAGCCAAAAATCTTAAATATAAATACATGTTGATGGGGTCTGATCTGGCAGAGACTGACCAAGAGAGAGATCTTGGAGTCGTAGTGGATAACTCGCTGAAAATGTCTACACAATGTGTAGCTGCAATAAAGAAGGCCAACGCTATGCTGGGGATTATTAGGAAGGGAATTGATAACAAATCAGCCAGTATCATCATGCCCCTGTATAAATCATTGGTGCGACCTCATTTGGAATACTGTGTACAGTTCTGGTCACCACATCTCAAAAAGGATATTATAGCATTGGAAAAAGTGCAGAGAAGGGCAACTAGAATGATAAAAGGGTTGGAACACCTTCCCTATGAAGAAAGGTTAAAATGCTTGGGGCTCTTTAGCTTGGAGAAACGACGGCTGAGGGGTGACATGATCGAGGTTTATAAGATTATGAATGGGATTGAGCAGGTTGAGAAAGAAGTACTTTTCTCCCTTTCTCACAATACAAGAACTCGTGGGCACTCTATGAAATTGCTGAGCAGTCGGGTTAGAACAGATAAAAGGAAATACTTCTTCACCCAAAGAGTGATTAACATATGGAATTCACTGCCACAGGAGGTCGTGGCAGCTGCAAGCATTGACAGTTTCAAGAGGAAATTAGATAAACATATGGAGCAGAAGTCCACCAGTGGCTATTAGCCACAGGGTATAGAATGAGAACTCTCAGTCTGGGGCAGGTGATGCACTCTATTCTTGGTGCTGGAGGGGGCAGCAGTGGGAGGGCTTCTGGTGCCCTGGCCCCACTGCTGGACCTCCTGATGGCACCTGGTATATTTTGGCCGCTGTGTGACAGAGTGTTGGACTAGATGGGCCATTGGCCTGATTCAACATTGGCTTCTCTTATGTTCTTATGTTCTTATGTTCTTATCGCTATATGATTTGCACTAGCACTTTATGTAGTGGTTTTTTTTTTACATATACCTTTATATTTTACGTAATTCCCTGTTTTATCTGTTCAATAAAATTCGATGTAAGCCACCCTGAGCCTGCTGCAGCAGGAAGCATGGGATATTAATTAATTAATTAAATAATAATAAAAAGAAATAAACTAACCCCCTCACTCTCTCTCTCCCTATGTGTAATGGCTGAGGAAATCTTGTTTCACTGTATCTGAAGAAGTGGGCATGCCCATGAAAGCTTACGCCCAGAATTAAACTTTTGTTGGTCTTAAAGAAGAGAAGAAGAAGAGAAGAGATTGGATTTATACCCTGCCCTTCACTACCCAAAGGTGCCTCAGAGCGGCTTACAAACTCTCTTCCCTTCCCCTCCCCACAACAGACACCCTGTGAGGTAGGTGGGGCTGAGAGAACTTCTGACAGAAACTGCTCTTTTTCAGGAACAGCTCTTATCAGAGCTAGGGCTTGCCCAAGGTCATCCAGCCAGGTGCAAGTGGAGGAGAGGGGAATCAAACCCGGTTCTCCCAGATTAGAGTCCGCGCACTTAACCACTACACCAGGTGCCCCCGGGCTCCAACTTTGTTCTACTGAAACCAAAGTGAGACCCGTTGTGTGAAGACAGGGTCTGTGGATTGTTGTGTTAAAGTTCACCCTTTTCCAACTCTTTAGAAAACAAAAGGCCTGGGGTAAATCGGCTGTTAATCTTTCCAAGGTTAAAAATTGTCCATTTATTTGGGTCGTTGTTTTCTTTAGCCATTTCCTAACATGTTACTTCCCACACTATCAGGGCTTCCCCCCCCCTTTAAAGGCTTTTCAGTGGAGGCAAAAGGTTAATAGGCACTTTTAAAGTCCACCGGCTGCTGTACAACTTTCTAACTTAAAAATAGTGGGGTTTTTGAAATCATTAATATTTCTCATCTGTCTTTTGTGTGTGGGGGAAGTGATTGACCTTTTTCTAATTTGTTTGGGAATAGAGATAATTTCTAGCTAAGTATTAGATTTTTTTAAAAAAAATCATACAGGGAAAAAAACTTTTTAAAGAAAAATTCAAAGGCAAGCTTTAAAAAAAAAGCATGATGGGTTTCATTCTATTTTATTTTGGTGATGTTTTTAGAAACACAAGATTATGACCATAGCAACTGTTCTGCATGAATGCCGACTTCATATTTTGTTCCCGCACTAGATGATAGCTTTGAGGTCAATCAATTATTAGTACATCTATTTATTATATTTAAAATACTCGAAGAAGAAGAAGAAGGAGAAGAAGACAACATAAGGGGGAGATGGAAGTTGAGAAGATGAAAAACACTCCACCAGTTGCCAAGCACATTACTGGCAGAAAGTAACCTTTTCTTGACTCTACAAATTCCTAGCAACTAGTGGAACCTCGCACAGTTAGATTTAGGCTGGTAGCAGGAGACACGGTTAAAGCATTAAAAGCACGGTTAGGCATGCTGAAAGATCAACAAGGAAATACACAAACTGAACAGGACCAAATAAAGAAAAGATGGGGACAATCTACTGAAGGAGAGATAAAAGGATGACAGATTCCTTCAAAAAAGAAACTTTAGGAGAAGAAAGCCCGGTTTTAGGAAGTGACGTGAAGGCTGCACTGAGAGCAACTGGGAGTAGACTGAATAACTATGGAGCTATTCCAAGCTATAGAAGCATTGAATTCTTAACAAGAGCCCTGACATGGATAGCCCAGGCAAACCTGATCTCATCAGATCTTGGAAGCTAAGCAGGACTGACACTAGCAAGTACTTGGATGGGAGACCTCCTTGGAATACCAGAGGTGGGAGAGGCAGGGGCAGGCTTTATTCAGCCACCTCTCTGAATGTCCTCCAGGCCCCCAGTAGGGGTCAGTTACCAGAGGTCACCATGACTTCCAGGTGCACACAGAGTCAGTCGCCAGAGGTCGCCATGATTTCCATGTGCACACACACACACACACACACACACACATGTGTGCATACATACACATATGAAAAATACAAAATCTTAACAACTATACGCTAAGTATGGAAAACAAAACAATGTCCCACAGTCTGGAAATTCTTGATTTACATTCCAGTTCCAACAACAACAACAACAAAAATGGAAGAAGTCAATAACTGCAGCATCTATCAGACCATTGCATTAATTTCTCACATGAGTAAAGCATACAACAAAGACTGTTACCATATATGGAATGAGAAGTGCCAGAAGTTCAAGCCAGATTCAGAAAACAAAGATGCACTAGAGGCCATATTGCAAATTTATATTGACTACTGGAGCATATTAGAGAATTTCAGGGCAAAATCAGTTTGTGTTTCATAGAGTACAGCAAAGCTTTTGATCATGCGGCTCTTGAAAAGTTATGGTTGAGGTTAAAAGAAATGGGTGTGCCACAACAGTTGATCATTGTAATATGTAACCCTCTACTCTAGACAAAAGTCTACTGTTAGGACAGAGTATGGAGAAACAGAATGGTTTCGAATTGGCAAAGGATGTATTTTATCTCCCTATCTGCTCAATCTATATGCAGAACATATCATAAAGAAAGCTGGATTAATTTAGACGGAACGAAAACTGACGGCGAGAACATCAATAATTTGAGATACGCAGGTAAGGCCACATTACTGGCAGAAAGCAATGAAGACCGTGAAACAGTGAAAACAGTGAAGAACAACTCTTGATGAAGGTTAAAACAGAAACAGAACAGGTGCAGCTCTGTGCTGGCTTCTCCCACTCCTCAGTTTAAACTGGGGGGCAGGAGAGAGTAGCCCAACTGGGAGAATTCCCCCCCCCCAGCGATCTGAGACTATCACTAGAATCATACCACTTGTAAAAAAAAAATGTAAATGTCAAATGACAAGGGACACATCAATGCATGGTGGGAGGTACAAAATGAGTGGAACAGCCTGGATATGGGCATGAGAGTGGCCTATGAGGGGTGGGAAGAGAGAGGGAATCTGTATGCTTTTGGATTACCTTCAGCTTGGAAGTGAGGCAAGGGAAAAACTGGCACAAAAGCATTCTCAGAAAAACCACGGAAACAGTGAACAGACAGTGCACTGAGGGCTGAAGGGAGGAAAAAAAATAATGCAGAATGAAAAAATGAAAAAGAAAACCCAGCGGACATGCACGGTGAAAGGGAGGCAAAATACCCATGCATAATAGGCCACCGTTCTTAAGGGCTTGGATGATGTAAAATTCATTAGCTGCTTTTTGAACATAATGAGGCAGTCAGGTAAGGTAATAAGGACAGCCAGCTGAGTGTGGTAGTTAGAGAGTTGTACTAAAATCTGGGAAGCCCAGGTTTGCATCTCCCTGGAAGCCTCGCTGGCTAGGGATGCCGTCCTCCAGAGAGGACCTGGGGATCAGATGGAATTACAGCTCATCTCCAAACTTCAGATATCAGTTCCCCCTGGAGAAAATATGCTTTGGAGGGTGGACTCTACTGTACCCCACTGAAGCCCCTCCCCTCCTCTCCCTGCCCAAGCTCCACCCCTAAATCTCCAAGAGGCCCCGGTCATACGGGCCAGAAAACGCGGGGGAGAGGTGTGGCAGTTTGCCCTGGAGCTAAATAAAGCGCAGTAGCCCGATCACACGGGCCACCGGGTTGCCACACTCCAGCTCTGCACCCCGATCACACCGCACTGCTGCAGCACAGCAAAAAAGCAGTGAAGTGCGCATGCGCCATGGGGGGTGCTGTCGGTGTCTTGTGTGTGTGCATGCGTTGTTCAGCATTGGTGCGCATCCCATGGACACTTACAACATCCGGAAACCCTGGGGACATGGGCGGGCGTCGGAAGCCGCGGGATACTGGCGCTCCCATGATCAGACGCCAGCCTTTGCCCCGGGGTTTCCGGAAACTAGTACTTCGGACCTATTAGTTTTTACTCCGCGTTTTCCACGGGAAGCCGCGGGTTGGCCACGGGAGCACTACGCCTCCCAGATGTGCTCCTATGATCGCGCACGGAAAGTCCGCAGAGCTCCCGTGCCTTCAGCGGGGCAAATGCTCAGTGTGAACGGGGCCAGAGTTTCTGAACCAGGAGCTGACCCCCCACACATACCATAGCAAGGGAAGATATGGCAACTGTATTGCTGTCTAATCTTTGGCCAGTCACACACATTCAGCCTAAACTACCTCACAGGGTTGTTGTAAGGACAAAATGGCAGAGAAGAGAGCAATGTAAACCGCTTGGGGTCCCCACTTGAGGTGCATGAAGTTTTAAAAAATAAATTAATTAAAACATGAAAAAATAATGGTCTTAAATACCTCCAGATCAGTGGCATTCTTGTTTCTTAAAATGTGTCCCCCCCCCCCTTCCTTACAGGTGCCTGCAGTTCAGTCGTCAAGCACACCTTTTACTCCACCATGAAATCCATCGCCACCCGAGAGCGGTGTCTGTCCTTCCAAATCTACAAGTCCACTTTGTTAAATGGAGCATACTGTGCCTTCAATTTCAGGTCCAAATGGCCTATCCAGGCCTTAAAGCCGCATTGAAGTGCTTTGTACTTCTCGATAATTTATAGCGAAAGTTCCTGGATGCCTTTAGACATGCTGTTTCCATGGGTTCATTTCAAGGTAAAGCCTCATCAGTGTGAGTAATTCTAGGTTTGTTAGCTGAGAGCTAAACCGAACATAATTCATCTCTCTCTCTCTCTTTTTTTTTTATTGCACTATGTGTTTTTATCCTCCTCCTCCTCCTCCTCCAAAACCATTAACTGCAGTTCCAGGTATTTTCAATTCAACGGAGAACTGTGCGCTGTTGTTTGGAGAGTGCTGTGTTTTCTCTTCCTGCTTCCTTAAGCCTCCCGAGTCACCTTAGCTAAAGGAAACATGAGGCAAACAGTTTGGATAAGAGCAGCAATTTCCCTAATTAAAAAAAATAAAATAAAAAAAATAGCAGGAGTTATTGTTTCCGCCTGCCATGGCGGTATGAAACGGGCTGGAAAGCATTAATTCTTTTCCAAATTGGCTTTCTAAAGCCCGGCTGCTTTGTTGCATTAGAGGATACATCATCGTATTCACGGCCGACACATGGCACCATTTATATTGGGGCTTTTTATGGAGGCTATACATTACTCACTGCCTTTGCTAAATAATTGATGCTCAAGACGTCGATTTGCCAAGCAATTTTGTTCAGCAACAGTTTCAATTCTAAATTTTGCAAAAAAGAAAAAGAAAAGAAAAGAAAAAGAAACCCTCACCAACAGAAAAATATCTGTTTGGATCCAGATATTACTCCCCAGTGTTTCTCTACAAATGCTTCCGCAAGAGTCCATGGCATACAAAAACCAGCAAGTTCTATCAGGATTTGCATGCTTCCAGTTGAACGAGCAGTCGAAGAGCAAAGATTAGTTCCACTTTTCTTACCGGGCACTGTAGCATGAAGTGTGAAGCAGCCCTTCCATGCATGGGAAACACATCGTACATCAAGAAGAGATCCAACCTTCAATCTTTACATTAAGAAGGAATCCAACATTATGGATTGCATAATTAGTGACAACTTCAGTTACTCAGCTGACTGGAAGAGCCTCTGCTTTGCATGCAGAAGATCCCAGGTTCAGTTCTGGCACCTCCAGTGAAAAAGGACCATGCAGTAGGTGATGTGAAAGACCTCTGTCTGAGACCCAGGAGGGCTGCTGCCAGTCTGTGAAGGCAATACTGACCTTGATGGGCCAAGTGTCTGATTTGATATAAGGCAGCTTCATGTGTGTTCATTTTTGATGATGAGCCACGGTGGCTCAGAGGTTAAGACACTGAGGTGCAAACCGGAAGGTCTGTAGTTCAGCAGTTCGAGACCTGAGTGCCGTGAGATGGAGTGAGCTCCTTTCTCTGGCCCCAGCTCCTGCCAACCTAGCAGTTTGAAAACAAGAAATTGCAAGTAGATAAATAGGTACCACTTCAGTAGGAAGGTAACGGTGTTCCGTGCACCTCGGCATTTAGTCATGCTGCCCACGTGACCATGGAAACATCTTCAGATGGTGCTGGCTCTTTGGCTTGGAAACGGAGCTGAGCACTGCCCCCTAGAGTTGGATTTGACTGGCTTGTGAGCAAGGGAAACCTTTACCTTTACCTAATAATCCAGAAGGAGTTAGGAACAATTCGGATTTCTCTCATTATTGGTTTTCTTGCGAACAAGCCTAGACAGGTTCAGACGGACAATATTGCTCTTAGTTTTAACTTACTGACTTGACTGTTAAAAAGCAGCATCCTGTCGTATCCTCTGAAAGCTGCTTTTCAATGCCCACTTAGCAATTTGTGTTACAGTCTAGAGCAGCTTTCCCCCCAAAATTATTAAGCCTAGAGCCCCATTTGGAATTTTGAAAAAAGGTGCCACCACAAAACAGCTGCCACAGGAGGAAGGGCCAAACATAAAATGGCTGCCACGGGGGAGGGCCAATCCCAATCGCACAATGATTGCTGAGGCACTAGGGCCCATTCCAAAATGTGAGTAGGTTCCACAAAATGGTGGGAAGTTTTGAGCCTGGAGATGCCCCAAAATTACGATGAATCTCTCAGCTACAGAGATCAGTTTCCCTGGAGAAAATGTCTCCTTTCGCAGGTGTAATCTATGGTACTATAACCAGCTGAGGTCTCTCCTTTCCCCAAAGGCCACCTTCCCCAGGTTCTGCCCCCATATCTCCTGGAATTTCCCATCCCAGAGTTGGCAACCCAAGGCTGTATGCGAGTGCTGAGGATCTTCTGCAAAGGAAGGGAGAACTCACTACGGTTTTGTGGACCAATGTCATTCCCTCCCCCACAATAAAGCACTATGAAGTAGTCAAAATTGTTGCAGTCTTGCCTGGGTATTTCCCTTCCCCTTCTTCCTGTCATTCTGTTATAGTTGTTACAACATTGTGTGGTTCCTACCAAGGTGGGGATGGGAAAAACACGGACTGACAAAACAGCGGGGGTGGAAATGGGGGCAGATTCCTGAGATGGCAAATAAAAGTCTCTGTCAATTCACATAAACAAGTCTTTGAAACCAGCTACTTCTCACATACTCTTTTTTTTTTTTTGAATGGCAAATCATATTAATATCGTTCCAGTGAGGCTTCTGCAATTCTGATTTATATGAAAGGAGACAGGGAACAATCTTTTTCAATAGCATTAGTTCTGACATGCACTTATCTGCATGGGAAGCCTTAATAAATCTTGAGTTTATGGCTCTTCCTATCAAGCATTGTTTCCTGAAGTAAAGTAAATAACACAAAGGGGCTCCAATAGATCAACTGCCCACATAGGACGTTAACCTTTAAGATGGAGTGTGTGTGTGGGGGGGGAATATGGACATTTGGCACGGAAAATTCCCAGCAGATAAAAGATGTCAGTTTTGGCAAATGAATCCAAATGTTCAACAGATGGTAAACCGAATAGGGTACAGCTGGACTTGTAGTAGTTGTTGGGGGCGGGGGGCACAGCGGCAGAAAGGCAAAAGAGATATATTAACAAAGTTATCTTGAAAGAATGGTCAAACAAGGTCACCCTAAATTATATCAATCAGAAAGGTAAGAGTACTCCATTGGCCTAATTTTGCTTCTCACGTTATAGCATGACCTTTGGAGGCCATCTCTGACATTCTAACACAAGCCATTTCTTGTGTTTCATTTTCTTTTTTTAAAGCTGGAGACTCCTCTGCAGCAGTATGACTCAAAATCATATTTGCATGAATATGCATTTTATATTCCAACAGGCATGCAAAACGCCAGATAGCAAAACATATACCAGCGCATCACGTTGTTTGCCCTTTGAAGCTGGTGCATGTAAAATTAGATTTATCTGCATTTTCAATACACTAGTGATTTTAAATGTGTCAACAAGGAATATCGACTTGACATTCTAAATGGGGCTGTAGAACTGGGAGAAGGAGAAGAGAAGATTGGTTTTACACCCCACCCTTCGCTACCCGAAGGAGTCTCAGCGTGGCTTACAATCTCCTTTTCCTTCCCTTCCCCATAGCAGACCCCCTGTGAGGTCGGTGGGGCTGAGAGAACTCTCTCGAGAACTGCTCATGAGAGAACAGCTCTGAAAGGACTTGTGACTGACCCAAGGTCACACCAGCAGCTGCATGTGGAGGGGTGGGAAATCAAACCCGGTTGTTCCAGATTAGAGAGACCTCTGCCTGAGACCCTAGAGAGCTGCTGCCAGTCTGAGTGGACAATACTGACCTTGATGGACCAAGGGACTGATTCAGTAGAAGACAGCTCCATGTGTTATTTTCTTACTCCTCCCCCCACTGGCTTTCTTCATGACGAAGATGTCAATAAAGCTAAGAGGTAGTGTTCCCTGGTTTAATAGACTACTTCACTGAAGGTTTCACCAAGTAATTCTTTGGGGTCAGTTTTAGTTGGTGAAAGCCAATTTCAAAAAAGTTCTGGGATGTTACTGGAAAAAAAGTAATGGGGGGGAAGAATATTAAAGACTCCCATGCCTTCTGTAAAGAGTGGAAGTCTTTTGTTTAGCAGTTTGTAAGTCCTCACACTGGCTTTAATATTTTCAGAGGGAGGACCCTCTAAATTGATCATTTGTATTTGAATATCAATGTCACACGAACATGCTTAAAATCAGGATGTTCGTAGAGAGAAAAGAGGGTGGTGGGTTGTTGCAGTGAGGAGCAGGTAGAGGAGGAAAGGTCAATGTGATAAATCACTTTGGATCCCCGATGGGAAGAAAGGAGGGTATAAAACCATGAAAAAAAATGGAGGACTTACAGAGCAGTTGCATGTCCTGCAGAAGTGACTGGAGTCCAGGAAATCTAACAGGTTTCCACTGATTCCTCTTGGCTGCCAAAGAGAACTTTCCCTTGTAGGATGATGGGGTAATTAATACTTATGGTTCCCAAGTGTCTGGAATTGACCCTGCTGGTCCAGTGTTTTCACTGACTGAGAGAAAGAAACCTGAGAAAATGCCAGACAATTAAATGTCTTGTGTTTTTAGGGTTAGCTGGGCCGCGACAGGGCTCTTCTGGTGGCCTGGAAAGAGAGGAAGACCACTGAATCAGGGGGAAGTGCCAGGATGGGCTGTGGGCCAGGGAAAGGAGGCCAGTGGGCGAAGGAGGCATTGGGGCAGAAGTGTGGGCTTGGAGGAGATGGTACTGAGCCTGAAAAACACAAAGCCACCACCACCACAGCTGGAGAATAGCTGCAGCCCAGGTCAGGTCTCAGGTAGGCATACATGCTTGTAAATGTGGGGGTTCTATGTAGCAATTGCATATAGTAGCCATGGATAGGTCTACCCACTATGACTTCAGGGATGGGCATGAATGAACTCACAAACAAAAGTGTGGCATTGCTTTTGGCCAGTTTGTGGTCCATGAAGCCATGTTGGAGGTGTATGTGGTGGAGGTGTATGTGGCACAGAGAACCACTACCAGGATCAAAAGTTATAAAGCATTTATTAAAAAGGAAGTATTACAAGCATACTTTTTAGCACAGTACCAGATTGAGCAAGGGGTTTGAAAGAAAAAGGATAAAAGACAATTCCTCTGTCCCTTCATTTATAGATGACCTATCAATTATTAAATATAAGGCAGGCTTCTTAGCTTAGAAAGTTATAGATTTTTACAGGAGTTCCATTACCTTCAAGCTTCCTTCAGGTGTGCAGGGCAGCACATGGCAATGGCCAGCTCCTTCAGACCCCAGTTAAGACTTCTGTCTGCTTTGATGGAATCAGCACCAAAGAACCTTTCTTCCTTGCTTCCAGGAGGTTTATCATCTCGCTTTCTCCACCCACTGACCAGGTCAGGCTGGATCAAAGAAGCTTTTCCTTAAGTCTCCAGGAGCTTCTTCCTGAAATGCTTCTTGTACTTAATACCTCCAAATCTCTGTTCCCTGCTGGGGAGTGGGTGGGCTAGACCATCCCATTGTCTCTAGTTAGACCTACTAGCATTTCTAAAAAGGTGGCCGAGGTGAGGCTGGAAAAGCAATTGAATTGACTTCCCCCTTCTTGCCTTGTCTCAGGAGAGAGAGAGAGAGAGAGAGAGAGAGAGAGAGAACATTTTAGAACTCAAAGTGAAGAAATGCAATTTTCACTTTGAGTTCTAAAATGCTCTCCCCCCCCGCCGAGACAAGGGGGGGGGAATTCAATTCAATTGAGTAAGGAGCAGTCCTAAGATTAGTCACGCTGTTCTTTACCAATTGAAGTGAATGGGTATAACACTGCTTAGAATTGCACTGTAAAGGGGCAATCCTAAGCAGATCTACTCATAAAGTCCCATTTTATTCAACAAGCCTTACTTCCAGGAAAGGGCTGTAGCCTCAGTGTTTGTTCGCCCGGTATGCACACAGTTTGGTCTATGCTGACCAAAGAGATTTAAATGTTTTCTAAATTATTACGGGAGAATGAAGATGTCATTACGATATTGAATCTTTTATAGAACCTGGGGAGAAAATTGACTGCCTTTATTTGTTAAGGGAAATTGCTTATTGAAGCTGTTAAAAATCTGAGTTGCTGAAAAAAAAAAATAATAATCATGGTGCAATGCTCTTTTCTGGGATACACCTAGCAGACAAGGACAGGATCAGGACTAAACAAGTTACAGTGCCGGAGCGAGAAGCAATACCACTGCAATTGTAGCTGAACTGCTAAAACATGAAGTTCAAGGCCAGAAGTGGAAGGATTGTGGGTAAGGTTTCCGGTTGTAGCAGATAACCTGATGGGAGCCCGCGTGTCACACCAATTCACGATGTCACTTCAGCACAAAACCAGAAGTAATGTCATCACATCAGGGAGCTGTTCTTGGATTCATCCCATACCCTGTGGTGAAACCAGAGCTTTGGGTGAAACCTAGGGCACTGAACTCACACAATGATGTCACTCCTTCATATTTAATGATTTGTTTTCTAATTTATAAATGCAAAAATATACAATACAGTACTTCAGTTATACATATAAGATAGACAATTGTCTTACATAAGGAGGAGGAGGAGATTGGATTTATACCCCGCCCTTCACTCGGAGGCTCAGAGCGGCTTACAAACTCCTTTCCCTTCCCCTCCCCACAACAGATATCCTGCAAGGTAGGTGGGGCTGAGAGAACTTCTGACAGAAACTGTCCTTGAGAGAACAGCTGTGCCAGAGCTTGTGACTGACCTAAGGTCACATCAGCAGGTGCAAGTGGAGGAGTGGGGAATCAAACCCAGTTCTCCCAGATTAGAGTCCACACACTTAACCACTACACCAGACATAAACATGGACAAGATGATGTCACTTCTGAGGTTGGACTTTGGCCATAATATATAATCCATTCATTTACTTCTGGTTACACATGGGAACTGATGTCGCAAGGCTGAGAGCACCCCAGTTTCCCCGCCAGCCAGTCAAGCAATGATGGGGAATGAGGTCCCCGGACCAGGAGATCTCCCACTGTAGAGATCTCCCACCTTCCCTCCAATCTTGGGGTATGCTGAGATCTCCAGGAGATCTCCCACCTTCCCTCCAATCTTGGGGTATGCTGAGAAGGAACAGAGTGTGGCCAGGATAGTTTTGATTCAATGCTGTCCCAGCAAAAAAGGCTGAAGAAGTGAGCAGTGACTCACAAAAGCTCATACCCTACCACAAATATTGTTAGTCTTCAAGGTGCTAACGGACTCTTCGTCTTTTCTATGCCTCTCCATTGTTTCAGTAGGCAAGAAAAGCTGTTGTTGTTGTTCAATGGCACAGTCGAGTCCGACTCTTCGCGACCCCATGGACCACATCACGCCAGCCTTCCTGTCTTCCATCGTGCTCCGGAGTTTGCTTAATTTCATGTTCGTTGCATCGATAACACTGTCCAACCACCTCCTCCTTTGCTGTCCCCTTCTTCTTTTTCCTTCAGTCTTTCCCAGCATCAGGGTCTTCTCCAGTGAGCGCTCCCTTCTCAAAAGCTAGCTGAGACTTATTGCATTCCTCTTGGAGTCAGCAGAGCAAGGCTTCCAACATGGTGCCCAGGGCTCTTTTTGTAGCAAGAACTCCTTTGCATATTAGGAGACACACCCCTAATGTAGCCAATCCTCCAAGAGCTTACAGTAGCCCCCATAAGAAGAGCTCTGTAAGCTCTTGGAGGATTGGCTACATTAGGGGTGTGTCGCCTAATATGCAAAGGAGTTCCTGCTACAAAAAGAGCCCTGATGGTGCCCATAGGTGCCATAGTGCCTGCTGATGCCATTCCTGATTCCCACCTTGTGTTTTTAGAAAATGGGTGGGGTCTGGTGGGACTTTTACCCAGCAAGTCTTCTGATTGGCCAGTACAGATTTATGAAACATTGCTTTGGCAGCTGCCACCACAGCACAATGGTATTCACTGAGGAGAATCTGGGGCAGCCATTCTATGGCTTTCTCCACTTCCTGTGGCAGCCATTTTGTGGCTGCATCTATCGTACTGTGTCAGAATTTCAATGGTGTCCGCAGGCTCAAAAAAGGTTGGGGACCCCTGCAGTACAGGATCAAAAACTGTCTGAGCAGGGGAGGTGGCTCTTTGCTTTGAAGGAAGGTGCCCTGTTTGGTTTCCATTTTTAAAACAAGGACATGGCTCACTTACTGCACAGACACAAAAGGAGAGGTTGCCAAGCCAAGAGAAATAAGCTAGACTGTGTCTGCACCCAAGCCAAGAAGGTATGAATGTGACTTTCTTGCCTTGGATCAGTGACATACCAAGCCTATCTGGTGCCTGGGGCAAATAATTTTTAACATCTCCCTCCTCTATTTTTTTTTCCTGTCAAGTCACAGCTAACCTATGGCTACCCCGTATGCTTTTGAAGGCAAGCGATGTTTGGAGGTGGTTTGCCATTGCCTGCCTCTGTGTTGGCCCTTCTTAGCTCCTGAGATCTGACAAGATCAGGCTGGCAATCAATTGCTATTAAGCAAGTTTGCTTCAGTCTTGGAGAAAGGGAAGTGTAGCCGATCGTAGAGCTTGTTTTGCAGTGCTCAGACTTCCCTGTGCCCTAGTGGCTGCAGCCAGAACTGCATTTTAAAAAAAATAAAAGCAAAGACGTTCCTTCAGCTGGACACAGCACAAGGCAGGCTTTGAGGGACCTCTTGAAGGGCCTTCCTCAAGCTGCACCCGGGGCAGACTGCCATCCTGTTCCCTTGGTATGCCACTGCCTTGGATGAGCTCAGCTTTTTGGTCGTGTAAACTCTGGCCCAGTCTGCATTCTAGCATTTGCTCCGTTGTTTTACCAAACCCACAATGGAACAGAAAAAGATGTGGCTCAAAAAACAAATTCTTTCAAATAATAAGAAAATCTTAGTGGGTTTGTTTGTTTTCTTATGATTTTCTTATGATTTGGAAGGAATTTGTTTATTGTGTTGTAGTGCTTATTGACCATAATATACACAAAAGCATCTTCTTTGCAAGTCTTGTTGACTGCTTGATTTGTGGGTCAGACTCTCACGACCGTTTTCTTTACATTTGTTCTCCAATTAGGTCGTGATTGTCCACACTTGCCTCATACATCTATGCAGACAGTTCCATAAAACTGAGAGATCAAGCGAAGTGAAAGCGGCATGCAGTCTGGACACTGCCACAAAATCCGACAATCAATCAAAGTGAAAGTGGCATGCAATGCAGAGGGGGATTTCTGTTCCAACGTGGATTTGCTAGAACTAGGGTTGCCAACCCCCCCGGTTTGGCGGGGGTCCCCTGCTTTGGGGGGGTTTTATCCGCCGCCGGCCAAATGGCCAGCGGGGGAAGCCCCACCCCCAAGCCCCAACACCCCCAGCCACCCCTCTCCCTTCTCTCTTGAAGGGCTCCCTTTAAATGCAAAGAGCTTGAGTTCCCGCTCACCTGAACGCCAGCTCCAAAGGCAGCCTTCCCCGCATGCTGGATCTTGAGCGGAGATTGGGGTGCCTGGAAACTGCTCTTAAAGGGACAGTGCAGGAAGCTGGCGTTTCCTCGCAAGCCCAATCTCTGCTCAAGATTGAGCGCCCAGGGAAGGCTGCCTGTGCTTAAATGGAGCTGGCATTCGGGTGAGTGGTGAAATGCCAGCTCTCTGCAGAGGATTTCCCCGCACAAGGGGCGCGCGGCTGGGGGGGGGGAGCGGACATCCCCAATGTGACATCATCACATCAGGGATGCCCCGCCCCTTCCAGGAATGGCCCTCAAAGTCTCCCGCTGTGGGCGAAGATGGACTTGGCAACCCTAGCTAGAACAGCGGCACAAATGCCAGAAGCAGGTTGGGCCTCCATATGTAAATTCTACAGGGCTCAGTCAGGAACAGAACTTGCAGGAAGATTGATTCAGGTGGACAAGTGTGCTTCCACACAAGAGCTTACACCCAGTATTAAACTGTGTTGGTCTTAAAGGTGCCACTGGGCTCAAACTTTTGTTCTATTGCAAGGAGATGGTAAGTGAAATGAAAGTGGGTTTAAAGCAAAATGCTCCAGCATACAGAGCAACAAGCAAATGTTTTATGCAACTGAACATAGAGGTGTGAAAGAGAACAGAGAATGTCTATCGATTCACTTAAGGCACCGGTTCTTGCTTCAAACAAACGTGGTGACCCAAGCCCCACTTCCCCTGTCCATCAAATGCCTAACTCTCCTGGTGCCTCACTCTCGTTAAGAAGCACAAACTGGGCATAGGGCTGCCAAACTTCAGGTGTTGGCTGGAGATCTCCTGGGATTACAGCTGATCTCCAGACAACAAAGAAGGGTAGGTTGTAAGGCACTATACCCTGTTGAAATCCCTCCCCACCCCAAACTCTGCCTGCTCCAGGCCCCACCCCCACCCCCAAATCTCCAGGTGTAATCAGCCAGTTTGGTGTAGTGGTTAAGTGTGCGGACTCTAATCTGTGAGAACCGGGTTTGATTCCCCACTCCTCCACTTGCAGCTGCTGATGTGACCTTGGGTCAGTCACAAGCTCTGGTACAGCTGTTCCTGAAAGAGCAGTTAGTGTTAGAGTTCTCTCAGCCCCACCTACCTCACAGGGTGTCTGTTGTGGGGAGGGGAAGGGAAAGGAGTTTGTAAGCCGCTCTGAGACTCCAAGTGAAGGGCGGGGTATAAATCCAATCTCTTCTTCTTCTTCTTCTTCTTCTTCTTCTACTTTCCCAACCCAGAGCTGACGACCCTAGGCATCACAGAACCAGAAACCAGGCTACCATCTTCAGCCTGAGAAAGACAGGCCTGCAATAATGATGATTCTCAAAATAACAACTGTCATTTTAAATGTAATCCCTACTTTAGCCATTTAGTAGCAGCCAGAGTAGCCCAGACTGGCCCAAAATCACGAGAGCCTGGAAGCTAAGCAAGGTTGGCAGCTAGAGCCAGACCTCTAATCCTGCATCCTAATTCCAAGAATGAGTAGCCATATTATTCTGTACTGGGCTTGAGGCAGCTTTTCTCAAAAGTGATTTCTTTATTCAGCTCAGAACACAACAATCAACACAGAGAACAATCCCAATTTATATACAATTCAGAACTAGCTAAACCACACTCCTAGAATACCAAGGTCCAATCATGAGTGAGCTCAGAAGACCAATAGGGTTTGTTCCCGCCAAAAGTCATAGTCTTTCTTGATTGGTCTGTTCCACAACATCAACCAATCAGGTTGTTGGTTTTAGGATACTGGGAGTCTATGGAGCTTGTGATTGAAGCTGAGGCTCATTCTCCATTCATGCTATCTACATAAGGTAATACAGAACACAGATGCTTCCAGGAATCCTTCAGGCAGGATCTAAAGACCACGTACCTCTCCCGTTTCCTCCCCCTTCTGCTTCTAAGCATGGGGGCATTTGATGTAGCTAATGGGCATGGGAAACATTTTGGAGAAACAATCACCAATCCTACTCAGTTTCTTTTGGAAAGCCGAAAGCTGAGGAAATTCAGCACACCTTGAACTGAGAGCCCAAATTAGTGAGAAGGTGGGGAATCTATGCTATCTGCTCCCCCTTCCCAAATGCTGACATCTGCGGGGTGAGAATGTTCCTGCCCAGGAATTAAGATCACCAGGAGAGACTCTTTGGACTGTCCCACCAATCAGAAGCTCATCTGGTGGCCCCACAACAGAAGGGCTTTTTGGTGGCAGCCCCCTGATTATGGAACAACCTCCCCAGGGAGGCACGTCTGGCCCCTAACTGTCAATCTTCAGGAGCCAGCTGAAGGCAGTTTTATTTAGGACTGCATTTGATATGTTGAGTTTTCATTTATTGGTAGTTCTAATTGGAGTTCCGGTATGTGTTTTTTTTTATATAATTTTTTATCCATAATGTTATTGTGTTTCTTATAAACTATGGTGACAAATAACAATAACAATAATAATTTACATTATTTACAGTCCGCCTTTCTCACTTGGGCTCGAGGAGAATTACACACAGTGAGTCAACACAATCAACAGAATGCAACATTCAGTAAGCAATGAAATGGGATTTGGGTTGTGACATTGACATTGTAAGCCTCCTTGAGTTCCTCAAGGGAGAAAGGCAACTAATACATATGTTAAATAAATAAAAACGGGACTCTGATCTGGGTCATCGTATCAGAGTACTGACATTCCTTCTTCCACTCATCCAGTTCTCCCAGTTTGTCATCCCAGCTTCCTGCTGTGTGCCATATGGAAATGCATATATGTCCCTTTATAATGCAGAGCGATTCAAAGTAGAACTCTGCCTCCCAAGTACCATACCCATAATCCACTGTTTTTAACATTTCAAAAACATTAGAAAATGTGATCCTCCTCCATCTTATTAAGTTTGGCTGTCAGAATATGCAGAATTTTGGAGAGGATAGGAGGTAGCCATCTTCAAGAGATCTTTCTGGGATTTTCTTCCAGCCACATCTATGGATGTCTGGCAAGAAGAATGGATGTTGCTGTAGATTTTCCGGGTTGTGTGGCCATGTCCACACAACCCGGAAAATCCACAGCAGCTAATGAACTCCGGCCATGAAAGCCTTCGACAAGAATGAATGTGTTCTGCAAAACCTGAATGAATGTGTTCTCCAAGGCCCAGCTGAACTCTCCCTGTAATGGACCATGAGTTAAGACCTGTGCATTGCTAAGGGAAATGGTGCTTGATATTCCTTTCTAGTTCAACGGCTCCCTTCCCAGTACTACAGAACCTGTTCAATATATTGCCAAGATGAGGAGAGATTGCCCTAGAAGTCTGCACTAAATTTGTGTGCACAGACGATTGAGTCTTAGAAGTGATTCCCTGGTTCAAACTAGCATTAATCCCCAGTTCCTTAAGCAAACAAAAAAATATGCCACTGAAAGAAGAATGATTTAATGTGTTATCAGCACACTCTTTGCTCAGTCTGGATGCCCTTAGGAATAAAACTCATACACTGAAGAATTTGGTTTCACCCAAGAGATACACATCCCTTTTAGTCAGTGGTCATAGAGGCATAAGCATTTTGGTGGTCATATATTATGGAGAAGGCTAAAAAGACTGAGTAGCTTTAATAATCATGAACAGCTTATGAGTTGTTGTTGCTGTTGCTATTTATTTATTATTATTATTAGTCACAGTCAGATATTTGACTGGAAGATAGTGTTCTGTAATTCAAGATCTAACCAAGTTCTTGGGAATTGCAGATGATGATGAGGAGGAGGAAATGTTGATATCCCAGCAATTCCCTTTTAGTAAACGACACACAGTTTTTGTGTAAGAAAACATGGGGATTGTGAGATTATTGGACAAAGGCCTACTTAGTCCAATTCTCTGCTTCCAGTCATACCCTGTTGGCAGAGAGCCTGTGTAGCAGTCCAGGAAACTGAAATGATCGGAAAGTGACAAAAACTTTATTTAGGAACTAACAAATTGGATAGGAAAGAGAAGAGAGAAACCTACCTGCCTCGCTAGCTGAGAGAGTTCTAGACTGCTCTAGAAGAAAAGGCTTAAGAATGACATTTACACAAGAGGAGGAGAAGGAGAAAGAAGAGGAAGAGGAGGAGGAGGAGGAAGAGGAAGAAGCGGTATTCTGCAGACAGAAGCCCCAAAGAAGCCTCTTGGGAAATAAGACTCTTTCCTTAGAGCCCTGTATAGCTAGAACTTGCTTCCCTTGAGCTTTCTTCCATGCAACATCATCATATTCCAACGTACCCAACCAGATTTTTGACACCTAAAAATCTGGGAGTGATGGCAATGGCCCTTTTGCTCTGGGCCCTGCTACTTATCTTAGAACTCTGGAAACAAATCCTTCTGCTAAATATGCTTCATCTGCTCTTCACTCTTCTGTCGGGCTCCAAAACCATCTGTGTACTTACAGCTGCAAACCTTCCCATTCAGCATAACAACACATGACCCTGCTTCCCCCCAACCCCCTTTGGGCTGCCTTGATACCCAGGTATACGGACCCTGTCTTGGTGCCTAACCCCATTGAACTTCGGGATCCCTCATTATAACATCTCTCTTGCCTTGCTCTTTCCTCACTGTGTCCTCTTTCCTCCCCACTTGAGCGGAATAATTTGCATGCTTTAAATAACTGACTCTTTGAGTGCTTTAAGTAACTGACTCTTTACTTAGACTCGGCTGTTGTGTACTGCATAATTGGTATTATTTGACTGCTTAAAACTTGCTAATTTACTGTCCTTTAAGAAATATAATTGCTATAATAAATTTTGTTCCTGGGTTGCACTGTACTCAGATTTCAGTATCTCTTCCAAATTTCTAGTGGCACTGATTATTGGTGTGGCTGCTTATAACAGAGAATTTCAATATGTTGTCGAAGGCTTTCGCAGCCGGAGTTCATTAGTTGCTGTAGATTTTCCGGGTTGTGTAGCCGCGGCCTTGGCATTGTAGGACCTGACGTTTTGCCAGTAGCTGTGACTGGCATCCTCAGAGGTATAACACAGAAAAATGGAGTACTCTCTGTGTCAAGGTGAGAAGAAAAAAAATGGTAGGCAGGTAATTTATATCTACCCTGGAAGGTGGGGTAGGGCTGAGTCATTATCTTGTAGGAGTTCTACAGGCTATGAACATGCTAATGGAGGAGCTTTCCTGAGGAGGTTCTTTTGTCTATGGATTGTTTCCTGAGGAGGTTTTTTTTTGTGTGTGGAATGGCTATTGAAACTCTAATCTTATCCGTAGTGTTATTGTCAGCTGCAGAGCATTTTGTGTTTTTCAGGACAGGAAACCATGCCCTATTTATTTTTTAAACTCTCTTCTTTCCTGTTGAAGTTGTGTTTATGCTTATGAATTTCAATGGCTTCCCTGTGTAATCTGACATGGAGAATTTCATTTGGGGAGGGGCTGTGGCCCAGTGGTAAACCTTCTCCTTGGTATGTGGAAGGTCTCAAGTTCAACCCCCCACATCTCCAGCTGAAAGGACCAGCTGGTGGGTTATGTGAAAGACCTCTACTGGGAATCCTGGAGAGCTGCTGCCAGTCTAGTAGACAATACTGACTTTGATTGACCCAGTGATCTGATCCAGTACAAGACAGCTTCATAGGTTCATATAGATATTGAACTGAAGCTAGCAGTTCCCAAGATATGCCGTGAATGGTGGTGGAAGTCCAAAGCAGTCTTCCCTACAGTTGGTTGTTTTAGGAAGTGTTTGATCTCCAGTTGATAAGTGGGCCTTATTCACACAGGCACATCTCTAGGGTACATGTGGGATGCCACCCTCTGGTGAGGGTGAGGGATCACCTGATTTTACAGGCTCCTGCCTGCCACTGGCCAGCTGGCTGGTGGGGGAAGCCCCTCCCCTAAGCCCCACCCCCAACAATGACCACCGGTGGCCACCCCCTCTTTCCCCTCCTGCGAGATTTCAAGGGCACTCCAGCTGATTGGCAGGAGCACGTGGCTCATCGATCAGCTGGAGGGCCCTTTAAATCTTGCATGAAGAGACGGAGAGGTGTGGCCACCCAGTGCATGCCTGAATGCTTTTGGCAAGAAGCAGGGGAGTGCACCTGAACTCCAAGCAGTGAATTTGCCACTTGGAGTACAGGCACATGGGGCCCCGGTCCCCAACACGATGACATCACTTCTGCATGATGTCATCATGTTAGGGGAGTTCCCACTCCTTTCACAAGCATCCCCCAAAGTCCCCCGATGGGGACTAGGGAGGACTCGGCAACCCTAATGTGATTGGCAAGGCAACCAAATCAATAGGTTTGTTGCTCTTAAAAGTGTCCCTGGACTCAATCTTTGTAATCTTGAGTGTTATCAATGACAAGAAGCCTCTATAGGAATCCAGCAATCACTCATTGCTTGACTTGTAATCATAGCAAGTGTTACCCTGCAGATTTTTTTTAAAAAAATGATTGGTAAGAACATAAGAAAAGCCCTGCTGGATCAGACCAGTGGTCCTTCTAGTCCAGGGGTGGCCAAACTGCAGCTCGGGAGCCACATGTGGCTCTTTCACACAGTTGAATTTAAAGTTAATAAAAAGCAAATTTGCATATTTTTTCAATAAAAATGTATGTATAATATTTGTTCATGTCAAGAGGCTCTCAAACATCTGATGTTTATTTTGCATGGCTGTTACGTTAAACAAGTTTGGCCACCCCTGTCCATCATCCTGTCTCACACAGTGGCCAACCAGTCCCCCTGCTGTTGCCTCCTGGGCAGTGTTCCCTCTAAGCTGAGTTAGTGTGAGCCAGCTCACAGTTTTTTAGCCTCCAGCTCACACATTTTTATCTTCGCTCAGGAAGGATGGCTCCAGAGCAAACTAATTTATGCAGCAGCCAAATCACTAGCTCACAATTTTAATGCCAGTAGCTCACAAAGTAGAATTTTTCCTCACAAGACTCCACAGCTTAGAGGGAACATTGCTCCTGGGTCGGGGATTCAGAGGATTAGTGCCTCTGAGAGAGCCAGTTTGGTAGAGTGGTTAGGAGTGTGGACCCGAATCTGGGAGAACTGGATTTGATTCCCCACTCCTCCACTTGCAGCTGTTGGTGTGACCTTGAGTCAGTTACAAGTTCTTTCAGAGCTGTTCTCTCAGGAGCAGTTCTTGAAAGAGCTCTCTCAGTCCCACCTACCTCACAAGGTGTCTGTTGTGGGGAGGGGAAGGGAAAGGAGACTCCTTCGGGTAGTGAAAGGTGGTATATAAATCCAATCTCCTTCTCCTTAAGAACATAAGAGAAGCCAATGTTGAATCAGGCCAATGGCCCATCCAGTCCAACACTCTGTCACACAGCGGCCAAAATATACCAGGTGCCATCAGGAGGTCCAGCAGTGGGGCCAGGGCACCAGAAGCCCTCCCACTGCTGCCCCCTCCAGCACCAAGAATAGAGTGCATCACCTGCCCCAGACTGAGAGTTCCCATCTATACCCTCTTCTTCTTCTTCATATGAAGGATTCCCTCAGTCACCAAGACTAGCAGCCATGAATCTACCTAATCCCCTTTTCAAGCTGCTGATTCCTGGGGCCATCACTGCATCCCCTGGTAGTGAATTCCACATTTCAATCACTCCCTGTGTAAAGTAAAGTAGTATTTCCTTTTGTCCATCCTGAACCTACTGTCCAGGGGTCATTTTGTAGAAAAAGAGGTGCAGGAGCTCATTAGCATAACTTATTTGCATATGCCACCACACCCCCTGACACCACCAGACATGTGTCAGTAGGTGGAGAGCTTGTACCTGAATAAGCCTTGGTCTTAAAGGTGCCATGGACTCTTTGCATTGCTACCTATGGGGGGGCGAGAAACATGCAGATCTGCCCTCACAGAGGAGGGAGAGGTTCTACCTGAATAAGCCTTGATCTTAACAGTGCCACTGGACTCTTTGAATTGCTACCTATGGGGGGGTGAGAAACACACAGATCTGCCCTCACAGAGGAGGGAGAGGTTCTACCTGAATAAGACTTGGTCTTAAAGGTGCCACTGGACTCTTTGCATTGCTACCTATGAGGAGGGGAAGAGAAACACAGATCTGCTCTCACAGAGGGCCTGGAAATATGGGGGGGCTTTCCAAGGCCCCACGCTTTAGCGCAGACCTGGAAAGGCGGGCTTGGGGGGGATCCACAACTTACCTTACTTCTTCTTTCTCCTCCTGGGCTGACTGAAGGGAGGGCTGCTGGGAGCAAGGGCGGGGCTTGCTACATGTCCCCACCCCCTGGCCTCCTCTCTGGTGGAGCGTCACTCCGGTGAGCTCTGGCCCCAACCGAGGCCTGCTACTGTCCATCATCTTCACAGGATGTCCTCAAGTTTTAGTATTTTGGGATAGGGAGAAGAAGTTCTGTTTGTCATCTCTCTCCACCCTATGCATAATTTCAGGTAGAACCTCTATCAGCCCCCGCTTAGTTGTCTCTTCCCTAAACTGAAAAGTCCCAGCCCCTTCAGTCTTTCTTCATAGGGAAGGTGATTCAACCCCCTCATCATCTTGGTTGCCCTCCTCTGCACTTTCTCCAGCTCTGAAATGTGCTTTGTGAGATGAGGTGGCCAGAACCGCATGCTATATTCCAAGTGAGGCTGCACCCTAGATCTATAAAGTGGCATTACAATATCGGTGATTATGGATTCCTAGAGAGGCTTTTTCCTACAGTGTTCTATTAAGGGCTGGAAACTTTCCTCCTCCTCCTGTTGTCTTCTTTAAATCCATGGGAGAGGGATGAGAAACTTTTTCTTCTGCCCCCCAGGCAGCCCTCTTGAAGATTACGATACCACAGAATATAAGATATTCATTCATTCAATTTTTATCCCACCCTCCTTGCCAAGGCCGGCTCAGGGCAGCTTACAATAAAAGGTTAAAAATATATTAGAACACACATGCTTATACAATACACCATCATAAAATACAAAGCATACCAAATCAGAGTACAAATTAGAATAAAGTGCTGGTGGCAGTAGCATCCCAGTGACCATAATAAGATGGTCCAAAGTATGGCCCCCATCAGTATCCAGCATGGCCAGCTATTGGTGTTAGCATAAAGGGCCTTAACAGTTCAGTTAATATCGTATGGAGATCATGTTGCTCATCTTGCCTTACCTCAGGCGATCAGCCAAATTCTTTGCAAACCATTTCTTCTTGTTTCTTAAAAAGCCCACAGAACCTCTTCCACTATTTATATCTCTGTGGTTCATTTTCACCTTTACCGCAATATTTTGTTTTGGGAAATATTTCAGGAGGAAGTCTCCAGCTTGTTCCCTCCACAGCGCAAGTCTGATGGTTCTGCTGGGAATCTAAGAACCCTTTTTAGGATTGTCCGGTGATTTCTTTGCTTCTTGCAAAGGAATACTTTAAGCACATTTTACAAACAAAGGAAATAAACGCCTTCAGAAGAGCAAAGTTGCCATTAAGGTTCCTGAAGGTATTATTATCCCAGTTGCAGACTGCGGTAGAATTGCTACAGTACTTTGGCAAACGATGTAGAAGGGCCCTATGATTATGGTGCTGTGATACGACTCGGAGAAATCTGGACCTTGCTCCCATCTCTAAGCCACAAGTTTCTTTGTGATCATAAGCAAGACACTTGACAGTTTTGTTTAAAAAACTTGTGTGACGTCTGTGGGAGCCCTGTGCATTCCGAAATGCACGCCTTCTTCCATTTCCTTCTGTAACAAAGCCAGCGGATTTCTAAGTCTTGATCCCAGCAAACTTATTTGCTGAAAAGGACTAATTTCACTGGTAACGTTGATTGCTTCATGATCAAATCCAAAGAGAAACTACAGATATTTGTGGCTACATTTTCCCATTTTTCAGGGTGTAGAGTGGCCACTGTTTAGGTTAATGATGAACCAGAAAGCTTGCTGCTATGTTGTAGTTCAAAATTGGTGTGTGGGGGGAGCATGGGAAGTGTAGTTCGATGGGGAAGCATTCATCTCTGCTGACATGGCTTCCACCAGTAAAGCACACCGTTGATGTTCAGAATGGGGGTTGGATGCAGAGAGGTGGATCTTACTGCTCCACTGAGCAAAGCTTGAAGCCTTTCTCCTGGTTAAGGAGACTTCTTCTAGTTTAAGCTGTACTTCCATTGGAGGAAGAGCCACTTAACTTGGATGAACTGCCCTTAGGCTGGAGGAAGTCTTCTTGGAGGACCGTTGGATCCACTCCACTGTGTGGTGAGAGGCCATGGCTGGGGAGGGGTCATGGATCAGAGAATGAGCAACCGCTTGGCATGCAGAAGTTCCCAGGTTCAATCCCCAGCATCTCCAAATAAGGACCAGGCAGCAGATGATGTGGCAGATATCTGCCTGTGAGCCAGGAGAGCCACTCCCACTCTG
Organism: Gekko gecko; assembly: GCA_029375565.1. Lineage (NCBI taxonomy): Eukaryota > Metazoa > Chordata > Lepidosauria > Squamata > Gekkonidae > Gekko > Gekko gecko. The sequence continues at coordinate 162,932,813 of JAPDNY010000004.1, read as the reverse complement.
AGTAGGCAATAGACCAGTGATCTGATTCAGTATAAGGCAGTTTCATGTATATTTTATTTATTTATTTATTTAACTAATTAATTTCTACCCCCGCCCTCCCCGCCATAGCAGGCTCAGGGTGGCTTACATGAAATATTGCACAGCTAAAACAGATATAGATAAAACCATAAACTATGAATAAGGCCCGTTGTGGAAATAAATACAATGGACTCTGGAAAGAGGCTCTGGGAGAGTCCCAAGGCCATGGACACTCAGTGCTAATTTGCTGTGGCGATCTCCTCAAAACCCACCCTCTCCAGGCTCCACTCCAGGAATTTCCCAACCTAGAGTTGGCAACCCCATTCCAGCTAACCAACAACCTACTGTTATTTGCCCCCTGACTGCCGCTGACTTCTGCCCTCCCTCCTGGAGATTAGTTGTAATTTTGAGTCATCTCTACCCCTCACCTGGAGATTAGCAACAGTGGTTCCCCAGGATGGAGTGGCTGGTTGGGAGGGTGGAGTCTATGGCATTGTACCTGTCTGAGGCCCCACCCCTCCTCAAACCTCACCCTCTCCAGGTTCCAACCCTCAGATCTCCAGGAATTTTCCACCTGGAGTTGGCAACCCTATCTCCTTCCCAGCTAATCATCAATCTACTTTTATTTCCCCCTCACTCTTCAGCTTTCCTTTCCCCTTGCAAGTGCAGTCTCTACCATGCTCTGAAACCCTGACTGCCACATCACATTGACTGTCGGGGGGGGGGCATCTCAGCATGGTATAAGGACACAGAGTCCACTATTTTCTCCAGAGGAACTGATCTCTGCCATCTGGAGAGCAGTTGTAATTCTAAGTGATCTCCAGCCCTCACCTGGAGATTGACAACAATGGTTTTCCAGGAGGAAAAGTAGTCTTTCTCTGCAATAGGGACCAAAGCAGCTGACATCATTCTCCTCTCCCTCTTTTTGCCTTGCACAACAACCCTGTGAGGTAGCTTAGGCTGAAAATCTGTGACTGCTCCAAAATCACCCACTCAGCTTATACAGCAGGAACCTGGATCTACAGCAAGAACCCTACATCTTCTACAGCAAGAATCGTTCTCTGAAGCACTGGCTGCTATGCCTAGGCTAGCCAATCTCTAGGTGGAGCCTGAAGATCACCAAATATCACAACTGAACTACAGATCTCTCCCCCAGAGAAAATAACTGTTTTGGAAGGTGGGCTTTATGGCATTTTGTTCAACTGAGGCTTCTCCCCTCCCCAAATTCTGGCTTTCATAGACTCTACTACCCGAAAATCTCCAGGAATCTCCCTACCTGGAACTGGCAACCCTAGCCAGGGCTTCCCCCAATGAGTGCCTCACAAAGGCCTGTGAAAGATTTCCTTCCTTATTCTGAACCAAGCTTGGTTGTCTACTGTGGCAAAACGGGTCCAGTTTACAACTCAGCTGTTCGCCTCCCATCATTGTCCCGTGGGTGTATCTTACTCCTTAAGTTCACTGCCACCACTCACTGAATTATCACTGCCTTTTTAGAGGGACAGTGAGACCCCTCTGGCCGAATCTCCCTATTTGGAGATGGACTCCCCAATCTTTGGGGGATCCCTGGAAAGTTGGAAACCAAAGGTTCTGGCCTTTCCTTGCTTCCCTGGGCTACCCTCTCCCTTTGGTATTGTACAGGGCAGGGGAGAGTATGTGTTCAGAGCACAACACACAATATTAGCCTAAATAAAAGAACTTATTTAACTATTTACAAAGTCATGGAGCACACACACACTAAATGAATCAGGCAGAACTGTAGGAGCAAGCACACACTATGAACCAACAGGGCATAAATCAACAGGGGTTAAATGCAATGCTCTTTACTTACACAAAATACTCTTTACCTCTGGAGGTTGTGGGCTCAGGATAGGATCTCAGCTTGGACCAGCCTCTCTCTCTTGCCCAACTTCCATTCATTCCCCAGGCCAGCCGACTGTGGAATGGCTGAATTCCTGCTGCCTCCCAGGGTTCACCCATGTCTCTGATTTGTGGCCTGGTCAGCACAGACAAGAGAAGCCTTTCTTAACCTCCAGTAGGACTGCCTCCTCCTTGAATGGGCTGGAGTCTATATTGATGCTACCCCGCCCCTTGGCAGCTGGGAACTGTAGGCCAGCACATGAGGAAGCCCCATTCAAACCAGTGAGTGATAACCCTGGAGGCCCCTCTCTGGAACTACAGCTCCATTAAACCTTATGGGGGAACATTTTAAACAAACAACCACAGATGGCAGCCATCTTTCATCAAACACAGGTAACTGCCATTTTGTTACACCTACCAACAGCCATTGAGGGGAAAGTTAGTCTCACACAAGAGGCAAGCAGGAGAAGCGTCTTCATCAAGAGAGACAGCTGTTCACCAGTAATTCTGACAGGGCACAGTGGCTGAAGGGGCAGTGGGCAGGGAAGTGGAGCAAACCCAGCACCCAGCCAGTGGCATGCAAGTACTCTTGAGTGACAGCTGACAGGCCAATGGCTGAGGGAGTGCATTGCACAGCCAATGGGAGAGCTGCAAAGTGCCACTCCAAAACACAATTATATATAAGGAAAGATTCTGTTTTGATCATGGACTCTCCTGAACATTCCACAGGGGCCCACAGCCTTTGGTTCCATGATCTGTCACTCAGAAGCTGTACCTATCCACTGGTAGCATTGCCTGAGTCTCACCTCCAATATTCTAGCCAATTTGCTGTTCTTCTCCCCCCAATAGCCAGTCGGAACACAGAGGTCATTTGCCTATGCGGACTGATTGGCCTTTGCCTCTAACATTCTAAACAGTTTGCTGTTGATGTTGGGAGTCGCTGAATGTGCCCTGAGCTAAAGTATATTTTCCCTTAAACTGTCAGTGGAGTTACCAAAATACATATAACAATCTTCCCTTAAATGGTCACTGGAGTTGCCAGTCTCCCTGTGAGGCCTGGAGATCTCACAGAAATCACCATGTTCTCCAGCAACAGCACATAATTTTCCCTACAGAAAATTTCCCAGCTATTACAATGGTTGCTTTGGGCAGTGGACTCTATGGCATTATACCCTGCTGAAATCCCTCCACACCCCAAACCCTGCCCTCCCCAGGCTCTACCCCTCAAATCTACAGGTTTGGCCCTCCCCTTAGTATTACCAGCCTCCAGGCAGCACCTGGAGATCTTCAAGATCAGTTCTCCTGGAGCAAATGGCTGCTTTTGGCAACAGACTCTATGGAATTATACCCTGCTGAGGTCCCTCACCACCCCAAACCCTGCCCTCCCCAGGCTCTACCCCTCAAATCTACAGATATTTCCCAACCCAGAGTTGGCAACCTTGTAACTGGCTATGGAACTGCTTTTCAGACCCTTGGAACCCAGAAGACATGGCATAGGAGGAGGTGCTTTTCTACCTTAGCTGCCACTGCATAACCCCAAATCAACATAAGTCAGGGGTGGAGGGAACCATACCTGTTACCATGAGGCTGTCCTCCCATACTACTCACTTGGGGCAGCAAAATGACTTGAGTCAGCCCTGCCTTATAGCTAAACAGATGGAAATAAACATGGCTTGCCTCCCTCTATTTTCCCCTTCCCTCTGCTGCCCCACCAGCCACAGCCGGGACACTCACCTGGAGCTTCCTTCTAGAGCTTGTTGTATTTCTTTCCTTACTCCTAGTATAAATATGAAACAATTGCAAAGTGCTACTGCCAAGGTGATTCATGTGCAATGGCGGGCATGAGCAGCATCCAACAGAACAATCAATTACCATCATAGTCTGGGTTATGTAAGCTGTTAATATTACTGTTGATGTTAATATTGGTGTTGATAATTGGGGCCAGGGCCTCAATTTATATGGTGCGGTTCCCTAGTCGACGGCCTGGTGGAAGAGCTCTGTCTTATAGGCCCTGCAGAATTTTAAGAGGTCCCACAGGACCCTGATGTCTTCCCAGAGCTCATTCTATCAATACGGAGCCACCACTGAGAAGGGCCTGACCTTTGTCACAGCCAACCAGGCTTCTCTGGGGCCCGGCAGGGCCAGACGATTTTGGGACCCTGATCATAGTGCTCTCCGGTGTCAATGTGTGCATGGATGTGCAAGTGTAAATATAGTAATCCCAATACATCACATGCCTGTTGGTTTCTCATTTGATTTACATTTTGGGCATCTTTTTTTGAATCAGAGTTGCTGTCTTTGTATCTGTCAGATACAAAGAAATGGACTGAATAAAGGAGAAATACACTTGCCTAAGAATAGACATTCAGGTTTCAGTTTTCTTTGCTTGGATAAACATTTTGGTCGGGTTCTTTAATATTGCTCTTTCACCCATTTGGCAATGCTCCCTCTAAGCTGTGCAGGTGAGCAGTCGCTCATTAACACAGGAAGCCCCGCTCAGCAGCAATCTGGAGCTGTGCAGGGTCTTGCACTGCCCATTGCCCATTTTAAGATTACAGCAGTTATATTCTGCTCAGGATGTGAACTGCTCTGCTCAGTAGGGGGGAAATGGAGGGAACATTGATTGGGGGCGTTGCTGGATTTGTGAGGCATTTATATTGGTTTCAAAATGAGACATATTTCTACCCATAACATAATATTGTCTCCTCACTGTATCCTACTGGCCGAGATGAGATTCTCAGGAATTGTATCCCGTGGTGAAGGGATCCTTTCTGTCAAATGACAGTAAGATATGAGAAAGAGGGAAAAAACCATCCATAGTCAAGCTGAAACACAGAAAGGTGTTACAGACATCTACTGGGAATAATATGTCAGCAGACTTTTTTACAAAAAAAAACCCATTGGTGACATTCAGGCGTGATTGTTCATTTAATTCTATTATGCCATCATTACAAGTGCTCCTCACTACTACAGAGCATTTTCTTGTTTTCAAACAACTTCCATGCCTACTGTTAGAGTTAGACTTTTTAGTTTCCACATCCCTCAATTTGATAATCGAGTAATTATTTAGTGGAAAGTAAGCGGTAAGTGTCATAACTCTGATATACCCCTAGATTCAAGCCATAGAATGAAAATTCAAGAAGGGGGGGTCACAGGGTCTGGCTAAAACCATTGAAAGTGTCTGTTCTGTTGTTGCTGTTCTTTGGAAGCTGCAAGAGCAAGAATGTAAAGATGTCAGATTCATTTTATCACAGAGTCAACTGGGAGACATAGTGGAAGGAGCGCCCACAGTTATTTTTTTTTTTCCAGCTAGAGGGCATCAGCATATTTCTGCTCAAAATCATCATCATCATCAAACCAGAGAGGAAACAGTCATACATCAGTTGGGATGGTCATCAGTACTCTGGGATGATCAGAAATGCAGTTCACAGGACTCTTATAAAACTGGTGATTTATTCTTTTTAAAGTGCACATTTCTCAGCAAATTATATTTATGTTCCGAAACAAATGGTCAGATCCAGATTGGGACTATCAATGGCTTCAGACCTGCAATTTATATCCTCTGACTCAGAATCATGGAAGTCAATGGCTGGAGTGCAGGAGACATTTTTGAGTTGTCCACCACTATGTGAGAGAATACGGTTGCCAGCTCCAGACTGAAGAACTCTTGGGGATTTGGGGATGGAACCTGGAGAGGACAGGGACCTTAGTGGGGTACAGTGCTATTATATACTGGGCTTGAGGCAGCTTTTCTCAAAAGTGATGTCTTTATTCAGCTCAGAACACAACAACCAACACAGAGAACAATCTCAACTTAAATACAATTTACAACTAGCTAAACCACACTCCTGGAATACTAAGGTCCAATCATGAGTGAGCACTTAAGACCAATAGGGTTTGTTCCCACCAAAAGTCATATTCTTTCTTGATTGGTCCACTCCACAACATCAGCCAATCAGGTTGTTGGTTTTAGGATCCTGGGAGTCTACGGAGCTTGTGACTGAAGCTCAGGCTCATTCTCCATTCAGGCTATCTACATAAGGTAATACATAACAAGTGCTATAGAGCCCCCCTCCAAAGCATCCATTTTTTCCAGGGGAACAGATCTCTGTAGTCTGGATATGAGCTGTAATTCTGGGGGATCCCCAGGTCCCACCTGGAGGCTGGCATCCCTACATAAGAGGATGAGTCAAGTTCCTAGCATTCGTATCAGGCCTGGCTGACCCAGAGACTTCATAGTGTCCACCAGTTTGAATGCTGTAAGCCACATTTCCTGTTCAGTGACTAAGGTTAATTCTGCACACCCTTTCAGGCCTGTCATTTGGCTGTATATAAGCTGCAGTCCATTAGATATCAGGTCCTGGCCTCAGGGTATAACAACACTGGCAGGCCCATAGCCAGGATTTTGTGGCTTGTGGGACATTTTTGTGTGTGTGTGTGTGTGGTGGGGCTGAAGTTCTCAGTGCAGAAAGGAAAGCCATTTAGCCAATAGGAAACTGTTACCAGGAAAGACATCTAAATTGCAAGCTGTGACCCACTTCAGATGACAGTTCTCAGCTGCTGCAAGCTAATCATTTCTGCTAGCCTAAGCAACAATTCTGACAACCAGCCGTCAGGTGGGGGTGATGATTTCTATAGTCAAGAAAGCTAACACTTAGGCAGAAAAAAAAACTCTCTTAAAGTAGACCAATTTCTTGACACAGTTAGAAGATATCCTAGAGGTCACCTACTCCAACCCCCTTGCTCTGTGCGGGAATTAGTCAACTACAGAATCCAACTCTGCTTAAAGGAGCGCACACCCCAAGCCCCACCATAATTGTGGGCCTGTACACTGGACTCCTGTGATTAGATCCACATATATGTGTTTTGGCTATAGAGAACCGAGTTGGGCATGGAAGTTAAGATGCCCCATGCCATTTTACCTATCAAAAATGTCACCAGCATGGAAAAGCAAAACGATTGACGATTCTTCCCCCATCTTATGGGAGATAAAAGCAACCAGGGTTGGGTTGCCAGCTCTGGGTTGGAGATTTTGGGGGTGAAGCCTGGGTTGGGCACACTTTGGGGTGGGGAGGGCCCTCAGCAGGGTACTACGCCATAGAGCCCACCCTGAGCAGTGGTGGCAGCTACAAGCATGGACAGTTTCAAGAGGGAATTAGATAAACATATGGAGCAGAAGTCCATCAGTGGCTATTAGCCACAGGGTATAGATGGGAACTCTCAGTCTGGGGCAGGTGATGCTCTGTAGTCTTGGTGCTTGGGGGGGGGGCAACAGTGGGAGGGCTTCTAGTGTCCTGGCCCCACTGCTGGACCTCCTGATGGCACCTGGTATATTTTGGCTGCTGTGTGACAGAGTGCTGGACTGGATGGGCCATTGGCCTGATTCAACATTGGCTCCTCTTATGTTCTTATGTTCTTACCCTCCAAAGCAGCAGATTTCTCCTGGGGAACTGATCTCTATTCACCGGAGATCTCCAGTCACCACCCAAGTGGTTGGCAGCCCTAAACTAGGGGGTGTATTTTCATTCAGGGAAATGACCCGAGAAGAGGAAGATTAACCCTCCACTTCCCATGGTCCCAATCTATGTGAGTGGGGGGGGGAGCTCTACAGCTCCTTTGAGGTCAAATGACATATCAGTAGTTCTAATTGCAGAAGTTGGCTATCAGCACTTCTAACACAAATTTATGGAATGTTCATCCTCAGAGCAGCTGATATATAGCAGTTGATTCCCCCCCCCGCATCTGATGTAGTATTAAGGAAGACGGTGACAGGATTTTCAGAACAGATCCGAGAATCTGACAAATACTATGATTTTTTTCCTAACCTCTCTCACATTGACAGAAAGGATTTATTTTAAATAGCTTGTTGGACTGGTTCCCCCCTCCCCTTTAATCATCTGAAAACAAGGGAGGAATTTATCTTAGTCCGAGCTTGCCCTTTGTTTCTTCCAAAAATCTGTTGGGTTTTTTTTTCTTTCTTTCTATAAAGTGTATCATTTCAACTGGAGCAGAAAACATTAATGAGATTTATCAGTATATTAATTGGTGGATTCATTAACACAGATTTTTTTTTTTTAAAGCAGAGCTGTCCGCTATGAAAAGATTCCAGTGCTGCTAGCGCTATTGTGTGCTGTGTGTTTCCGTGTCTCTTTTCTCCAATGTTTTTTTTTTAAACGAGCACATGTGTTTGCCTGTTTTGATCTTTTGAAAGAAAAGGGAAGATTCAGGTACATTTTCAGATGTATTGACACAGATGGAATGGCCTGCCAGATCTCAAAAGCAAAGCAGGGTCAGCCCTGGTTAGCATTTGGATTGGATAACACAAAGGAAGTCCAGGGTCCCTATTCAGAGGCAGGCAATGGCTAACCACCTCTGAATGCCTCTTCCCTGGAAAACCCTACAGGGTCACCATAAGCTGGCTGCAACCTGATGGGACTTTCCTTTTCTGTGGTGGCCCTTCACTGGCGGAATGAGCTCCTGGATGGCATCAGGGCCCTGTGGAACCTTTTGCAGTTCGGCAGGGCCTGTAAAAAGGAGCTCTTCCGCCAGGTGCCACCTTAACATCATGGCTCTGACCCTAACATCGACAGCACCACCAACTGGACGACCGACAGCCCGGCAGGAGCCTGGATTAGGGTGTAGGCGGCCATTCAAAAGCTGACAGAACGTTGCCATCTTTTATTATAGTTAAGTGTTGAGTAGTTATGGTTTTATATTGTAATCTTAACTTTTTTTTTGCTTTTAGCATATTTTTTTGAGTTTTGGGAGTTTTAAATGTATACGTTTATATATATGTTGTCATTAATTAACTGAATAAACAAATAAATCATTTTTAATGCACAAGATACTTTTGTTATGTCGGCGTGCCATAATGCTTTACTGTCTAGAGTTTTGCAAGGGAGGTATCTTAAGATACCATAATCCGATAGAGTATGCAACTGCAATGCAGGTAGTGTAGCCGCTCTGTATCATGTGACCTGTGAATGCAATTATTATTATTATTTTCTGAAGCCAGGAATCTTTTAATTCTTCCTTTGCTCCAAAAAATATAGATTGTGTGGAGACATTTCTTCTTTTTGTTAGAAGATAATAGTAGTACACCTATCACTTTCAGTTGTGAAATTTCATTCACTTGGGTTAGATTTTTGCAGCTGTTCAAATGTGGTCTGTTCTTTTATATTTGAGTAACCTGCTTAAAAAGGAGCTGCGGTGGCTCAAGTGGTTAAGACGCTGAACTGCAGGCTGTGGAAGGTCAGTAGTTCAGCAGTTCGAGACCCGAGAGCGCCGCGTGACGGCGTGAGCTCCCATCTCTAGTTCCAGCTCCTGCCAACCTAGCAGTTCAAAAGCAAGAAATTGCAAGTAGATGAATAGGTACCACTTCGGTGGGAAGGTAACAGCGTTCCGTGCGCCTTGGTGTTTAGTCATGCCGGCCACATGACCATGGAAACGTCGTCTTCAGACAGCGCTGGCTCTTCGGCTTTGAAACGGAGATGAGCACCGCAACCCTAGAGTCGGAATCGACTGGCTTTCGAGCAAGGGAAACCTTTACCTTTACCTAACCTGCTTAAAACAAATAAGGAAAAGTATGAGGTAAAGAGAGAGACAGAGAGAGACAAAGACAGAGACTTTAGGAAGTATGTTCAGTAGGTACTTGAGACCTAAGAAGGAGGCCACTTATGGAACTGGAAGGAAGAGTTGTGAACTGCCCATGTGAATTTTACCTGTCTGTAGGGTGGAATCACCAGAAGTCTTCGCTCAGATATGACAGCTGCTGCAGCAGGATGTAAACTGAGCAGGCACTGTTGCAGGTATGTGGGTCGTAGACCATAAAGGGCTTTGTAGGTGATAGTTAGAACCTTGAATTGAACCCAGTAACTAAGAACATAAGCCATGTCGGATCAGGCCAATGGCCCACCCAGTCCAATTCTCTCTGTCACACAGTGGCCAAAAATGAGGTGCCATCAGGAGGGCCAAAACTCCAGAAGCCCACCCACGGTTGCACCCCCTCAGGCACCAAGAATATAGAGCATTACTGTCCCAAACCATCTCCAGACAGTTAGAGTGGTTCCTCAGTGGAAGAGGCTTCCTTGGGAGGTGGAGTGCTCTCCTTCTCTGTAGGTTTTCAAACAGAGGCTAAAGGGCCATCTAACAGCAATGCTGATTCTGTGAATTTAGGCAGATTACGAGAGGGGGTGCTGGAAGGGTTGCCTTTGTGTTTAGTTTTTGTGGCCCTTTCTGACATGCCCAGGGAAATGCTGATTGACACTTTGGGGTCAGGAAGCAATTTTTCCCCAGGCCAGTTTGGCCTGGGATCCTGGAGGTTTTTGGCCATCTTGTGGGCATAGAATAGCAGTCACTGCGGGTGTGGAAGAGGAAATATTTGTGAATTTCCTGCATTGTGCAGAGGATTGGACTAGATAACCCTGGAAGTCCCTTCCAAATCTATGCTTCTATGATTGTGGCTAATAAGCACTCATGGATCTCTGCCCCATATGTTCCATATCCAATCCCCTCTGGAAGCTGTCTATGCTTGTAGCCATCACCACTTCCTCTGGCAGTTATTAACACATGTTAATTATCCTTCGATTGGAAGCCAACAGAGTGACTGCGGAATCTGAGTCCTTTGCATACCACACTTGATGCCTGAGAGCAGCCAAGCTGCAGCAGTCTGTAGCAATCTGAATTTCCAAACTGTCTTTAATGGCAGCTCCATATGGAGTGCATTACAGTACCCTCAGCCTCAAGGTGACCATAGCATGGATCTACGTGGCCAGATCAGGTGAATCAAGGCATCTTCCAATCTAAGTGAAGTTGATCGACTATCTTTGCAGTTGCATTATTAGCTTGTTTCTCCAACAATAAAGCTGCACGTAGTGTCACTCTCAAATTCTTAAGTAGTAGAAAAGAGCAAGAGTCCAGTGGGCACCTTAAAGGCTAACAAAATTTGTGGCAGGGGAGGAGCTCTCATGAGTCGCTGCTCTCTTCTTCACCCCCTACCCTACCACAAATTTTGTTAATCTTTAAGGTGCTACTGGACCCTTGCTTTTTTCTAATGCTACAGACAGACCAACATGGGCCCTGGTCATACGGGCCAGAAAACCCGTATGACTGGGGGGAGGCGTGGCTGTTCTTCCCGGAGCAAAATAAAGCACAGTAGCCCGATCACATGGTCTGCCGAGTTGCCACGCTCCAGCTCTTAGCGCCGATCACACAGAGATGCTGCAGCGTGGCGAAAAAGCAGTGCAGTGCAATCACACAAGCCACGCTGTTGTAATGTGCACATGCGCCTTTGGGGGGCGCTGTTGGTGTCTTGTGTGTGCACATGCGCCATTTGGCATTGGTGCGCATCCTATGGAAACTTACAACATCCGGTTTGCTCCGGGATATGGGTGGGCGTCGGATGCCGCAGGATACTGGTGCTCCCGTGATCAGACGCCGGCCTTTGCCCCAGGTTTTCCAGAAACTAGTGCTCCTTTCCTGGTAGTTTTCTATTCCGCATCTTCAGAGGGAAGCTGCGTGTTGGCCACGGGAGTGCTACACCTCCCAGATGTGCCTATGTGATCCCACCTGGAAACCCCGCAGGGCTACTGTGTCTTCGGTGGGGCAAATGCTCCGTGTGACTGGGACCATGGTTACCCATATTTATTTAGGCTCTTAAGTGAGTCAGTAAGTAAGTGTCAGCTGGACCTAATCAAAACTGGGGAGCATGATGCCCTAAAAGATCTCAGCCTTCCAAACCAACATGGCTTCTGTCTTGCCAGGATTCCATTTCAGCTTAGTCATGAAGGACTTTAACAGCATTAAACAGAACAGAGCACTGCCTTTTAAGCTCATTGACTTCAATTTGCTTAACTCAACTTAGGAGTACAGTGTTGATTTGCTCCACAGCACAATGAACTGAGCCTGGAAACAAACAGGCAATTGGTAAAACTATAATTGCCAGCTCTGGGCTGGGAAATTCCTGGGAATTTGGGGGTAGAGACTGGAGAATACAGGATCTGTGGGGTATAACACCATAGAGTCTACCCTCCAAAGCAGCCATTTTTTCCAGGAGCATTGATCTCTGTAGTCTGGAGTTTTAATTCCAGGAGATCTTCAGGCACACTTGAAGGTTGGCATCCCTTTTTTTCAAAATGGCCATTGCACATACCTGTGACTCACATGAGGAGATGATCCACCATATTTTGGACCTATTAAGGTTTCTGGAGCATCTTCAAGAACAGCCTCCCAGTAGTGCTCATTGTAGAACTTCAGATAAATAACAAACATTTGGCGTTTGGCATTTCTTATATTGTATTTTAGTGCAGGCCACATCTGAGTCCTTGAAATAATTGAGTCATAATAGCTAGCAGTATATGCTTAATGGAAACTCAGGGCTTCAAAACTGTTGTAAAGCTAATCAATACTGTGCACATCCTGATTTACAATGCTGTAATACGCAGCACAACAAATCCTGCCACAAAACTCTGTACTCTGTTGCTTTAAGAAACAAATGCCCTCTGTGGTGGACATTGTAAAGTGTGGCTAGGCACCCACAACAATATTGCCAGCATTCAAGCCTTGGTTTCTGTAAATAAAAAGCAGGATGGGGGCAGTGCCATTTCCAAGCCACTTTTAGCTGGATCAAGAACACATTTTATCTACAGAAACTGACACAAAATTGTTCATTCAGTCCAATAATGTACAGTGCAAAGTCAATCATGCTTGAAATGAGATAATAGATTTGTTGCAACAGTTTTTAGCATTTCCCATATTTAGAATAAGAAGGTAATGACTTTTCTTTCTAAAATTTAGATATAAATTCACTTTTTAATGGGGGAAAAACACTGGATAACAAATAATCTATGGAGTGGGGTTGCCCAGTCTAAGCTGAGTGATCATTTTCTATTACCCAATTCATATGTGGCATCTATATAAATGGAAACATGCAGAAACATTAGTGGTGATACATTACCCAGGTTTTCTGCTGGAATCTTTGTATCCCATAAAGTGAATCAGAAGATGGATCAAATGATTAAAACTATGTTTCCCATGATAATCAGTGTCTGGGATGCGGAGGAAATCCTCACTTACATTGTCCTGACTTAAGCCACAATGTTTCGACTGTTTTCTATTGAATGAGGGTACAATGAAAGCACAATATAACATGATTTGTTGCTTGTCAGTGTTTGAGTGGAAGCATATTGCTAGCCTTTTTAGTTTGTTTCACTTCTTCAGTGCCTTTGTTTTTTTCTTTTCATTTGGGTGGTGGTCTCCTGCTATTTTTCTTTTTTAAATTTTTTTTGATGTTTTGGTAATAGGCAATTTGTTTACTCTCAGAGGATCTGAACCAAACCAAGTTTCCCCTTGTGTTTCATAATAGTAATTTGTTAACTGTTCTCTTATGTCATCAATTTGTTTCATTCATCGTTTTTTTTTCATGAAGCAGATAATTTTATTTTTCATAAAGAGTGACATATGCCTCAGTTAGCTTTTATAAATTATTCAACCATCTCCCCAGGAAAAAAAAGTCAGAAGGGAGGGGGACAGAGTTGATAAAAATCATTGACCACAAAAAGGATAAGCTCATTGCCATCTTGCCTTCTTCCTGAGATGGGCTGTGGCTCAGCATTAGAGCATCTGTTTGGCATGCAGATGGTCTCACAGGTTCAATCCCTGGCATCTCCAGTTAAAAGGACCAGGCAGTGGATGATGTGAAAGGCCTCTGCCTGAGACCCTGGAGAGCGGCTGCCAGTCTGAGTAGACAATACTGGCCTTGATGGACCCAGGGTCTGATTCAGGATAAGGCAGCTTGATGCTTACACCTTCAGCACTTCAGCTTCTTGTTACCTTAGGCTTCGTCTTGAGCATGTGTTGCTGAGCAAAGCGGAGGAGGTCTCGTACCTTAGGGCAATGAAGTGTAAAGTAATGCAACCCCAAGGAACAGGAGCTTATCTTAATTTGGCCATCGTTCAGGGCATGTTCAGAAGGAGGGAAAGAGGCTTCGCGGTTATGTTGTTATCGTTTTAATCTTTGCTCAGTTGCTGTATATAGAGACCAAGGCCGATTTCGCACAAGACTCTGTGCCGGTGTCAGCCCTCTGTTTCATCTGGTGCTTTTGGTCAATTTCACACCATTTGACCTGCTGCTGCCTTTTGGCCCGGAGCTTATCGGATCCATACCTGTGTCCTGTGTCCAGTTAGAAAGCTGAGATGTGCCACATGATGCCTGATCATTTCCTCTATTGCGAAATAACGACATGACGCGATTGAGCATGCGTTTAAAAAAAAGAGGGGGGATTGGAAGGAGGATGGGAGGGGTTTGGAGGGTGAGGGGGGAGTGGGAGGAGATAGATTGCAGGAAGCCACGCCAAGGCTGTAATGGGAAAATGAAACCCCCAGAGCGGATCCGGGGCAGACTGCGCGGCAAAGGCTACAGTGTGAAATTGACGAAAACGATCCGAGGCAGAAAACTCCGATGAAAACCAGTGGTAAGTGCCATGTGAGAAATATCTGTGCGCTTCTTAACTTCTTCCTAAACTTCTTTATATTTTGAATGAGTTGTGACTGATCATTGTAACTCCCAATTACCTCAGTCAATCATGTTTACCCAGAGAGAGATAATGGGGGGGAGCAATTAATCACCTCAGCCTTCTAGTGCATAAATGCTAGACATGGGGTTGCCAGGTCTTACATGGCTGCCAGTGGGGGGGGGTCCCCTCTTCAGTCCTTGGAGTTTTCCATAACCATGGTAACTATGGTAACCATAAAGTTTTTTTGTCAAACAATGGAGTGTCCCCCCACACAAGGTGCCCTGTGTGATGACATCACCTCCACTCTTTGGGGGTGGGGTTCCCCAGTCAGCCAGCTCAGGGGTGGCAGATCAGGGCCTCCTAAAGCGGGTAAACCCCTCCCCCCATTGGGGGAATGGCAACCCTAGCTAGACATTCGGATCACTAAGATAAGAGAAATGGGCAAGTGCTGAAGTGAAGCCTCTAACACCAGAGGCAGAAGGACCCTGACTTCTGGCCACTCAGGAGAAGAAAAAAAAAAAACACTTGTAAATGGTCTGTGATGGAAGTGACCCCAAGCAAACAGATGTGGGGGTGGAGAAAGAGGGAGGCGGGCGGGCTGGATGAGTGACTTGGGAAGGCTGCATGCATTTGTTCTGTTCCGGGTGTGCCAAGACATTTTTCAAAGGGCCCGTTTTCCCATAGCCACCTTTTCTGGGATCAAGCAGAGAGTCCAACATCAGTGAAAAAAACCCATAGGAGAGGGGCTAGTGAATACTATCGAGAAGTATGATGGTTATGCACCAATGAAGGCTTCAACAGCCTTGAAGACACAGACGGTCTCAAAGCAGGCCTAAAGCAAAGCACACACTTAAGAAGAATTTGTTCTTTGGAAGGATTCAGAAAGAAAAGATTAATGGGAAGGGAAGAGTTCTAGACCCAGCAGCCAGGTTTGGGTCCATACTGTGCTCGTGGGATGGAACCAAGTTGCTCTTCCAAGGGCAGAAAGGTAAGAAATTAGTATTAGATATGGATGGCCCCAAATAAGGGCCTGGTCTTTGAGCAAAGAGATGGTTCTGTTAATGATGATACATAACTCCAACCAGTATGATAAAGGCTGAGTTCAGACTGGCAGTTTGCCCTGCTATAGCCACATTTCAGCCACGTTTTACAAGTGGATTAAAGGGGACGTTCACACAGGCACATCTGCCTGGTGTTCCCCACCCGTAGTCAACCCGTGCTGTTATGCTTCGCTCCCACATTTAAAAGATACCTGGTGAAAGTTGTAGCAAATCTCTGAGAGCCTGTTTATCCCACTTCATTCCGCTGCTGGGAAGTGTGAACGCCAACCCGAAAAGCCGGGAGCAACCCATGTTGCACATAAGGCAGCAGTGATATGATTGGCTGTGCTCCGCTCCACCACCCAATGCCGTGGCAGCACAACAGGATCCTCCCCAAATCGGCCAGATGCGCTTATAGCTGAATTACCAGGGAAAAGCCATTTACAGCCGCGCCTCCAGGCCAATAGTCTGAACATTCCCGTGCACCTCCTCCTGGTATGCTCCCACATCAGTTGGTGCAGTGTGACCGGGAAAACCCAGAACAGTTTGTTCTGGAGCTTTTTTTTTTTTTTTTTTGCCACGACTGGCTCCCGCTTCAAACTGCCAGTCTGAACTCAACCAAAGATAAGGATATCAAGAAACACTTTGCAAGGAAACCTCCGTAGAATCTACAAACAAAGAATAACTTCCCATGAAGTGCTTTTAAGTTAGGGTAATGATGGCCCCTGGGGGAAAAAACAACAACAGGTACTTTGATGGGTTAACAAAGAAAATGAATAATAGAAATGAAGGCCCTTCTTTTTTGATTTTCTGCTTCCTTTTTCCACAAATGGAAGTGTTACTTGAGGTACTTACGTGTTCAGTACTCAAACTGAAGGTGCCACGGGTATTTCTGAATGATGACTTGAAAGCTAAGAATGTCAAGGTTTTCTCAAAGATCCTCGATGTGTCTATGCTTACTCTTCTGGCCAACGAGATTTGAGAATGTTTGCAATAATGTAATGGCAATGTTCCTTGCTACTTGTAGGTCAAAGATCGGGAAGACTTATTTAGGTCCTTGCTCTTAGGGTCATACAGAAAAGATGGATGCACTCAAATCACCAGATTGGTCTGGGCTGCTTACTGATTTGTATAGGGAGTGTTCTTCTCTGCATTACAGGTATATCCCCACTACTTGTTTTATGGTTGCCAGCTATTTGACTATTATGCAAAACCCAAAATACAGACATTTAATTTTCTTAGCAAGAGGCAATTTGCCTCCAACAGCCAATTGTATTGGAAGGTTTAAAGCCATTCCCTGGATGGAAAGAAAGTGCTTTTGTGCTTCTGGAGCAATAGAAACTGTCTCACACTCAGCAAAAAAGGGGCATAATCAAAACATTAGTAGACCGTGCAAGACGGATATGTGAACCACACTTTCTCAATGATGAACTAAATCATCTTAACCATGCACTTCAAGCAAATGGCTACTCTAAGAATGAAATCAGAAGAGCGATTAAACCAAAGGTAAAACAAACAACTGAGGAAAAACAGTCTCCCACAGGAAAAGTGTTTCTGCCATATATCAAAGGAATCACGGATCTGATGGGAAAACTTATGAAAAAACACAACCTACAAACAGTATTCAGACCCACCAGAAAAATACAACAGATGCCACAATTGGGAAAAGACAGAAGAGACCCCCTCACTTCTGCAGGAGTCTGCCGCATACCATGCAGTTGTGGACAAGTTTACATCGGGACCACACAGCGTAGCATTCAGACAAGAATAAAAGAACATGAAAGACACTGCAGACTGGGTCAACCTGAAAAATCAGCAGTGGCTGAACATAGCCTAACCCAAACAGGACACAGCATTTGGTTCCGAAACACTGAAAGGCTGGACAACACTTCCAATTACCATGTCAGATTACATAGGGAAGCCATTGAAATTCATAAACATAAACACAACTTCAACAGGAAAGAAGAGAGTTTAAAAATAAATAGGGCATGGTTTCCTGTCCTGAAAAACACAAAATGCTCTACAGCTGACAATAACACTACGGATAAGATTAGAGTTTCAATAGCCATTCCACACACAAAAGAACCTCCTCAGGAAACAGGAAACCTCCTCAGGAAACAATCCATAGACAAAAGAACCTCATCAGGAAGGCTCTTCCATTAGCATGTTCATAGCCTGGAGAACTCCTACAAGATAATGACTCAGCCCTACCCCACCTTCCAGGGTAGATATAAATTACCTGCCTACCATTTCTCTGCTCACCTTGACACAGAGAGTACTCCATCTGTTATACCTCTGAGGATGCCAGTCACAGCTGCTGGTGAAATGTCAGGTCCTACAATGCCAAGACCATGGCCACATAACCTGGAAAATCTACAGCGACTAATGTCTCACACTTGTTGTTACATTGTCCCTTATTCGTTAAAACGAATTTGGGAGTATTTGGAGCAGTGTTCCCCCTAAGCTGTGTTAGTGTGAGCTAGCTCACAGTCTTTTAGCCTCTGGCTCACACATTTTTGTCTTAGCTCAGGAAGGATGTTTCTGGAGCAAATCAATTTATGCAGCAGCCAAATCACTCGCTCACAATTGTAATGCCGGTAGCTCATAAAGTAGAATTGTTGCTCACAAGACTCCACAGCATAGAGGAAGCATTGCTCCCCTCACCTGGGGCTTTAACAGCCTGCCCAGGCTGCTACTGGCCTCCTCTTCCTCAGGCCATTTCCCAGGTGCAATTGGCTGCTGGCACCTGCCAGGCTCTGAGGCTGCTGGTGATGCATTTCCAGGTGTCGTCTTGCTCTTACCTGCCACCCCCAGGAATATATATATCTATATATCTATATCTATAGATATAGATATATAGATATATGTATATCATATAGGCTATCCCTTGTGCAGGTACAGGCTTTTCGAAATGTGTAGATTCCAGTGAGGTTGGCGAGCGTCAAGGAATGCAGAGTCCAATTCCGTCTGGCACTTTCACGGATTCCGCTCACATCCAGGCTTTTAAATGCTTTACGGGTCTACTTGAGTGTCCTTCTAATCTCTAATTGATTTTCCTGAATGCCTTGCGTTGTTATGGTTGTTCTGATTAATTAACTTCCCAACCTTTTCAATGTAATCATGATGATCTCATTAAAATGGCCTCTCTCGCGTCCCTTTCTCCACAGTGCGCTTTGTTTCCTTCAAAAGACGGCGCTGAGAACAAACGCCGGTTAGCAGCACTCCAAGGGGTGCCCGGAAAGAATTTGTGCCAAAGCGAGGTCCGTGTTGGTAGCTCTGGCATGACGTGAGAGAACCAAGAGGGAAGGAAGTCACGGCACCTGGCTGGGAGAGAGGCCAGTACCTAGACCTATCATATTTTCAGTGAATCCAAAAGAATTTACACACTGCGTCGATGTGAGTATGACACAAATGCACATGCACCTTCCAGAATCTGTTTGCTAGGACAGGAGTGTCAAAAGTGAAAGCATTCTGCATGCCCCTCAAAATAATAAAGTGGTAGGTCTTTCCCTGCTCGATGAGAGATTCAACACTAGAAAGAAACCCTTGGGGGACAGATTTGTAGGATCCCATTCATAATATGGCTGTGATTAACTACTTGTATTGGGACAGTCTGATTTCTGTGTGAATGTTTATTTAGTAGAATATTTTAATGTGAATGGGGACAGGGGCCACCTATACCGTGCCCAAGTCCAGTTAATGTCCATGACGGTGGTGGTTAGAATAGCAGGCGGATGTCCTAGCTGAGAAGGAGGAGGTGGAGATTGGATTTATACCCCACCCTTCACTTGGAGTCTCAGAGCGGCTTACATGCTCCTTTCCCTCCCTTTCCCCACAACAGACACCCTGTGAGGTAGGTGGGGCTGAGAGAGCTTTGAGAGAACTGCTCTTGAGAGGACAGCTCTCAGAGAACTGTGGCTGACCCCAGGTCACACCAGCAGCTGCATGTGGAGGAGGGGGGGGGAACCCACTCCTCCCAGATTAGAGTCCCTGCTCTTAACCACTACACCAAACTGGCTGTAAAGATGCCAAATGGTCTGTCTTCCAACAGACCCATCTGGTGACATCTCCTCCCAGTAACAGCCTGCTCAGAAGCCAGAAAATGGGTGTGACACACATAAACTAAGGAAAGGAAGCTGGAGACTAAGGAGGTCCTCTGGTAAGAATAGCTAGATTCGAGTCCAGTAGCATTTTAAGAGATCAACAAAATTCGGAGGGGGCTATAAGTTTTGAGAGTCAAAAGCTCCCTTCGTCAGAGCTTTGACTCTCAAAAGGTAAAGCTTTCCCTTGCTCGAAAGCCAGTCGAATCCGACTCTAGGGATGCAGTGCTCATCTCCATTTCCAAGCCGAAGAGCCAGCGCTGTCCAAAGACATTTCCGTGGTCATGTGGCTGGCATGACTAGATGCCAAGCCCCCCCCCCATCGTGTTGGTCCCTCAGGCACTACTGGATTTGAACCTACCTGATCTATTGCAGAACAACATGGCTACCCTCTGAAACTCTCTGCTCAGAGTGATACTAATTTATAGTCTTGCACACACCAGCAGTGCCTTCCAAAGCAGAGCTGCATCCTTTTAAGCCCATTCCACTACTCTGGGAAGGGGGCGAATCTGTTTAGGATTGCACCCCAAGACACTAAAGGAGAAGGACACAGCATGGGTAGCAATGCTCCTTCTAAGCTGTGGAGCCTTGTGAGCAAAGATTCTGGTGCCCTGGCCCCACTGCTGGACCTCCTGATGGCACCTGGTATATTTTGGCCACTGTGTGACAGAGTGTTGGACTAGATGGGCCATTGGCCTGATTCAACATTGGCTTCTCTTATGTTCTTATGTACTTTGTGAGCTCCTGGCATCAAAGTTGTGAGCGAGCGATTTGGCTGCTGCGTAAATGAGTTTGCCCTGGAGCAGTGTTCCATCTAAGCTGAGCTAGTGTGACCTAGCTCACAGTTTTTTTAGCCTCTGGCTCGCACATTTTTTGTCTTCGCTCAGGATGGACGGCTCCAGAGCAAACTAAGTTATGCCCTAGCCCAATCGCTCGCTCACAGCTTTAATGCCAGTCGCTCGCAAAGCAGAATCTTTGCTCACAAGACTCCACAGCTTAGAGGGAGCATTGCTCTGGAGCCCTCCTTCCTGAGCTAAGACAAAAATGTGTGAGCTGGAGGCTAAAAAAACCATGAGTAGCTCACACCAACTCAGCTTAGAGGGAACACTGGTGGGACTAACTCCCCCCCCCTTTTCTGCTTTGAGGATGAGAGGTGCCGCAAGCATTCTTCTCATTGTATCTGCCGCAGACTAACAAGGCTACTTTTCGTACATTATACCAGATCAATATATGATGCAAAGCACATTATTCACAAAACATTTATTGGCCAACCCAATCCAATGGTCGAGATACTTCACATTTGTTTTGCTATCAAATGTTTTCAGTAAAGGATCCAATGTTTTCAAGGGGGATATGTAAGAATATAACTCAAAGAATGGTTCGTTCGTGTTGTTTGGTGATTTTGAAACCTTATTCAGTTCAGATTATGCTTTTTGTACCGTGTTACGTCTCTGTAGGAGTAAACCATTGTTCCAAAGGCATTGTGTATTTTTTTTTTCCCCCTTGGAGGTATCTTGTAAAGGGAACCACATCTTAGCTTTCTCGTTGTGAAGGACACTCGCTAACCACAAATGCCAACAGAGAATAGGAACGCGGCAATTCTCTCTAATGAAATCCTTATTCCCATGTTTAATTGAATCTCCATTTCGTGCGTGTGTTTGGACAATACATACGAATTGTAAGGATTTTATTTTATTTTATTTTTAACAAACACAGGGATACGTTTCGAGGTCTATGGCATTCAAATACTTAATGCTGGAAAAAAATACTAGTGGGGGAAGGAGACTGAAGGTCTGTGTGGGCTGGGAGAATTTCGAATGCAAAGCTATGAACAACCGGCTCACTGTTTTTGTTCAGTTGGAAACATTGGTATTCACTGTTTGGAATCACTGCAGATATAGCTGAGACAGATTGAGGGGGGGTAGCCATGTTGATCTGAAACAGCAGCACAAAGTTTGAGAGCTGCGGCACCTTTAGGACCAACTAAGTTTTATTCTGGGTATAAGCGTCCGTATGCAAACACAGTTCTTCAGGTACATTCAAACAGAAGTCAACAACAATTACATATAGGTAGACATGGGGAGGGGGTTACCAGAAAGGGCCAATTAGAGTAGAGATGCATAAGCAGGGCTATTTTTGTAGGAAAAGCCCAGCAGGAACTCATTAGCATATTAGGCCACACTCCTGACATCACCGCTCATTAGCATATTAGGCCACACACCCCAAGTTAATAGAAGTAGGGTCATCGAGCTACACCCACCTTTTGCTTCTTATTCCGTTTACCTTGTTTGTTGTCAAAACCCAGGGCTTTTTTTGGAGCAGGAACTCCTTTGCATGTTAGGCCACACACCCCTAATATAGCCAATCCTAATGAGTTTCTGCTGTTGGGTGTGGCCTATTATGCTAATAAGTTCCTGCTGGGTGTGGCCAACTCGGGAGCCAGCCAGAACTCCGTTCCTGTGCGTTCCTGCCCAAAAATAGCCCTGTGCATAAGTAACTGAACAGTAAATATAGCTGAGACTGGATGAAGGCAATTTGGGGAGAAGGAGAAGGAGAAGGAGAAGAAGAGGAGGAGGAGGAGGAGGAGGAGATTGGATTTATACCCTGCCCTTCACAACCCAAAGGAGTCTCAGAGCGGCTTACAAACTCCTTTCCCTTCCCCTCCCCACAACAGACACCCTGTGAGGTAGGTGGGGCTGAGAGAGCTCTGACAAAAAGGCTCTTTTTCAAGAACAGCTGTGCCAGAGCTTGTGACTGGCCCGAGGTCACATCAGCAGGATGCAAGTGGAGGAGTGGGGAATCAAACCCGGTTCTCTCAGATTAGAGTCTACGCATTTAACCACTACATCAAACTGGCTCTGTGAATAGCACCAAATTAGCATACAGAATAATAAAGGGTTTGCATACAGATGCGAGAGCTGGATGACATTAGCATTTAGAGTTTAAACTCCTGCTTTCTGCTCCCCATGGTGTTTTTTTGTGGGGGGGGACAGAAAGCTGTGGGGGGACAGAAAGCTGAGTGCTCAGCTGTTTGGAAACCCCTACTTTCTGATCCTCGTGAAAAGTCATGGGGAGCGGAAAGCAGGGGCTTAAGCTTTAAATGGCTCACGAACCAATACGAACTGGTTCATTTAGTGAACTGGCATATCACTTTGTGGTTCATCCATGAACCACAAACTGAACCAGACTGCAAAAATGTGGTTCATGATCATACCCTAGTCATTCCTATGAGCTGATGGTGCTTCCAGGTTTGCACCAGAAGTGATGCTGTGGCTTTGCTGTGATGCCTAGTCCCCCTCCCCATTTTCCCCTGCCACTCTACTGAGCAGTGGCAAGCACCTGGGCTCCAGAGTGGAGGGGTCAGCTGGAGACCTCATCACTCTATCCAGAAAGAAGGCACCACCACATAGAAGGCCCTGTGTCTAATCAAAGCCAGCTTGACTTCAGTTCATGAATGCCTGTGAAGCAAGGCTGCCCTTGAGGATCACCGGACATTGGAAATCTTGAGGTATGACTGCAGCGCTTTCTGATGTGCCCACTGGAAGAAAGACTTCATCAATAATGCCACTTCCTTCAAACTACTCATCATCTTAATTGCTTGCTTAAGTTGCCCATCCGCTTCCGCTGGTTTTATGTCTTATAAAAATATTTAGGGTATTTTAGTGCTCCCACTGATCATCCTCTAATTACTTATATCGATTAGTAATACTAATAACATTTAATTGTTTTGATATTGAGGGGTTTTTTTTATTAACAGGTAAGAAACAGCCTCAGGTTTCTTCTGCTGACAGGGCAAGTAAAAAATAATTTAATCAGTTTATATTATCTGAAGATTTTGCATCTTCACAGGGAGAAAAAGAAAGGGAGCCAGTCCGGCCTGCCTTTGAATGTCTCTGTGACAACTTAGTGTTTCACAGAGAAATCCTAAACAGATATCCTCAGAAGTCTCACATTGTTCAGCGAGGCTTATTCCCCAAAGAGTGACTTTGGATTACAGCTTCAGTGTAGATGGATCTCTTTTATGTTAAAAAAAAAGGCCGGTATAATGAGACATAAGTTCAGAAAGGGAAAACTTCCTGCTGGCTATGTTTGTCTGACAGGATATTTCCATGGGTACAATCAGGGCTTTTTTTTTGGGGGGGGGGTGCCAGAACTCTCAAGAGGGAAATGAAGTTTCTCATGAACTTTTAAACTTTTCTGAAAGAATTTTGTTGAAGAGGTTCCAGACCACCATTCTGACACATTCCCCCCAGAAAAGGAAAAACAAACAAACAAACACAAAACCCCTAGGTACAATTCGTGTTTCTAAGCTTCATTCATTGCCAATATTACAATGCTAGGAACTCAAGAACCTCTCTGAGGCTCACCTAGGGCTGGACCCAGACTAAATGTTCCACCGATGGAAAGGTGGGGGAGAACTTTCACCAGTTCTCTCCATACTCTCCCAGCTTGCCTTTCATACTGCTCCTGAGTGTCTCCTGTCCAACAGAAGCAGAATTATTGAATGGGTAACAGAATTTTAGAGGAGGGATGGGCATGAAACAAACCACAAAGCAAAATTTGTGATGAATTTTGCCCTGTTCGCGGTTCTGGAACAGAAGTCCATGATGGGTTCATGGTCACGGACTTCCATGAACTTTTAAGGCAGTTCATGGAGTTTGTGCTGGCTCTTGGCCAGAGATGAAAGCAGGGATCCTTTAGAGCCCCTTTAAATCCCGGCTTTCTGCTCCAGTAGAAAGCCACAAAAACAGCTGCGTGGCTGGAAGTGCTCCCCACTGCTCAGCTATTTTGGGATTTCTTGTACAGTGCCTTTAAACTTGCTGAAGCAGCCTCATTTCCTGCTGGCACCACCTTCCCTGTCCTGGGCTTCTGGGGTCAGCCCTGCTGTGGCCCATGAACATGGCCGTGTTGCTGCTGTGTGGCTTGCTGAAGCCACTTCCACCACAGACTGCCTCAGCTGGCCATCTCTTCTCTCTACCATCAGCCTCTTCCTCCACCAGCCTCCTGGGTGAGTTCCCAATGGGAGGTTTGGGGACATCCTTGGTTGATGTGGAGAAGGTGAGTGAGCACTCAGGCTCGCCGAGATCACTGGGCAACAGAAGGGGTTTCCTCTGTTGAAGCAGCACCCAACCTCGGGCCGGACAGGCTGCTCCCTGTTTCCTGGCTTTCTTGTGCAGTCCCTTTAAAGTTTAAAGGGACTGTGCAAGAAGGACCCAAATAGCTGAGTGGCTGAAGCACTCCTGCTGCTCAGCTGTTTTTGCTGCTTTCTGGAAACTCCATTTTAGGGGACTGCAGTCCCTTTAAACAAGGTTTGCTGGGCCCACAATCCACAAACTGAATTGGTTTGTCAGAGACCGAGATGATATGATTTGATTCATGGTTCATTTTGTAGTTTTGCTATGAACTATGAACTGAACTGCATTTTTGTGGCTCGTGCCCATCCCTATTTTAAATGGGTAGCACGAATGAGGAGGCAGAGAAGTTGCACTTAGCTGATAGAACTCCTGCTTCTTTTGGCAGAGCCCAAGCCCAGCCTAACGCATTTTTTTAACTGAATGCTGTTGTTGTGATGGAATATATTTGCAGACCTCTGTTTTCACTCCAGTCTTGGCCTATCTATACTGGCTTCCATTTTGTTTCTGGTCACAGTTCAAGAGGAAGGAAAGGAGATTGTAAGCCACTCTGAGACTCTGAGTGAAGGATAGGGTATAAATCCAATCCAATCCAATCCTCTCCTCTTCCTCCTCCTCCTCCTCCTCCTCCTCTAATTGTTAGGGTAGAAAGGAGGATAGAAATGTTATAGATTAAGGTGGTGGTGGTCAGGGCTCTTTTTGTAGCAGGAACTGCTTTGCATATTAGGTTGTTGTTGTTCAGTCATACAGTCAAGTCTGACTCTTCGCGACCCCATGGACCAGATTACGCCAGGCCCTCCTGTCTTCCGCTGTCCACTGAAGTTTGCTCAATTTCATGTTGGTTGCATCGATGACACTGTCTAACCATCTCATCCTTTGCTGTCCCCTTCTTCTTTGACCTTCAATCTTTCCCAGCATCAGGGTCTTCTCCAGTGAATGCTCCCTTCTCATTTGGTGGCCAAAGTATTTGAGCTTCAGCTTCAGGATCTGGCCTTCCAGGGAACAATCAGGGTTGATTTCTTTTAGGATTGACTGATTTGATCTCCTTGCAGTCCAAGGGACTCTCAAGAGTCTTCTCCAGCACCATAGTTCAAAAGAATCTATTCTTCAGCACTCGGCCTTCCTTATAGTCCAACTCTCACGGCCATACATTACTACTGGGAATACCATTGCTTTGACCATGCGGACTTTTGTTGGCAAGGTGATGTCTCTGCTTTTTATCATGCTGTTTAAATGTAGCCAATCCTTCAAGAGCTTACAGTAGCCCCTGTAAGAAGAGCTCTGTAAGCTCTTGGAAGATTGGCTACATTCGGGGTGTGTCACCTAATATGCAAAGGAGTTCCTGCTACAAAAAGAGCCCTGGTGGTGGTGATGATGGTGGTGTCTCCCCTGCCAGGCTAATATGTTTCCTTTTCAATGGTCCGATTTTTCACCAACTATTCTTCTTGGCTGAAACAAATGCTCAGAGAGCTATTAGGTTGCTGTGAGGGTATTGGCCACTTTTAGAGACTCTGCCCTTCTGGCAGAGCACTACCTGAAACTTTATCCCATTTCCTATTTAGTTGTCGCCTGTACTCTTCTATAAGAGCCAGTTTCATACTGCCTTTATTGAGCAGGTTTATCTACTGTTTTGCATGATTTCCATTTGCCATATCTTTTGGCTGGCAATAACAGGAGTGTAACTTTGGCTACAAAATCCATATTTCATGCCCTTAGAATTAGGCAAGCACACGTTAAAACAGTAACTCTGGGCTTAAGTACTAGTGGAACTATAGATTCTGTTTGTTTTACCAAAGTGCTTTGGGGCATGCAGGTGTTCTGATTTTGGCACAGGAACAGATTGATGATGTTGATGATGTTGGTGATGATTTCTCTGTGGGATTCTGAAGTTCCCCTTCATTTTCTTGGCATGATAGTTTCCTCAGTTTTGGCACTAACCTAATTGCTTCTAAAGGTCTAAAGCTTTATAACCTATTTAATGAAAAACTATAGGACAATGGGGGGAGGAGAAACATAACATTCGGGACACAACATTTCTGTAGCACCACTATGTTCTACCATGCCATACTGTCTCTGCCACACTGTCATCAAGTCTCTGAAAGTGGGTACAACCCTTAGGGGGAAACCTAAACTGTAAATTAATATTAGACCAGCATCTGTGTTTCCTGTGAGAAATCCTGGGAAATTGATGTGATGCAGAGAATTTTCTGCTACAGATTCTCAGCTCCTCCCATAGAATCCCAATTCTTGGGGTTCCCCAGGAAGAACAAATTACTATAATGTAGACATGCTCTATGTCTCTGGAGGAAGAGAAAGTTCAGATTGTATAGTGCTGTTCCACTCTGCTCAGGATCCATGGAAATGTAAGGAACGATTTTTACCAGCTGTGTTGGTTCTGGCTCCCCACCCATAATCCGAAAAAATGCAGAACTGGAAAAGGTGAAAAGCTAGCAAATGAGAAGTTGGTGATGGTGAATCCCTTACACTAAGTCATTATGAACCTAGCTGAAAAGCAGAGGAGATACAAAGAAAAGCTCAGCTTATAATGGGTCAGGAGTTTACAAACTGGGAGATTTCTCTCTCTCTCTCTCTGGTCCAATCTGCATTGGTCTTCCCAGCCACTGTGCTGCCGATCACACATTGTTTCACAAATTTCTGTCTGCATCATATCTCGCATCCATTCTCCTATTGTTTCATCACAGCATCGGCTGTCTGCATCATTTTATTGCCCTCTAGTGGAGACTCCGAGGTCACTATGGCATATCACCACATTATCTGGATTTGGTCTTAAGCTGGTCCAATTGCTCCTCCCTGCCCTCGAGTCGCTGTGAGCAGTAAGCAGACCACTGGAGCCAAATTCTCCCCTCCCCCAGTTGTCTGTGTTTAAAAGCAGCTAGGGGATATTTTTCTGCAATCTTTTTTTTTTTTTTTTTTTTTTGCTGGTGGGTTAGAAGCACACCCACCCCCGAACCATTATTTCCTGGGGCAGTCTCCAGAACGCCTTGCCTGGCAACCATTGGGTGTTTCATGTTTTGTTTTGTTTTTTAATCCAGCTCTTTCACTTTCTAGCCCCCCTCTTCCCCCTCCAACTTCCCCTCTGCCAGGTCACCCCCTTTACTTTCTGTGGGGGGGTTGTGTGGCCTCCCCCCTCTCTCATGTGCTCTTCTGCACCCCTGCGGTTGCCATGGTGAGGTCTGATGCAGATGACTAGCTTTTATCCCGAGCCAAAATGGGAGGCAAGATGGAACCATATACAATGGCACCACAGCAGACTGAGACTGCATTACTCAGCAGATGCAGATTCAGACTCTCTCTTGCAATCAAGTTACAACCAACTTTTGACGACCCCATAGGGTTTTCAAGGCAAGAGATGTTCAGAAGAGGTTTGTCACTTCCTGCCCTTGCATTGCAACCCCAGTGTTTCTTGGTGGACTCCTATCCAAATAATGACCAGGACTGAACTTAACTTCCAAGATCTGATAAGATTGGGCTATCCTGGGCTATCCAGGTCAGGGGTGTCTTTTCTTACTTCTTAGCAATTTCTGCAACACATCTCTGCCAGTATTTGTGTCTCATGTGGGCTCAATCTCATTGATGAAATGTACCCAGTAGCTTTAATAGCACACAGTTCTATGGGCTCAAACAGACATCAATGAAGTCATCGTTTGTGCGGAAGGACCCCAGGAATGGAATACTGAGGAGCATTTCAGGCCACCCAAGGGGAGGCACATGAGAAAGTCCGTGGGCGAAAATCTTTCCTCCCTCAGGGGGGAAAAGAACTCCAGTGGATCTAATCCATAACGTCTTACAATCACTTCACTGTAAAAAATATGAAATTCTACACAGGGTAGTTATTATTAATGATATAGAACTCCCACTCTGCAAGGATGGAATGTTAATTCCTATTGGGTTTAAGAGCCCCCTGGTATTTTGTTCATACATACTTCGTTAAAATACAAAATCTCCTTCAGGTCTGCCTCACAACCTACTGCATGATTAAAGCCTCCTTATCTTAACGGCTGTACCAATGCAAAGCAGCCAGTCTATGGTTAAGTTGGAGTCATTTTTTATTTATTTCTTTGATGTATATCCCACCCTCCCCCACAAGCAGGCTCAGGGTGGGTCACAACATGTCAATAAAATACATAGAGTACAAAGAATTAAAACACTGGAACTGATAATAATTCAGATTAACAAATATCAACAGTTTTACTAATCAGATCTAAGGTGACAGCTAATCCAGGACTTCAGGAGCCTCCTGAGGAAGCTAGGTAGATGGTCATACGGGACTGTCACCTCTATTATGTCCTTGGGAGAGCATTACACTTTTCAGATAACAACTTGCTGGTGGTCCCCAGCCCTAAAGCTATCCAGCTGTCCTCAACCAGGGCCAGGGTCTTTTAGGCCCTGGCCCCAACATGGTGGAACTCTCTGCCAAGCACCACCAGGGCCCTGTGGGATCTGATGCAATTCTGCAGGGCCCGTAAAGCAGAGATGTTCTGCCAGGCTTTTGGTTGAGGACAGCAATGGTTTCCACATGGTTGGTACCCTTTTCCACTCCTTCTACTGGTTATCCATTTTAATGTTTGAAACTGGATTAATTAGTATTCACCATCTGACCTCCTCTTCTGAAAAGTGCTATTGATGTTTTTTTAAACTGCTTTTAGACATGTTTTCATTACTATTGTGCATCACCCAAAGTCCGACATTAGCAGGGATTGGGCAATTAATAGATTAAAGAAATAATTAAATAAATACACCACAAGTATCAATGCTCCCTCTAAGCTGTGGAGTCTTGTGAGCAAAAATTGTACTTTGTGAGCCACTAGCATTAAAGTTGTGAGGGAGTGATTTAGCTGCTGCATAAATTACTTTGCTCTGGAGCCATCCTCCCTGAGCTAAGACAAAAATGTGCGAGCCGGAGGCTAAAAAACTGCGAGATAGCTCACACTAATTCAGCTTAGAGGGAACATTGCCTGTTACCTGGTAATGCTTTGTTGATCTCATAAGCAGGGTTGGTCAGAATGGGCACTATAGCACTGGGGCAGTACAGACCATGAGAACAGTGAAAGCTTGGGGAGGCCGAGATGAATTGGACATCCGTCACCTCAACCAAAGGCCTGGTGGAACAGCTCAATTTTACAAGTCCTATGGAACTGTAGTAAGTCCCGCAGGGCCCTGATCTCCAGAGGGACAGCAGTGTGGGGGGAAATGTGGGAGATTAACAATCTTGGCACACCAGTCTTAATCTCTTTACATCCTAATTCTGTTGGTAATCAGTAACTTGGTGTACTGATCCTGACCTTCTGCCAATCTTGTCAATGCAGGACTCTTCGATGCCAGGAATAACATTATCACTGTTAATTATGCTGTGCAAACATCCCAGACATTCTGTTTGAGCATGTAGTCTCCCTTTGTGTGGTGCAAGGGGCAGCCCCCTCTGACGCTGGGAACTGAGTGTTTAAAATAAAGCTGCCAGCTGTCTCCAAGCCAGGCCGGTGTTTTTCACCCCTCAGACCGTGTCTCGTGTGGTTCCTTCAGGGAAAATGTAGAACCATCGACCTTTTTGTTATAGGAGAATACACAGAAAGCTAAAATTTAGATAAAATATTTAAATTTTCTAGAGAGCCAGTTGTGATCCCAAATGCTACTAAGGGTTTAGAGTCTCCACTTCCCTGAACCCTGCAATTCGTTAATCACATTTTATCGAGTTCGTTGTCATTAGTACTCTGTAGTTAGAAAGTGACTATTATATATTGGTATCCAGATGATTGCCCTGACCGGGGTAGCCCAGGCTAGCCAATCTCATCAGATCTCAGAAGCTAAGCAGGGTCAGCCCTGGTTGGTACTTGGATGGGAGATCACCAAGAGAGTCCAGGGTCGCTATGCAGAGTCAGGAAATGGCAAACCACCCCGACCATCTCTTGTCTTGAAAATCGTACAGAGTCACTTTAAGCTGGCTGTGATTTGATCACTTCTTCTCAGAGGATCATAAAGTTGTTGTCATAACTTCAAATTGTCAACCCTTCCCCACGACTCATTTCAGATCCAATAGTTGGACATGAACCTTTGCCTTGCTTAGCAAGCAACCACTATGTTCCATGCTCACACGCACAGATCAATGCAATCCTCGGGAACAGAGAAGATTTAAGAGCAAACTCAATTACTGGCCCACATCTGATCAAGCCGTTCTGCTGAGTTTCTCAAGGCAGCTGTTTACAGATTGCTTAAATTGCCCAACAGCACCCCTCTGTTGAAAACAGTGGCAGTCTCAATAGAACGACACATGAAAATACAGAGAATGTGCTGTGCGTCAGTACTCCAGGAAAATATTTTGGATAGATTACTGTCGCCTTCATGCAATCCTCCCCATTGCATGGCTAAGCCATACATAAATGGGTCTTTGCATGTGAAACAGGTCTGATTTCTTCCCTTTGAGTAATTGTTCATCCAGGCACTGTATGCAAAGTGCTTTCCTTAGAAATTGGGGAAGGAGGAGGAGGAGGAAGAAGAAGAGGGGGAGGAGGAGATTGGATTTATACCCCACCCTTCACTACCCAAAGGAGTCTCAGAGTGGTTTACAATCTCCTTTCCCTTCCCCCTCCCCACAACAGACACCCTGTGAGGTAGGTGGGACTGAGAGAGCTCTCTTGAGAACTGCTCGTGAAAGAACAGCTCTGAAAGAACTTGTAACTGACCCAAGGTCACACCAAAAGCTGCATGTGGAGGAGTGAAGAATCAAAACTGGTTCTCCCAGATTAGAGGAGGAGGAGGAGGAGGAGAGGAGATTGGATTTATACCCCGCCCTTCACTGCCCAAAGGCGTCTCAGAGCGGCTTACAAACTTCTTTCCCTTCCCCTCCCCACAACAGACACCCTGTGAGGTAGGTGGGGCTAAGAGAACTCTAACACAAACTGTCCTTGAGAGAACAGCCATGCCAGAGTTTGTGACTGACCCAAGGTCACATCAGCAGGTGCAAGTGGAGGAGTGGGGAATCAAACCCGGTTCTCCCAGATAAGAGTCCGCGCATTTAACCACTACACCAAACTGGTCCTTCAGGAAGACCTGAAGCATCTTGTGTGTGTGTGAGGGGGAAGAGTTGTTTTTTTAAGCCTTCGAGGACTTATTTATTTTATTCCATTTATACCCCACCTCATCTTCCACCAGTGGGGTCTGAAAGTGGATTACAGCATTCTCCCTTCCTCTGTTTTACTCCCACAACTGCCCTGTGAATTAGGTTTGGCTGAGAGGGAGTGGCTGGCCCAAGGTCACCCAGTGAGCTACCATGGCAAAGTGGGGATTCAGTCCTGTGTCTCCCAGTTCCTAGCCCAGTGCTCTAACCACTACACCACACTGGAGATCTCAGAGAAGAACAATTTGTGACCCTGCCCTCCCTAGCCCACATTTTCTAAGAGGGGGACAATGAGGAAAGGAAAACCATGCACACTGTTCTGAGTTCCTTGGAGGAAGTATCCTAGGTAGGTGGTTTGACTCAAATGGTCAGGAACTAGGGATACCATGTGACCCCACCAGTATACCCAGCATCAGTGGGAAGCCTGTTCTTCTGGTATTTACGAGCACCCTCACCTCTAAACTACCTCAGGGTTCCCCCAAGCAGTGTTCCTGAGCCTGTGGGTGGTTCTGAAAGGGAGCTTGGGGAAAATATATATCGACCCTAGAGGTTGTGGAAGCAGAACATCTGTCTTCTCTACAATTGCCCCCCCCCCAGGTAAGTATCAGAGTTATCAGCACTCCAGCACATCCCAATATGGAGATCTTCTTTTTCTGACAGTGCCTTTGTTCCGTTGATGTGTAAATCCCCTTTAGTGACATTTTTTTCCCCCTCTGCAAAACACCTACTTTGTCCTTTATGGCCATTTTCCTGGGCCAAACATTTCTCTGAAAAGCAGATTTATGGTCCACCTCCTGGGTTACCAAAAAAAACAAAAAAACTTTGAAGTATCAGGCCATGGTCACACGGTCCTTTTGATTGG
This sequence comes from Gekko gecko, assembly GCA_029375565.1. Taxonomy (NCBI): domain Eukaryota; kingdom Metazoa; phylum Chordata; class Lepidosauria; order Squamata; family Gekkonidae; genus Gekko; species Gekko gecko. Next base: position 162,900,161 of record JAPDNY010000004.1, on the reverse strand, counting down.
GTTCCGCCACTGTTCCTTCCCGCATTTAAGTTTGCTGATCAGACAGGTGAATCCGCCTCCCGCACCAAAGTGGGCTCATTCCTGCAATGCTCCTGGGTTTCCCTGCCCCCGGGAAAATCAAGTATTTTCCTTGCACTTGCGCTTTGAATGCACAATTTCCATCTGGACAGCCATCTTTCGCAATGATTGCGATTAGGGCAGTCTGACTGCTCTGTGTTTGTTTGTTTGTTTTAACCTTCCAGCTTTGAGCACTTGCGTAAACAAGCGCTCATCCTGCTTGGAGAAAAGTTCTGCCCACCGTTCCCTGGCATGGAGGCGGCATTGAAAGTTTCTGGGGTAGGAAGCTGGAGGGTGGGCTGTCAGATGAGCAGGCTTTGGCATCTGCCCCAGGAGTCCCCGAAGCTGTTGTGTTAGGAGGGAGGGAGCCCCTGGTGCCGGGGAGTGCACCCAGCTAGCCAGCAGCATCGGGCAGAAAGGAGAACTCTTTCAAAGGTGCCATTTTCTTTTCTTTTCTTTGGGTGGTGGCTGGAAAGTTGCTGGGGGGGGGGAGGTGGGCAGGCAGGGAAGGCGAGCTTGCGGTTCAGGGAAGGATGTGTGAACATCCCAACTCAGATTTTTTTTCCAGTTTTAATTACATCAGGAACAAAGCACAATTGCCTTGCTGTGTGATCGCAGCCTCAGATAGTATTAGCCATCAATCCTACATACATATTCCAGGATATACCTATTAGGGTGCCATCACACCTTTTGATCCCAAAGAGACCAGGACCCCCAGAATATTATCTCTTTAGGACCACCCCCCTCAGCATGCTTGTGGAAAATCTGAAAGGACAGAGAACGCAACTTCATAGGCTATTCTCCATTTCTAAACTAGGTTTAAAGGATCGCATGTTCTGGCCAGCATGCACTCATGTACAATCAGAATAGAGATATAGAAATCTTTATTGACTGGACTTGCTGAGCTGGTATTATCCATCTGCCAGAAATTTTCCTTTCTGTGGTATTTATTTTATTAATCTGAATATTTTAATTCCAACAGAATGTGTTGATAAGGAACTTTGTTACAAAACTGAACTGATTGATTCTGTACTTTTTCTCCCAAAGAATAATCTCTGTCTCTCTTCAAGCATTAACAATTTTATGAGGAGATTTCAATCTGCATATAATTATTATGCAGTCTTCATTTTCTTCCCTTCATCTCAAAGAGTTGAGATTTGAAAAGGAGAAAAAAAAGGAGAAAAAAAGGAGAAGGAGTTAACAATGATTTTCAAAATATGTTTGGAATTTAATCTCCTTGATGTATAAAGAAAGGGTTTAAATGAGCTTTTGAGGGGAAATATTAACAAGCAGGGCATTAATATATCACATAAGGTATCAAATTACAAACTTGTTCTTCACAAATGTCTTTGGGTTTTGAGTCATGTAGGAAACTCATTCTTTAGGATCCTCTGTTTTCAGTTATTGGTACTTACACTGACACTAAATGTGACAGTTCATAAAAAAAAAATCACATGGTTTTGTCCTTAGCACACTCAGAGATAATGTGAGATGTGTATAGCAGCTCTCCCGCAAACTGGGAGTGGGGGGGGGGAGTCAGAACTAACCAAAACTCAGGATTCAAAGGATGCAGTGAATTGTGATTCAGCCGTGGAATTTTTTAAAAAACCTGCTCAAAATCTCTATTTTGCCTGACTGCAGCCGCTCTCCACCAGCCTAATCTAGCTCCCAGGGCTGTAGTGAGAACACAACATGACATTCTGAACCCTTTGGATTCAGGACAGAATATCCATATAGTAAATAGATTCTTTGTAGCATCAAGAGACGGTCTCTTTATTCCTCTTTACCCATCTTTCCCCCCTGAAATCCAGCAATCTGCCCTCCCCCTTTAGGAATTTTGAGTCTCTTCCAAATCCATTTTGATCAAAGAGAAATTTGAAGAGGGGCAGGTAGGGCGGTTCGGCAACATTTCATAATTGCACTCTCCTAAGGGGCAGGGAAGGTCTTCTCACACCTTCCTAATCTCCCAGTAGAGCACCACCCTGTGGGGTATAACATTTTTTTAAAAAAAAAATCCTGCAGAGGTTTAAGGTGCTGAAGGGTGTATTGATCGCTCATCAGCAAGAGGTGAAAGAGAAGTTCCTCTTTTAAAAGAGAAGAAAAGGAGCATAAGAGGTATCAATGGCTGTATCTAAAAAAAAAAGGGAATTTGGGGGTGGGGGGGAAGACATTTCCCTCCCTGTAACAATACTACTTCTTTAGGGAGGGGCCGTGGCTCCGTGAAAGATTTTCTGCTTTGCATGCATAAGGTCCCAGAGAGCCAGTTTGGTGTAGTGGTTAAGTGCGCGGACTCTAATCCGGGAGAACCGGGGTCGATTCCCCACTCTTCCACTTGCACCTGCTGATGTGACCTTGGGCCAGTCACAAGCTCTGGCATGGCTGTTCCTGAAAGAGCAGTTTCTGTCAGAGCTCTCTCAGCCCCACCTGCCTCACAGGGTGTCTGTTGTGGGGAGGGGAAGGGAAAGGAGTTTGTAAACCACTCTGAGACGCCTTTGGGCAGTGAAGGGCTGGGTATAAATCCAGTCTCCTCCTCCTCCTCCAGGATCAATCCCTGGCAACTCCACTGAAAAAGAACCAGGCAGTAGGTGATGTGAAACACCTCTGCCCGGGATCTGGGAGAGCTACCACTAGTCTGAGTACACTCAAAATAAATTTTATAAGCAATTGGTCACCCAAAAGAAGAAAGACGATATAATGGCCACATGGCAGCTTCTTATATAAGCAGCTAATTTTTTAAAAAAGGAAAACTTTGTCCTTTTTCTTTTATGCACTTAATAGTGTTATGGACTAAATGGCCCAGACTTGGGGACTCTGGAAAGAATTCATAGAGGGTCCCACTTTCAGCTGCTAATAAATACTTCAAAGACAGAGCATTTAGCAGACTTCCCCCATCCCATCACACCTTCTCCACAAATAAGTAGACATAGGGTAACCTGCTCCTGAACTGAGTCCTACTGTGCTCAATAGGACTTTGCAAGCTACAGCTGACAGTTGGACCTTTGGGAGCCCAAATCCAGCCAACTGTAAAAGATCACACCACTGTACTGTTTTTTTACCATTGTACTCTGTTACCATTCTCTGCAACTGACGTGGAAATATAATTTAAATTTATGGATTTGAAATAACTACCTGGCAACCCAGCCATCCATTCAGATTCCAGAGGTGGTCATTTCTCCAGAAAGCACTTTCTTGGGGGCACTTTCTTTTTGGGGTGGCGTAATTCGGACCCCATAAATCCAATCCTCACCAAACTTGGATGGTAGAAGATCCAGAAGATCACAGTTCGCAAACTGGGCATCCCACAAACCACAATCCAAACTGCATTTTCTCAGTTCCTGCCCATCCCTACCCAGGATGAGATGGATTGATTCAATCAAGGAAACCACGGCCCTCGGTTTGCAAGACCTGAGCAAGTCTGTTAACAGAAGGATGTTTTGGAGGTCATTAATTGAGGCGACTTGATGGGACTTCACACACACATCCATAACTACCTGAAGAATGCCCTGACCTGCACGCTCTAGGCTACCCCAGTCTCATCAGATCTCAGAAGCTAAGCAGGGCTGACCTGGTTAATACTTGGATGGAAGAGCACCAGGGAAGTCCAGGGTTGCTATGCACACTCAGGCAATAGCAAGCCACGTCTGTTCCTCTGTTTTCTTGAAAGCCCTCCAGCGTTGTCATGTCAGCTGCAACTTGACAGCTTTTCCCACCAGCTCCAACTCCACCACCACTACCACCTGAAGGGTCAAAACTCAGGCAATTTGTTTTATCTATCAATACCGGCAGACTTAAGAACATAAGAGAAGCCAACGATGGATCAGGCCAATGGCCCATCCAGTCCAACACTCTGTTGCATAGTGGCCAAAAATACCAGGTGCCATCAGGAGGTCCACCAGTGGGGCCAGGACATTAGAAGTCCTCCCACTCTTGACCCCCCCAGCACCAAAAACACAGAGCATCACTTGCCCCAGAGTCCCTATCTATACCTGGTGGCTAATAGCCACTGATGGACCTCTGCTCCATATGTTTATCTAATTCCCTCTTGAGGCCGTCCATGCTTGTAGTCGCCACCACCTCCTGTGGCAGTGAATTCCATGTGTTAATTGCTCTTTGCGTGAAGAAGTACTTCCTTTTATCCATTCTAACCCGACCTCAGCATACATGAAGCATACATGGATCAGCTAGTTTTCTGGATGGTGTCATTGTACTAGCAAATATAATTTTACCACCTTTCCCAACCCTGATTGCTTCATGAGGATAATATAGGGCACCATATCTATGACAAATCTGACATTAATTACTGTAAGACTTCCCCCCGAGACACTTGTAGAGAAAGGATATTTTCTAAGAGACCGTCAATACTTGTCCGCATTAGGGCAGAGCTAAAGCAAAATCTGAGATGTTTTCTACAGATATGAGTTGTGACAAGAACATCATTCCCAACAGGACTGAGTGTAACCATAGTAACACATCAGGCTTCCAAGAAGATCTGATGTCCAGTGACATGAAAAGCTGCTGAATCGTTCTAGAGAGTCAATAGGGTCACACCTAAAAATTTACCTGCAGCCAAAAAAAGTAACATGATTCTGCAAATGAAGTCAACAGTGGGTCCACAGGAGGCTTTAAAGAGGAGAAGGTGGTTCAGAGGTGTAGGATGGGTCTGTTTCTGCCTACACACTACAGTCACAATGAGAGAGGACCCATGTGAGGAGGAGGAGGAGGAGGAAGAGGAGGAGGGGGAGATTGGATTTATACCCCACCCTTCACTCAGAGTCTCAGAGCGGCATACAATCTCCTTTCCCTTCCCCTCCCCGTAACAGATACCCTGTGGAGCCGAGAGAGCTCTGCCAAGGACTACTCTTGAGAGAACAGCTCTGAAAGAACTTGTGACTGACCCAAGGTCACACCAGCGGCTGCACATGAAGGAGTGGGGAATCAAACCCAGTTCTCCCAGAGTCTCCTAGCCACTACACCAAACTAGATCAGGGAGATATAAAACACTCATTGAACTTCTGCTTCAAAGTCCTTGTTTCATTGCTCACCAAAGACAAGGACTTGGTAACGTGTAAAGATGCACAGATGTACACATGCACAAACAGTGTTACAACCGTGCTGCAATGTTACAACAATGACACTTAGAACAAAATCTCAAGGCAAATCTGAAGGTTCTTGCTTGAAAGAAACCCTTGAAATGGAAGACGTTTCTGTGCATGTTTTCCACATTATATGGCCAAGGGTCCTCAACCTTTTTGAGCCTGTTGGTACCTTTGGAATTCTGACACAGCGTGGTGGGTGCAGCCCCAAAATGACTGCCACAAAATGGCTGCTGAGGGAGGCTGTGCTGTGCTAGCAGCTGCTGCCAAAGCAACCTCTTTAAAAACCTGCACAGTCAATCAAATCTCCAATAGCCAATCGGAAGCCTTGCTGACCCCACCCACTTTCTAAAAAGAAACACTTGGCAGTCACCAGAAAAGGGGTCAGCTAACACTATGGAGCCCATGGATACCACATTGAGGACCCCTGATATAGACTCTTGAGAGGTACAGACCTGATAAACTCTCCATGCAGTGGGCAATGCTTGTGACTTTTGGAACTGAAAGTGCCACCGAACATCATCCCAAGACAATATATTTCAAAGTGAATACAAAGTTTCCTGCTAAAGATAAAGAAATACGGTGGACCTGTGTTGAATTGCCACTGAATTTCATCTTCAGTAGAATGTGGGGGGGAAATTTGGTGGTTCATAATGAGAAGGAACATCTAAGAACGTCAGAGTGAAGTTACACGGAGTTTTGATAAGTCAAGAAGAAAATTTCGAAGGGCTTTGCATACCCTGGCTCCAATAAAGTTTTCTGTGATCTGAGGAGCATCCATTTTGATCTATCTGTCTGCGAAATGGAACTTCTGTTTATGGAAAAGGACAGAGAGGATAATATCTCCATGGGAGGAGATACTACCCCCTGCTGTTTCTGTGTGTCCCTTGACCCCTCCCCCGGAACACAATTTCAGAAGGCTGTAAGAGAAAAGGAGAAATGAAGAAGTCCCATTCTGCTGTTCCAACTCTGCCGGAAGTGTTTAGGATCCCACCCTTTGTCACCACGTATCAGGCCTCTTTTTGTAGCGGGAACTCCTTTGCATATTAGGCAACACACCCCTAATGTAGCCCAATCCCCCAAGAGCTTACAGTAGCCCCTGTAAGAAGAGCTCTGTAAGCTCTGGGAGGATTGACTACATTAGGGGTGTGTCGCCTAATATGCAAAGGAGTTCCTGATACAAAAAGAGCCCTGAATCATCTCTCCAGCCTCCAGAGTAGATAAGATGTTATTTGATATCTTTTAACACTCTTATGAGATCTTTTGCCACTGAACACTCAGAAATAGAAAGACCTTGATAAAGTACAGGCAGTCGCTCATGGATAAATTGCATCAAGTCTTCCGTTGCATAAACACAAAGGCGTTGCTTCTCATACGGCGGTTGTTGAAGGGTTTCATCTTTGGGGGGGGAAGAAACCATATATCTGCGTAATGCTTCACATGATTAGATTCTTTTTGTGTTCTGATGCGACCATCTGGATTTCCAGTATATATTAAAAATCCACAGCAATGTGTTTTGTTTAATGCCGCACTAGAGTTTAACCTTGGCTTTGGCTTCCTTTAGCTTGTATTAAGACTTTAACTGAAATGTTGCTTTTCTCTGCGTCTTAGTTTCCAGTTTGTGCTGTACTAATGCAGTATCAACACTACTTGGGCTTAGCATGGGTAATGAGAGCAATAAAAAGCTTCCATGCATATCTTTTGATTCTAATGACACAGATCCAACCAGCCACCATTGTTGCAGCAGACTGCATTAAGTATCATTAAACTGGATAAACTGTTTATCTTTTTCTTACAGCTCTGCAAACTGCTATCTGGAAGTTCGTGGCAGGAGGAGATTTGCATGCCAATTCACAATTGCATCCGCAGGTCGCCTTCTGCAGTGCTTGCAAAGATGGAGAAATCGGCTGGATGTTGGGAAACCTGGAAAGATGGGACAGGGCCAACTCAGTCGAGGGATTGCTTGAAAAGGACAGAACACATTTTCTGGGATCCCAAATGATGTAATCCAGCCTATCAATTCTACTCAACCATAAGGTATCAGGGCAGGATTAAATAGTCGCTAAGTCCACTATGGGGTAGGATTCATACCGGCTGGTATGAGCCATATCATAGAAGCAATAGACCAAGTGCTGATGGATCAAGTGCTTTTGTGAATGGCCTTAAAGAGTAGCATCACATTTTTTTTTATCCCTCCTTCCTTCCAAGGAACAGTCCAAATAGCCCAGCTTAGCTTGAGCTCATCAGGGCTTGGGAGCTAAGCAGGGTAAACAATGGTCAGTACTTGGATGGGAAACCACCAAGGAAGACAGGAGTTGTTATGCAGAGGAAGTCACTGGCAAACCATCTTTGCATGTTTCTTGCCTGGAATGCCCCATGGATAAGGTTGCCATGAGTTTGTTCTTACTCAACAGTTCTTCTTCTTCTTCTTCTTCTTCTTCATCTTCTTCTCCTTCTTCTCCTTCTCCTCCTTCTCCTTCTTCTCCATCTCCTTCTTCTCCTTCTTCTTCTCCTCTTCCTCCTCCCCCCCAGACCAGCATACATGGTTCTCCCTTCCCCATTCTGTCTTCATAACAGCTCCTTGAGGTAGGTTAGCCTGTCAGAGTGGGGTGGATCCAGCCACACTCTAAGGAGCTTCCTCTAACAACAGAGCCCCTTAAATTGGAAAACATCTCCTTAGACCAGAAGAAGACTTAAAGCATGTGCCAAAAGGGAAGGCTGAGGTATAACTATTTGAATAAATGAATGAATAAACTTTGTTTAGCGGATTGGTAGGATAGGGATAGGATCCAACCCAGTATGTAACCAGCCCACAGGACACTGAGTTTGCATCAGGGCAGGAGGAGTTGAATTCAGGTCTTCCAGAGCCTCTTATGACACTCTAACCACTACACCACACAAAAAGAGAGAGAATGTGATTGAAGAAAAATCAGAGGACACCAGGACTGTCATCATTTGAAAAGGCACTTCCATCCAGTGGGAGCTTCTTGGGCCCACTATATCCTTCAAGCATATCATACTAGAACACGTTGACATTTCATAGTTAGAATACGACGGGTCCTTCTTGTCTGGCCAGGATTTGCATTGCTGCTTCCATAGGTTTTGTGACAGTTGTTTGCAAATGTGGGAAAAATGCGAAGATACCTTCAAGGCAAACCAAGAGCTTCTAGATTGGGCAAAATCATCAGAGGAAACTGAAAGACAGCTAGCAAGGTTTCCATTCAATTAGCAACATTTCTCGGAGGAATTTCACTCATTATTACATTGTGCCACCGATACAGAGAGATCGGTGTGATTATTTAAGACGGGGTGCGACCTTTTCCTTATTGGCACCCATGACGTTTGCTTATTTTATGAGCCTTATTTTCTTTTCCTTTCAGAGGAGATTTTCCTAATCCATTTGTTGGTGGAGATATTGATTTTTTTTTTTTTTTTAGCATAAAGTGGAATAGTCCTCATGAAATTTTGATAAGGAATTTTGTAAACCAAAAAAAACCCCAACAACACACACACCAATAACTGTGGCCAATTAAATTATTAGATAACGCCTATTGATTTGTTGCTCTTTGCAAGACTGCGGCACGCTGAAATATTAAATAACCATATTTGCTTTTAGTCTTATTGGAAAAGAGGTCAGGTGTGCAACCTTACCCAGCCAGCCATGAACTGTAAGCCATTACCTTGATGAAAATATTCATTTCATTTTTTCCTCTCTCTCTCTCTCTCTCTCACCAGAAATGAAATGGAGAGGAATACATCAAGTGAACAGCCAAGCTGTGCATATAGACTCAGGTGAATAGGTTCAAAGTCATGTGTCACCTGAGTCAAACTGCATAACTTGACAGCTATGGGTGGGAGCTAATTAATCACCTCCAGCAGCTGTTAAGACAAAACAGGCTCGGCTTGAGCTTTTCGGCAGGTGGCTTCCCTTCCTGCCGTTATGTGGACGGCTTAATGAAAAGCCTTGCCCAGGTCCTGGAGAATCAGAGACAGGGTCCATTTGAAGAGAATCAGTGGATGTAGTCCGGTATTAAGGATGAGGCAATCTGGCCGAGACTGATCTTGCAGTACCAACTGAGGTATAAGTTCATACACAGGGGGCCTGCTGATTCACATCCTTTCACACACAAAATGGAAATGAACGTCAGTCCCACAGGCATTGTTGGGAGGATGAAATATTCTTTGGGTCGAGTCCAACAATCTGTCGGCGGAAGGTGCTGATGGTCAGAAATCTTGACTGCATTCACCTCCACCACAGTAGTTCTTTCTAACCCTGGGAAGGTTTATTCCTGCGGTGGGATCTTTGCAGAATAACAGACATGGGGGGTCTGGAAGCTGCAGTGGGGAATGGAATGAGGTAAAATAGATCACAGCAGCTTTTTTCTATCAGCAAATAATAAACTATGAGAAAATATTAAAAAAAAAAAATCTTGGGGTTGGGAAGAACAGTAGGAAGAGGGGAGTGTGGGAAGGACCTGTGATTCTTGTGTCAAAAGATCACAGGATCCAGCCCTGTATACCTAATTATAGGTATACACACAAGTACAAGTATGTTTGTCAGGTTCTGGTTTCCCTGCACTCTTCCCACCTAGTTACTAGGATAAAAAAGATTCAGATCCACATTTCTATTCTACTGTACTCTACTGTGTCTGACAAAGGGACCTTGGACTAGGGTTCGAGGTAAAATCGTGGAGTTGGAATGCTTGGTGTTCGGGGAAAAATAGAATTTCAGAAACTTGGTGGGATGAGGGAAATCAGTGGGATACGGTGATTCCCGGTTACATATTATATCAGAAGGATAGGAGGGGAAGGGTTGGAGGTGGAGTGACTGTCTATGTCAGAGAGGGTATACAGTCCTGACAGGAAAATAAGCACTGTTTTGGCAAATTAAAGAAGCAGAAAATAAGAGGGCAGTGGAACAAAAGGGTACTGTTACTGGTTAAGTAGTTGATAAAAGAGAATGTATGTAAAAACAAGTGTATAACGGTATTAATATAAGTAATTTACAAGATAACAAAGTAAGAAGTAAAGAAACGGAAAACACAAGGTTATTGAAATATTTAGGCATAAGCTATTTTTTTAAGTATTTTTTCAAAATAAAATAGAAAAGTAAGTATTATTTTGGTATGCAGACAGATAAAAATTTTAGCAGGGAGGATTGTGAGGCACTCCAAAGGGATCTGTCAAGAATGGGCGAGTGGGCGTCAATGTGGCAAATGAGGTTCATTGTGGTCAAGTGCAAGGTGATGCACATTGGAGCCAAAAATCCTAACTAAAAATCCAAGTTGATGGGGTCCGAACTGGCAGAGACTGACCAAGAGCAGGACCTTGGAGTCATATAGATAACTCATTGAAAATGTCGAGACAGTGTGCGACTGCAATAAAAAAGGCCAATGCTATGCTGGGGATTATTAGGAAAGGGACTGAAAATAAATCAGCCAGTATCATAATGCTCCTGTGTAAATCAATGGTGCAACCTCATATTGTGTACAGTTCTGGTCGCCACACCTCAAAAAGGATATTATAGAATTGGGAAAAGTGCAAAAAAGGACAACTACAATGATAAGAGGGTTGGAACACTTTCCCTATGAAGAAAGGTTAAAGTACTTGGGGCTTTTTAGCTTGGAGAAACAATGGCTGAGGGGTGACATGATTGAGGTTTATAAGATTATGCATGGAATAGAGCAGGTCGAGAAAGAAGTTCTTTTCTCCCTTTCTCACAGTACAAGAAATTGTGGGCACTCAATGAAATTGCTGAGCAGTCATGTTAGAACAGATAAAAGGAAGTACTTCTTTACCCAAAGAGTGATTAACACATGGAATTCACTGCCACAGGATGTGGTGATGGCTACAAGCATGGATGGCTTCAAGAGGGAATTGGATAAACATGTGGAGCAGAGGTCCATCAGTGGCTATTAGCCACAAGGTAAGATAGGAACTCTCAGTCTGGGGCAAGTGATGCTCTCTATTCTTGGTTCTTGGGAGGGGCAACAGTGGGAGGGCTTCTAGTGTCCTAGCTCCACTGCTGGATCTCCTGATGGCACCTGATATTTTTGGCCACTGTGTGTGACAGAGTGTTGGACTCGGTGAGCCATCGTCCTGATCCAACATTGGCTTCTCTTATGTTCTTATGACTCTCAAAAGCTTATAGCCTGAAAATCTGGTGAGTCTCTAAGGTGCTACTGAACTCAGATCTATGTAGAGAGAAGAAGAGAAGAGAAGAGTTTGGATTTATACCCCGCCCTTCACTGCACAAAGGCGTCTCAGAGCGGCTTACAAACTCCTTTCCCTTCCCCTCCCCACAACAGACACCCTGCGCGGTAGGCGGGGCTGAGAGAACTTCTGACAGAAACTGTCCTTGAGAGAACAGCTGTGCCAGAGCTTGTGACTGACCCAAGGTCACATCAGCAGGTGCAAGTGGAGGAGTGGGGAATCAAACCCGGTTCTCCCAGATAAGAGTCCGTGCACTTAACCACTACACCAAGCTGGCTATTCAGAAGGTATCTCCTAGTTGATCCAATAAAAATTAAAGGAGGACAAAATATATGAAATGGTATGTACCGGTCGCATGTCAGTGTTGGCTGCTACAGGAAACCACTGGATATCCAATGCTAATGTTCAATGTCAGATATTTGAGAAATGTTAATCTAGAAATGAGACAGGAGGGCCTGGCGTAAACTGGTCCATGGGGTCGCGAAGAGTCGGACTCGACTGTGCGACTGAACAACAACAACAAATCTAGAAATATTCCAGATTCACAAAAGTAACGGAAATTTTGGTAAGTAATTTTATTTCAGCACTTTATTTAATTGTATTCAAAAGCCTGGTTCCTCCCTTGAATTTCTGCAGGCACGAGATGAGCAATTTTCACCAATTCTTCCCCTCAGAAGACCTTTGATTCCCGTACGCAATCTTTGAGGTTCCCCTAGAAGCAGCAGTTCAGGTGTATTTGGAGCTACCATCAGGGCTCTTTTTGTAGCAGGAACTCCTTTGCCTATTAGGCGACACCCCCCTAATGTAGCCAATCCTCCAAGAGCTTACAGAGTTCTTCTTACAGGGGCTACTGTAAGCTCTGGGAGGATTGGCTACATCAAGGTGTGTGTCACCTAATATGCAAAGGAGTTCCTGCTACAAAAAGAGCCCTGGCTACCATGATGGGGAAATTGGTGCCCATGCAAATAGGATCCAAGCCAAATAACCATACAGGGAGAATTCACTGTTCGAATAGAAACACTTTTGTCCTTCAGAAATGTGTCCTTTTGACACTAAAAAAAGACAATTGTGTCTGTTCACTTCTGTGGGAGAAAGTAAAAGAATTTTAGTCACGGCACTGCTGTGGTGAGAGAGAAGGGGGAAAAAACCTAACCCCAGTTTCAAAGTCTACTGACCCTAGTTCCACAAATGGCAGCTCCTACGTTTGCTTTCTCTTCCTTCCAGGAGAGGGCACATAAAAATCTATAGTAGCTATATGTGGGAACAGAAGGACAATGTTTAGTCTCTTCTCCCACCGAAAGAAGTGGGACTCAATGGGAGAGATGTTCCAGTGGTCAAGTTGGTATGCATTGTAAATTTCTATAGGAAAAAAAAAAACCTCAAAAATTTGGAGGTTAACAGTTACTTCCTCACTTAGAGAAAGAGAGTATTCTGGACTTTGTTTTATTGGTGAGGGTCCTTTGGGTTCCCGAATGCTCCCTCACCTAAAAAATTCCCTCTCTGCACAAGTAAACTCACACATTAAGGAGAGAGCTGGGTGAATCTGTTTCTCTCAGATGTGCTCAGCTTTTAGGGTAAAGGTAAAGGTTTCCCTTGCTCAAAAGCCAGTCGAATCCGACTCTAGGGTTGCGGTGCTCATCTCCGTTTCCAAGCCGAAGAGCCAGCGCTGTCCGAAGACATTTTCCGTGGTCATGTGACCCCATGACTAGATGTCGAGGCACACGGAATGCTGTTACCTTCCCACCAAAGTGATACCTATTTATCTACTTGCAATTTCTTGCTTTTGAACTGCTGGGTTAGCAGAAGCTGGAACCAGAGATGGGAGCTCACTCCGTCATGTGGCACTCGGGTCTCGAACTGCTGAACTACTGACCTTCCAGCCTGCAGTTCAGCATCTTAACCACTGAGCCACAGCAGCTCCTTTTGCTCAGCTTTTACATGAACTCAGATGGGGAAACATTTTTTTTTTAAAGACAATCACATTTACCTGCATTCTGTAGTAGTACAGCCCAGATTTATTACTTTGTTCTACAGAAGATGTGGTTCTTACAGACCCAAGATTTCATCATTTCAAAGCTGATTTTGTAATATCATGGAAGCTAAGCAGGGTTGGTCCTGGTTAGTATCTGGACAGGAGACAACATAGACCATGGAGGAAATCCAGGGCTTCTACGCAAAGGCAGGCAATGGCAAACCACCTCTAATCATCTCTTGCCTTGAAAACCCTAGTTGGCTGCAACTTGATGAAACTTTTCACCATGATTTGTGAAGACATGAAGCTTCCCCGCACTAAGTCAGACCATCCGTCCGTCAAAGTCAATGTGGGCAGCAGCTCTCTGGGATCTCAGATCATTGCTACTACTGGATCTTTTTAACTGGAGATGCTGGGGATGGAACATGGGACCTCCTGTATGCCAAGCAGATATCCTACCACTGAGCCACAGCCCCACTCCTGATATTAAACTTCACTTGAACATTTTATATTTCTGACTGACTGTATAATCTAATTGTATCATGTTAGTAACATCTACTTTGCCACTTTTGACCCTACTCGACTATGTCCCATTGAATGCTTGGGTATACATTCTAATGCAACTTCATGTTACCTACATTCTTCTGCAATATGGGTAAAGCTGTTTTCTTGTGTGTGGTGGGAAAGAGATATATTAGACTTTCTCCTAATTCAAGGAGGACTTTCTCCTTCTTCAAAAATTTTGGGCTTGGATGGATCCTATGAATGAGTTCCATGTGCTCGAGATCATCTCTGCCACAGTGTGTGTTTCCTCTTCTGCAAAAAACCTTCCATTTGCTCAAGAGCCCATTGATAACCTTTGATCTTGCACAAATGGAAGTTCTAGCAAAACAGGAGGCAGGCTGCACTGCAAAGACTAACACGATCAGAACTTGGTCATAGGATCCAAGATTACAGTTTTGTAAAATTATTTATTCCTGATTTACGGGTCAATTTCCTACAGAAAATCAATATTCCAGGCAACTTGAAGCAAAGTTTACAAAAATGTAACAAAATAGATTTTTCAGTTTAATCAATGCAATAACCTTGTTGGGTGTAACGAGGGCTGTTTCACACATTTCCTAATATTTATTTCTTTCTTTTTTTCCCCAGCTGAATTTTCACAGTTATCAGGGGCCATTGCATATACTGAGTGTTAGTAAAGTTGCATTTGGCACTGACTATATTCTCAATGGGGAGAAGTAACTAATGCTGGCCCTTGGGTGAGCGCACTTGCACATTACATGCTTCTAAGTATGCGTGTCTCGGTCATGTGTTCTGTTTTCAATTTTTTAATGTGTGTGATTTAAAAATGTGTTTGCCACACAGACTGGGTGAATGGGCGACAATGTAGCAAATGAAGTTCAATGTTGGCAAGTTTAAGGTGATGCACGCTGGGACCAAAAAAAACAATAACACCCAACCCAACTTCAAAGAGAGGCTAATGGGGTCTGAACTTGCTGGGACTGAGAGGGGAAAAGATCTTGGGGTCATAGTGGATAGCTCAAGGAAGGTGTCAACCCCCAGTGTGCTGCAGTGGTGAAAAGGGCAAACTCTGTGTTAGAGATTATTAGGAAAGGGACTGAGTGCAGAAACAAGTCAAAATAAGGTTGGAACTTTTTACCATATGTGGTGGTTATGTGACAAAAGATATTGGCCCTGGATCCATGAAATATTACAAAAAAAAACCCCTCTAAACTGTTCTATACCTTTTACCCCAGAAATACTTTTGTTGAACAGTCTACCTGATAGTTGTAAGAAAATAGATTCTTATCTCATATTATATATAACTACAACTGCTAGAATATGTTATGCTAGATATTGGAGGAAACCGGAGACACCCGCTAGAGAAGGCACCTTAAGAAAAAATTTGGAAACTTCGGAAATGGACAAACTGACTTTGATCTTGAAAGGACATATAGAAACAACATTTGAGAACACATGGTCAAGATTTTATAAGTGGTTAGAAGACTACCCTGATAAAATAACATGTTGTTGTTGTTGTTCAGTCGCACAGTCGAGTCCAACTCTTCGCGACCCCATGGACCAGATTACACTAGGCCCTCCTGTCTTCCACTATCCACTGAAGTTTGCTCAATTTCATGTTCGTTGCATTGATGACACTGTCTAACCATCTCATCCTTTGCCGTCCCCTTCTTCTTTGACCTTCAATCTTTCCCAGCATCAGGGTCTTCTCCAGTGAACGCTCCCTTCTCATTTGGTGGCCAAAGTATTTGAGCTTCAACTTCAGGTTCTGGCCTTCCAGGGAACAATCAGGGACATAGACAATAACACAGAAAATAACATAGACAATTTTTTAAAAAAAATCTTGCATGAATAGAAAAATCTGAAATTTTGATTTATCTGCAAGTGACGACTTTAAGATGATAGGGTGATGGGACGATAGTACATGTAATGAGATATTGGCACGAGAAGAATGTAAAAAAAATTGAGAAAATGTTCCCTTTTATATATTCTTTTTTGTGTTTGTTAAAATAAAAAAGGTTTTTTTTAAAAAAAAAAAAGGAAAGGGACTGAGAATAAAATGGCCAATATTATAATGCTCCTGTATTGAACTATGGTATGGGATACTGGTCTGGTCACCGTATGTCCAAAAGGACATTGCAGAGCTGGAAAAAAGCATGGGGGTGTCGTGATGCGTGGAACTGGCTGACACTGAGGGGCCCATAAGGGAGTAAGAGTATCCAAAGGAAGACTGGACTCCACAGCTTTAGTGCAAATACTATGTACAATTTATTTACACCAAGCCTCCACCAACATCCAGTTCTCAGTGACAAAGCGCTCTGCTGCAACCATTCAGTAAGAGAGAGATACATACATTTTACAAGCTATACATTTATACACCCACTGACCAATCAGTACAATGCTGAATCATGATGATGCAATTTACTCAGTGCTGGGCTGGACTGCCCTAAACTGGCTGGAACCAGCCACCTTTACAGCTCCTAGCTGTCATCTGCACTGACATAGATCGAACTTATCTAGGCCAGCCTTACACTAGACATGTATATCACAACAGGGGGAGGGGCAACAAAATGTTTTGGGACTGGAACACCTTCTCTACGAGGAAAGGCTGAAGAGTCGTTTCAGTGTAGAAAGGAGACAGCTAAAGGGTGACATAATAGAGGTTTATAAAATGGTGCCTGGGGTGGAGAGAGTTGACAGAAAGCTCTCCCTCTCCCAAAATACTAGAGCTCGAGGGCATCCAGTGAAGATGATGGGCAGTAGCTTCAGGACAGACAAAAAGAAATACTACTTTACTCAATGAGTGATTGAAATGTGGAATTTGCTGCCAGAAGAGGTAGTGATGGCCATGGGAATAAACAGATGGAACAGTGGATTAGATAGATTCACGAAGGATAAGTCTATCAGTGACTACTGACCGTAGTGACTGAAGGAAACCTCCACATTCAGAGGCACTAAGCTCCTGAATCCCAGAGCCAGGAGACCACATCAGGGGAAGGCCTCAGTCTCTATGCCCTGTTGTTGCCCCTCCAGAGGAACTGGCTGGCCACTGTGTGAGACAGGATGCTCGACTAGGATGGACCACTGGTCTGATCCAGCTGGGCTCTTCTAATGTTCTTATCAGGGAAGGCCTTGGCCCCAATGCCCTGCTGCTGCCCTCCAGAGGAACTGGTTGGCCACTGCGAGAGACAAGATGCTGGACTAGTTGGTTTGATCCAGCAGGGCTCTTCTTATGTTCTTAAGTTCCTATGCTGGTTATGGAGACAGGAAGGGTAGGCAATTGTAAGGTGCTTTGAGACTCCTTAGGGTAAATAAAATTGGGGTATAAAAACCAGCTCTTCTTCTTCTACCAGTGTTGGTCTGCTTGCACTGTTAGGCATTTCTCAGGGGGAAGCGTTCAGACAACCATTCACCACAAGCACAGGTCTTTGCGGCCCTTTTCATTTTCAGTGAGTTATATGAGCAGGCCCTGATTTATGGTCCGTTGCAGGTTTTTGGTCATCCAAGGCTTCGGCTTCTGGAGGATGCGCAGGGACATTTCTCGCTCGTAAGCGGACAGTTGATTTGAAGGACTGGCTGATCCCTCTGCCCCCACTCAAAAGGACGTATGCTGCCTCTCCGTGTTCGAGAGCCTTCATTAGAAAAGTTGTCAGCATCGGCAAACTTAAGAGACACCTTCCTTAATTACCCTTGGGGGATAGTTTATTCCACACGTATCAAAAAACCTTCGCAAGGTGGCTGAAAAGGGCATGGTTAAAGTGTCCTCACTATAATTAACTGTGATGCGAGTGTTAATTGAGTATATGAGTATAATTTCATGGTCGGTCCCCTCCGTAACCCTCCAATACTTTGTGTACATTAACTGGAGGGCACTATAGAGTTACCTGTGAATTACTGTATACTGTAATTAATTTATCCTTGTTGAAACCAGGGCTCTTAATTCACAGTTTACTATATTTGTTTTCCACCTAAATAAAGACAGACCACTATGATGTTGCAAAGTTGCAAAGAATATTGTGGCACCGGAAAGAATAATTTGCAAAGAACATTGTGGCCCAATGCCATTTCTTGGGCTGGATCCTGTCTTTTTTTTAGAAGACGGCTTGCAGTGTAGCCAGCTAGGACTGTGACACAGGAATGATGGGTAAAAGCTTCTGCTCTTTGTTGACGTGTTTGGACTAGCAGCTCTAAATGTCTGCTTTCTCCTGTTGGGGGACGGGGACGGGGGGACTCCAAAATCTAATTTCCCTACTTCAGCCCTGCATAGCTGGTGGCCTAGCAAACCAACCATCGCTCATCAGGTACTAGATAAGATAAACTTTCTCTTGTTCTCTCACCATTGTTAGCCCTGATGCCATTATGGGGCTTCGCTATGGACTGTTTGCTGTTGCCACATGGTCTGTGTACTTGCTAGACTGTAAAATGGATGCCAAGGGAGAAGCCCATAGAGAAGGAAAAAAGCTGTCTTTTTACTCTGAGGGACTCCATTGCATACCTGCCACATGTCACATACATGGATTAAGGGCCATACAGCAGACAAAGGACTTTTCCTCTGCCAGTCGTTTGCATGATGGGATTAAGTGCCTGCCCCACCCGAGCCATACACACGAACAATGAAAGAGTCATCCGCTACCTGAAGAGACCATCTGCCTGCCAGCCAGCTTCCTCTGTCCAGCACCCAGGTATCCAACGGACAGTGTAGCCAATGAGATGTGAAATTGTCACTGACACAGCCGGCTGGGAGGGTCAGTAGGTGTACACCGCCTGGCCTTCTCCGCCCAACACCCAAGACGCTATAAAAATGCGATCTCTGGGTCAGCTCATCCCCCCTGCTGTGGCTTGCCTCTCCGCCCGCTGCTGCTGCCTCGCCTGTCCCCCGCCGATCCACGCCTTCTGTCTGTCTGCTTTATCCGCTTAAGCCCCCATCCTGTACCTTAAACCCTTGCCTCGCTTCATTCCAGTCTGCAGCTGGAACTATGCACGTGTGCTATTAGCAGGTCTATACCACGTGTCCCTTCTTCCATCCTTCCTACCCACCCTAACCACATTCGCTGGAAGATTTAGGAGCCGCACCTTGGAGGTAAATATCGCCCTCAACAAACCAACGTTTACCTGCTCATGCAACTGTGCTATATCTATCTATATTTCCTAGCTCTTGAATGTATGTGTGTATGATTTGCTATTGTTGAGTGTAACTGTTATTAGAATTGTGTATTTAAGTAAACTAAAACATTATTCTGAGTCTTGTCGTTCGCCTCTTCACTGGGAAGGTCCCGTGGCAGCCCATTCCTCGTAGACATAGACCAAAAGATCCCAAAATTAATTATACCTGTTGCGAGGTGCTCTATCCCTAGAGAGCATTTCGCCCAACACCATGACTGCCAAACATGGGATTTTCGGTCACCAGATGGTCCATAAAACAAAGTTGTTTCAAGCTTTCCTTGTTCACATGGTGGACCACACAATATGGATGCATTGTGTAGACCTATGACATAGTAAAGGGAGGAGGAGGAGGAGGAGGAAGTAGTAGTAGTAGTAATAGTAGTAGTAGTAGTTCCTTGAAGTTCACTGGCTTTGTCTCTTTGAATGAATGGACTGGGACCTTGAGAAAAGAATGCTAATGTTTCTTGATGACTGTGGATGGTCTTCTGAATGTACTACTCACTTTCAAGGTAGGGTTTGAAACAAGGGGTTCATGCAGCATCAATGAGATGGTAGAACATACTGTCAAGTCAAAACCCTGGTATTCCTTGGAGCTCTCCCATCCAAATACTAGCCAAGGCTGCCCCTGCTTAGCTTCTGACGTTTGATGAGATTTGGCTAACCTGGGTGGGCATCAATGTACATGAGGGAAGAAAAAAAGTTGAGTATGTGTGGTCAAAAACATTTAGGAAACAGGACAAACAGAAACAGGACAAAAGACTATAAAGGTTCCAGGGTTTCCTCATCCAACAGAAACTAAGCCATGCCACTATCACCCCTGCATGAAGGGGGGGGGAGGAGCACCAGCAGACCAGATGTCACATGTTTCACTTGCATAGATGTTTTTGAATTCCCGTGTTAACTTTCCACTAGCTTTTTGATCACATGCACAGAGAAGAAATGGAGTTATTTAAGCTGTTAATTTGGAGCTTTTGTTCCGTCTCCAGATATATTAATATATTTACAAACACTCTTTTTAAAATTTGGGTACCATGATGTCATTTAATGCCCAATGAAATTTGCAAATAGCTTGTAAAAGAAATGCATTCTCAGCCTATAAATTATCTGCTCTTCTAGGGAATGTTTGTTTGTTACTTTTCACCCAACAAAGGGACTGGGAAAAGTTACAAAGATGCCTTCATGCTGTGAATTATCCAGAAGACCCCAGATGCCAAATTGTAAGAGTACCTGCAAGTATAAAGCTGCCATATTATCACTGGTCTACCTAGGACCTAGTCCATCTAGTACAGCACTGTCCATCTTGTCTGGCAATGGCTCCCCCTTTGGCCTGAGCCTGGGGCCTTTCCCAGTCCTGTTTAACAGAGATCCTTTAACTGGAGATAGCAGGGATTGAATGTAGGACCATCTGTGAGTGCTCTAGAACTGTGACCTCTGCCCTCAAAAATGCTACCCATTGATAAAGTAGAAATATACTTTTTTAGTCATTCATTCATTTATTGAGATGCATTCAACGTGGCAAATGGGGTTCAATGTGGCCAAGTGTAAGGTGAAGCACATTGGAGCCAAAAATCCTAACTATAAATACACATTGATGGGGTCTGAACTGGCAGAGACTGACCAAGAGAGAAATCTTGGAGTCATAGTACATAACTCACTGAAAATGTCGAGACAGTGTGCGACTGCAATAAAAAAGGTCAATGCTATGCTGGGGATTATTAGGAAGGGTATTGAAAACACGATCATAATGCCCCTATATAAACCAATGGTGTGACCTCATTTGGAATACTGTGTACAGTTCTGGTCACCACACCTTAAAAAGGATATTATAGCTTTGGAAAAAGTGCAGAAAATGATAAAAGGGTTCGAGAACTTTCCCTATGAGGAAAGGTTGAGGTGCTTGGGGCTCTTTAGCTTGGAGAAGTGATGGCTGAGGAGAAGCAAGATCAAGGTTTATAAGATTATGCATGGGATAGAGCAGGTAGAGAAAGAGGTACTTTTCTCCCTTTCTCACAAGACAAGAACTCGTGGGCACTCAATGAAATTGCTGAGCGGTCAGGTTAGAATGGATAAAAGGAAGTCCTTCACCCAGTGAGTGATTAACACATGGAATTCACTGCCACAGGAGGTGGTGGGGGCTACAAGCATGGAGGGCTTCAAGAGGGAATTTGGTAAACATATGGAGCAGAGGTCCATCAGTGGCTGTAAGCCACAAGGTATAGATAGGAACTTTGGGGCAAGTGCTGCACCTGGTAATGTTGGCCACTGTGTGACAGAGTGTTAGACTGGATGAGCCATTGGCCTGATCCAACATTGGCTTTTCTTAGGTTTTTATGAAGGTTTTATGTCACTGCCTTTCCACTCAATCAGATCCACATGGTGGCAAACATAAAAACACTAGAATAACTGTTATTGAGGGTGAGCCAGACAAAACAAAAATGTCTTCAGGGCTGCAAAAACCTCCAGGTGACAGACACAGACAAAGGGGAGGGAGTTCCAATGTTTTGGTACTTTCTTGGGTTGCTGCCTGTCTAGCCTCAGATGGTGGGGGCAACCAAAGTAGGGTCTCCAAGGATGGCTGCAGCAAGGCCGCTGGGACATCAGGGCAAGAGGGGCAATTTCTCAAAAGGACTCAAAGGGTGCCATCCCGGAGCTCAAGGAGGTGGGAGAATCCCCCCCCCGCGATCATCAACTGTGGAGCCCGCGGCCATATCTCTTTAAAGAGTGGGTTTCCAGGCACGTGGCAGCCAGAATAACCTCTGGCACCTCATCAGGCGGGAGAGGAGCAATTTCTCACAAGGACTCAAAGGGCACCATCCTGGAGCTCAGGGAGGCAGGGGATACTTTCAGCGCCCGTGAACGCCAACTGTGCGCTGGTGGCCATATCTCTTTAAAGAGTGCCTTTCCAGATGTGGGGCAGCCAGAATAATCTCTTGTGAGAGGTAGAATTTCCTACAAGGAGTCAAAGGGCGCCATCCTGGAGCTCAGGGAGGCGAGGAAACTTTCGCCCCCCCCATGACTGCAACCTGTGGTGCCGGCGGCCATATCTCTTTAAAGAGTACCTTTCCAGGTGTGGGACAGCCAGAATAACCACTCGTGAGACAGAATACGCCGCTGGCGTCGCTTTGCCACTCCGACATCAGGCGTAGAGGTTATTCTGGCTGTCCTGCACTCTTTAAAGAGATATGGCCACTGGGGCCGCAGGTGGTGGTCGTGGGGGGGGGTGCAAAACTTTCCCCACCTCCCTGAGCTCCGGGATGGCACCCTTTGACTCCTTGTAGGAAATTCCGCCTCTCGCGCCTGATGTCCGAGCGGCTTTTGCCCCGGGGACATCAGGCGCGAGAGGTTATTCTGGCTGTCCCACGCCTGGAAAGGCACTCTTTAAAGAGATATGGCCGCCAGGGCCGCAGGCGGCAGTCGCAGGGGAGGGGGGATGCGAAACTTTCCCTGCCTCCCTGAGCTCCGGGATGGCGCCCTTTGACTCCTTGTAGGAAATTCCGCCTCTCGCACCTGATGTCCGAGCAGCTTTTGCCCCTGGGACATCAGGCGCGAGAGGTTATTCTGGCTGTCCCACGCCTGGAAAGGCACTCTTTAAAGAGATATGGCTGCCGGGGCCACAGGCGGCGGTTGCACGGGGGGCGCGAAACTTTCCCCGCCTCCCTGAGCTCTGGGGCCGCAGGCGGCGGTCGCGGGGGGGGAGTGCAAAACTTTCCCCGCCTCCCTGAGCTCCGGGATGGTGCCCTTTGACTCCTTGTAGGAAATTCCGCATCTCGCACTTGAAGGCAAGGCCGCTCAGACCTTAGGCCCAGCCCTGCCAAGCCATCTCCCGAGCAGTCTCCTGCAGGGCCTCCAGCAGCGCCAGTGACCATGTCGCTTTAAAGAGTGCCTTCAAAGGGCACCAACCGGTTATTCCCAAAAGCACCGAGCTTTGCTGTCTTTGCATCGCGCAGGAATTGGCCAGCCCTGCAGAGCCATCTCCTGAGCAGTCTCCTGCAGGGCCACCAGCCGGGCTTCCTGTGCCTGTGTCCTGTTGCTGTGTGTTCTGGACCCAGGCGGCAGCGGTTGCCTGCCAGGGATCCGGGCTTTGGCTGCAAGGAGGCTATGCTGCCCTGTGGTGGGATAGAGGATGGCTGTGCTCTCTGGCAGCTGGGAGACGGGGGGGGGGGGTGTTCCGCTTTGGGAATGCTAGCACCTCGCCCAGGCACAGCTTGTCTTCATCCCACGTGAATAGATGGAGGTAAGGCTTGATTCCCCTGGGAGGGCTTCCTTATCCCCATCCCCACTCCCCAGGTGTGATGAACTGCCTTTGGCACTAGGGTCTAATGGCTAAAGGTTTGGGTCTCCTTTCAAGGGGGGGTTAAGAGCGAGGGGGACAGAATTCGAGAAAGAGAGAAGACCCCACTTCAAGACAAAGCACTTCTTCCTCCCAGCAATAGCTTTATCTTGCAGCCTCCCCCCCTTTGTTAAAAGCAAGAGGCATCGAAAACATTGGCCCTTCTATCCCATTCTAGTGCCTGCCTTCTTCCTTGAATGGATGGCTTCAAACTGAAATCTGAAGCACCCTGCTTATTTTGAGGGATGCATTGATCTACCAGTTTCCTTTCATTGGCCGAGGACAGACTGGCAATTTGCCCCGGGATGGGACCCGGGCTGACAACGATTCAATACCGGAGTAAATGGAACGTTCACACAGGCACATCTGCCTGGCATCCCCCACCCGTAGCCTACCGGTGCTCTTGCGCTTCACTGCCGGGTTAAAAAAACACCTGATAAAAGCCTTCACAAATCTTGAAAGCCTGCGTTCGTTGCACGTTTCTCCGCTTCCGGGGAGTCTGAACGCGCAGCCGAAAAGCCGGGAGCAACCCGCGTTGGGCATGAGGCAGCGGTGGTGTGATTGGCTGCGCTCCGCTCCACTGCCCAATGCGGTGCCGGCATTGCAGGGCAAAAAAACAACAACGGCAAAATGCGCTTATGCGCATGAGCGCATGAGCGCTCATGCACACATACACCCACAGCCGAATTAATGGGGAAACGGCGAATATAGCACGCCTCTGGCGCGGCAGTCTGAACGCTCCCGCGTGCCTCCGTCCCGTATCTTCCGGCAGCGGCCCCCGCTGTGTGGACGGGAAAACCCGGTATTGTTTAATCCGGGGTTTTTTTGCCGCGACTGGCTACCGGGGCAAATTGCCAGTCTGTCCTGGGCCATTGAGTGCAAAGTGATTCACAGCTCAGGTAACATTTATGATAGTGCAGAAGTGGGGATGCGAAAGGCCTCAGTGCAGAATTGTGTGTGTGTGGGGGGGCAAATTTGCAACTCCAGGTGATCTCAGATCACTTCAATCATTGTTTGCTTTTAGCTTGCCTGATTTGATGCACTATGAAGGATTAGGAATAAAAGGGAAGCAGTAAAATCAGCATAAGACATGCAACCAATATCGCACCAAAAATACCCTACAATACAGACCATAGTGCAGGAGTTACAAGATTGGGAAGCAGTGCAGGGAACTGTTAGATCGTGTCCAATAAAAAAAGTGGATTACGAAATTAGAAAACAATGCACAAAATAACCCAGCATATAATGCATAGAAAAGGCTGCCTTAAATTAAAGATTAAATCAAAGCATTAAGGCTCATCTTTGGAAAAACCTAAATTCTTATTAAATGGGTTATTAGAAATAAAGATAATCTTCCAGGTGGTTGTTGCTGTAACCCTCTCATTCTGTCTGTGACCACCTTGAATGGAATGAGTTAATTGGTAGTAGCCAGCAAGGGTTTATCAAGAATAAGTCATGCCAGACCAACCATATCTCCTTTGTTGACAAAGTTACTAAAATGGTGGACTCTGGCAATGCTGTGGATATAGTGTATCTAGATTTCAGTAAATCATTTGACAAAGTTTCTCATGATATCCTTGAGGATAAGCTGCTTCAGTGTAGGCTGGATGGTGCAACCGTTGGATGGATTCATGGTTGGTTGAAAAATCATACCCAACGAGTGCTCGTAAATGGCTCTGCCTCTACGTGGAGGGAAGTCTCGAGTGGAGTACCACAGGGCTCAGTCCTAGGCCCGGTGTTGTTTGATGTTTTTAGAAATGACCTGGAGGAAGACATAGAGGGGATGCTTATCAGATTTGCAGATGACACAAAGCTGGGTGGGCTTGCTAGTTCTGAAGAAGATAGAATCAGGATTCAAAATGATCTAGATAGACTGGAACAGTGGGCTGAGACAAATAAAATGAATTTCAATAGAGATAAGTGCAAAGTCCTACACTCAGGTACAAAAAATCAAAGGCACAGATATAGAATGGGAGGGACTTGGCTTGACAGCAGCATCTGTGAAAGGGATCTAGGAGTTCTGGTTGATCACAAGCTGAACATGAGCCTGCAGTGTGATGTGACTGCAAAGAAAGCTAATGCAATCTTAGGATGCATTAACAGAAGCATTGTGTCCAGATCACGGGAGGTGGTAGTTCTGGTCTAGTCTATTAGTACTCACCTGGAGTACTGTGTCCAGTTTGGGGCACTGCATTTTAGGAAGGATGTTGACGAGCTCGAGCGTATCCAGAAGAGGGCAACCAGGATGGTGAGAGGGTTGGAATCCCAGTCTTATCAGGAAAGGCTGAAAGAGTTGGGTATGTTTAACCTGGGAAAGAGAAGGCTTAGAAGGGACATGATTGCAGTCTTCAAGTATTTGAAGGGCTGTCACGTAGAAGATGGAGTGGATCTATTCTCTCTTGCTCCGGATTGCAAGACTTGATCTAATGGGTGGAAATTACGAGGGAGTCGTTACCAGCTAAATATCAGGAGAAACTTCCTAACCATGAGAGTGGTTGAGCAGTGGAACAGTCTGCCTCTGGAGGTAGTGGGTGCTCCTTCACTTGTCGTTTTCAAGCACAGGCTGGACAACCATCTTTCGGGTATGTTGTAGGTATGTAGGGCTATCTTTCGGCTCTGCTCCTGCAGAGTGCAGGGGGTTGGACTAGATGACCTGCAAGCTCCCTTCTAACTCTAACATCCTATGATTCATTCTATGTATGGACTGGTAAATTTAATTGTAGTTGAAGGAAGTGTGCATGCACACAAAAGTTCATACAGTGAATAAAATGTTGTTGGTCTGAATGATGCCACTGGACTCAGACTTTGTTCTACCTCATGGTGTTGTTGTGAGGATAAAATAGCAGAGGGGAGAATGATGTAACCTGCTCTGGTTCCCCACTGGAGAGAAAGGTGGGGTATTAATAAGAACATCAGAGAAGCCATGTTGGATCAGGCCAATGGCTCATCCAGTCCAACACTCTGTGTCACACTGTGGCCAAAACCCAGGTGCCATCAGGAGGTCCACCAGCAGGGCCAGAACTCCAGAAGCCTTCTCACTGTCCCCCCCTCCCCCCAGCACCAAGAATACAGAGCATCACTGCCCCAGACATAGGTCCAATTTGCATTGGTATTTCCCACTATTGTGCAAATGATCTCACATCGTATCACAAATTCCTGTCTGCATTTCATGCCACATCCACCCTCCTATTGTTTCATCTCAGCATCGGCTGTTTTCATCAATTTATTGCCATTTTATTGGTTACTCCAAGGTCACTATGGCGTCTCACATCTGAAAGACGGTTGAGCTGCTGTGAGCAAAAAGCAGACAACTGGAGCTGTATCCCCCCCCCCCATCTTTTCTATGAAGATATGCAAATTGTATTTTACCTTCAATCTTTCCCAGCATCAGGGTCTTCTCCACTGAGGGTCCGGTCACACTGCCATTTTGATTGGGATTCGCTGCTGTTTCCTTGCGCATGTCAGTTTCATGTTCACACGCGCCAGTCCGCCTCCCGCCCTGAAGCAGGCTCACTTGTGCAATGATGCTGGGTTTTCCTGACCCCTGGAAAATCAAGTGTTTTCCTGGCACTTCTGCTTTGAATGCACGATTTCGCCTATCTGGACAGCCCATCTTTTGCAATGATTGTGATTAGGGCCATCTGAACGCTCTTTGTGCTTTTTTTTTTAAAAAAAGCTTCCAGTTTGAGCGCTTGAGCAAACATGCGCTTAATAAATCCATTTAACGTTTAATAATGGTTTTATTAACCACATGTTTAGTCAAGCGCTCAAACCGGAAACTTAAAAAAAAAAAAAAACGTACAAAAGATGGCCCTGGAGGCGGGAATGAGAGGCGGGGCTCCGGTAGCCTGGATGGGGCTGGCAAGGAGGATGGCGGAGACAGCGGACATGGCAGAGCCTGTTTTCGTGAGGCACTGGCGGCAGCGGCGGTGGCGGCACCGCCCCCCCCAAGTGTCGGCAGAAGCAGCAGCCGCCCAAGCCTCCCCCGTGGCCAGCAGGATTGCCTGGAGGGACGGCGCAGCAGCAGGCGAGCGGGTGCTGTAAGAGAGGAGCTGGCTGCATCTAGTCAGCCCAATGTGAAGAAAAATCTTCCCGATTTAAACAAAGCGGGAACAAAGCTCAATTACTTTTGCAGTGTGACGAGAGCCTGAGTGCTCCCTTCTCATTTGGTGGCCAAAGTATTTGAGCTTCAGCTTCAGGATCTGGCCTTCCAGGGAACAGTCAAGGTTGATTTCTTTTAGGACTGACTGATTCGATCTCCTTGCAGTCCAAGGGACTCTCAAGAGTCTTCTCCAGCACCATTATTTGAAAACATCTATTCTTTGGCACCTGGCCTTCTTTATGGCACAACTCTCACAGCCATACATTACTACTAGGAATACCATTGTTTTGACCATACGGACTTTTGTTGGCAAGGTGATGTTTCTGCTTTTTATTATGTTGTCTAAGTTTGCCATGGCTTTCCTCCCAAGAAGCAGGTGTCTTTTAATTTCATGGCTGCAGTCATTTTATTTATAAATACAACATATTTAATTGTATTGAAGGCTTCAGAATCTTTGGTATTCCATCAATTCTAAACATTTTTATTCACAGCCAAGCTCCACCAAGTTATATGAAACTTAGGTACACAGCCTTATCTAGTCCCAGTGATGGGAACAGTATGTTCTTTTCCTCCCTTTTCTTCTCATGTGGAGTCCCTTATCAGGGTTTGCCATGGTCGTCTAATTGCCTTAAGCAACAGATGACCTTCCGATACAAACAAGGATCATGGCTTTATGTAATCCTGATGTGTGGATAATTATGCCTCGGGGTAGTAGGTAGACTTAAATGATCATACTGGTCCTTCTGTTGCTATGACTATATCATCTGTAATAAGGCATGGAGAAAATTGATCAGGAATTTCTAGCTGCCGCAGAAGAAGCATGATTGGTGGATGCCACATTTTTTTTTTTTAAAGTACAGTGTGAGTAGTAGGAACATGGGAGAAGAATTTGTTGTTCCACAAGCTCATTACCTTCCCCTAGCTGGTGTCTTGAATGTAAAAACGGTGTTTGTCGTACTTCAACGGTTTCTGTGCGGATTCTCGGAGGTGGTATTCGGGTGGATGCAGGCAGACCTTTACTGCATCTTAACCAGAATAGCCCAGACTAACCTGAGCTCATAAAAGTTCAGAAGCTAAGCAGAGTTGGCCACAGTCAGTGCTTGGATGGGATGCTAAAGAGTTTGTTCTGCTGTCAGGCTCCTCAGTCACGTCACACAACACAGGCCTTCTTCAGAAGACAATGCTTAATGGTGAATCAGAACTAAAGAAACGTGTACAGTGCTTGTGTCAGTAATGGCCACATACAATAAGGCCTGCTAAGATATACTACATTCAAGCATCCCCCCTATGTAGCTGAAGCCAATGAGTAACATTCACACACGTGGACAAAGCAGTGGGCAAAACAATCTAGAAACTATTGGTTCCTAGCCTAAACTCCAGCAGCTGGAGATGCAAGGTCAGAGACCTGATAAGAGACAGTGAGTAAAAGTTCAGAAGATGGGATATCGAAAGTACTCCCTCTGCATACCAGACACACGACAGGGCTACCTGACATCTGCACATTATCAGGGCTTTTCAACCCTTTTAGTTCCTGTTCAGCAACAATATCTTAACTTTCTTACAGTCCCAATACATTGCTAGCTTTTCTTTTTAGCTCTTTGGCAGAAAGAGTGGGCCATTGAGCTGGAGTCCCTCTAGCCCTGTCCATGTGGAAGAGCAGACACTGAATCAAATGAACAAATGAAGCTGCCTTATACCGAATCAGACCCTCAGTCCATCAAGGTCAGTATTGTCCACTCAGACTGGCAGTGGCTCTCCAGGGTCTCAGGCTGAAGTCCTTCACGTCACCTACTGCCTGGTCCTTTTAGCTGGAGATGCCGGGGATTGAACCTGGGACCTTCTGCACGAGAAGCAGAGGTGCTTCCACTGAGCCACAGCCCCTCAAAAATCACTAACTCATTTCTTGTTTAGTCATGATTTACATTAGGGCATGCTTTGTAACACCTCTCGTTGCCACGCTTCTGTCATCTTGTGGGATTTTCACCTTTTATTTCTGTTGGTTGGTAGCAGGGGTGGATTAAGGCTCCCTGGTGCCCTGAGCACTGACCAATCTTGGTGCCCCCCCCGTCCTTCCCACACTGACCCAGTCCATTTTAGTTGTTGACCTGTCTGACCAGATATACAATGGCAGGTTGCAGCAATACAAAAATTTATTCATATGTGATAACACAATAGACTGTACGAACAAAGCCAAGCTTTGGCTACACAAAGTTCTACAGGAATGCAATACAACATCTCTTTTAATATTTCACAAGTTAATTGTATCAAAGTTCCAATATTCATGACCTGAAAGGCATTTTTCTACAGTTGTTCACCCTTTCCCCAACTTCATGGCGCCCCCTTTGGCCCTGGTGCCCTAAGCACGTGCCTAGTCTGCTTAATGGTTAATCTGTCACTGGTTGGTAGTAATAAAGGAGCTGCACTCTCTGTAGGTAAATGTATTCTTTCTGCTCTTAAAGTTAGGAGCTTGCATGTATCATCTAAACCTGTGGATTGAATTTTTATTGATTGATTGATTTTAAATATCCAAGAATTTGGGACTTAAAAAAATCAACCACATGCTTTGGCACGTAGTGTGCCCGGATTTCTGAACAGGAACAGGAACTTGGATGGGAGACCACCAAGAAGACTGGGATCGATACCAAGAAGATTGGGATTGATACACATAGGCAGGCAATGGCAAACCACCTCTGTTGATATCTTGAAAACCCCAAGAAGGCTTGCCATAATTACTAGAAGAGAAGCCATTCATAAGAACCTGCTTGAGAAGAACACAGGCTTTCCTGTTTGAGATAATATTGATTTGAAGCTTTTATGGCTGATATAATATCAATTTGTACGGCTTCTGAAGAAGCACAATTGGAAACAGGGGCTACCGGATTAACTGTTAAACCAAAGAACTAAAGCCAGAAGTGAAATGAATGAGCCTAAAGTAAAAGCCAGAAGTGAAACTGACATAATTCAATGGAGAGAAGCCAAAGGATAAAGCGGACATCGTAATCAGAGTTAACCTAACTGGTGCACTAGACTGGATTCTCCTGTTGAACTTACCTGTCAAATTTCCGCCTGTACAATTGGAGTTAACTGACCTATGTACTGCACTGGACTTTCCTGAGGATTGTACCTGTTGAATTGTATATGTTGTGAATTCAGACATTCTTCTTGCTGTAGACGTGATTGAGGTCTTGTATATTTAAGCTTAAACTAGAGACTTTTGATGTGACATGAAATATATTGTATAGGGGAACCATATGGGCGATGACAGAGATAGAAACTAGGTGTTTCATGGAATAGCATTGTATAGATATTGACTCACATGTGGTATAGTTTATTAAAATCTTTATTATAGTTTGCCCTGTATATTTTGTATGCACAGTATGTTTTGTATCTTAAATGAGTGGGCAAATGGCAAACCTAGTGCTAAGTTTCCACTTCGCCACTCAGACCTGCAATCAGAACTTATGTCCCACTGCTCTGAGCTCAAGGAAACAGCTCCATATTGCTAGTATGGTAAACCACTGAGACCCAGTGCTAGGAAGCAACATTAGAAGAAGGCCTTGGCCTCTGTGTGTTGGCCCTCCAGGGTTGGCTGCTGTGTGAAACAGAATGCTAGAAACAGAATACTAGGTGGACGTCAGGGCTCTTCTTATATTCATATGTCCACTTTTTGCTAGATGAGCCTATGGTAGCCTGCCTTGAACCAACCAATCAAACATACTGTCAGGTTCAAAAACAAGTAGATCCAGTCATTCTTGCACAAAGAAAGGTTTATTGGATTATCTTGCTAAAACCCACAGTAGGAGGTCATTGTCAGGAATGGGGGGCGAAGCAAAGCAAGCTAACTTATAGTGTGATGCAATGAAGCGCCTAGCAAATGAAACATGAGCACTCGCGCGGGAACTCCCGGCGGGAGAAATACTTCATGAACGGGAGACTACTCCCCCTCCCCTTGCCTTCCCAGGACTGGAAAATTCTCAGCGAAACAAGAATAGTCCAAAGCCTACATTCAAGGCCACCGTGATAAGGAAAAGCGGCAGGGAAGAAGCTCCCACGTTTCTGCCTGCATAGCTACGCAAGCGCAAAGCAGGGTAGGGAACACAAAACAATGGATTCAGTGAGAAACATCAAAGGCATTTTCTGACATTCTGCCCTTCCCAAAATACCACCCACCCACCACTCAGGAAGGAGAGAATGAGGGCCCCCCAGGTTTATTTGGGTATCGAGTGTGGAATTCTTTCAAGTGATCAGGTGCATTAATATCAGACACTTTCACCCACTCCCTGTGTTGGGGCCCGAAATGTACCCATTCAACAAGATATAGGAGTTGTCCACGGAGAATCTTAGAGTCCAAAATGTCAGCAATTTCGTAGTGCTCTTCATCGTCAATCATCAAAGGGGGGGGAGGTGCTGGAAGTTCAGGTTGCCATTTAGTCGGGGGTAATGCAGGTTTGAGAAGGCTGTAATGGAAAATTGGATGGATTGCTTTAAGAGATTTAGGCAAATCTAGTTGTACAGTTACTTGATTTATACATCTTAAAACTTTGAAGGGACCAATATATTTCCAAGCAAGTTTCCGGGACTGTTGTGCTAGTCTTAGGTTCTTGGTTGAAAGGTAGACCGAGTCTCCCGGTTGCAGTTTCCAGCCACCCGCCCTCTTCTTGTCTGCCTGCTTTTTGTACTGTGCCTTGGCCTCAATCAATGTCTCAACAATTAGGGGCCAGGAGTCCCGGAAAGTTTTACACCATGCTGAGGCTTCCCCGCCCGTCTCACCGGGCTTCAAAAAGGGAAGAGGGGGGCTGTCATAACCCATGGCAGCTTTGAAGGGAGACATATTTGTTGAAGCATGCCATGAGTTGTTGTACGCAAACTCCGCCAGTGGTAATAAATCTACCCAATTGTCTTGTTGATAGTTAGAGAAACACCTTAGGTATTGTTCTAAAGTCTGGTTTACTCTCTCTGTTTGCCCGTCAGTTTCAGGGTGATAGGCAGTACTGAGGGCATGTTCAATACCCATCAGAGTCATCAATTCCGACCACAACTTTGAAACAAATTGAACCCCCCTGTCGGAGATTATCTTGAGTGGTAACATATGTAGCCTGGCAATGTGTTGAAGGAAGGCTTTGGCCAGGACTTTGGCTGTTGGCAGACTGGGGAACGGTATAAAATGAGCTTGTTTAGAGAATAAATCCACTACCACCCAAATGACCGTCATATGTTTAGAGGGGGGAAGATCCGTGATAAAGTCCATAGAGATCACTTCCCAGGGTCGGCTCGGGGTGGGTAGAGGCTGTAAAAGACCTGGAGGTTTCCCTGGTCTGGTTTTGCAACGATTGCACGTTGGGCAGGATTGTATATAAAGGGATAAATCCCGTTTCATCCGGGGCCACCAGAAGCCGCGTTGCAGTAGGTGTAAGGATTTTACATATCCGAAGTGCCCCGCAGACTTTGAGTCATGGGCTGTTTGCAACATCTGGGATCGGGTAGCTTCTGGAACAAAAATTTTATTGCCCCTGTACCAGCAGCCATTTGTACCACATTTCACATCATCCCGAGCTTGTAATTCAATTGTTTCTTGTGTGGTGATGTCAGTGGCAAATTGCTTTTCCCAGGTCATGGCCTGGATGGGGGTCAATTGTGCCCGTTTGGTTTTTCGGGTTACCACTGCTCCAACTAATTGTTCAGGGGTGAACATAGACTCTCGTATTTCTGTCCTCTTACACAGGTGTTGGGGAAGGCGGGAGAGAGCATCCGCCAGATGATTGGATTTACCTGGGAAATGGTGAAGGGTGAATTGAAATTTAGAGAAAAACTCAGCCCACCGGAATTGTTTTGCATTTAGATTCCGGGGTTTCCGCAGTACCTCAAGATTTTTGTGATCAGTCCAGATTTCAAAAGGTACTCGGGACCCTTCTAACCAGTGTCTCCAGGTGATCAATGCTAAACGTATAGACGCTGCTTCTTTATCCCAAATGGGCCAAAATCTCTCCGTGTCATTGAATTTTTTGGACACATAAGCAAGGGGTTGTAGTTGCCCCTGAACATTCTCTTGCAAAATCACCCCACCCATAGCGGTATCCGACGCGTCTACTTGGACCACAAATTTTTTTTGTCTCATCAGGGTGTGCTAGTATGGGTTCAGACGTGAATAACTGTTTTAGTTGTTCAAAAGCTTCCTGACACTGGGGGGTCCAGTTCAAAGGGGCCCCTGGCATTGAAGCCTTAGTTCCCCTCCCCTTAGTCTTTAGCAGTTCCGTGAGGGGAGGGCCACTTGGGCAAAATGTGGCAGGAATTGACAGTAAAAATTGGCGAAACCGAGGAAACTTTGGAGCTGCCGCCTGGTTTTGGGGGCTCCCACATCAACACATCTTGGACCTTTTTGGGTCCATTTCTAACCCTGCGGAGGATATGCGGTACCCCAAAAAGTCAATGCACTCCTGGTGGAATTCACATTTTGACAGTTTGACAAACAGTTTGTGTTCTAATAGCGTTTCCAATACTTTTCGCATAAGAGCGGTGTGAGATTCTTGATCCGGGGTATAGACCAAGATATCATCCAAGTAAACAACCACCCCCTTGAATAAATAGGGGTGTAACACTTCATTGATTAAATTCATGAAGACCCCTGGTGCCCCCTGTAATCCGAAGGGCATAACCCGATATTCAAATTGCCCCAGCGGGGTATTAAACGCAGTCTTGTATTCATCCCCCTGTCTGATACGGACCCGAAAATAGGCATCTCGTAAATCCAGTTTAGAAAACACTTTCCCCTTTGCCACCTCTGCCAACAAGTCTTTGATGAGGGGCATTGGGTAGGCATTAGTTGCAGACACTGCGTTTAGCCCCCGGTAATCCGTGCAGAGTCTGAGCCCCCCATCTTTTTTTTTACAAAACAATACGGGTGCTGCAAAAGGGGACGACGCTGGCCTAATAAATCCACGGGCCAGATTCTTATCGATAAAGCGGCGTAGTTCTTCCTTTTCAAGGGGACTCATGGCATAAATTTTCCCTTTTGGTAATTTATGGCCCGGAAGGATTTCAATCGCACAGTCGGAGTTACGGTGGGGGGGTAGTTCATCCGCTTCCTCCTCCTCAAAAACCCTGGTCACATACCGGTAGTCCTTAGGGATGCGGTTAAGGTCCTCCGTGGCTAAGCAAGCTCGTGGAGGTTCATTGCATGGGGTTTTCCCCACCCTGGGTCCCATTGGTGCTCTGCACACTTCGGGGAGATAAATTGTACGCTCCCTTCTTCCCATAGAATATATGGATCATGACTATGTAACCAAGGGCTACCCAACACTAATGGGAACTGGGCTTGAGGGGCTATTACAAACGAGCGTAGCTCCCAGTGGTCACCAATGCCTACTCTTAAAGGAACAGTCTCAAATCGGCATGGTTCTTTCATTGGAGACCCATCCATTTGAGTGAAAGTTATCGGGTCTTTCAAATTGACAACGGTTGCCTCCAACCCCATAACCATAGACGGGTTTATCAGGTCCCTCCCACACCCTGAGTCAATGAGGGCTCGAACCCGAATATGGGTCATCATCGCTGGATTCATCACAAGAACAGTCACAAAGAAGAGAGAGGGGTAATTGCTCACCAGTTTAGGCGCCTCAGGTACTGGGTCCTGCTGTGTAGCGCCATTCACAAACAGGACCAATTCGTTTCCCTGCATCTCACTCTCCTCCTCCAGCATCATGGTATCCGCTTGGTCGGGGCTAGCAAAAAGAGCCCGGGTGTTGCGTGGTTTCGCTGTACCTTTTCTTGGGGTAGGGGTTGGCCATCGTCTGGGCTCCTCTTGTAGTAGGGCTCTATTGGGATCCCCTTTCGGGCAGGATGCGGCGAAGTGCCCCTTTTCCCCACACCGCAGGCAGAGGCCCTGTCGCATACGCTGATCTCTCATCCCACTTGGGGTGGAGGTTGGTTTGGGTCTGACCTGGCCTGCCGCAAGACTTGGACGGTTGTTGCCCAGAGATAGATCCAGTTTCATGACACGCAAGCGGCTTTCCGCTTTTTCGGCTTCCTCCATCCATCCCTGGAGAGTGCGAGGTTGCTGAGAGCTGAGGACATTGTTGCGGACGTCTACAGCTAGTCCCATTCGATATTGTTGAGCCAACACTGCATCGGTCCAGTCCCGAATTTTCACTGCATGCCTTTGAAACTCCCTTGAATACTCCCGCACGGTGAGTTTGCCTTGCCTGAACGTGCGAAGGAAGGCTTCAGCTTTTTGGGCCGCCCCCGGGTCCTCGAAACGGTTTCTCAAGGCCCACATGAAGTCATCGACATTCCCCAATTCCGCTGCCTCCAGATCATGAAGGGCTACATACCAACTAGTAGCACTCCCCTGGAACCTGGAAGCGATAAACTCCACCTGTTGTTCCTCGTCTGGGAACACATAGCCCCATCTCTGCACAAATTTCCCTACTTGCAATATGAAAAAGGACACAGTTTCTGGATCTCCATCAAACGTGATCTCCAACATGTCCTTGGGGCGGATTACTGGAGGGGCCGGGGCCATGATCGGTACTGGAACTGGCTGCGGGAGGGGTGCTGGAGCAGGGAGTTGAGGCGGAGGCAGAGCTGGTGGCTGGACAGGTCCTGGTTGCCCTGGCCCGGGTCCTGGTGCTGGGACGGCCGGTGGAGGTGGGGCCGGTGCTGGCTGGCCCGGCCCTGGGGCCGGGGAGCAGGAGGTGGCTGTCCCGGTGGCATCGGTGGTGCAGGTGCTGGTGCCGGTCTAGGTTGCGTCAGCGGATGAGCTCGAATTGCTTGGTCCATCATCTGTGGTAGGGATTGCATTAGTTTGCTCATGTCCCTTACCAGACGTCGGGTATCCTCTTGAATAGAGTCCATGCGAGCCTCTGTATCTGAACCGGACCCTGTTCTGGGAGATCCTCGAGACATCCTTCCCTGGGGAAGTCCAAAACTACCTCTAGGATCCAAAAGGCTGTCCCGGCTCTGGCTTCCCGGCATAGTCCAAGTTGTCTGGGTAGTGTCCAACAGGTTCTTAGTCCAATCGCGTGATCGGTGATAGGTCACCCCTTTGTCCCAGGGTGTTGGGGCTCCCGGCACGTAGGTTCGTGGAACCGCTCCTCCTTGACTCTGCGTTGGCCCGGCCAGGCTATAGATTGGGAGAGTGTACGCAGCACCCACTGTGCTGATCGATGGAGGGGTGACCAACCCTGCTGCTGATTGCGGGGTTGGCGCTGCCGAAACCGTAGTTGTAGTCACCGGAACAACAGTGGTGGTCGGGACAGTGACCACTGGAGTTGCCACGGTAGTGACTGGGACCGTGGCTCCCGGAGTAGTAGTCACTGGAACTGCGCCTGTGGCTCCCGGAGTAGTAGTCACTGGGACTGCGCCCGTGGCTCCCCCCCCAGCTCCGCTCATCGTGGTAGACGGCGGAAACGGACGGTGGGGGAATAATGTGATTCCTGACAATTTCTGTCAGGTTCAAAAACAAGTAGATCCAGTCATTCTTGCACAAAGAAAGGTTTATTGGATTATCTTGCTAAAACCCACAGTAGGAGGTCATTGTCAGGAATGGGGGCGAAGCAAAGCAAGCTAACTTATAGTGTGATGCAATGAAGCGCCTAGCAAATGAAACATGAGCACTCGCGCGGGAACTCCCGGCGGGAGAAATACTTCATGAACGGGAGACTACTCCCCCTCCCCTTGCCTTCCCAGGACTGGAAAATTCTCAGCGAAACAAGAATAGTCCAAAGCCTACATTCAAGGCCACCGTGATAAGGAAAAGCGGCAGGGAAGAAGCTCCCACGTTTCTGCCTGCATAGCTACGCAAGCGCAAAGCAGGGTAGGGAACACAAAACAATGGATTCAGTGAGAAACATCAAAGGCATTTTCTGACACATACATGGGAGCTGACAAGCTTATGGGTGGCAAGAACACATGGCAACTGAGGTGTGAGTTGTTTGATTCTGCCCATTGGCATGACATGACCCCCCTCCCCGTATTCGCCTTTTCTGCCTTCTTTATACAGATTCTGTTGCATGATTAATTTATATTTCAGGCCTACACATTATTGGCTTTAATTGCGGCATCATGTCTAAAAAATTCCATGAGGGAACCAGCAGCGACAGAATTTGTAACAGATTTAACAGACACGTTAAAAAAAAAAAAAGAAATAATAGCAAAACCCGCTAGAGAGCTATACTCCAGAACCAGGAGACACAGGCAAGGTGAAGGGCTAAAATGCTGAATCAAAGCAATCCCACAATTGGAAATAAAACAGACTCCAGAGAATTAGGTTTGCAAGCTGTCCAAGTTTTTCACTTGGATAGTTCAGGAATTGAAGATTTTTCATCTGGTATCTAGATCCAGATGCTGAAAATCTGAGAAAAGCTCAGGAAGGGACCAAATAGGCCAGTACAGAGGGGTTTTCTCCCCTTCTCTATTCAACCTTCCTCTGCTGTCTCTGTCTTCTGAACCAGTGACACTCTTCTCAGTGGTCTTTATTCACTAGGTAGAACTGTTTCAGCCAGATCAATGCTATTTTCTGTAACAGCCCCATCCCTTTGGGAATGGCTTTCCAGAGGGGATCAGGAGGATATCCTCTTTCCAGAAAAACTGCATGAAACTCATAAACATAAACACCATTTCAACAAGAAAGAAGAGAGTTTAAAAATAAATAGGGCATGGCTTCCTGTCCTGAAAAACACGAGTGTCGCTACATTTGACACTAGCAGTAAAGATAAGATTTTAATTTCAACAGCCATTCCATATGCAAAAGAAACTCCTCAGGAAACAGAAAGCCTCCTAAGGAAACAATCCATATGCAAAAGAACCTCTTCAGGAAACAGCCAATCCATATACAAAAGAACCTCCTCAGGAAAGCTCCTCCATTAGCATTTCACAGCCTGGGGAACTCCTACATAATAATGACTCAGCCCTACCCCACCTTCCTGAGTAGATATAAATTACCTGCCTACCATTTTTCTTCTCACCTTGACACAGAGAGTACCCCATCTTTCTGTGTTATAACTCTGAGGATGCCAGTCACAGCTACTGGTGAAACGTCAGGTCTTACAATGCCAAGACCACAGCCAGACAACCCAGAAAATCTACAACAGCTAATGAACTCCAGCCGTGAAAGCCTTCGACAACATATTACATGAAGATTACTAGACTAGTGAATGCCAAAGGGCACTGGCATAGAGATAGAATCACTAAAAGAACACACATACTCCTTGGTTTCCAGTGGGATCGATCTTTCTCTGGTCTGCTTGTAGACTATTGTAGGTATAATATAGTGTTGCCAGCTCCGGGTTGGGAAATTCCTGGAGATTTGCAGGGTAGAGCCCGGGGAAGGCATGTTTGAGGAGGAGAGGGACCTTCGTGGAATATGATGCCATACATCCCACCCTCCAAACTAGTAATTTCCTCCAGTGGAATTGATTTTTGTAGTCTGGAGATCAGTTGTAAGTCCAGGAGATCTCCAGACCCCACCTGGAGGTTGACAAGCCTAGTACAATGTGATGGGGCTGGCTGTCAGTGATGGCTCATGCTTACACATAGGAGTGCAGGGCATAATCATGCATGATTGAAGCAAGACTTATTATTGAAGCAAGCACTAAGAAGAAGAAGAGAAGAAGAGATTGGATTTATACTCCTCCCTTCACTACCCAAAGGAATCTCAGAGCGGCTTACAAACTCCTTTCCTTTCCCTTCCCATCACCACAACAGACACTGTGAGGTAGGTGGGGCTGAGAGAGCTCTGACAGAAACTGCTCTTTTTCAAGGACAGCTCTAATCAGAACTATGGCTTGTCCAAGGTCATCCAGCAGGTGCAAGTGGAGGAGTGGGGAATCATACCCGGTTCTCCCAGATTAGAGACCACACATTTAACCACTACCGCAAACTGGCTAAGGATGGTATGTGTGTATTGCTGTGTATGTGTGTCATTTCCAAGTCTTGCAGTATGATCCGATTCCTCTCCAGAGTTACACCCTTGTAAGCCCTTTGACTTCAATGGACATAGAAGGGCATCACTCTGCTTAGCACTGCATTGTTAGCTTTATGTACATGCACATAAATGTCTTTTAGCTGGCCTGTGCATTTTGGCCAGGCCAAGGGCAATACTTGCTCTCCTTCCAAAGATAAACATTTCAAGATCAAATGAAGTTAAACAATGCATTTTGAAAGGTGATGGCATGGACACAGCTCAGTGACGCTATTCCAGTAGCTTAACTTCTCTGCTTTGCCAACATTAGCCTACCTGGGGTGTTGTGATCTTTTACAATCTGGAGGCTAACTGACCGAAGCAGAAGTCTAAATTTATTGTGCCATGCAAAAGAGTAAAAAAAAAGTCTTTTTCGTGCTTGTCTCATTTTGTTACCCTTCAGCTGAATGAATAATCATCTTAATAATATCATCAGCATATTGCTACATGCGGTTCAGTATTCCCTTCTGTGCAGCCATAAGGTTACCAGGAACAGATTGTATTGTTATCCTTGCCTTGTCATTCCATTTGACTTCACATCCACAGTGCACTCGCCAATGCATTAGCCGTGGCTTCTCTGTTGCGTGCATTGTTCCTGAACCTGGGTTGGCCCAAGGACATATCACCAGAAGCCCAACCTGTGGATTTCTTCAAGCCCGCCATGACTGTACAAATGACAATGGACAGGAAGTTATCCAGAAAAGAAAACTCAGAGGTTTGTGTGGTCAAATGTTTCATGCAACACATAGAGCAATCTTAAACAGTACTCAGCTCCTCCAAGCCCATTTTGTTCTATGGACTTAGAGGGGGGTAACTCTGCTTAAGATTACACAGCCAGTTACAGAGAATGGTCTGCATGCTACCACTCCAGTGAGCAAAGTCTGAAGCTTTCCTCCAGCTTATGGAGAATGATGCAAGTTATTTTGGTTCCCCCTTGGAGGTAAAAGTGAGGCATAAATGGCATAAGAACGTCGGAGAAGCCATGTTGGATCTGGCCAATGGCCCATCCTGTCCAACACTCTGTGTCACACAGTGGCCAAAATCCAGGTGTCATCAGGAAGTCTACCAGCAGGGCCAGAACTCCATTAGCCCTCCCACTGTTGTCCCCACCCCAAGCACCAAGAATACAGAGCATCACTGCTCCGGACAGAGTGTTCCATCTTGTGGCTAATAGCAACTCATGGGCCTCTGCTTCATACAACATGAAGAACTAGAACAAGTTAATTAATTAATTAATGCTACTTTTCCTCCTGATCAGACTCCTCAAGGCAGCACAATTTTTAAAAAAAAAAACCATTAAAACATCTGAACTATTAAAAATAACATTTAAAAAATGATAAAATAATTCAATAAAACACATAAACAATATCAGAGAAGCACCAATAACTACTATTGGGAGTATGAGAAATGAAACAAAGCCTTTGCCCGCTGGAGAGAGACAGTGGTAGAGGGAGACAGACAAATCTCCCTGGGGAGGACCTCTCCAAAGTTTTGGTGCCACAGCCAAGAAATCCCTTTCTCGGGTCACCATGTTGGAAATGTGTGACTTGCAAGGTCTAGATTCCAGTCATTACAGGGTTAATCTGCTTTATCTAGTGTACTATTGTTTAGATTGACCTGGAAGGGAAACTTGGCTCAGAGCCAATGGGAAGATAGCCCGGGAAAATCTAAGTCTGTTTACTAGCAATCATTGGTTACTGTGTCCAGGTGACTTCCTGATAGGGGTCAAGAAGAAGGAGAAACTCCATTGTTGTGTGACCATGTGTTCTGTGCTGTAAGGGTGTAAAATGTAGCTCTAGATATCTCTTTTGTTTTGTAGCTTTCCATGTGAGCCACAGCCAAGAAATCACTTTCTCAGGTCACCACACATCTAGTCTCAGGCGCTGGGGGCAATTGAAACAGGGCCTCTGAAGATGACTGGAGTAAACGGTTAGGCTTTTTCTCCAATGGAAAAGCCACTCAGACTGGAGGAAGTCTCCTTAGGGTGGAAGAAATGTGTGTGATTAACTAAAGGCATTCTAAGATAGTGCGTCCTCAGCAGAACTGAATAACTTCCTTGCGAGCTGTATCTAAAATCTGGGTTGCCATAACCTCCTACCTTACTGCTGGCCCTTGACTGGAAAATGCTCAGGTTTAAGAGTCTTAACATCCATAGCTGGAAATCTGTGTTAGCATGATTGGTCACAGGTTGTTCAGACATGGCTTAATTGTATATATTCCAAATGGAATATTTCATTTATTTCTTTATCTATTTCATTAATTCCTTCATTTGTACTATATCTTTCTCCCCAATGGGAACCCAAAGTGGCTTACATCATTCCCCGTTCCACCACTTTATCCTTACAACAACCCTGTGAGGTAGGTCAGGCTGAGTGTGTGTGACTGGCCCAAGGTTGCCCAGCCGGCTTCCATGGCATGAGTGGGAATTCAAAGCTGGGTCTCCCAGACCCTTTTCTGACACTCTCAAACACTACACCACCCTAGATCTCCATGGTCTTTCAGGGCTCTTTTTGTAGCAGGAACTCCTTTGCATATTAGGTGACACGCCCCTAATGTAGCCAATCCTCCAAGAGGTTACAGAACTCTTCTTACAGGGGCTACTGTAAACTCTTGGAGGATTGGCTACATCAGGGGTGTGTGGCCTAATATGCAAAGGAGTTCCTGCTACAAAAAGAGCCCTGGAAATGGACCGGTGTACACCTGGGAAGTGAATTCCTAGCAAAGGACTCCCACTATGTCTGATCCAGCCATGGCTGGCAGTCAGGGCGACTTAATAATATGTGAATTAGCCCGCAGATCTTCCTCCAGCCACTCAAACTGGAGGAAGTCTCCTTAGGGTGGAAGAGCATGTGTGATTAACTAAATGAGAGGGGTGGGAGAGGGGAAAAAGTTCAGATTCTGAGAGACCAACAGCATGCAGCTTCCAGTGTCAGAGTCCTAGGCTAGGTAGACCTTAGATCTGATCTGGTAGAGCAGTGCCTATATGTTTATGATGAATGAGTTTCTTTTTACCCAGAAGAACACAAGTGCAATTTGAGTATAATTCCATCACAGAGATGTCTGAGGGGCAATAACACTGGATGAACCATCCTCACCACTGCCTGAGGTTTGTAATCTTATCCCTATTTCGAGAGAGAGGTCAATGCAAGAAGGAAATACATTCAGAGGCTGTAAAGGCACTTCTGGCCAATATTTCAAGGGCCACAAATGAATAGAAGAGGCCTTCGACCCTGTCGCTCCCATCACGTTCTTCAACAAAGGCCAAACATTGAAAATACGCTCTTTTTAAATCGAATTCCAAAACTAAACACCTTAATAAAATCACTGAAGTGCATACAATCATATTGCCCATTGAGTCCAGACAATCTTAAGTCATTTTGTCTCATAGCTAACAGGAGGGGAAAAGCCCCCAACCTGTGGGCTCATTTAAGGAGTCATAAACATGGACAATTATGCATAATTATGGCGATTAAGTTTCAATTAAGGTCCAATTTCTGTAATAACCTTATCCCAAAAAATCTTTTAAAGGTTTTTTTTTAAAAAAAAAATTCCAGTGGCACTAATGAAAACCAAGGTAACTTAGGTTAGTGAGCATTCTTATCATTTATAAGGACAGTGATGGTTATTCTGGGTTGTTTGCATCTATCGGCGATGATCTAGAAACATTTAATGTTCCAGTGTATTGCTCTGTTGGCTCGAGAACTTTAAACAATTCCCCATGGCACAGGAACAGGCCAAAGAAACCATGCTCCGTTACCATCCTAAAGGTGGCAGAAAGGCATTTCCCCCCCCTCCTCTGAGAGAAGAAAATGGGGATTGATTTTGTTTTGCACTTCAGCCGTTTATACATTTGCCAGGATTGTTATGCTGTAATGTGAGGTCTCTCAGTATCTGATGAAAGGAGTTTTGACTCTTGAAAGCTTATACCCCCAAAATGTTGTTGGTCTCTAAGGTGCTGCTGGACTTGAATCTAGCTGTTCAATGGCAGATCAAGACAACTGCCTGTCAGACTCTTGAACAAACTTACTCCCAACAACACTCTCTTGGCAGTGATTTGTTTATTGAGAAATAAAGATGTGTCAAACTAAGACACTTCATGTCAGAACTGACCCTCTAGGCACCAGTCCTGGTATGATACATAGTTCAAACAGCCCCCCCCATCCAGTCCAATCACACCAACACATCCAGCCTGCCAAAATCTACTGTGCTTTGTTAGCCGCACCCCCCCTCCCAGCACCTGATTAGACTCCTCAAGGCAGCTTAGTGTCTAGCAGTGTCTGGTGTCCAAGGTCAAGCATGCATTCTTCTCCAGAGAAGGGAGCCCCCATTTAATGCAATTACAAGCTGGCACAACTCGTAGCCAAGCAGTCTCTATACCCACATACTCATACGCTCCCAGACTCCCCACTCCCAACCAGAATGACAAAGGGCAATAGGCATACAAAACCAAAGTAAATTAAGAACACCATGGCAAAGGAGACCCAAGAACTCCATGGCAAACGAGACCTGAGTTGGACACTGCCCTCTGAAACAATCATCTTTCTTATACATGAATTCAGGGATGAGAGAAGTTGAAAATCATTTCCATGAAAACAAATAAAATCCAACACTACAGCTTAGACAAACCTTCAGGTGGGGTGGAGGCTTAACACATTTTGAAAGATTTCTTATGGTCACAACACTTGGTGCTTAATACAGCTGCCAGCCTGTTAATTCTACAGCCTTTCCCTCCAGTGGTTATGATCAACATAACCATAAGGAATTGATTAACCTGTTACTTATAGATTTAGAAGGCCGCTTGGTTTATTTGCTCGCTTATGTCAAACCATTGTTGGACACACATTTTCAATGAAGATTTCTGTTATATATATATTAAAAAATTAGAGGCATTTACTTCTTTACTTTTAATCTAAAAGCCTTCATTTCACCCTTGCTTTCTGTGCACCCACCCTTAGATATGATGCAATGGGAGTACTATGAAGCTTTTCCAGTGGTGTCATCCTGTCTGTGGAAAGACTAGATGTTTACCTGATACCTGCTTGTTGACATTCAAGCAGCAGGCTTTTAATTGAATTTTATCCCAGCTTTCAGTTGCATATTTTAATGGTTTTATGATGCTTACTGCCTAGTTTGATGCTGGCTTTAACAGGTTTTGTTGTTTTAGTTTATGTTGTAAGCCAGCTCAAGTTGTTCAGCGGAGAGGCAGCACTGTATACTGGTTAAGAGAGGTGGATTCAAATCTGGAGGACTGGGTTTGGTTCCCTACTCCTCCTCCACATGAAGCCCGCTGGGTGACCTTGGCCCAATCACAGTTCTCTCAGAACTCCCTCAGCCCCACCTACCTCACAAGGTGACTAGTATGGGG
This sequence comes from Gekko gecko, assembly GCA_029375565.1. NCBI lineage: Eukaryota > Metazoa > Chordata > Lepidosauria > Squamata > Gekkonidae > Gekko > Gekko gecko. The sequence continues at coordinate 162,855,385 of JAPDNY010000004.1, read as the reverse complement.
AGAGGAAGGGAATGTGATCGTAAGCTGCTTTGAAATTCCTTCAGGTAGAGAAAAATGGGATGTTAAAACTTCCTCCTCCTCCTCCTCCTCTTCTGCTTCTTCTTCTTCTCTGCCCGAAGGACTCTCAGAGAGGCTTACAATCTCCTTTCCCTCCCCCTTCCCCACAACAGACACCCTGAGAGGCAAGTGGGGCTGAGAGTGCTCTCTCGAGAACTGCCCTTGTGAGAACAGCTCTGAAAGAACTTGTAACTGACCCATGGTCACACCAGCAGCTGCATGTGGAGGAGTGGGGAATCAAACACGGTTCTCCCAGATTAGAGTCTGCACTCCTAGCCACTACACCAAACTGCCCAAAGCACCATTGAGACTTGGAGCAGTGAGGTCACCTGAGCTGCAGAAGCCTTTTTTAGTCCCAGGCACCCGGACAAAACCTGCCCTGGTAGTCCAAGGTTTTAAGGGTGGCTGAACAGTTCTTCCAGCTCTGGTACCAGATGCAGAATTTCATGGGCACAAGTTAAGAAGAACAAGTTGAAAAGAGATTATGCTATGCTGCTTGTGCTAAATCAGACTTATTGCATCCCCACCTGCGTCTCTGCTTGAGCAAGATTTCTGGCTGAGCTTTGTTGTGTACATCAGGGTATACATCAGAGGCTTAACAACAGACTTGACCACCTACAGATGGGAAAAAGGTACGGAATGGTGGCAGTCACACGCGTGAGATAAACCAGGGCGGAGGGGGGAGCGAGGCTATTCCCTCCGGAGGAATTTGACCCACAGTTGTGTGATCACACAGTCCTTTGAAGCTGGGGGGCAGCCCACCACTGCGTGATCAGACGCAACCGCGGGTGAGTCGGAGTTTTGGGGGGTTTTTTTGCTGTTTGTTTCTGATTCGCTTAAACGGGGAATCGATGAATCACATCTCAGCACTGAGGGCTCCCTATGGAGTGTGCGATGATGCACATACTGAGGAGGGGGGAAAAAACAATGGCACGGAGTCGGAATGGCCTGATCAGACCGTCCTGATGCCATGAGAGCATGCTGGAGCAATCAGACAGGGAAAAGTCTGTCCATGGCCCATAGCAAACCCGTTTGCTACCAGACTTTCCCTGGTGCCTTTTTACTCCGCTTCCGTGGCAGAGCAAAACAGGTTGCTGATGGGTGCGGGGCGCTTCCCAGATGTTAGTGTCTGATCGTGCCCTTTAAATCAGTGCTGCTAATTGTGCATGTGATTGTCCCCAGCATCTGAATTTAGTCTTGTCCCTTTTTTGTTCTGGCCAACCGCCCTCCGTTATGGGTCTTGACAGAGCAACCAAGGATATCTTTGATAGAACTACAAGTGCATTATATATGTACTGGGGTCGTGCTGAAATAGTCTGTGTGAAATATTGAAATGCTACAAAAGTGTTTTCTGACTTAAGAGTGTGTACTGGAATAAATTGAGTTTTGGTTTAGAACAACTGTCCTCCCCCGCCCCCCGATGCAATTGGGATCCCTGCCAGCTTCTCTCCCTCCCCATTGAACACACTGGGGATGGGAGTCCATGAAAAGGTTCCAACAAATACCTGTGGGAGAAAGTGCTAGGCGTTGCACGTGATCTTGCACAATGCCTTAAGTCCACTGATGCTTCCGCTTGCACATCCAAGCCAGTTTGGTGTAAGGGCTAAGAGAGTGGACTCTAATCTGGGAGAACCGGGTTTGATTCCCCACTCCTCCACATGCAGCTGCTGGTGTGACCTTGGGTCAGTTCTTAAGTTCTTTCAGAGCTGTTCTCTCAAGGGCAGTCCTCAAAAGAGCTCTCTCAGCCCCACCTACCTCACAGGGTGTCTGTTGTGGGGAGGGGAAGGGAAAGGAGTTTGTAAGCCGTTCTGAGACTCCTTTGGTTAGTGAAGGGTGTATAAATCCAATCTCCTCCTATTATTATTATTATTATTATCCTCCTCCTCCTCCTCATTACGCCAGACCATTTCAATGCTGTGAGAAGAGTTAATTTTGTAGCTTTGGTGACTGGTGAGTTGCATCTTATTTGGTAGGAGGAAGAGCTATTCAGCTCAATTTCTTTCTTCCCGATACATGGATGAAGTTGGGTGCTATGATAGCCAGCGTTATTAGCCCAGATACTATACCTTTCTTTCTGTGCCCTGCCTCATTATTTTTGTTTCGGTGTGCAGCTATACGTCAAGAATGGCACATATAACCCAAAGGGGGGAAAAGTGAGCATGAATCTCTCTCACACACATATGCAGATGCACACAAGTATTTGAAGCTGGATTCAAATTGGCAGGGAGATGAAGGACTTTTTGAATCAGATCTAGCCTTGAGGTCACCTGTCAACCGCGCCTGCCTTAAAGGAGCTCCTCGACATAAGGATATGTTGGAAAGGCATAGAGGGGACTAACTGCATTTAAAGTTTCTTTTATCGACATTAAGGTAGAAAGGGGAAATCATCCTCTACTTTCCTACCCTTAATGCCATGCACAGGCCTCTTATGAGTCCAGGTGCTCCTTGTCACGTTTCTTTTTAAGAACTCATCATCCAAAGATTAGAGCTCTCTTCCGACCTCTGCAAAGGGACGATTTCAAAGAAGTCCCCAGCGAAACGGTGACGCTCATCCCAAATGTAACGAAGGCTTCGGATGTCTCGGCAGATGTTCCTAACAATCTGTAGCGTGTCACAAAACTCCCTCTGCCAGGTCCTTCTGATGTGTTCTCGGTAGAGACTGGGTCAGTCTGGATCAGATATGCCTGCCAATCAGGGAAGGAGGGAGGTGATGATGGGCAAAGATCAATGGCTGTCTTTCAAAACAGGGCCGGACTTGACCTCATCAAAATGAGCTGGAAGGGGGAAAAGAAGCTTTGGCTAGTGTACTGGGCTTTACTTCTGATTAACATCGGATGCGCACGAGAGATCAAAACGAGCACCCTTTTGCGATCCATATTCAATTATAAAGCCGTGCGTCACTTTTAAGCAGCTGTCCTGAAGTGCAAGATGTTTGGGTAAAAAGTAAATACCGTGCAAAGATTAAAAAAAAAAAAAATCCCACCAAAGGCCAAACAGCGTGAGACCTTACCTCTTGAAATGTAATTGAAGCTCAAAAGACTGGAAGCAGGGCCAGTTTGGACTGGGGCCACGGTGGTGGGATGGATATCTCTTTGGTCTCACACCATGTCTCAGATCTCCTGCCAACTGCTGTTAGACCCAACATGGTACAAAGATGTCCACAACGTATCTGCTTTTCTCATGCTGGATCGAATAAGAGTGGAGTGGAAGGAGTAATTTCTACCAATGCAATAGCCTTGGGGCAAGAGATAATCATCCTTCCTCGGTGCACTAGCCACAGGAAAATCGGGGTTCCTTGTTGCATCTTTTTTGATCTTTAATTACACATTGGCAGACTTGGTTCTCCAATGTCACACGTGGAGCAGAAAGGGTAAACGCCAGCCTCTGAAATCAGGCAGCAGCATCCACTTTAACCCCTTGAACCCATAGATGGGGTGAGCCTCCTAAACCAAATCTTTAAAGATTGCCACTCTGTTAAGTATGGAACTCAACAACGTTTTGATTTCAGCAAATGATTTCAGCTTTATTTGTAACAGCAACTCCAACTCAGAACACACTATCAAACACCCACAAAACAGTGGAGCACAGCTCCTTCTTTTAAACTCTCCCAGGCTGTCAAAGCCACACCCATTGTCAGATAAGAACCAATAACAATGCAAGGATAAAGGCCAATCAGGACCGTTCCCTCTCTGATACATTCTCACATAGTGATTGGGTATTTACAAAGGTTTCACAGAAACCAGCCAATGGCAATGCAACAATTGAGGAGCCACATTCAGACTCAAGCTTTACATGTGAAAAGATAGCAGCGATTCACATTCAATACATAACAGCCACCATCTTATTCTTCATAGGTGGCTGGTAAGAACACTGTATTCTAACCTTCCTAAGGATGAAGCAAAATAAACCTGAAATATTAACAGTGATCGGGGTGGTGTTCACATGGGTATGTAGAATGTTCACCCAACACAGTTGCCATCCAGTCTCCATTTTTGTTAATTTCTCTCTTTCCCTCCATTTTGAGGTTGGGGGAAATTCTTCTGTTGGCCAGAAGTGGGGTCCAGAAGTGAGTTTTCCAGAAGAGTCCAGAAGCTATTTCCACAACAAAGGGCGCTGATGAATAGGAGCAGGCCTAATCTCCTCATGCTTCTTGAAGAAAAGGGTATTCTAGAGGGTGAAGCCAAGACCCTCCTATAATAAGACAATCAGACTGTTTATCAGGACCTCTGGAGATACATATGGACATAAAGGATCTTATGTACGTAAGTGACGTCAAGTCGCAACCAACTTATGGCGACCTCAGTAGGCATCTTTCAAGGTAAGTGAGAAGCAGAGGTGTTTCGCCATTGTCTTCCTCTGCAGAAGCTTCCTTGCTGTTCTCTCATCCAAGTCCTGGCCATACTTATCTTTTGAGAGCTGGTGAGATTGGGCTATGCCATGCCACCTTCCCTCCCAAAAGGATCAGTTTGTCATCATGTCACAGCCGATTTATGGGAATGTTGTAGGGTTTTCAAGACAAGGGATTTAAGAGGTGGTTTAACAATGCCTTCCTCTACACAGTGATCATGGCATTCCCTGATGGTCTCCCATCCAAATATTCCCTGGTGATCTCCTATCAAAATACTAACCAGGGCCAGCCCTGCTTAGCTTCTGAGATCTGATGAGATTGGGCTAGCTTGGGCTAGTGTTTGGGGAGAATTACAAGGACATCAAAAGTGTTTCATATATTACAGCACATATCTGTTCTTTCACCCTTGACCTACAAGACACTTGCTGGCAATTAAAGTAGGAACCTATTTGCCTAGCTAATGAATTGGCATTCATGATTATTAATGGATTTATTGCCAGTAAATACTGCATACTAAACTATATAATGCATTTATTGTACTGATGTTCCATTAGGGTTTCCAGCACTGCTTTGGCAAATGCCAGGAGGTTTAGGAGGGGCGCTATGCCTGATTGGCCCTGATTCCAGGCAACTCTGTTGACTGCCTCTCTTAGCCTTTGTGGTCTTTACCATAGAGATGAGGGGACATTCCTAGAGCATCACTATTTGGAGGGGAAATTGAGGGTCAGGCTGGTAATTCAGCATCCCAGACAGTTAAATGGGAGGACCATATTCTAGGTACTTATATATGTTATGTTATCTACAAACAACATTTGGGAGTAGGGCCATGAATCCAGAGATACCAATCTGTGCTGTTGGACAATAGGCCCAACTAAATCAGTGACAAATGTTGGAACAAGTTAGTGGGCTTACTCTCACACATATTAAGAGTAAAGCTTTTGTTCTTTAAAAGTAAGGTGTACATCAGGTTTTAACTCAGAAAAAAACACACCCTCTTCTAGTTATCAGAAGTCTGGAAAACATTGCTTTATCCAATGTCTATGCTCCTTTTCTTTCCTTTCCACCCTTGTTTAATGCCCCTTTAGCGCCCAGTAAGTCCCATCTCTTTCTGCAAAGATTCAAAATAACTTTTTGCCAGTCACAAAATACTCCTGCTAACCTTGATTGTGACATTTGCAAGATGAGAAGGATTCAGTGTTCGGACCCGCTAATGAGTCCAGTCTAGCGAACGGGTCATAACTCAAAAACTATTTCACCTGGCTGTAATTCCAACAGGAGACACGGTCAATCAAGCAGTTCAGGGGAATCTGGAATATTCTCTTGGGATCAAACCCTGCCAAGAATTGGTCTAAACACATCTGCCAGAATAACGGTACGACAATTAACCTTCATTCTTATTGTTTACCTTACACACCGTCTCTAAATACTACAGATGCCAGCTTCCAGGTGGGACCTGGGGACCCCCCAGATTTACAGCTCATCTCCAGACTGCAAAGATCAGTTCCTCCGGAGAAAATGAATGCTTTGGAAGGGGGGCTCTATGGCACTGTACCCCACTGAGGTCCCTGTCCTCCCCAGGTTCCATCCCCAAATCTCCAGGAGTTTCCCATCTTAGACCTGTCCATTCTAAAAATTATTTGAATATGAGGTAACAGGGTTATGCCCCCCGTCCCCCCCAGTGTGTAATCTACAAAGCCTTTCAATTCTTCGCAAAGATCTAGACAACTTTAGGGTACACAAACCAGGATTTAGATATAGTCCGAAAGAGCAGGCCAATTCCTATTATCAGTGGCTGTTAGCTAAGTAGAATTTCCATGTCCAGAGACATCCTCCTGAACATTTGATAATGGAGTTATACAACAGGGGAGATCAGTTCTCTTCAGGGCTTTTTTTGTAGAAAAAGCCCAGCAGGAACTCATTAGCATAAGAGGCCACACCCCCATGTTACCAGAAGTGTGGTCATCCAGCCACACCCACCTTTTTCTTCTTATTCTCTTTACCTTGTTTGTTGTCAAAAACCCAGGGCTTGTTTTGTAGCAGGAACTCCTTTGCATGTTAGGCCACACACCCCTCATGTAGCCAATCCTAATGAGTTTCTGGTGTTGGGTGTGGCCTATTATGCTAATGAGTCCCTGCTGGGTGTGGCCAACTCAGGAGCCAGCTGGAACTCCATTCCTGTGTGTTCCTGACCAAAAATAGCCCTGGTTGTCTTCATGCCCTGTTTGTGAACTTTCCCAGGAGAACCTACCTGGAATTGATAGGATTTGTTGTTGCTTTTTCTTGATTCAGTGGGCAATTCTTATGTTTTTTTTTCATAAAATATAGAAAAATAAAAATTACATGGCTGACCAACATTTTGTTGTGTCTGTTTATGTTATTTGTATGTGTCATACTAGCACCAAAAGTGTATCGTAAGTTTTAGCTACCCAGTGAAACATTTGTTGTTTGCTTAGTGATTCTGATTAACTCCCCCCCCCCACAGCTGCCCTCATTTCGAATCTGTTCATATTTTTTTAAGATAACTATGTTATTGTTTTATTGCCATTTTTATTTGTTGTCTTCACTTGCTGTTCTGCTTTCTGCTTTTATTAACATTTTCAGACTAATTATGCTGTTTAACAACGATATTTTTCCTACTGATTTCCTCCTTCCCCCCAGCCATTTCTTATCCCCCGCCCCCAATCTTTTCCATGATTTCTTGTTGAGATACAGGGCTCTTTTTGTAGCAGAAACTCCTTTGCATATTAGGCGACACACCCCTAATGTAGCCAATCCTCCAAGAGCTTACAGAGCTCTTCTTACAGGAGCTACTATAAGCTCTTGGAGGACTGGCTGCATTAGGGGTGTGTCGCCTAATATGCAAAGGAGCTCCTGCTACAAAAAAGAGCCCTATTGAGATGGATTTGCTTTTCACATCTGTTTTTGCCTTGTATGATCCACATTAAAGCACTACCGCTATACCACTCCATGAACATGACATGTTTAGAGAACCAGGTTTCCATTTCTGATTGTGCAATATAAGCACTTCCCTACCACACATTTTGTTAGTCTTTAAGGTATTACTGGATTCTTGCTCTTTTGGGAGCCAGTTTGGTGTAGTGGTTAAGTGCGCAAACTCTAATCTGGGAGAAGCAGGTTTGATTCCCCACTCCTCCCCAATGCAGCCAGCTGGTGTAACCTTGGGTCAGTCACAGTTCTCCCAGAGCTGTTCTCTCAAGAGCAGTTCTCTCAGAACTCTCTCAGCCCCACCTACGTCACAGGGTGTGTGTTGTGGGGAGAGGAAGGGAAAGGAGATTTGTAAGCCACTCTGAGACTCCTTCAGGTAGTGAAGGGTGGGGTATAAATCCAATTTCTGATCTTGTCAACCACAGTGAGACTGTGAGTGAAGGGTGGGGTATAAATCCAATCTCTTCGTATTTTCTATTGCAACGGACAAACTAACACGGCTCCCCATCTTGATCTATAGCTTAACTGACAAGAAATTAAGTCTCCATAAGTGCTGAAGGTGAAATAAGAGATTAAAAAATCAGTTTTCTTCTAGGCCATCCCCCAAGCAAGACCCCAACACTATATTAAATATAAACTTAAAAAAAAACACTAAATAGCAGTAAGCAATATAAGCAAAACAAAACAAAACACTGCTGTGTCCCCTTCCCTTGGTGCCCTAAGTACACGCTTTTCTTGCTTAATGGTTAATCCACAGCTTCACTTCAGGAATCCATGGCTGAGGTGGGCACTGTACTAGTATGCTAGCTCCTGTGCATGCAGTTGAAGCAGCCTGGATCATTTCTGTTACCCAGATTCTTCCTTTCACATGGACAGCATCCTCTATACCTGTAGAACCATGCATGTGTTCCAGGGTAATTATTTGGGAAAGTTTCAATCTGTTGTATGCATGGCTGAGTTCAGACTGGCAGTTTGAAGTGGGAGCCAGTCGTGGCAAAAAAGCCCCAGAACAAAGTGTTCTGGGTTTTCCCGGTCACATTGTGCCGACTGATGCGGGAGCATACCGGGAGGAGGCGCATGGGAGCGTTCAGACTGCTGGCCCAGAGGCGCGGCTGTAAACAGCTTTTCCCTGGTAATTCAGCTATGTGCACATAAGCACATCCGGCCGATTTGGGGACAATCCCATTGCGTCAGCACCACATTGGGCAGTAGAGCGGAGCACAACCAATCATATCACTGCTGCTTATGCACAATGCGGGTTGCTCCCAGCTTTTCGGGTTGGCGTTCACACTTCCTGGAAGCGGAATGAAGCAGGATAAATGGGCTCTCAGGGATTTGCTACCACTTTTACCAGGTATCTTTTAAATGCAGGAGCGAAGCTGAAAAGTACTGAGACTGACGAGTGATTTCAGCTCTCACATACTTTATTAGTTGAAGAACAAGACAAAAGAAACTGGCTCGCAGGCCAGCTTTTATTCCCAAAGGAACCCACAGCCCAACACACACGACACCCCATGACTGGGCTATATACAGTGATTGAGTTATTTCCTAGGATTCCGGCTCCCCGATTGGAAGGGAGCTAGGATCTTATTGTCCATTGTCTACTGGAGTGAAGCTCAGGCCCTTCGCCTGGCCGCATGTCGGACCGGCTGGAACCGGTCCGAGCACATGGCTTTCCTGAGCACACTTTCTGTGATGGATACATTACAGAAGCGGAACAGCATGGGTTGACTACGGGTGGGGAACACCAGGCAGATGTGCCTGTGTGAACGCCCCCTTTAATCTGCTTATAGAACGTGGCTGAAACATGGCTATAGCGGGGCAAATTGCCAGTCTGAACTCAGCCCATAGATCCCTTTCTAGCATCAGAGCAGAGGGTGGAGTCCACTGCAAAATGGCTGCCACATGACCAAATCCCATTGTTTAGCTGGGATTGTGGCTTACCCTTTTCCAGTTTGGTGTAGCGGTTAGGAGTGCGGACTGTAATCTGGGAGAACTGTGTTTGATTCCCCACTCCTCCACGTGCAGCTGCTTGTGCAGCCTTGGGTCAGTCATGAGTTCTTTCAGAGCTGTTCTCTCAAGGGCAGTTCTCGAGAGACTGCTCTCTCAGCCCCACCTACTTCACTGGGTGTCTGCTGTGGGGAGGGGAAGGAAAAAAGAGGTTGTAAGCCGCTCTGAGACTTCTTTGTTTAGTGAAGGGTGGGGTATAAATCCAATCCCTTCTTCTTCTTCTTCCTTGCAACCTTTTAAAACAAACAGTATTTAAAAATATCTTCTTGAATAAGTGCAAAAAAAAGTACGTGAGCTAACTAAAACACTCTCATCTGGCAGTATTTGTCTTCATTTTACTTATATGAAAGGAAAAAGAAAGAATGCTTCTTCTAGCTATCCACTTTACATGAGACCTTCTCTCATGTGCCCAGCCAATTTTATTCTTCTCTATTACTTGTACTCATACACAGGGATGGATTGGCCATTTATTTAACTGGGGGGAATTACTTGCATGAGTAGCATACATTCAGCCCATGGTCACTGGAGGAGCAGTGATTGATTTGTTTTACTCATTTAAAAGATATCCCATCTTCTTTCTTTAGACTCAAGGCAGCTAATAAAACAATGGCATGTTGCAGAACAATGTAACAGACCGTCAACAAGATGAAAGCTGGGTAGGAGAAAAATGACATAGCCAAATCTGGCAAAACAGCTTAGCCTCCACCAAAGTCTCTTTGGCATAAAACCATTCCGTGCACCTTCCTGAATGCAGAAAGGCAAGGTGCCATTTTGGCAAGCCATCCCAAAAGATCGGACCTCTCACACAAGAGGCACGTGACCCAGCTGCTGCCATATGGACAATCTTAAGAGAGGGAACTAGAGTGAGGAGGTTGTTAAAAGAGCACAGAAGGTAATAGTGTATGGAACTCTCCTGACAGACCAACAAGTGCAAACCCAACTAATAGTTCTCCGCAAAGAAAACCCTCCCTCCACCCACCCTGCCTGTGGCTACTCATCTGGGCAGCCTAGGAAAGCTGTGGGGGATATAGGGAGGGATCCATATTGCCATCGACATCATGGTATCCAGGGCTCTTTTTGTAGCAGGAGCTCCTTTATATATTAGGCAACACACCTCTAATGTAGCCAATCCTCCAACAGCTTACAGAGCTCTTCTTACAAGGGCTACTGTAAGCTCTTGGAGGATTGGCTACAGTAGGGGGTGTGTCACCTAATATACAAAGGAGTTCCTGCTACAAAAAGAGCCCTGATGGTATCACTTTTGGTACAACCCAGAGGTGATGTCCTTGTGTCAGGTGACCAGGCCTGTAGCCAGGCCCTTTTTTTTCTGTCAGGGGCATTTAAATTTCTTAGGGGGCAGTTAAGTTAATTAAGTTATTAGCTTAAGCCTGTGTGACTTAATAAATATTTTAAAATTGCCTTCTGGCATGGCTTTTTGTGGGGTGTGGCTTTTAGTTAAGGGGGCATGGCTCCGAAATGCCCCACTGTGGCTATGGGCTCACAGGTGACACTGTAGCATTCACCCCCTACTCTATGTTTAAACCATAGAGTTTGGGGAAAATGGCTAGAGCACTGTTGGCACTGCCATGATACCATTTCTGGATCATACTCCGCCTACCCAGCTGAGCCTTTCGCTGGTTGCCAGCATTGGGTTATCAACCCTGGTTCTCTGTCTTTAAAATGACAATACTAATGTCTCAAAATGCAAAGTGATACCGATAAATGGGCTCAAGAAAGGTTAGTTGCTGCCTTTAAGGGATTGGATGTCCAAGTCACAGCGTATAAGTGTACCTTTTGTACGTCCCAGAAAGAAACAAAATGTTCAGGCTTTGTGGGTATGAAAATATGCTTTCCATTGGTGGCACCACCATGCCAGTGGGTAATGAACTAAGATTAATAATGCCAGTGTTTCAGTTCTTTTGTTTAGCAGTACAAATCATATTAAATGTATTCCCATTGGCAGAGTTTATTTATTTATATGGAATATGTTCCCTTCTTTTTTTCTTCCCTTTGGGATTCCAGGTAGCTTACATTAAATAATAAATAATGGATCACAGTGCAAGGGATTTCAATAAGAATGTTTCTAGATTTAATAGAGCTTCTTTGCACGGGAGCTAGATTTACATTAGCCAAATCTTGGGGAAACAATACAGAATTAACAATCTCAAACTGGATGGGTAAAGTGTGTGAGTTTTGCATGTTAGAAAAATTTACTGAATCTGTCTTATCAAAGAACAGAGGGGTTTTTTTTACATCAAAATTCATACCAACCTGGCTCCCTTTCCTCAAATGTTTGTCAACCAAAGAATATGGATCGATTTTAGATACTCTAAATATGCTGTGTTGAAATGTAGTTTATTAATACTTCTCACATGTAATTATTCTTCATATTATGCTTCAAACACTACTGTATTAACAGTTATTATCCTGATGTTGTTATTAATTGCCAAAATAGTTGTATTGCTGTACGTATGTGTGTATGTATTTGTGAACAAAATAACGTAATAAACTATTTGAAAAATAAGAATGTTTCTGCTATTAAAGAACACTCAAACTCTTCCCGGTGTTGTCTTGTCACTCAATGTATCTCTGGTTGGTTGGTTTGGGTTTTTTACTTCCCTTTTGTTTTATTGCAATTGCATTCAATTAGCAGGACAAACTATGATTAAATGGCGACTGTGCGTGAGCACAACAGGAAGAGGTGTTCATGCACAGTCGCCATCTTCTTTTTGTGCCCATTCATTTGCCTCTCTGTTCCTTCCAACTTTCTCCTTGCTTCACTCACAAAGCTTGATTCAACATTTCCTAGTCCATTCAAACTCCAAGTCAGGCCTGTAGTTAAAGTGGGGCATTTTGGGGCCTGGCCCCTCAACTTCCTGCCCCCTGACTTCCATCCAGCCCCCCCAGTCCCCTGGCTCCGTGGGCCACCCAGAGGACTCCTGACTCTCTGGGAATTAAAAACAAGATTGAGAATCCTCCTTGGTGGGGAGTAAATAAATGCCTATTTGCCTAAGTGTGGGCATATGGATGTCACCCTGAATCAGAGCTGGACCAGTCATAAGAACATAAGAGAAGCCAATGTTGGATCAGGCCAGTGGCCCATCCAATCCAACACTCTGTCACACAGTGGCCAAAAGTACCAGGTGCCAACAGGAAGCTTCGAAGAATGTTCCATAGGTAAAGGGAGGAGGGAGGTATCAGGACTGAGAGGGTTACACAAACACAGTAACAAGCTGTGTTCATGCCCAGTCTTTGTATCACTGGAGTCTGTCATGATGTTTGGATGCAGTGAGCCTCCCGGAGGGAGCTATCTACTCATCCTGATTGGGCATCAATAATATGCAGACTTCAAGCAGCTGCGGATTTTATATTTTAGACACCAGTGATGTGTCGATTACCCTGTTGTCTTGACATCACCCCCTCACAAAATAGTTTAAAAAGCCTGAACAAGTTTCCCTTTTGAGCCGCGAAAAGATGGCTGAGGAGAGGCTGCTTAATTCTTTCTCTTCTGGTCACTTCCCAGCTCAAAATGACCCTCCCTCTACCCTCAGGTACAGTTAAACCACTCTGCCACACTATGAGGCAAGCTACCGTTCAGACTGCTGAGGCAAACCCAAACTATGGGTGTTGTCACACTGGGGGCTTGGCACGATATGGCGCCACCTCTAATTGTACTGGTTTAAAGTGTTATGGGGCATATCATTCAGACAGCACACCTTAAGTCAGCTAGTCCTCTGTCTAGCCCTGGCTGCCATGGGGGTGAGGTGACTCTTGAATGTTAAATTTTTGTTTTATTGCTGCTACTACTACTATTACTTTTATACCGCTCTCCTTGCAGAGTGGGTTCAGAGTTGTGTACAATATTTGACATCAAAGCATAAAATCAATCCATTGATCTAAATATACGGATAAAATACAGAAATCTTAAAACAACAGATGGTATACACAAAACCATAAAACCTATATGGTGTCCCAGTTCTGTTGTGTCTTCTGTGTTTCTATTATCTCTGCTTGACTTTCAGTGCCTGGTGTAGTATTTCTCCTGGGAACTGAAGCCCGTTATTTCAGCGGACTTCTACCTGACCCCTGATTGGCCCTGGTCCATCAGGAGGCCTCCTTGATGGATGTACAACTGCTTGCTTCATGTGTTTTTATTTAGTTCTGACACAAAATGGTTAAGGTATCTGCATACTATCAATTGTCTCAATAAACTTGACTTCTTTGAATGAAAGCTTTTGGGAACTGATTGCTGCAGAGGAGTCTGACACCTTGCTGTGGGTTACCCACACGGACATCCCGGGGTCAAGCATCTGCATTACTGCAGCACCTCAACCACAGAGCACGCTTCCTGGTAATTTTTTTTTTTTTCAAAATGCATGTGTGCACACATGCTCGTATAGGCAAAAACTTCCTCCAAAAAAAGAAACGTCCTAATGGCAGGAACGAATCTGCAGGTTCAGACTGCCAATTCGTTCTGTGTGCACTCCCTCACATTCAAACATCCAGCCACGTGCAATGCATGCATGGAGGACCGAAAACATCATTTGTGCTGTGGTGCCTTTTTAACCCGGCTCCAAGTCATCCTACGATGGGGTGAGTACGCCAGGGGAATGCCTGACAGATGTGGCTGTGTGACTGCCCCTTTGATCCAGTGGGGAGGGGTGGCTATGTCGGGCCAAATTGCTCATGTGATCACACCTTATGACTGCCCTCTCCCTGAGACAGATTGTCAAACTGCTGTAGCCATTTGCCATGATTTTGGGGAATTCCTGAGGAGGGGGGAGTGTGAGTGTATGTGTGAAAGTCGCTTTCTTGTCGGGCAATGCATCTCTAACATTTTATAACAGTGCCTCCCTCCTTTCCCAGGGATGATGGCTTAGATAAGATTTACAGGTGAGGGGGTTAGATGCTCACTTGATAGGCGGGAATGTATGGATTGCGTGATTGGTGGACATGACTTTTGAACCCTGTGTAACTGGGGGTTTCATGCCAGAATTTCAGTTCTGACTCAACCACATCTTAGCTTGGATCATCTTTACTCCTCAATAAACAAATCACTATCAGTGAGTGTGGTTGAGAGTCATTTTGCCCAAGAAGCTGACACAGATCTAACTCCTACTGTGTTTCCCTCCAACATTTAATTTGCTGTCTGAAAGGTGATTGGATGCTGGGGCCCTATTCCCACAAGCTCAGGGATGAAACAGCCGAGTGGCTATTTTTTTCCCCTTCAGGGGCAGGACATCTCCTGTCCATCATCCCTCCAGTCACCAGGGATAAATACACGTCACAAAATGTATCTTGATTTAATTGCTGGATGCCAAAGTTGGTTAATATATGTACAACCCAGTCTATCAGTAGAAACCAGATCATTGGGGTCAATTTTTAAATATGGGTTTAGATCCATGAATTCAGAGCATCAGGGTAGGGTGTTTTTTTTTTTTTTTTTGCAGAAACTATTTCAAGAAGGTCACATAGCAACACATGAGTGGAACTGAAATAGGTTTCTAACTCCCAGTTGAGTGCAGCCCCCAATTAGCATACGTTGCCTCCAGCTAAACTAAAAATAAAAGCCATTCTCTGGAATTGGAACTGAAATCAAATCATAAAAGACAACAATAAGGAGCATGCCACTATTTCAGAGGTCACTTAGAAAACGATCCCGTTGTAGAGCTGGTGCTTAGAGATACACAACAGCCACTCAAAAATGCTAGGGAGCACCTGAAGCTGATGTGGTGTAAAGGATTTGTAATAATTTTTCCTTATTATAAGATACTAGAATGATAATGAACCAGCACAAATTCAGACAATCTCTGTTGGTATAGTTATCCTGATAGGAATGCCACTGAAGTCCTTAGTGAATCGTTTGGAAGTTTGCTCAAAGTTATATATTCACAGCTGCCTCCACAACACAATACTAGACTCACTCTTGCAGTGATGCTATTCCAAGAGTCTATAGTAACTCCACAGTCCCATAATAGTTACAGTTGAAAATTCCATGTATACAGATTTTATGCAAAATCTCTGCATAGGACTACACTGTAAACTGCTTGAAGGAATAGAACATTCTAGTTCCCAGTCACATGAGTGGGATACTGCACTGCTGAAGGGAGGCAAATTAGAGCTGGAGAAAAAAGATGAGCGGAGGCACGATCAGACGGGTCCCCTAGATGCTGTGCAGACACCGATAGCTGGCAATCACATGGTGATGTTGAAGCACATCAAAGGGTTTCACTTTCACATTCTTGCGCATGCACAATCTTACGCTTCTTCACATACTGTGGAGACTTGGAAAAGACACATCCGGTATGACGGGATGCATGTGTGTGCCAGATGCGCCGGATTAACTCTGCTTCCGCGATCTGATGCTTGCCTGCGACCCACATTTTCCGGTTGCTACTACCCTTTGGCTGGTACTTTTAAAATCCGCTTCTTCGGGCCAACGGGATGGGTTGGTGACGGGTGCACTACGCTTTCCAGATGTTGCCGTATGATTGCACCCGTTTGATGCACCCTCAACCCATCCATTTCTTGGGGCAAATCCTCCCATGTGAGTGGGGCCCTAGTCTACTTTTTTGAGCAATATTCTATATAGAACTATATTTTGTTATCTTTAATTACAAACTCCACAGTCAAGTGCCTGTCTTCACAAAGTTAGTGCAAGGGGCTATGACAACCTTTCTCATTCTCACAGAGGGTGTACCACACCCCACAACCTCTCTCCCAAAGGTTCAGGGTTACAGGTAGGTCAGGCAGTCACATGTACCTGTCTTGCCTCTTCTAAAATATACAGAGAGCCATGACCAGTTTATAGATCAGGTCCTCATTCTTACTCTCAGAGACACCAACAGACAGAGTAGCCCAGCCCCCTTTAATAAGTGCTCCTCAGACACTGCACAGAGTTATTGGGACTGGGGACTTGAATACTGTTTTATTCGCACACCGCCACCACTTATTTATATGCTGAAATATGTATAGGCTGAGATCTTTTCACGTGCTTGTGTGTTTGTTTTTTTCCTGAGATAACCAGCTCACAAAGTCTGCGATCACACACACTAAATAATCCACTTTCGATCCACTTTTAATGTACTTTCAAACTGGATTTTGCCAGTTCACACAGTAAAAACCCAATTGGAAAGTGGATTGAAAGTGGATTATTGAGTGTGTGTGATCGCAGCCAAAGTTAAACAAACAAGGAGTTAACTTTTATTTATGGTTTGAACTTAACACTGAAGAAAGTCAGATAGAGGGTTACAAAGTTTCTTTTCAATTAACCTTTTGAACTGTTTCTCTATTCCAGCTTTTGGGATCCTCTGTTACAAACTGACTTCTTTCAGTCAGCTTTAGGCAGCTCTTCTCCACAGCTTCACTCAGTCAGACTTGTTCCCAACTCCCTATCTGCTGTCTTCAACTCTCTTAAGTGCTGTTTTTCACTCTCCCTCTCACTAACCTCCCATCAGCTCCCACTGATCGCTGTTAGGGAGAAGTAGAACATAACCTGTCTGTCACTAGGGCCTGACTATAGTAAAGGTCAGGGGTTCTGCATATTCAGAAGGCATCCCAGATATGCATGCACTCATCTCTACTGCCCTTCTGCTGGAGAGGATATGGGGAAACAGGTTCTTATTGACATTGCTTGTGGGATTGCAAATATATATGCACATTTTGGCAAGGAATAATCTACCACATTTCTGATATCATGATATAACACATGCCTTTTGATCCAGAATCATTACTGCTGGATGCTTGGCAACTTAATCTTCCTTGCCTACCACACAAAGAACTCCTTGCTTTATTGTGTGAGGCAGCCAGATTTGTTATAGCCAAATCTTGGGGAAATAATACACGTCTCACCATCTCTGAATGGATAAAGAAACAAATTTTATGTTATGGACAAACTTTCAGATGCTATATTTTCCAAGACTTCGGATTTTACTGATTCCAATTTCACTTCAGCTTGGTTTCCCTTCTTGGTATACTTATCTCTCAAAGCTGAATACGCTTCAATATTAGATACAGCAACAATGTTTTATTAAAGTGTTATTTGTACTATTTAAAGTTGTTGATTCCTTTTTTATGATGCATTCTTTTTATCCAAATATTTTGTGTGGCATTTGTATTCTCATTGTTCTTACTACCGTTGCTATTCAATTTAACGGTTACATATATTGTTTTAGATGTTATTGTATCTGTTTATTGACAATAAAGTTTAAAAAAAGATATGCAGGAAAAAAAACCTGGGCTGGATACGAGCAGCTATTTCGCTGATGAAAAAGAAAAAAAGGAAGTTCCCTTTTACCACACAAAAAGGTACACTGGGAATCATGGGACTTGCATGAATAAAAGCCATGCAGGATATAATAATGAGAAAAATTGGGTCAAATTGATCTCAAAAGCTGGCTGGATCCAATCCAAGAAAGAAAGAGAAAAACACAAACCAGAGCATGGTAAATAGTGAGCATGCTTCTTGCCCTTGGAATATTGAGAATACCAATTCCAGGAGGAAGCATCAGGGGATGCCAGGTATGTTAGACCTACAGAGGAACTGCTTAGCCACTAGAACAAAGTTTGAGTCCAGTGGCACCTTTAAGACCAACAAAGATTTATTCAAGGTATGAGCTTTTGTGTGCAACCACACTTCCTCGGACACCATGAAATGGAATTTACCAGTCCATACATATAAGGCAGAGGTTGAGCAGCAAATTAGTATACAACATAATGAAGACATTTTAACAGATGCAAACAGGAATAACAAGCTAAGTTTATAAGGTCACCATTGTTTGGATTTAACTCTGGAGAAGAACACTGAAGCAAATAAATATGTCAAAATTGGAGATAAATGTATCCTTCTTAATTGTGGGCTGCTAAAAGTAATTAAAGGGCCGCAGTGGCTCAGAGGTTAAGACGCTGAGCTGCAGACTGGAAGGTCTGTAGTTCAGCAGTTTGAGGCCCGAGTGCTGCATGATGGAGTGAACTCCTGTCTCTGGCCCCATCTCCTGCCAACCTAGCAGTCTGAAAGCAAGAAACTGCAAGTAGATAAATAGGAACTGCTTCAGTGGGAAGGTAACAGCATTCTGTGTGCCTCAGCATTTAGTAATGTCGGCCACATGAACATAGAAATGTCTTTGGACAACGCTGGCTCTTCGGCTTGGAAAATGGAGATGAACACCACCCCCTAGAGTTGGATTCAACTGGGTTTCAAGCAAGGGAAACTTTTACCTTTAAGAGTAATTGAGACCTTGTTGTTATGCCCCATCTGCCTCTTTGCAAGCATGGAGGTAACTAATAGCATCTTTTTCTTTCAGGTGGGGTGATTTGTAGTGCAGTGTTATATTTCGTCTGTTACCAGACCAGAGAAATGCATTCCAATATACTATTCTAATATTCATTGCATTACATTACAATCACTATTCTAATCTACTATTCTAAATTAAAATAAAGAGGATGTGTAGACTTTCTTGGTGAGAATATAGATGTAAGGACTGAATGAATTTAGCATATGTAGTGAGATAAGAAACCAATATCCCCATTAAGTCCAGGGTGGGGGTTGTTCCAAGTGTTGTAATACCTTGCAATTCAGCAATTTCCCTTTCCAGTCTGTTCCTGAATATCTTTTGCAATCAAACAGCTACTTTGGGGTCACCCATTGATTGAATGTTCTGGAAAGTTGAAGTGTTGTTCTACAGATTTCCCAGTCTTGTGATTCTTGATGTCAGATTTGTGGCCTTCTCTATACAGTTACAGTAACAAGCTGCACAAATTTTAACTACATGTTTAAGTAATGGACTGATTTAATCTGATAGCAAGTAGTTAACATAATTGGAATGCATCAGACCAGACATTTCCTTTATCAAAGGTAAAATATATTTGACTCAAACTGAGTTACACCATGGGCACCTGAGTAACATATGTTCAATAGTTTCAACTTCCCTCAGATCACTTTTTATTAATATTTTCTTTTCAAAAAAGCTTCCCTCAGATCCCACTGACAAAGTCTCTGGTCAAAAGGTATCTTCCTGTATCTCCCCTCAAGGACAGCCAAGGGAAGGGCTGAGCATCTAGCTAGAGTAAAGGCCTTTCTCATCTTGTGGTCATCTAAGCTGGAAAAGTAAGTAGGAGAAACAAGTCGGTACTTGTATTCCTGGACTGTTTGCTCATATGGAGACTGTGTTGTTCTGAGCACCTCAAGGTGATCTTGCCTGTGCAGTTCAGTGCACTGCAGGAGTACTATGTGGAAATGTCTTTGCCGCATTCCTAAGTTGCCTCCTCCTTGTAGCGTTGGTGTATCTGGCTCGACGTTTGCCAGGAGCTTTCTTGGGGGCAGTAAGAGGTGAGAGGTGTGAGGGGGAGTTGGTGTGAGGGAGTGGTGATGTACTGGACATTTCTTCAGGTTCATGAGGGAGGCACGCATCGAAATGGCTCCCAGAAATGTCCTTTACTATCTCCCCATAAACATTCATACCCTGGCCCTGCTCCTACACCTGACAGACACCGGCCTGTCTGGTGATGGTGGGGATTGTATATAAAGGCATTGGGGAGGCTGGGCCAGCAGCAGTGCTAAGGCAATCCTGCTGAGCAAACCTCCCTGGTGGCTGTAAGCATCCCACCTCCTCTCCTATGGGGGAGCCCTTTTGACCCACTTAGGTGTCGAATTTCTAAAAATGCTCTCCCCAAATATGGTGTCTCTAGGTCCAGTGGTTTGGCATGGGCATTGATTTTACGGTGAGGGGACTTTCTCTTACATAAATAGATGTTCATACTGTCACAGTGTTCATGCCCTTCCTTTATTCCCATTTCAATTAGTGTCTCTTTTTCATTTACATAGGGGGAAAAAAATAGGCTTCGTCCTCACTCAAAGTATTAACTGCAGGGATAAATCATCCCTGTCCTCTACCACAATTTTAAGAGTGTGGCTGGAGGAAACAGTGAATGCTCTGATGTTCCTCCTAAGAGCATGATGTGGGAAGTGAGGCCGGTTTACGAGCTTTCCATCTCTTGTCAAACTTGATCGGTCTTTAGATAACTAAGTAATGACTTTCTGGCTCACTTGACTTAGGAATCAGAGAGTGGATCTGGTAAAATCGGAGACGGATCTGAAAGCTGTTTGTTTTCTGTCAGAACAGTTGGTCAGATGACCATTCAGGGTGATCACACACACCCAAACACACACAATCCCATCTACTGACGTAATTCCGTCCTTCAGAGTAGCTTTCCCGACATTATTTTTTCTTAATGTGGCGAAAACATTATAATGGTTTACAAATAATGTTTCCGCCTCCACATGATTTCCCAGATGCACACTTGGAGACATAATATTGGAAAGCATAGCAAACACTCGGCAGATGCAATTACCTTGATAGAAGGAAATGTGACAAACAGGAGATGCTTTCAGCACGTTTGAAAAAAGAAAAAAGAAAAGAGTGAATAGCGGCACTTACTGCTAGTAGTGGCATACGTTGGTATAAACTCAGCCTAGACTATTTAGGTAAAGGTAAAGGTTCCCTTGCTCGAAAGCCAGTCAAATCTGACTCTAGGGTTGCAGTGCTCATCTCTGTTTCAAAGCCGAAGAGCCAGCGCTGTCTGAAGACGTTTCCGTGGTCATGTGGCCGGCATGACTAAACACCAAGGTGCACAGAACGCTGTTACCTTCCCACTGAAGTGGTACTTATTTATCTACTTGCAATTTCTTGCTTTCGAACTGCTAGGTTGGCAGGAGCTAGAACTAGAGACAGGAGCTCACTCCGTCATGCGGCACCCGGTTCTCGAACTGCTGAACTACGGAACTTCCACAGCCTGCAGTTCAGCAGCTTAACCACTTGAGCCACCGCAGCTCCTTCTATTTAGGAGCCAGTAAACACAGCCCACTTATCATTGAGCTTGATATAAACTTCCTTAATATACACGTGAGGCTGCCTTATACTGAATCAGGCCCTGGGTACATTACAGTCAGTCTTCTCTACTCAGACTGGCCACAGCTCTCCAGGGTCTCAGGCAGAGGCCTTTCACATCATCTACTCCTACTCCTGGGCTGAGTCAGACTGGCAGTTTGAAGCAGGAGCGAGTCGTGGCGGGGGTTCCCAGTCACACTGCGCAGACTGATGCCGGAGCATACCGGGGAGGAGGCGCGAGAGAGCGTTCACACTGTTGGCCCGCCCCTGGCAGAGGCGGGCCTGTAAGCGGTGTTTTCCTCCCTCCCGGCTTTTCAGGTTAGCGTTCACACTTCCGGGAAGCGGAATGAAGCGGGATAAATGCGCTCTCCAGGATTTGCTACCACTTTCACCAGGTATCTTTTAAACGTGGGAGCGAAGCAGTACGCGATGGGTTGGCCACGGGTGGGGAACACCAGACAGATGTGCCTGTGTGAACGCCCCCTTTAATTTGGTTGTGAAACATTGCTGGAACATGCGTATCTCGGGGCAAACTGCCAGTCTGAACTCAGCCCTGGATCATTTCAACCGTAGATGCTGGGGATTGAACATGGGACCTTCTGCATGCCAAGAGGATGTTCTACCACTGAGCCGTGTGTCCTCCCGTATAGACCTCTGGAACCACCGATGATGCTGTCATTATGTTGGTGTATGGAATGGGGTGTTGACTCTCCAAGAGATCCAGAGCCTATCCACAGAAGACCATGAGTCTGATTTAAGGATTTTGTTCTGCTGACAGAATCTACCATGTAATCTATCTAGGATTTTTATCCCCTCCTTCCTCTAAGGAGCTCAGAATGACATGTGTCATTCTTTCCTGTTTTCTCCTTATAAGTGGGTTAGGCTAAGAGCCAAACTACATGTTACAGAGACCCAGTTGGGTTTAGTGGTTAGAAGTGCAGACTCTAATCTGGGAGAACCAGGTGTGATTCCCCACTCCTCCACATGCAGCTGCTGGTGTGACCTTGGGTCAGTCACAAGTTCTTTCAGAGCTCTTCTCTCAAGGCAGTTCTTGGAAGAGCTTTCTCAGCCCCACCTACCTCGCAGGGCCCCACCTATCTCACACCTACCTCACCTACCTCATAAAAACATAATTAATGCGTGAATCAAGCAACAGCTGTATGTGCCCTGACCTGATGTAGCCTCGGGAGAAATATCAACCAGCTCAAAGGCAAAATAACTTTGTGGACTTGGAGATGGAGTTTGGATGGAGGTGCCCTGGTTGTCTCCTCCTGATAGTGATACTGCTGTAAAATTAGGTATTCATCAGGGGTGTAAGCATTATACTTGAGGGATCGGGTATTTGATTCCCCCACCAGCAGGGTGAAAATGGTGCAGCTCAACACAGATCTCTCATAAGAACATAAGAGAAGCCAATCTTGGATCAGGCCAATGGCCCATCCAGTCCAACACTCTGTCACACAGCGGCCAAAAATACCAGGTGCCATCAGGAGGTCCAGCAGTGGGGCCAGGACACTAGAAGCTCTCCCACTGCTGCCCCCCCTCCGCAGCACCAAGAATAGAGTGCATCACCTGCCCCAGACTGAGAGTTCCTATCTATACCCTGTGGCTAATAGCCACTGATGGACTTCTGCTCCATATGTTTATCTAATTCCCTCTTGAAACTGTCCATGCTTGTAGCTGCCACCACCTTCTGTAGCTGCCACCTTTCTTCATAGGGAAAGTGTTCCAACCCTTTTATCATTCTAGTTGCTCTCACGGGGTCTCTTTGCATGTCTGTTTTAGATTTTGTAGCGGCCAAGCCTGACATCTTTTCCACAAACAGCAATCATGTGCCAGAAGGAAGGTAGCTTGCATGGTAGGATGGCGCCAAAGTGGATGAAAAGCAGCTCTTTTTTTTAATTTTAGAATATCCTGAGAATAAGTACACATTGGGAAAATGCACAGCAGTGCATCTTTGGGATTTAAGTGTGCATATTACTTAGCCTGAAGAAAGCCTCAAAGCGTTATTACAGCCCATAAACCCTGTTCTCCCAATGTGACTAGAGACATATTGAAATCTCCCGCAAGAAATGAAGCTCTGATGATAATCTTTACTTCATTGTCCGTGTCTTCTTTCGCTATCTATTTTTCCCACCAACTTTTTCATTCTCTGTTTCAAAGGCTGTCTCTCCCTGCTAAGATCCGGGGGATTTGTAGTGTAATGCTCACATCTGGGTAATTCAAACTTGGTCCTGATTATCCCATTATGTGCTGCTAGAGTGTAACTCAAGTCTCATTTTAGCGGAAAATGCTCTTTTATGAGTTCCCGCTTGGGGAAAAAAAATAAATTATGCCAAGGCTTTTATATTTGTTGAATTGCAGAAGGTGTAAATACATACTTTAGTCACATTTACTCAAAAGGAGGACTTTAACAACCCTCATCACAAGCTCATCACCTGGGATGTTTCCAGCTTAGAAACTGGAACAAGTCATTTCACCCCTCAAATCCTATATCTTTTTAGGTGGATGCCATCTGCCCCCCTCAATTTAAAGGCAGATATATACTTAATTTTTTTTTGGCCTTTTCCCCCACTGGTGGTGTTGTGGGAAGTGCTATTAAGGCTGCAGACCGACTAGCAGCTTGGGCAAAATATGGTGCTGTCTCTAATTGTACCACTTTTAAGTATCGTGGGGCATACCAACCGGACAGCGCACACTGCTGCGGTTTACCCACATGGCCGTTCTGTGGCTATGCATCCACCTTACTGCAGCACCTCAGCCATGGAGCATGCTGCCCGGTTGTTTTGTTAAACAATGCAGGCAGGTGTATATGCACTCATGTGCATATGAAATCATGCGTCTATGTGCATATAGGCAGAAACTCCAACAACAACAAAAACAGTGGTGGAAATGGATCTGCAGGTTCAGACGGCCAATCCATTATATGCCCATTCCCCTGCGTTCAGACGTCTGGTCACACATTATGAATGTGTGCGGAACTGAAAACAGCACGTTATGTGGTGCCTGCTTACTCTGGTTCCAACTCGTTGTACGAAGGGGTGAGTACGACTGGGGGAGGGCTGACAGCTGTGGCTGTGTGACAAGGACCGTTTGTGAAAAGTGCCTGTATCAGGCCAAACTGCCACTCTGAACACAGCCTTGGTCACAGCTGGCTTACGACGATCCTATAGGGAGATGGTCAGAGGCGGCTTGCTATTGCCTGTCTCTGCATAGTGACCCTGGACTTCCTTGCTGATGTTCCATCCGAGCACTAATCGGGGCCATCCCCACTTAGCTTCTGAGATCTGACAACATCAGGCTAGCCTGGACCATTCAGACCAGGGCACTGGGGCGGTGAAAAACAGAAAGGCAGTTCTAACTCACAGGTAGCCAGTTTCCAGAGCTAGAATTCTAATCTGAGAAAATAGGTTCTTCCCTTCCCCAACCCAAAGTTGAAATGGAGGCCATCCTAGAGCTACCAGCTCTACAAGGGGTAGAGCCACTCCAGTAGCAGAGACTGGACCAGGGTTCACATTCCTCAGAGCAGGGCAGTAGTAGCACCTCTAAGACCAACTAAGTTTTATTCTAGGTATAAGCTTTTGTGTGCATGCACACTTCTTCAGATACACTGAAACAGAAGTCGACAGTCATTATACATAAGTAAGGAGGGTGTTGCCAGGAAGGGCCATAAGCAACTGAGCAGTAAATATAGCTAAGACTATGCTGGGAAAGATTGAAGGTCAAAGAAGAAGGGACGGCAAGGATGAGATGGTTAGACAGTGTCATCGATGCAACGAACATGAAATTGAGCAAACTTCAGCGGACGGAGGACAGGAGGGCCTGGCGGGTCTGGTCCATGGGGTCGCAAGAGTCGGACTCGACTGTGTGACTGAACAACAACATGTGAAGGCAATTTGGTAAGACCTGTGAACAGCAACAAATAAATATACATCATAATAAATAGTTTGCAAATAGATGTGAGAACTGAATGACATTAGCATGTATAGTGAGATAAGAAACCAATATCACTGTTAAGCCCTGGGGGGTTCCATTGTCCAGGGTGTTGTAATAACTCAGCAATTTCCCATTCTAGTCTGTTTCTCAAGTTCTTTTGCAATAAAACAGTTACTTTGAAGTCCCCCATTGAATGTCCTGGAAGGCTGACGTGTTCTCCTATAGATTTCTGTTTTGTGATTCTTGATGTCAGATTTGTGTCCATTTACCTTCGGTGTGGGGTTTGCACTATGTAGATAACTGAATGGCATTGTTGGCATTTAATGACATATACAATATTAGAAGATGAGCAAGTGAATGAGCCTGAGGTGGTGTAATTGATGTTGTTAGTTCCTGTGATTGTGTTGTCTGGGCGTATGTGATGGCGAAGTTGACATCTGGGTCTATTGCAAGTGCTGGCACCAGTGTCCATGTTCAAATTAGATGTTGTATTATTGTTTAAGATTGGGGGATGTCGGTGGGCAATAAAAAAGTTTGCCCCCCCAGGACTTGTGAAAGAGAACTGTCATTATCCAGTAGAGGTTATAAGCTGATAGTGATGCAATGAACTGTTTGGAGCTGAGAGCTGTATGTGACCACTAGTATTCTGTTATTCTCTCTTTGGGGCCTGTGTTTCCAAAATTTTTTTTTAAAAAAAAATCTTTTTCTTGACTTCATCAGGTTCCAAAACGGTCTGTTGTAGATGGGTTTGGTAGCTGTTATTTTTTAGCAGCATGTAAAGCCCAATCCCACCACAATTTTGCATTGCACTAACTATTCTAAGAAAAGGAAATGTGAAGAATTAAACTTGGTATCTTCACTTCTTCCCACCTTCAGTTTCATCTAAACTGGTGAATGTCTGGGTCTCTATGCCACCGGATTTGCTAGACCATAGGAGTCCCCAGCCTTTTTGAGCATGTGGGAACCTTTGGAATTCTGACACAAGGTAACTGGTGCAGGCACAACATGGCTGCCACAAAGTGACTACCACGGATGGCAGAGTAGCGTTGCCAGTCCCCAGGTGGGAGTGCGGGATCCCTTGATTTTGCAGGCTCCTGCCCACTGCCGACCCGCTGGCCAGAGGGGGAAGCCCTGCTCCCAACAGCTACGAGCCTGGGTGACATCATCAACAAGTTCCCTCCACTCAGGAGTAACTCAGAAGTTCCCACTTCCCTCAGAAGTGACATCATCATGCTAGGGACGTCATGCAGTAATGCTGTTTTTTGGGGGGCAAAACTATGGGTTGAGTCCAATTTTACCATAGAAGAAGAAGAAGAGACTGGATTTATACCCCGCCCTTCACTGCCCAAAGGTGTCTCAGAGCGGCTTACAAACTCCTTTCCCTTCCCCTCCTCACAACAGATACCCTGTGAGGTAGGTGGGGCTGAGGGAACTCTAACACAAACTGTCCTTGAGAGAACAGCTGTGCCAGAGCTTGTGACTGACCCAAGGTCACATCAGCAAGTGCAAGTGGAGGAGTGGGGAATCAAACCCGGTTCTCCCAGATAAGAGTCTGCCCACTTAACCACTACACCAAACAAATAGTGTTTGCCCCAAACCCAGAAATTTTGGGGTTTTTTTATTATCACATATGGGGCATTGTGCAGAGCAATGTCGCCCCATCCCCCTCTCCCAGGAAGCTCCCCCACCCCCCACCAGCACAAGGTAATGTCCTGGCAGCCCTAGGGCAGAGCCAGCCACAAAATGGCTGCAATAGCTTACTTTCAGGCACACGGTGAAGATCTTTGTGTCCTGGTGGCAGCGGCTGCCAAAGCAATATTTCTAAAAATCTGCACAGCCCAGCAAATTTCCAGTGACCAATCAGAAGTCCTGTGGGACAAAAGCCCCATTTGCCCTGCCCACTTTTTAAAACACACTTGATGGGCACCCAAAACGGTGTTGGTGGGTATGGTGGGATCCACGGGCATTACATTCGGGGTCCTTCCCCAGACCTATTTGAGGATTCAGTCTGTTTCCAGAACTTTAGACCGGAAGAGATGGCAAACCTGCAAGTCGTTGCATACAAAGACGAGGAAGGAATGCAGAGAGAAGTTCCCTCATGTTGACATTTCCTGATCAGAACAGTTCATAAGAATCACAGAGATGCAAAGGTGGCGGAATGTATTGTCTGTAGCGCTGGCACTGAATGAACACATTAGATGTGTTAATGAGTGCTACATTTTCATTACACAGGAAGAGATGCCGGGGTGTCACTTTCAAGGGCAGAGAATTATGACAACAGTTCCACAGCAAATCGAAGGTGAAATTTGTATCACCTGCAGTCCAACACAGGCTGATCAGCAGAGCAGTTTGGAAATGTCAAATGCCTTTGCACTTGAAACTCAGCACTAGCGTAGGTGTGTGTGTGTGTTAAGGGTAAAGGTTTCCCTTGTTCGAGAGCTAGTCGAATCCAACTGTAGGGGGCGGTGCTCATCTCCGTTTCCAAGCTGGAGAGCCAGCACTGTCTGAAGATGTCTCCGCGGTCATGTGGCCAACATGACTAGATGCCGAGGTGCATGGAACACTGTTACCTTCCCACTGAAGCGGTACCTATTTATCTACTTGCAATCTCTGGCTTTTGAACTGCTAGGCTGGCAGGAGCTGGGGCCAAAGATGGGAACTCACTCCGTCACACAGCACTAGGGTCTCGAACTGCCGACCTACAGACCTTCTGGTCTGCAGGTTCAGCGTCTTAACCTCTGAGCCACTGCGGCCCTTTTGTATATATAATTTTAAATTAATATATTATATTCAATCAAGGAGTCTGCAAAATAAATATTATATATATTTACTTAATTATATATATATAAAACTAAAGTTGTGCCTGCTCACCAGTCCTATAGCTTGCTGCACTTGCAATATATACTGGTAATCTGAATACCAAATGAACAATTCTGTCTTCTGCCAAAAGAATCACACTGGTATTGGATAAAGCAACAGCAAGAGCAATCATCCTTTTTAGCTTGTAGTGAAAATTAGAGTTCTAAAAAATGTCCTACCTCGCCTTACTCTCCATTGGGGACCTAGTGACTTCTCCTCCACTATCCTCACAACAACCCTTTGAGGTAGGTTACGCTAAGAATATGTGACTGGTCCGAGGACACCCAGGAAGATTCTGTGTTGTGGCAGAGGTGGGATTCGAACCTTGGTCTCCTAAGTCCTCGTCTGACACTCTAACCACTACACCACACTATCTCTGATAGGTCAAGCCCTCTTTGTTTTATCA
This sequence comes from Gekko gecko, assembly GCA_029375565.1. Classification (NCBI taxonomy): domain Eukaryota; kingdom Metazoa; phylum Chordata; class Lepidosauria; order Squamata; family Gekkonidae; genus Gekko; species Gekko gecko. The sequence continues at coordinate 162,826,938 of JAPDNY010000004.1, read as the reverse complement.
TGGAGGGGCATTCTCCACCAGTCTGAACAGCCTATTCTGTCCTTGCCTGGAACACGCAGGTGATTGCGATCATCCAGCCTTCCACCCACGTTCTGGAAAACAATGGACCCATTTCGTAGATAAAGCACGCCCAGGCTGTTTTTTCTCAGCTCAAAAGAACACAAAGATTCAAAATGGCAACCTTCCACAACCAGCAAGAGAATGTTCGATGGGTTTGCCAACCTCCAGGTGTGGCCTGGAGATCACCCAGCATTAAAACTAGTCTCCAAGAGATCAGTTTCCCTGGAGAAAATGGCTACCTTGGAAGGCGGGCCCCATGGCATTATACTCCACTGAGATCCTGTCCCTCCCCAAACCCCACACTCCATGGACTCCATCTCCAAAACTTGCAGGTATTTCCCAATGGAGTCTTGGCAGCCCTAAAGCTTGAGTCCCTGAGAATCCTCTGCTGCTGATTTGAAAGTCACCACCATTTATTGAACCAAAGAGATTCATCTGGAGACTCCAACAAGAAACTGATGGGATAGATGGCACCTGGTATTTTTGGCCACTGTGTGATGGAATGGAGTGTTGGATTGGATGGGCCATTGGCCTGAGCCAGCATTGGCTTCTTATGTTCTTATGTTCTTAAGGGACCAGGCAGTTTTACTATTCCTTGCATGAGGCATGGGTTTTTGTTATCATCTGTTGCTGCCATTTATTGTTTCTATTGTCTGATGGTTTTATGTTGTAAGCCACCCTGTGCCCACTTGTGAGGTACGGCGAGGTATAAATGTAAATATAACAACAACAACAACAACAACAACAACAGGGATCTTCCGGAGCTGATCTGGGTCAAGATGTGATTCCCTTCATTTTGGGCACTACAACTCCCTTTGAGACTCCTAGCTTTATTTTCTGTTGAGTTGTGCCTTCCTCCAACAAGGAACATTTGCTTCCATTGGAAGCAGCATGGACAGTGAGGGTTTCTGGAGATAAAGTGGTCCAGTAGGTTGCAACTCCTCCTCCTCCTCTCCTCCTCCTCCTCCTTATCATCATCATCAACAACATCATCATCATCATAGGGCTCTGGGCTCTGGAAGAAGAAGAAGAAGAAGAAGAAGAAGAAGAAGAAGAAGAAGAAGAAGAAGAAGAAGAAGAAGAAGAAGAAGAAGAAGAAGAAGAAGAAGAAGAAGAAGAAGAAGAAGAAGAAGAAACTGGATTTATACCCCGCCCATCACTACCCAAAAGAGTCTCAGAGTGGCTTACAAACTCCTTTCCCTTCCACTCCCCACAACAGACACCCTGTGAGGTAGGTGGGGCTGAGAGCGCCCTGACAGAAACAAATAAAACAATGAAACATATTAAATTACATTTCTTTTTTTAAAAGGGATGGTGAATAGTGATCCTTAGAGTTAATTATTCCCCTATTACAGACTGCTGGCCATTTTGCGGGCAGGGGGGAAGAGGTCGAAATGAGTCCGCAAGTCCCACCATCATCCTGAAGCTGGTAGCCAAGTTTAAGCCTCCGAGCTGTATTTTCTGATGTGTTATCCCTGCTGCAAACAAAGAATCTTAACTTCCATTGCAAATAGCATGTTGTGTGTGTGTGTGGGGTGTTCTGGAGTAAAAAGGTAAAAACTACGGTGCTTTCCCATAGTTTCCTTTCCTCCTTTTCCTTTCCTCTCTATCTGCTGCCACTACTTCTCTTCCCTGTCCGTAGATCCCCTGCATTCTTGAAGTACACAAGACGTTTACATATCCATAACACTAGTGACCTACAGATGTGAAGTGCCCCTCTTTGCCACTTACAGCTTCCTGATTTGGTCTTCATTAAGGGCAAGAACACCCTGACCTGGATAGCCCAGGCTAGCCCAATCTCATCAGATTGTGGAAGCTAAGCAGGGTCAGCCCTGGTTAGTACTTGGATGGGAGACCACCAGGGCCGGCCCCAGGTGTCTGGGCACCCTAGGCAGGACAGCCTGGGGCACCCACCCCACTGGGGATGCCAACCTCCCGGTAGGGCCTGGAAATGGCCCAGAGCCAGGAGAGCCGGGGAAGGGGCGGGCTTAGAATGCCCACCCCTTCCCTCCCAGCGGTGGCGGCGGTGGCTCAGCTCTCCTAGGAGCCTTGCGGCTGCGAGGCCCCTGGGAGAGCCAGGGAAGGGGAGGGCGTTCTAAGCCTGCCCCTTCCCTTCCAGCAGCGGCACTGGCTTTTCTGGGCACCTTGCAGCCGCGAGGCACCCAGGAAAGCCGGGGCTGCCGGCGCTGGGTGGCCCGGGGGCTTTTCACGGGGGGGGCATTTTGGAGCCCCTGCAGGGCCAGCACCCTGGAGACCACCAAGGAAATCTAGAGATACCCCACAGAGGCAGGCAATGACAAATGTTATGTCCTGAGACCAGGGACAAGCGTCAGCCAGAAGCAGCCTAGCTTCAGTCCAGAAAACAATAGGGACTAGGCTCCTGAATTCCCAGTAAGGAGCCAATAGGAACCTTGGCAGGAAATTTGAACCCACCAATAGAACAACAGGGTGCCCCCCCCCCGTTTTGTATATAGCTGGCCACCTGGCCATTATTTGTTGTTCAGTATGTAAAGTACCAATAAATGCATCTTCGCTTATGTCGTGGTCCGAGTCCTAATGTATGGAACTTTACTTTACAGCAAACCACCTCTGAATATCTCTTGCCCTGAAAACCCTACGTGGTTGCCATAAGTCAGCCGAGACATCATGGCAAAGGGGGTGGGGCAAAGACACACAAACTGTCTGGCTCTAAAACAATCCATGTATGCTTCCTTTCACACTTCCTCATGGGAACTGTAGTTTCCCCCCTGATCCCTGCTTCCACTACATGTCATTGAAATGATACACCAGCTAGAGAGATGAAGAGGGGAGTGAACTGTAAATGACCAGTACTAGATCACTTTATTGACATATCCATTACTCTGTGGGATATATGCTTTCACTGTTGATCAAGGAGGTTTCATATGTTGACTGCGGAGCCACAAAAGTTCTGGTAGCGATGGTACCACAGCAGAGAGTTCCTGTTTCAACACAGCCTTGCCTGACCCCATTCTAACTGCCAATGTCAATCATGCAGTGCTTTTACTTGAAAGCAACATTGACCCCTCCCCCTCAATATCTGTATCCATAAGAACTTGTAACTGATAGCAGCTTGCAATTTCGTTTTGGAAGTTCAAGCAACCTGTCGCTCTGGCCCTTTTTTGCCCTTACTCTACCCTACCATTTTCATCTCTTTGTCGTAAAAGACGGGTGTGATTTGTGAGACAAACCCATATCCTGTTAAAAGAATTGCAAGTAAAGAGTCAGGGATTTGTGAGGGACTTCAAATTTGTGAGGGGTTTCAAATATCCTGATTAGCATGTGAGTCATATTTCCCCCCCCCCAAAGATTCTACACGTCCTCTAGTTATTTTGTGGCATCCATCCTCTGCTTTAAAGAAAAGTGTTGACACAACTTTTAACTGCAGCTGCATTTCCCTTCAGTAATATCAGTTGCTATTGGGTGAAGCCAATTTTTTTTTTTTTTTTGAGAGAGAAGGCAGTTGATGTAAATATACTGTCATTTTCCACCAGTGGGCTCAGACTTCATCCATAGATAAAGAAGGCCAAAGATATAAAACAGAACGAAAATTCGGTTGCAATGCATATGGAGCTAACAGACAATAGATAGGGAGGGAGGATTATTTTGGCCCACACGAAGCCTACACAAATTTGAACACCGTCCCCTTTAATGTTATTTTGTTCTTGCCAACACATTCTATAGCCTTTTAGGCAGTCAATCTAGCATCATGTATTCCCGATGTCCAAGGGCATTTTTAACTGTTTGCGTCAAGCCAATGCACTCATTTTGTTGGGCTTCCACAAGTAGCAGGCTGGTCTAACTAATGATAACTTCCTCTAATCTATGCTTTTCTTTGGGGCTGGCACATTCCATGCTCGATACATCTCATTGCCAAGAGAAGCCGCATCGACAGAGCTCCATTCGCAAGTGTGGATGCCAAATTGACATACAAGTGGCCCGTTTTAGGCCATTGAAATTTAATGATCTGGATCATTCTTTTCAACACAAGGCGGGGGGGAAAAACCCAAGGCTGAGCTTGCCAGCGTCTCTCATTGGAGGGCTCCAAGTCATGCCGTATATTTATAATTAAAAATCAAGTGCCATTAAAACTACATCAATGTCACTGTAGTTACCACAAAAGAATATTCGATACACCACAGCGATTGCCTCACCGGGCTGTAGGAAACATTGTGGTATCACAGTTTCTGTACAGTGACAAGTATTGGCATGTATTTTATTTCACATTTCACTTTAACAGTGTACATCGAGCACGTTACAAGATGCACTCTATGAAATATTGAGCAACCACCACCACCCTAGTAAAAGTGCTGCCGTTTTCCATGGTTAGCACGGTTTCTCCAGAAGGTTAATGTTATTTCTGCTTGTCACAACTTGCTAGGGAAAACAAAGAATGCTGTATCACCTTAACAGGGTTCTATTGGCAAGAGCTTCTGTAGATCAGAGTTTCCTTGATGAGATGAATGAACACAAAGGGGAAGGATGCATTCACACATGCAAACACAGAGGCTGGTATAATGGCGGATAACCTTAAGATGAGGACTGGGAGTCCTTGGGGGAGACAATAGGGTGTTACAAGCTGCAATAATGTCTTTGTTTTAACCTGTGAAAGGCTGACAGTTATCAGCTATAGGGCTGCATCGTACGATACCTCCCGTGTCTCTCTTTCCATGTCTCAGTCCTAAACAATCATGTAACAAAAAATCTGTTACTTACTTCAAGGGAATGTCAACTCAGAATTTCAGTGTAGGCTTTGTATCTACTGCTACTATGAAGCACACACTTCTTTTGGGAGAAGGCTGTCCCCAGCACCCCAGATAAAGACATGAGACTATACCATGGGTTTAAAAATTAGTTGATCTACATCATCAGTATTAAATAGGCCAATATTTAATGGGGTCAGCTGTTCTAGGCAGCCAGGTTGTGGCTGTCTTTTGTTTGGCAAATCCACCCAGTCTCCAGTCTTGGCCAGCGACTTCCGCCGTCCTTTGTTTATTCTCACCTGCCCACAATGTGGCAAGAGGCACCCTGCCCCATCCCCCTTCCCTGGTGAGCCATAAAGCTGCTGCCAAATTTGGAAAGATGTTGCTCAGCACCAAAGATGCTCCTTTCCATACCCCCATGCAGCCAGTGATGGTCTGTTGAGGACAAGTCCTCCAGCATACCTGATGTTTCCCACTCCTCCACATGTAGCTGATGGCATGACCTTGGGTCAGTCATAAGTTCTTTCAGAGCTGTTTTCTCAAGGGCAGTCCTCGAAAGAGCTCTCTCAGCCCCACCTACCTCACAGGGTGTCTGTTGTGGGGAGGGGAAGGGAAAGGGATTGCAAGCCGCTCTGAGATTCCTTTGGGTAGTGAAGGGTGGGGTATTAATCCAATCTCTTCTTCTTCTCCTTCTTTTAAAACCGTTTATTCCTGTGTCCATCACTACATCATCTGGCAGCAAACTTCACATTTTAATCACTCTCTGTGTAAAGTAGTATTTCCTTGTGTCCGACCTGAACGTACTGCCCATCATCTTCATTGGATGCCCTCGATTTCTGGTATTGTGGGAGAGGGAGAAAAAAAAATATCTTTATCAGTTCTCTTCATGCATAATTTCATAAACCTCTATCATGTCCCTCCGTAGTCATCTCTTTTCTCAACTGAAAAGTCCCAGGCTCTTCAGTCGTTCCTCATTAGGAAGGTGCTCCAACTCCTTCATCATCTTAGTTGTCCTCTTCTGTACTGTTCTTCAATGTTCAAACTATTCAACCAACCTATTGAGCTTTGGGCTGGAATTAAAGAGGGGCTGGGGCAAATGGATCCCTGTCTTTTCTGCCTCTTCTCCCAGTTTTCCAAACAACATTCTGGTTGCCCTAAAAGGCAAAGAACAGACATTCTACACATCCATTTCTTTGCTCCCTCAAACTGCATTGGTTGGAACATCTTATTTAGCTTTACTGGTGAGGTGAGACTTCCTGTTGGCTAACAATCAGCCAGACTATTACATTAGGGCATAACACAGACATGCCAAAACTGGTGTCAAGCTGACTTTATCACCTCTAAAAAAAAATTAAACTCCATTATCTTGCACAATGCAGCCTTTTTTTCCTTTTTTTTAATAATAGAAGTAAGGCAAATCTTGAGGATGGCTGTCAGGAGATAATCATACCCCTTGGGAATTACAGATATTCCGTTAAGTCTCATATCTTTTACTGCTGCAGGGAAACGGTTATATGATGACAAACATACCCCTGGTGCATAACTTGTTTACTTTTTATTCTTCTTTCTATTTTTTTTTTTTTTTTAATCAGAAGCTACAGTTTCTGGAATTATCTGGCCGGATCACCTTAACACAATATTGCTTTATATGATTACATATTATGTATTTAATAAATATATATAACAGCAGCAAGCCACTAGCAAGCAGGTTTTTAAAAAAACTGATTTGCATGAGTGGATATCAACACAACTGTTTTGTAATGCATTTGAAAATTATAACCGCATGATTTAATGACTATGTGATCTATAGTTCACAAATAATGCTGAAATAAGAGACCATTATAAACTAAGAATGATAGATACAGGGCTGTTTTTGTAGAAAAAGCCCAGCAGGAACTCATTAGCGTAATAGGCCACACCCCTGACAGCACAACTCATTAGCATATTAGACCACACCCCCATGTTACCAGAGGTACGGTCATCCAGCCACACCCACCTTTTGCTTCTTCTTCTGATTACCTTGTTTGCTGTCAAAACCCAGGGCTTTTTTTGTAGCAGGAGCTCCTTTGCATGTTAGGCCACACACCCCTAATGTGGCCAATCCTAATAAGTTTCTGCTGTTGGGTGTGGCCTATTATTATTAAGATTATCAATGGGATTGAGCAGGTTGAGAAAGAAGTACTTTTCTCCCTTTCTCACAATACAAGAACTCGTGGGCACTCCATGAAATTGCTGAGCAGTCGGGTTAGAACAGATAAAAGGAAATACTTCTTCACCCAAAGAGTGATTAACATATGGAATTCACTGCCACAGGAGGTGGTGGCAGCTGCAAGCATGGACAGTTTCAAGAGGGATTTAGATAAACATATGGAGCAGAAGTCCATCAGTGGCTATTAGCCACAGGGTATAGATGGGAACTCTCAGTCTGGGGCAGGTGATGCACTCTATCCCTGGTGCTGGAGGGGGCAGCAGTGGGAGGGCTTCTAGTGCCCTGGCCCCACTGCTGGACCTCCTGATGGCACCTGGTATATTTTGGCCACTGTGTGACAGAGTGTTGGACTAGATGGGCCATTGGCCTGATTCAACATTGGCTTCTCTTATGTTCTTATGTTCTTATTATGCTAATGAATTCCTGCTGGGCGTGGCCAACTCCAGAGCCAGCCGGAACTCCGTTCCTGTGCGTTCCTGCCCGAAAATAGTCCTGAATAGATAGATGATAGAGATATGAAAAAAGAGCCAGAGTCCACTAGCCCCTTAAAGACTAACAAAATTTCTGGCAGGGTAGGAGCTTTCGTAAAAGCTCATACTCCGCCACAAATTGTGTCAGCCTTTAAGGTGCTCCTGGACTGTTGCTCTTTTCTACTACTATAGACAGACTAACATGGCTACCCATCTTGATCTCTATACAAGAGAGAGAGGTTAGTGTTTGGATGGAAGCCCACCAAACTACAATAATGGCTGTATCAATTTCAAAATGAATAAGTCTTTGGAACAGCTGATAGAGACTGACTGATGGTCAATTAAACCCCCAGCCCCCAACCGTGAAGTTATTATCCTGGAATATAGCTGGTTGTGGTAGCTAGAAAATGGATAATGATTTTTGCTCCTATCTGAAGCAATTTGAGATCATTTTTCTCCAAGAAACTTGGACAGAATCTATGATCTTCCTCGAAGGATTCACAACACACCCCTTGCCTGGGTTCTAGAGCAATCCTCGGGGTCATTTCCAAGAGGGTCTAACCCTCTTTGTTCTCCAATTTAAATTGTTCAAATTACCTGCTTGTAACCCTGTTGCCCATGCTTTTCATTTTAGCTTTCAGGATTTTGTTTTTATTGATGTTAACATCTGTTTACCTCCTATGCCTGATAAACTGCCCCTATGTTCTCTTTGGGAACATATGGCTTCATACCTTGAACAATTAGGACACTGCTTTCTTATGGTAGCTATTATCCTACTTGGTGATTTTAATGCCAGAACTGGTAAAAATGACCATGGCCTTCTGGCTGCTTTGAACTTAGATCCTAATTACTCCTCCCAAACTTTTTTAGTCTTCTTAGGTCTTCCAAAGATTTTCATATTAATCAGGTGGGCATACTAAATTTTGTATGCAATTTGATAAACTGATTCTGAATGGTTCTCATGATGGTGACATCTTTGAGGAATTTACCTTCGCATCCACCAGAGGTTTCAGTGTACTGGATTACATTTTAATGCCCTAATCCTTTAAAGCTAACATAGGTGGCAGTCACATGTGTGAGATAACATGGGGGGGAGCAAGTCTATTTTCCCTGGAGGAATTTGACCCGCAGTTGCATGATCACACAGTCCTTTGAAGCTGCAGGGGCAGCCTGCCACCATGTGATCAGACGCAACCACAGGTGAGTCGGGTTTTTTTTTTTTTGCCATTTGTTCCCAATGTGCTTAAACGGGGAAACAATGAATCACATCTCAGCACTGAGGGCTCCCTATGAAGGGTGTGATGATGCGCATACTGAGAAGGGGGGGGGACAACGGCACAGAGTCAGGATGGCCTGATCAGACCATCCCGATGCCATGAGAGCACACTGGAGTGATCAGACAGGGGAAAATCCATTTGTGGCCCATAGCAACTCATTTGCTACTGGACTTTCCCTGGTGTCTTTTCACTCCACTTCTGCAGCAGAGCAAAACGGGTTGCCGATGGGTGTGGAGTGTTTCCCAGATGTCTGATTCTGACTGTGCCCTTTAAATCCACCTGGCATTTGTGCTTATGGTGCAGCTAATTGTGCGTGTGATCGCACCCATAGAATTCTTTTACATTGATGTCTGTATCGAGAGAGATCATTTCCCTCTTGTATTTCCCTCCCTTCCAATCATTCCTCTGATACACCTTGAATCTGCCTTGGCCCTTCCAGTTAATGATCTGCCCCTTGAGTTCCTCCCTGGATCTGTTTGGTCACATAATCTCACAGAGTCCAGCTATTAGTTACCACTCATGTCATTAAGGACTTGCGTTCCTCACTTATGACCTTTTTAAAGCCTACAGAAGTTATATCCTTATATGACACTTTTAGTTTCAGATTTCATTTCTCTACTCAACCCTGCTCCCATTTTGGTCTCTAAATATAAACCCAAGTATAATGCATGGTATAATGGAGAATGTTTATGCATGAAGTCCACTCTTCACTCCATTTATCATCATTTTTGGAGCCAAAAAAATGTCTTCCTTATTGAAGGAATATTTCATTGTTAAACAACAGTTATCAGACCTTGTCAAGGCCAAGAAGCTCCAGTATGCCAAGGACCAGTGGGAACTGTTGATCAAGGCAGTTAGGTCAATTGACCGTGGAAAATTTTGGGTCTTAATCTTGGGCAAACCTGGTTTTCATATTTTCTAAATCATTTCAATGAAGATGGTGTTAGTTTTCCCAGTTCTACTGAATTTGATACTCCTGTGAAGCCTGGGTGGCCACCTGTGTCTCCTGAGGATGTCACTACTTTGATAAAGCTCATCAAAGACTTCTAAGTAAGCTCAATAGTCACAGGATAAAAGGACATGTCCTTTTGTGGATCAAAAATGTATAGGAAACAGAGAGTGAGTATAAATGGGCAATTTTCTCAGTGAAGGGTGGTAAGCAGTGGGGTAATGCAGGGATCAGTACTGGGCCTGATGCTTTTTAACTTGTTCATTAATGATTTGGAGTTGGGAGTAAGCAGTGAAGTGGCTAAATTTGTGGATGTCACAAAATTGTTCAGGGTAGTGAAAAGCAGGGAGGATTGTGAGGCACTCTAAAGGGATCTGTCGAGGATGGGTGAGTGGGCGTCAACATGGCAAATGGGGTTCATTGTGGTCAAGTGCAAGGTGATGCACATTGGAGCCAAAAATCCTAACTATAGATATATGTTGATAAAGTCCGAACTGGCAGAGACTGACCAAGAGAGGGATCTTGGAGTCGTAGTAGATAATGAAAATGTCAAGACTGAAATTAAAAAGCCCAATGCTATGCTGGGGATTATTAAGAAGGGTATTAAAAACAGATCAGCCAATATCATAATGCCCCTATATAAATCAATGGTGCAACCTCAATTGGAATACTGTGTACAGTTCTGGTCACCACACCTCAAAAAGGATATTATAGCATTGGAAAAAGTGCAGAAAAGGGCAACTAGAATGATAAAAGGGTTGGAACACTTTCCTTATGAAGAAAGGTTAAAGCACTTGGGGCTCTTTAGCTTGGAGAAACGACAGCTGAGGGGTGACATGATCAAAGTTTATAAGATTATGCATGGGATAGAGCAGGTAGAGAAAGAAGTACTTTTCTCCCTTTCTCACAGTACAAGAAATTGTGGGCACTTAATGAAACTGCTGAGTGGTCGAGTTAGAACAGATAAAAGAAAGTCCTTCTTCACCCAAAGAGTGATTAACACATGGAATTCACTGCCACAGGAGGTGGTGGCAGAGACCCATCAGTGGCTATTAGCCAAAAGGTATAGATAGGAACTCTTGGGCAACTGATGCTCTGTATTCTTGATGCTGGGGGGGCAACAGTGGGAGAGCTTCTAATGTTCTGGCCCCACTGCTGGACCTCCTGATGGCACCTGGTATTTTTGGCCACTGTGTGACAGAGTGTTTGACTGGAATGGGTCATTGGCCTGATCCAACATTGGCTTTTCTTATGTTCTTATTTTGATTGGCCTTATGATTGCTTTGTTACTTGGATGCATTTCTTTCTTTTTAAAAAATGTTCTTTTATTTTTGACATGCCAATAATGGTTTTCTGTCTGCTACAGATGGACTAACATGGCTATCCATCTTGATCTATATTCCTTGACCACCAAGGAATTCCAGGGTCGCTATACAAAAGAAGACAGTAACAAACCACCTCTGAATGTCTCTTGCCTTAAATACCCTGCAGGGTCCCTATAAATTGGCTATGACTTGACAGCTCTTTACACACACACATACACTGCTGTGTGTGTAAATATCTATATATGTAGGGCTGTGTGTGCATGTGATGGTACTTACCAGTACTGAGTACTGGCACCAGTCAGAGTCCCTATCCTAGTCAGCCAAACACCAGGTCTTGTTCATTGAAGCAAGAATAATGTTTATTTTATAAAGCTGCAATAGAAGGTTACTGGAACAGATACATTGTTCAGAATAACGTGGTTACAAAAAGCAAGCAGTTATACCAGAAAGGGGGTGAATGGGGACCCCCCCTTCCACCAATGAGTGCCTAGTATGCGAATGGGAACTGAAGGCTGCAATAACTAATGAAGTTCCCACCGCCCCCATTGTTCCCAGCCAAGCTGTAGCTTTGAAAGCGATAGGAAGCTCACAGCCTGTCTCCTCCAAGGTCAGGGTGTTAAGTCTACCAGAGATAGAGCCTGCATAGCTCGCCCTCCGCATTCCATTCGAACACTCCAGGTGCATAAATCAACACCCCACGATCCCAACCTCCCGCCCTACACACCACAACGCAACACAAAGCCCATCCTCCCACCTTACTCCATCCATCATGGCAGGACTACCTGACATGCAGCCCTCTCGAAAATAAATCTACCCCTTTGGTTTGTGGGGGTACAGCTTATGAAAAGCCCGGACCATCCTGGGGGCCAGAACATTTTCCGCCCGCACCCATTCCCTCTGTTCAGGCCTGAAATCAATCCATTCAACCAGATAAAACAAGCGATTATGAGAAATTTTAGAGTCCAGTATCTGTGAAACTTCATAGTGAGGTTCCCCCCCCACCATCAGTGGAGGCGGGGCGGGTTGTCGCGGTCTCCATTTGTTCTCCTCAGGCGCTCGGCGTAGAAGCCTTACATGAAAGACAGGATGAACAGACTTTAGAGATTTAGGCAAGGCAAGTTCCACAGTCACATTGTTAATCACTCTCACAATCTCAAAAGGTCCAACAAATTTCCATCCGAGTTTGCGGCTCGGCTGAATACCACGTAAGTTTTGCGTGGACAAATAAGCAAACTGCCCACACTTAGGGACCCAGGACAGGTTGCGTTTCTTGTCAGCCTGGGTTTTATAAGCCTCCTTTGCATCCTCCAGAGTCTTGGCCAATGACGACCACGCCGCTTGCAGTTTTTTGCACCAGTCACCAGCATCTCCCGCCGGGAGGTCGGGAGAACTCACAAATGGCAAAGGCGGGGCGTCATATCCATGGACCGCCTTAAAGGGGGACATACCAGTCGAAGAGTGCTGAGTATTATTGTAACAGAACTCAGCCAAAGGCAAAAGGGAGTGCCAATTGTCCTGTTGAAAGTTTGTAAAACACCTTAAGTACTGCTCAAGGGTTTGGTTCACACGTTCAGTTTGCCCATCAGTTTCTGGGTGGTACGCACTGCTAACCGCCCGCTCCACCCCCAGCAGTGACATCAATTCACCCCAGAAATGAGAAACGAATTGCACCCCCCTGTCTGAGATCACTTTAGCAGGTAAAGTGTGGAGCCTCACTACATGTTGCAAGAACGCCGAGGCTAATTTCTTGGCTGAGGGGATTGAAGCAAATGGAACTAAATGGGCTTGCTTAGTAAAAAGATCCACTATTACCCATATGACAGTATTCCCCCCACTGGGGGGCAAGTCAGTAATAAAGTCCATTGAGATCACTTACCATGGCCGAGCCGGCGTGGGGAGGGGTTGTAGAGCTCCTGGGGGTTTACCGGGTCTGGGCTTGCTCATCAAGCACGTTTGGCAAGCAGAAGTGAATAACGAAATGTCCTTTCGTAGCCCAGGCCACCAGAATTGTCTCTGTAAGAGTTGGAGGGATTTCACAAACCCCGTGTGCCCCGCCAGTTTCGAGCCGTGTGCCCAGCCTATCACCTCCCCCCGAAGGGAGTTGGGAACAAACAGTTTATCATTCTTCCTCCAGCATCCATGCACATCTTGAGTGACTCCTTCCTCCCCCCCTACCTCCTCCCTATCCGTGTCAGACATAGCTGTAGAGAATTTCGCTACCCAGTCATTAGAGGGAGGGGTCAGGGAAGGGGGGGAACGTTTGGCTTGGTTCCATGTGGTTACCACTCCTCCCAACTGGGAAGGTGTGAAAACGGAGTCACGAATCTCCTCCCTCTTACTGTCATGTTGTGGGAGGCGTGATAGTGCGTCAGCCAGCGAGTTAGATTTCCCAGGGAAATGGTGTAGCGTGAAGTTGAACTTGGAAAAGAAATCAGCCCAACGCAGCTGTTTGGTGTTCAAGGAATGAGGGGTGCGGAGAAGCTCGAGGTTTTTATGATCAGTCCACACCTCGAAGGGAACTCGCGCCCCCTCAAGCCAATGGCGCCAGGTCGCCAACGCTAAGCGGATCGATCCCGCTTCTTTCTCCCACACTAACCAATTCCGTTCAGTATCATTAAACTTTCTGGAAACATAGGCAAGGGGGTGCAATTTACCATCGTCCCCCTCTTGGAGGATCGCCCCTCCCATAGCAACGTCAGAAGCGTCTACTTGCACAATGAATTTTTTAAGTTCATTTGGGTGAGCCAACACAGGCTCCGACGTAAAAAGGGCTTTCAACCGGTCAAACGCGCGTTGGCATTCCGGAGACCAGTCTAACTTCGCTCCGGGTCGGGTGCAGTCCGGTGACTTCCCTTTCGTTTTAAGCAGGTCAGTTAGGGGGAGAGCCACTTGAGCAAAGTTCGAGAGAAATGACCTGTAAAAGTTCGCGAATCCGAGGAACCCCTGGAGTTGTCTCCGAGTCTTAGGCGGCTCCCACCCCACCACATCATTTATTTTATCAGGGTCCATCTCAATCCCCCTTTGTGATATGCGGTAGCCCAGGAAAGGGATCTCTGACTTGTGAAACTCACATTTAGACAGCTTAGCAAAGAGCTTATGCTTGTGCAATGTTTGTAGAACTTCTCGCACCAGTTTCACATGTGATTTTAGGTCAGGGGAATACAAAAGTATGTCATCAAGGTAAACAAGGACCCCCTTGAATAAATACTTGTGGAGCACTTCATTGATCAAGTTCATGAAGACCCCCGGCGCTCCCTGAAGACCGAACGGCATGACTAAGTATTCAAATTAACCCAGCGGGGTATTAAACGCCGTTTTGAATTTATCCCCCTCCCTTATTCGCACCCTGAAGTAGGCATCTCTGAGATCTAACTTCGAGAATACCTTCCCCCCGGCCACCGCAGCCAACAAGTCTTTGATCAGGGGCATGGGATAAGCGTTCGTGTTGGAGACTGCATTCAAGCCCCGATAATCAGTGCACAACCGCAACCCCCCGTCCTTCTTTCTCCGGAACAGAACGGGGGCTGCGAACAGGGATGAGGCAGGTCTTATGAACCCCCTGCTTAAGTTCTTGTCGATAAATTTCCTCAATTCCACCTTTTCCGAGGGGCTCATGGAATATAGCTTCCCTTTTGGTAACTTTTGATTAGGCAAAATTTCAATAGCACAGTCAGAGTTTCTATGGGGGGTAGTTCATCGGCTTCCTCTTCCCCAAAGACGGAAGCCAAATCGCGGTACTCTGGTGGAATCGCCTCCAGTTCTGCTTCAGCCACCCCCGCCATCACAGGGTCCCCCCCCCCATCGGGGCACCCCACTCCTGTTTCCATAGGTGGGACTGGCATTTCTTGGCAATGAAATTTACTTTCCCCTCCCCCATAGGACGTGTGGATCATGATCGAAGAACCACGCGCTCCCGAGTACTAGGGGGAACCGGGCAGAAGGGGTAACGACGAAGGGCCTCTCTTCCCAGTGATGCCCAATCCCCACTCGTAAGGGAACAGTCTCATATTTGCAAGGCTCTTTCATTGTAGAGCCATCCATTTGCGTGAAAATCAGGGGATCGGCCAATTTAACTACCTTCGCCCCCAGTCCCGTTACCAGTGTGGGGTTGATGAGGTCTCTCCCACACCCAGAGTCAATGAGAGCTCGTACCCTCACATGGGTCAGTAGACCCGGGTCCATCAAAGTCACTGTGAGGAAGAAAAGAGAGGGGGGTCTGCTCACCGGGATCTGCGCTTGGGAGTCCGGACCTGCTGTTCAGCGCTATTTACAGCAGGTCCGTCTCGTTTCCCGGCTGCACGGTCTCGCCATCCGACGAATCCGACGCCTCGCTGAGAGGCTTGGCTTGCAATGCCCTCGCGCCTCTCGGTTTCGCCACCGGCTTTGGGGTGGAAGTGTCAAACTTCTTCTTGACCCCCTTTGCGGCCCCGGTCGGTGCGGGGGAGCCTGGACAGCTCGCAGCGAAGTGGCCCCCTTCCCCGCACTTCAGGCAGAGACCTTGCTTCATCCTAAGCTCCCTCGTGCCATCTTTGGGTTTCAGGTTCGGTGGTGGATTCCTCCCTCGCGGAGCCGGCGTAGGGCCCGACTGGCCCCCTTTATTCATCGCTGCTGCATCATCCAGTTTGATGGTTTTCAAGCGGTTTTCCATGGTGATGGCCGCTTGTATCCAGCCCGTCAACGTGTCGGGGTCTTGGGTCTTCGTGACTGAACGGTGAATCTCTGCGTTGAGCCCCAACTTGTAGTGGTCTGCTAGGACCCCGTCTTGCCACCCTCGGGTTTTGGCCGCACACCAGCGAAATTCGGCAGTGTAATCCCTCACCGACTTGCCGCCTTGCTTGAGGGCGCGTATGGCCGCCCTAGCCATCTTGTTGGCGTTTACATCTTCAAATTGTTCCTTCATGGCCCACATGAACGAGTCGATTTCTCTCAGCTCACGCCCGTCAGCCTGATGGAGTCCCACATACCAGTCGGCCGCTGCATCCTTCAGGTGCGAGGCTATGACATCCACCATTCGGTCTTCACGTTGGAACAGGTGTCCCCAGGTTTCAATGAATCTCTCAGCCCTCACCAAAAAGAAGGGGAACTTCTCCGGGTTCCCATCAAAGTCCACATCCAGGAGTTCCGCTGGTTTTGGTGGCAGGAACCCCCATGGTTGCCCCGGCGGCCCCTGCGGTCCCGGCCCCGCTGGTTGCTCGGGTGGTTGGACCGGCACATTCTGTTGGTCCGGGACAGGCGCCGGTCACTGGTCTTGCGGGGGCTGGACAGGTGGTTCCTCCCGCCGTTGTCGTTCTCGCTCCTCTCGGATGCCCTCCGTGATCATCTGGGGGATACGGGCGAGGGATTCATCTAGGATGCGAACCAGACGATCTTGGCTCGGCTCACCACTCCACCTCCGTCTCACCACGGCGCCTTCCAGGTCCCCTGAGTCTCGGCAGGTGTCTTCCAGCCCATCAGCCGTGGTCAGTCTGCGGACCGACCGCTCGGTGTGACTCATTTGCACCGAAGCCCGCGGGGTCGCAAACCACGTCTCATGGGTTTCGGCCAGGGGCTTCACCCAATCTCGTTTTTGCTTGATTCGGGTAGTTACCCCTCCGTAGGCCACTCCATACGGATCCCCGTAGGGCCCTCCAAAGTCGTACTCCTGCCCCCGTGTCACCGGCACGTGAGTGCCAGGGGCTTCCATGGGTACGGTCGTCACAGGAGGTTTCTTGTCCTCCTTCTTTTCATCTTCGATCGGGAGAGTGTCTTCCTCACCGCCACTCATGTTGAAGCCGCGGGTTTCCGACCAGTCCCGAAAATGGAGATTCTGAACAAACTGTCAGAGTCCCTATCCTAGTCAGCCAAACACCAGGTCTTGTTCATTGAAGCAAGAATAATGTTTATTTTATAAAGCTGCAATAGAAGGTTACTGGAACAGATACATTGTTCAGAATAACGTGGTTACAAAAAGCAAGCAGTTATACCAGAAAGGGGGTGAATGGGGACCCCCCCTTCCACCAATGAGTGCCTAGTATGCGAATGGGAACTGAAGGCTGCAATAACTAATGAAGTTCCCACCACCCCCATTGTTCCCAGCCAAGCTGTAGCTTTGAAAGCGATAGGAAGCTCACAGCCTGTCTCCTCCAAGGTCAGGGTGTTAAGTCTACCAGAGATAGAGCCTGCATAGCTCGCCCTCCGCATTCCATTCGAACACTCCAGGTGCATAAATCAACACCCCACGATCCCAACCTCCCGCCCTACACACCACAACGCAACACAAAGCCCATCCTCCCACCCTACTCCATCCATCATGGCAGGACTACCTGACAGCACCTTTTCCAGTGTTCTCCCAAATCCTGATCCTTGCATGTTAACCTACCCTACTCACAAAAACAGTTCAATAGATAGATAGATGATAGATAGATAGGATTTATTATTATTATTATTATTATTATTATTATTATTATTATTATTATTATTATTATTATTATTATTATTATTATTATTATTATTATTATTATTATTATTATTGATATTATTAGTATGTGATATTAGGTCATTTGCTATGTGATTTTATCTCAGGCAAGATGTACTGCTGTCAAATATGTCCACAGGTAACACACTGAAAAGTAATAAGAATAACACCTGTCCCTCCGATAGTGCTTTCGAGTGTTCAAATAATTTCACGTACATTATCTCAGTAATCGAAGAGAAGCCAGCTGCTTAATAAGCAGGGACATCAGTGAACAAGGATCATGGATCAGCACTTACATTTGCAGAAGAGTGTGATGGAGTTAATTGGGTGGCACCAATAATGTATTGGTGTGAAAGCAGCTGGTTGCTACCCTAAATAAGCCTCCTGATCTCATTTACAGGTCAATCTCTACAAAGAGGAAAACTCAGCTGGAATAAACTGGAGTGGAACTTGCGGGTGCAGTGAACTTTACCACAAACATGTTTGACTGTCAGAGTTGCCATGTTTGAAGCTGGTGATTAAACATGAGATGATAATTCAGCCTGCTTGGCTCATGCTGAGCTGCTGCAAACAGCTGCCACATAAGTTTGCGTCAGGTTTTTGCAAAACTGCTCAGCCTGTTTCAACTAAATCAGAATATATTTCAAAACAATTATGTTAAGACATGGAATTAAGTTTAAAAAGATATGTTAAGATGGGATAAAGCACAATTGGTATTGTTGGGGAGAATATCTGTGATTAAAATTAATGTTTTGCCCAGAATGTTATTTCTTTTCCACACAATACCTTTTTTGACAACTGATGTACCATTTAAGCAATGGCACAAGGTTACATCTAAATTTGTATGGCAAGGGGGAAAAAAACAGGTGTTGAATATAAGGTATTGCAAGATGTAAAGGAAAGAGGAGGACTGGGTCTATCTGATTTGAAATTATTTTGTTGCTTGATATTTATTATGGATAAAATAATGGGGTCTTCTGAGAAATAGAATATTATTGGAGATTTGGTTGGCATGGCTATTTGTGGTATGACAAAGTTAATGTGGATTTCAAAAATCATTTTAGATGTGCCATTTTGAGAATATGGAATAAATATAAACCTAGGTTGTGTCCAAAAACACCATTGTGGTTTCCAACACAAGAAACATTTTGTAGATGAGAAATGATAACTAAATATAAGTGGTTAACAAATTATGACATATAAGATTTCTCTCAAGGGGAATGTAAAATGAAATCAAGAGAAGATTTGATAACAGAAGGATATACTTGTCTTTTTTAATGCACAACTGTTAGAAAGGTTTAAAGTGGATAAAAGATCTTATGGATTTTGACCAGTTAAGACTGAATTTGAAGCAGAGCTATGTATAAATGATGAACATATCATTGCTAAAATGTATAAACTCTTGTTGAAATTTGAGACAGAGGAAGAGCAGGTGAAAAAATCTATGATAAAATGGGCTAAAAAAATTGGGTATAATATACAAATGGAACAATGGGAAAATATATGGCTGAAGGGTCTTAAATTTACATTGTTATAGTGTTAAAGAGAATTTCCCACCACACTGCTGTTTATCCTGCCCTCACCATCACTGTGCCTGCATTGCCTGTGCTTGTGAGGTGAAGAGCTGTGGCAGGTGCTGCCTACCACAGCAGTGGTGGAAAGAAGGGGCATAATTTGAGGGTTCCTCCCCCAGCCAGGTAATGTGATGGCAGTGGCTCTCCCTGGTTGATGCCCTGCCCTCCCACCCTCCTCACTACACTCACCATCCATCACATGCCTGAAGTACCTCTCCCCTCCCACTGCTCCAATGGAGAAGTGCTGTCTGTACATGCACAGGTAATGTTCTTCTGTTTTAAGGGAATTTAAACCCCACAATGTATTTTTTTTTAAGTTTTCAGATTTTTCTTCAAACCTAAGGGGATGCCCAAGTTTGCAGATAAACTTGTTTGGGGTAAGTATGCCCTCTATCTGCAGAAATAAGTATCTACACATAGGGGACTGTTGGGAATTAGATATATAGATGTGGTGGTCATGTCCTGTAATGCCACAGTTTGGGAGAAAATATTTTCAGAAAAGGGAAATATCACACATCAAATTATTTATGTCACACCAGCATTGGCTGTGTTAACAATTTGGGGGAAACAAAATAAAAGTGACATCTAAGGATTCATAGTGTTCATGTTGGTGGCAGCCCATAGGATAATAGTAAAAAGTTGGAAATATGAAGAATTTGCAACATTACATTTTTAGTATCTCAAGCTATGGCAAATAGCTATGGCAGAAAAACTGATGTATCAACTTAGAGCAATCAAAGGAAAAGCCAAAATGCAAGATGTTTTTGAAACATGGCATAATCTTATATATAAATCAAAGAGGCATTCAACATTTATCCAAGCCCTTCTGCAAATTAGGGGGGGGTAACAAAGTATATAAAGAATCATTCTAAATCTTCAACATCATCAGTATTTTTGTTCTCTCTCTCTCTTAGCTATACCTATAAGATAAATTTCTAAAATGTGCTCAGTATTAAATCCTCTGTCAATACTTTCATTCAACAATATTTCTTTGTATTTTATGTATTTTTCTTACCATCTTGTTCTTTATGTTGGTAATTTGGAAGGTTCCTTTTCATGTTTGCTTGTTTTGTTTGCAGAGTGGTGGTTACTTCTGGCTCCTCCCCCCTTTTTGTATGTTGTTTAAAACTAATAAGATTTATTTAAAAATAATTGTTTTGAAATAAAATGCAATCCATATTTGTCAATATAATACTGAGATATTTTACCTTCTTTTCAACTTTAAAACCCATTTTATTCATCAGGTCTAGTGGCTCTTGTATTTCCATATTTTTGTAAACATCTTTGTTTTCTGTTTATTAATTTTAAAGCCCGCTAAAACCCAGTCGGTGACCCACATACATTTGGGACCATCTCCTCCAATATGTCCCCAGAAGAATGCTGAGATCAACTTGCTGGTGAACCCTGGCCCGAGGGAGGTTCATCTGTCCTTGAATAGGGCCAGGGCCTTTTCAATCTTAGCCCCAACCTGGTGGACCTCTCTGCCAAATAATATCAGGGCCCTGTGGAATCTGGTGCAATTCCACAGAGACTGTAAGGCAGAGATGTTCCACCAGGCTTTTAGCTGAGGGCAGCAACAGGAGATTAAGACTGGTACCCTTTCTTTCTTTTTTTTTTTTTTCTTCTGTGGCCCATATACCCTGCCCTGCCCTGCTGTGTGGGGACAGTGACATGACTGGCAATTGAGGTTTATATCACCATCTTGATGGGTTTTAATTTCTGTGAATATTAGTAATTTTAATTACGTATCAAGGTGGGCAATTCATAAGTTTAACAAATAAATAAATAAGGTATCAAATTCTTTCAATTTAGCCATTAATAGTTCAGCTCCCTTTAAAGGATCTCTCAAAACTAACACCAAATCATCTGCAGTCTCTTAGCTTATACGACTCTCTTTTTTTAATCTTTACACCCCCAGTCCTTTCATCATGTCTTATATTTCTATTCAGTACTTCAAGAACTAAGATAAGCAAGAGGGGAAACATTAGCCAACCTTGTCTTGTTCTTTTTTGAATCTCCCATGGTTTTGTTAAGACTCCATTAACAATCATTTATGCTTCCTGTGAGGTGTAGATCAATTGCACCTATTTTATAAAGTTCTCTCCAAAATGCATATCTTCTAGAACGCTAAACAGAACAGTTCAGACTTTATTTGCATCTATAAAGAACAATGTGGCTTGTTTCTCATTATGTTTTCCCAAATACTACAAAATGTTTAACATAATTCCGACATTATTCTTCAGCTACCTTTTAGGTAAAAACCTGCATTGGTCTTTGTGGATAAATTCTTGCAAAATTATTTTTAAGCTTTCAACAAAAATCATTGTAAACAACTTATAACCATTATTCAGTCATGATATCCATCTACAATTTCTTGTCAAAAATAAGTCTTGCTCATCTTTAGGTAGTAAAGTTATGTCGGCTTCTTCCATGTCTGTGGCATCTTTCCTCCCTGTAAGATAGAGTTCATAATATAGCGATTATAAGTTGTCTACAGTGATTTTGTGGAGGTTGTAAAAATTGTAAAGGATGTAAAATTTCATCTTCAAAACACTTGTCGATCTGGCCTGGGAACCTTTTCTGGTTTAATTTTTTTTTAATAGCTTCCACATCATCTCTTATTGTTATAGGTCCATTCATAATTTGTCTTTGTTCTTCTGAAATCTTGGATAAATTTTGTTTTCTGATTTGTCTATCTTTGCTGATGATACACCTTGACCTTTATATAAATTAGAGTAATAATTATAAAATATTTTTGAAGGCATTATCTCATTGTAAGTTTAATATCATTTTCTTTTTTTTTCTTTTTTCAGTTTATATACCAACCTTTTTCCTGGTTTATCTGCAAACTCAAAATTTCTTTGTTTTACATAGTTCAATTTTATTTCCATTTCTCGTATTCTTAGCATAGATAACTGTTGTTGTAAAATTCTTATTTATTGGGATATATTTAAATCCCCAGGAGAGATTTTTAATTCATCCTCTTTTCTTTTAATCTCATCTAATATATTTTGCATTTTATCTTGTCTCTTCTTCTTAAGTTCAGAAATATGTTGCATCAAATGACCCCTGATAAAAACTTTACTTTCATCACTGACCATTCTCAAATCAGTGCCTTTATATAAATTAATTTCAAAAAATCTTTTTAATTTTCTCCTGCAATCTTCAACAACTGCTTCTTTTTGTAACAGTGCTTCATTTAATCTGAATCTAAAGGTATTAGATTTTCTTCTATAAACCAAATTTACAGGGTTGTGATCTGAAAAAGTCTTAGGTAGAATTTCTACTTTAGAAACCTTAGTAACTAGATCTCTAGAAATCCAAATCATATGTATTCTTGAAAAGGACTTATGTCTTTCTGAAAAGTAAATGTACTCTCTTGAACTACCATTTTTATGTCTGCATATATCAACTAAACCCACACTGACCATCAAATAATAATAATAATAATAAAACTTCTGGTAATTCACCTTGTGTACATTTAATCAGTTTTTCAGGGAGTCTATCCATTTGTGGTGAAATTACGTCATTCTAGTCCCATACCAAACTTTCATATCCATAAGTTGTTTGTAAAACATCCATTTATCCTCATTTGGGGCATAAATTCACAACACCATGGCCTTAACTCCATGTACCTCCACAAATCTGCCATGATCATCCATCAATATCAATTTTAATTTTAATTGAGATTTAAAATGCAACACAACTTTATATATATATTTTTTCTTTTTAGTACTTGCCCAAGTTCCAAAGAATTGATTCTTTTGAACTCTGGTGCTGGAGAAGACTTTTGAGAGTCCCTTGGACTGCAAGGAGATCAAATCAGTCAATCCTAAAAGAAATCAACCCTCACTGTTCCCTGGAAGGCCAGATACTGAAGCTCAAATATTTTGGCCATCAAATGAGAAGGGAGCACTCACTGGAGAAGACCCTGATGCTAGGAAAGATTGAAGGTCAAAGAAGAAGGGGACAGCAAAGGATGAGATGGTTAGACAGTGTCATCGATGCAACAAACATGGAATTGAGTTAACTTCAGAGGATGGTGGAAGACAGGAGGGCCTGGCGTGATCTGGTCCATGGGGTCATGAAGAGTCAGACTCGACTGTGCGACTGAACAACAACAAATAAATTTTTCACCCAAAGTGTTTGGGCCAAATATTTTATATCCTCCCCCACCCCAATATGGGTGTTTTGCAAAATAATAATAATAATAATAATAATAATAATAATAATAATAATAATAATAATAATAATAATAATAATAATAATAATAATAATAATAATAATAATAATAATAATAATAATAATAATAATAATAATTATAATGTTTTGTTTTAACTATTTCCAAATAATGCAATTTTTATATCCTTTCCCCCCATATGGGTGTTTTGTGAATAATAATAATGATGACAATGATGATGATGATGTTTTATTTTACCTTTTTCAAATAATGCATTTTTGGTGTGCACTGTTTAAGAGAAAACCTAATTGGAAGACATTCAATAACAAAAAGATAAGTTAATGACTCAACTGTGTGACCTCATTGGTATGGTGATTTGATGGGAAGCTGTGGAAAGCAAATCTGGTAAAGCCACAGAAACTTCTATTTTATTGTGCCTGTTTGTTAGACAGTGCTTTGCCTCTAGACTTTAAGCGATAGCACCTACTAGGAAAAGAAGATGATCTGTAGATCTACGCTCTGAAAAAGTTAGTTACACCTGAGTTGCCTTGGGAAAGTGAGTAACTGTTAAACTATGAAGCCCGCAATGTAGATAAACCCTCTCTTTCAGTCTAAACTGCCTTATAGAATCTGTGAGAGGCAAATGGAATAACCTGAAACAAACCACACTGAACTTCATAGAGACGAGGATAGACATTGAAAAGTGATACACAAACAGAGGAGAAACTACAACAGGAGCTATTACAACACAGAAGTCGCCACCTCGACCCATTTCCCTTGGCAAAACACACCAAGGAAAAGTGTTAAAGGTAAATATTTTAATTGGCAACATATACAACAGCTTTCTAGCACCAAACTGACCCTAGCAGAATTAAAACTGGAAGGAAGTTAGTTTTCAATTGAATATTGTTCAGGGACAATCTTTCTGGAAAGGAATGTACGAAATGGGATCATTGTTCATTGAGACAATTGTAAAAATGATTCTGTCCAGCATTATGAAGGTGAAAGAACAAGCATTCCATTCACACACACACAAACAAAACACTACTGTACTAATGCTCCACTATATGGTAAGGGTTTTTTTTATTGCTTTTTTTTAATCCATCCTTTTTGTTAGCACCCTCTCATTCTTAGTTGTTGATATCATACACAATTTGTTGAGTTGCTATAGCAATCCCTATAGGCGTGCCAAATAGAAGTGATGCACAATTATTCCCCTTGAATGGTTCAATTTGACATAGTGCACCCCCTATGGAGAGAATGCAGATACCACACCATTGTTTACTAGCTTTTCCATTAGGCTTTTGATGCAATTGATATCAACATTTTCTTTTTTTTTTTACAGATGTGGGGATTCAGAAGAAATAATAAGAGCCCTGAACGTTGAACAAAAAGAAAACTAAGCATTCCGTACTTTGAAATTCGGTCTTTACTCATTATACATTTCCCCCTTTTCTTCCTGTGTTTCTGCTTGAAATAGATTAAGGAAAGAGAAACTCCAGCCATTTTCTGGTACAGAGACTACAATCAACAGATGAATAGGATGCTGTTGTAAAATAGTGTAACACACACCCCCCCTTACAAAACAGGAGGTGCACATAGACCAAGAAAACAATAAAAATGTGCATTGGATTTCTTACTGGGAAGAAGCAAATGGTTAAATAAAGCTCTTTACATGCCCCGTTGTCATCTGTTATGTTCTTCAGGAAAGCCCTGGCTTTATCTTTCAGCAGAGAATACTTCTGGTAGCGATGCATGTTGGGCGATAAGGCAATATATAAGCTGTCCTGCCTGTGAACACAGAATCATAGAATCATAAAGTCAGAAGCCCCCCCCCCCTGACCATATAGTCCAATCCCCTACTCAGTGAAGGATTGGCCTAAATCATCATCATCATCATCATCATCATCATCATCAGTTCAATTTATACCCCACCCTATCCCACAAGTGGGCTCAGGGCAGCTTACAACCTGCAGTCCATAAATCAGTAAAATCAATAAAACGATTGACGGTGCGATAGACAATATCATCAAACCCCATGCCTCATATCAGGTGAATATAGGTGTTCCTGTGCTCGATAATATTATCTGACAACAGGCACTGGGAAAGGGGCCATAAACGCAAATCATCCGAGAAAAGTGTTTGTCCGACCACCGCTTGAAGACTTACAGTGAGGGGAGCTCAGCACCTCCCCAGGCAGCTGATTCCACTGCTGAACTACTTTTACAGTACAAAAAAATTCCTAATATCCACACAGTATCTTCCCACCTATAATTTAAACCCGTTATTGTGAGTCCTATCCTCTGCTGCCAACAGGTGCAGCTCCCTGCCCTCCTCTAAGACTCAACTTTTCAAATACTTAAAGAGAGTGATCATGCCCCCCCCCCTGACCTCCTCTTCTCATGACTGAACATTCCCAAGTCCTTCAGCCTTTCTTCGTAGGGTGTGGCCTCCAGGTCCCTGATCATCTTTATCATTCTCTTCTGCACCCGCTCCATTCTGTCCACATCCTTTTTGAAGTGAGGCCTTCAGAACCACAAACAGGACTCCTGGCATAGCCTGACCAATGCTGTTTCATGTACTTAATATAGGTTATCCCCATTTTGGGATATATTATTTTATTTATTTTATTTAAAACATTTTTATGCCCCCTTTCTACCCAATCAGGCTCCCCAATGCGGCCAACATGAAAACATTACTTACTCCCAGAACTCATCTTTCTACAACATAATCAGGATCCTTCGATCCCCAGAATTAGAAGGGACCTCACCGAGAGCCCATTAACAGCTGCCAAAACTGTGTTAGCAACATATTGGAAATCGCCTTCATTACCATCTATAGATATATGGTTTTCAAAGATTTGGTGATCATCTGATGATGGAGAAAATCACCGATAAGCTACTTCAGTCAGATCTCTACCCCAGGAGAACGTCATTCAAAGAGAAATGGTTTCCCTTTTTGGAATACGTACTCATGGAAGATCTACTACATTCTAATCCAATATACCGAGAAATGCTCTCACTTTAACCTGGTTCTCTTTCTCATCTTAATTCATTTACTTACTGTTATTATTTTTTTATTGCTACCTTTTCTTTTATCCTCTCCACAGGTGTAGAGTCTAGTGATCTTAATCACAATACCCCACGCAGTACACCACTCCACACAAACTCAGCAGTCGCAAGGCAATCTTATCACAACAAACAGACAATGCTTTATTTTTTTCTGATCATATTGTCAACTAGTGAAAAAAATATATGCATTTAAGATTAGATGATGAATTATTAGTCATACCAGATGTAGCAAGTTTGATGTTAATATTAACTCATAACCTTGATTTTTCTCTGAACGTTGACATATATGAATATCAGTCTCTTCCTGTTGATCATAAATTCTTTATACATCAATAAAAACATTTTTTTTAAAAAACATGAAAACATTAAAAGATCTGAGCAATTAAAAACATCTACAATTATAAAATAATTCAATAAAAGCACATAAACATATAGAACCAATAATCATTATGAAGGGCATGCCAAACGAAACAAAAGAGTCTCCACCTGCTTGCAGAAGGCACCTATAGAGGGAGAAAAATGAAACTCCCTGGGGAGGGAGTTCCAAAGATATTTTCTCCCTGAATGTCTGCAATACTCCCCCCCCACCATGCCTGCCAGGCAAGGAAAATATTTTGGAAAGTCAGTAGAGTGTTGATTAAACTAGTAACATTTCTAGGTGAAGTTATGCACATACTGAGTTTGGATAAACAGATGAAGTGAGCCATTCCTGTCATTCCTCTTGGGTTCTTCCCTCCAATTGAGTTTGACAACTACAGTCACTATTCTCCAGGCAGTGGTCTGGCGAGCGAAAGTACATTTTCCCACACAAACTGCCCTCCTCATGGAAAATATGCAGCACCCGCCCCATTTCTTTCTCTCATGTACACAATTTTCAAAGCTTCCCCCCCCTTATAAACTGAAACTGTGACTAATCTTTTGCTACACCTAAATTAAAATTTTTCAGTATGGCAGTGATGTTCAAACAGCTGTCAGTTTGGCTGACATCCTGTTCACCAGTCATGGACAAGGAGCTGATTTTTTGACAGTCAAATTGTACATCAATTGGTTTACGGCGGTTCAGCAGGTTGTTTCATTGTATCCCTTCCAGAAAGTGGAGCACAGCACAACTATTGCTTTGCACCTGAACACTCTCCCACAGTCCTCTTCCTTGTCTTTGCTGCACAGTTGCTGTAGTTGGTAGGCAAATCTTTAAATAAATAATCAGATCAGTCAGAAATTATATAAATCAGTCATAAACAAACACTGGTGGCAATCACACGCGTGAGATAACACCAGGGTGGGGGGAGCAAGGCTATTTCCTCCAGAGGAATTTGACTCACAGTTGCATGATCACACAGTCCTTTGAAGCTGCGAGGGCAGCCCACCACTGCGTGATCAGTCACAACCACAGGTGAGTCGGGTGTGGGTTTTTTTTGCCATTTGTTCCCAATGCACTTAAACAAGGAATCGATGAATCACATCTCAGCACTGATGGCTCCCTATGGAGTGTGTGATGATGCGCATACTGAGAAGGGGAGAAAAAAACAATGACACAGAGTTGGGATGGCCTGATCAGACCATCCCGACACCATGAGATCATGCTGGAGCGATCAGACAGCGGAATGTCCATCGGTGGCCCATAGCAACCCGTTTACTACTGGACTTTCCCTAGTGTCTTTTTACTCCACTTCTGCAGCAGTGCAAAACTGGTTGCCGATGGGTGCGGGGTGCTTCCCAGATGTTTGTGTCTGATCACACCCTTTAAATCCACCCAGCATTTGCGCCTATGGCACAGCTACTTGTGCGTGTGATCACACCCAATGTCTTTTTTTAAAAAAATCCCATCTTCACCTATGTAGTTGTGAGGAGTCTATGCCTGGCCTCGACTTGACCCCATCCCAGCTGCCCAAGCTCAGGGGGCCTGACTCAACTATATAAGGAATGCCAAGAGAGAGAAGGAGGAGCTGGGACCCAGGCAGATTGCTCCAATAGAGCCAAGGATGTGGATGGGAACCAGGCAGGAGCATAGAGAGGTGCAGTCGGAAGGCAAGGCTGAGCCTGGAATAAAGGAAGGCCAGAAAGGGACTAAGAAACAGCCCTGAGCAGCCAGGAAAAGGAAGGAGGCAGGCAGGGAAGACTTCCCTTTCCTTTTATAGTCTCCTGGGTGGAGCAGGTGAAACGGAATTGAATACAGGTCAGGTTGGGGGTGGAGCCAGGGAATCTCATCAAAGGAAAGGCATCAAGCTCTGGCTGGGGAGGAAAGGAAGGACTGAGCTACAGAGGTAGATGAGAGGGGGGTAACCACAAAGAGTGGGGAAGAAAAACTAAACCAACTGTTATTTATCTGGTATACATAAATAATGGAGCTTGAATCTCACTCCTACCTAGGCCTGGTATCCAAAAGAACAAACTCTGATTGGCTACTCTGTGTAGCAGGCCAATCAGGATGCTAGAAGGTTATGGAGGGAAATAAACGTATTGGTTGTTATGTTACTGTTTTGATTGGTTATTTATGCAACAAGGGGTGTGGCTATGCCAGCCCGGATAGTTTAAAAGAGGGCCTGTTGCTCTCCTGTGTTTTGTGTTGTTTCCTACCTTTGTAAGTAAAGCTGAATCACTGTTCATGAGCTGCTGCCTTAAGTCTCTTGCTTAACACCAACCAACCAACCAACAACCTCCAAAGGAAGTTTAGAAAACTAGCTAAGGGTCAAAAGTTAAAGACATCAATACATATAGACAAAAGCACACATGTTTATTTCAAAAAAGTCTTAAAACCTTGTAGGGGGCCAAATAAAGCCACATAAAATAATCCAAGTGACAAATGTGCAAAAAGAACCACATATCACCTGATGTGTTTTGGCCCGCAAGAGTCTTCTTCAGAGGTCAAATAGTACAGAATACAACACGCAACAAAGTCCCTGTTACACTCGTAAGGCAGTAAACAATGGATATAGGACCGAACATGGAATGATGTATGGAGATATATATATATATAGATATATATATATATATATATATTTGAGTAATATTAAATTACCCAGATGAAGAATCTCATCCAATATTAAAAAAATGCATATTTTACTGTACCCTAATTTAATATTTTTTGAGGGGTAGTTTTTCTTCTAGATGGAAGCCTCAGAAATGTTGCCTAGACCAGAGGTTCCCAGCATGGTGCCTGTGGGCGTCATGGCACCTGCTGACACCTTCCTTGGTACCTGCCAAGGCTTTTTTTTAGGAAGTGGGTGAGGCTGGGTGGGGCACTTACCAGCAAGGCTTCTGATTGGCCATCGAAGATTTGATTGCCCATACAGATGTTGCTTTGGCCGCAGCTGCCACCACAGCAGGAATATCTTCCCTGTGTGACTGAAGGCAAGCTGTGGCAGCCATTTTGTGTCTAGCTCCATTCCCCACAGCAGCCATTTTGGGCAGCCATTTTGTGGCTGCGCCTGCCATGCTGTGTCAGAATTCCAAAGCTGCGTAAAGGTTCAAGAAGACTGGGGACCCCTGCCTTAAACTTTTCTGATACCTCCAGGCCCCTTTTGTAACAGGAACTCCTTTTCATATTAGGCCACTTACCCCTGATGTAGCCAATCCTCCAAGAGCTTACAGTAGCCCCTGTAAGAAGAGCTCTGTAAGGTCATGGAGGATTGGATACATTAGGGGTGTGTCACTCAGGCCTGTAGTTACAGTGGGGCATTTCGAGGCCAGGCCCCCTGACTTCCTGCCAAGGCCCCCTGACTTCCATCCAGGCCCCCTGGCTCTCTGGGCCACCTGGAGGACTCCCCACCACCGTGACTTCGCCAGGCATAGCTTGTTCCCCACGTAGGGAAGCAGAGTATGAATGCCGCAAAAGTGAGTTTTATTTTTTTTATGTTTATTTTTTTTTTATTTTATGACAATAGTGCCCCTGACTTATTTAAATGCCCCCTGAATGACAAAATCCTGGCTATGGGCCTGATGTTGTCTAATATGCAAAGGAATTCCTGCTGCAAAAAGAGCCCCGGATACCTCTTCTTGGAAGGTTTCCAATTTGGGGGCATCCTCCCCAAGCTGTTTCAGCTTCCGTGTGTTTCTTTCAAATACCCATAGATGTGTCAGCATCTCGTTTGGAAAGCCCGGCACACATTACCGTTAAAGTGATTCACCCATTAGCATTTTTATTTTACATTTCCTGAGAGTCAACTCAGCCCGGCCTAGACTCGGGAATTAGTTTTGATTCCCCTCCCTCTCCCAGACTGTATAGCTCATGAAAGAAAATGGTGCAGGGAGGGAAATACACATATGAACTTTCTTGTGTTTCCTTAGATTAAATTAAACAACAGGGGTGGAAAAAAATGAAAATGCTAATGAAATAGGCTGCTGGGCTCTGATAAGTGACTCCGAGCAACTTCAAATGTTTCCATTAGAGTAAATCACTCCTTTCTTATGCTGTTGACATGCATTATCTATTCAGCCACTGCAACATGGTGCCCTTTTTGTTCCGTGCCATGTTGCTCCAGCCTGCAAAAAAACCCGCAAGTCATTGTTCCTGCTCAAAACAATGAAACTCACAAGTTACAAGTGGCCTTGGCTTGAATGCATAATCTCCAGACAGTGCACAGGCTGTTGCGCCCCCTCCCACTGTGCCTCGCTGCACATAGAGGGGACTGGATGCCAAACGGCAAGGAAAACAGCCATTTTGCATTCTACGAATCCCTCCTCCCCTAACCGAACTTACTAATTGAAGATTAGCAATTAGTGTCTGGGAAATGATCGAGACAAAACCAGAGGGAAATAAAGTGTCAGGAAATGACAATGAAATAATAGTTTAATTGGGGAGCACATGAGGAAGGGGGCCAATGAAAGAGGTTATTATTATTATTATTTTTTTAATCAGAACTATATTGCAAGCACATTGTTTTAAATAATGGAGAGACACACAATCGCTTGTTCGGAATGGGATTCCATTGAGACAGAATGTTCGAGCATATATAAACTGGTAATTAAGGAAAGGACTTTTAATAATCAACAAGCCAAGGGCCACCAGATGGGTACTTTCTCTGTTGTTAACTACAGGTGAAGCAGTGACACGTATCTTCACTAGGTTCCAAAAATAGTAACAGAATGCACATTAGTCCAGCCCTGACTTGGGTAGCCCAAGCTAGACTGATCTCATTGAATCTCAGAAGCTAAAAGAGGTTCAACCCTGGTTCGGATGCGGAGGGGAGACCACGAAGGAAGTCCACAGTGTCTTGCTTTGAAAACCCCATGAGGGAGCAAAAACAAAAATAGCATTAATCCAGGATGTTTTCTGAAATCCTCCTCATCTGGACATAGCCCTGGAATCTGAAGAGCCAGCCTGGTGTAGTGATTCACAGGTCAGACTAGAATCTGTGAGACTAAGGTTCGAGTCATCACTCCGCCAATGGGTGAAGGCTTTCTCGAAAGTAGCCCTGTCAGTCTACTACAGCCTCACAGAGGAGATCAGACAGTTGCCTTACCTCAAAGGGAATGTAAAAAGAGGTGTGTGTGTTTTTATTTTTTAAAAAATGAGCATTTGATGTAGGCAGGGGTTACAGCTGTTGATTTTATTGTTATTGGTTTGCAGATGGGAAAGGGGGGCAGCATTACATGTTTTTAATCTGGTGAGATAAGACTGTGAATCACCTCAAGTTCTGAAAGGGAGAATGAGCAGTACCACCTATCTATCTATTTGGAATAATGTCCATTGTGGAAATAAATACAACAAGCTCTAGAAAGAGGGTCTGGGAGAGTGCTCCGGCCTTGGGCATTCAGCATCAATTTGCTGTGGCAACCTCTGCAGGGTATAATGACCACAGGGTTCACCATTTTCTCTAGAGGAACTGATCTCTGCTACCTGAAGAGTAGTTGTGATTTTGAGTGACCTCCACCACTCACCTGGAGATTGGCAACAATGTTTCCCCAGATTGGCAACAATGGTTCTCCAGGAGGAAAATGGCTGATTTGGAGGGTGGAGTCTATGACACTGTGCCTGTCTGAGATCCCACCCCTCCTCAAACCCCACCCTCTCCAGGCTCCACCCCTCAAGTCTCCAGGAATTTCCCAACCTGGAGTTTGCAAATCTATCTCCTTCTCAACCAAGCATCAACCTGCCGTTATCTGCCCCTCACTCTTCAACTTTCCATCTCCCCCACACACATACCTGCAGCCTCTACCATGCTCTGAAGCCCTGACTGCCATGTCACATTGTCATAGGAGGGCCATCTCAGCAGAGTATAAGGACACAGAGTCCACCATTTTCTCCATGGAAACTGATCTCTGCCATCTGGACAGCAGTTGTAATGCTGAATGCTCTCCAACCCTCACCTGAAGATTGGCAACAATGGTTCCTCAGGAAGAAAAGTACATTTTTTAATCTGCAATGGGAACCAAAGCAGCTTACATCATTCTCTTCTCCCCCTTTTGACTAACAGAACAACCCTGTGAGGTAGGTTAGGCTGAAAGTCTGACTGGTCCAAAATCACCCATTCAGCTTCCACAGCAAGAATCTGGGTCTAGCAGACCATGCTCTGAAGTGCTGACTGCTACACCTAGGGTAGTCATCCTCCAGCTTAGCTTCCAAAATCTGACCAGATCAGGATAACCTGGGACATCAATGTCAGAATAAATACAGGTGGTCTGAAGCAGTAGAACAAATTTAGAGTCCAGTGGCACCTTTAAGACCAACAAAGTTTTATTCAGGGTATGAGCATTGAAAAAATGTGCATGCACATGAAAGCTCATTCCTTGAATAAAACTTTGTTGGTCTTAATGGTGCCACTGGTCTCTATGGTCAAATCTGCATTTGTCTTTTCCACCAGCGTCCCAGCCTTCTGATTCCGTCTTCAAAAAATCTTTCTACATTTGCTTTCATTTTCACATTCAACAGTGCTAGCATACTTTTGCATGTCTGCATAAGTTTATCGACCTATCGTGGAGGCTCCACTGTCATTGCACCTCCACGCCGCTTTAAATGAATCTTCTCAAAACAACTCTTCAAACAAGCATAGAGAAAGATGGTGTCAAAGCAGCACGAAACTGATTTAAAATGCAAATGCAGATTCGACCTAAGTTTTGTTCTAATGCCAGGATAAGTTATACATAATGTATACCAAACTGTTTTTTCCACTTGTGCAGGATATTATCCATGCAGTTTCTGGGCATGATAGGAAAGAAGAAGAAGAGATTGGATTTATACCCTGCCCTTCACTTGGAGTCTCAGAGTGGCTTACAAACTCCTTTCCCTTCCCCTCCCCACAACAGACACCCTGTGAGGTAGGTGAGCAGAAGTCTATTAGCCACAGGGTATAGATAGGAACTCTCAGTCTGGGGCAGGTGATGAACTCTATTCTTGGTGCTGGAGGGGGCAGCAGTGGGAGGGCTTCTAGTGTCCTGGCCCCACTGCTGGACCTCCTGATGGCACCTGGTATTCTTTGGCCGCTGTGTGACAGAGTGTTGGACTAGATGGGCCATTGGCCTGATTCAACATCGGCTTCTCTTATGTTCTTATGTTCTTATCTGGGGTTGAGATAATTCTGACACAAACTGCTCTTTCAGGAACAGCTGTGCCAGAGTTTGTGACTGACCCAAGGTCACATCAGCAGGTGCAAGTGGAGGAGTGGGGAATCAGATTAGAGTCCGTGCACTGACACTGCACAAGATTTTGCACAAATAGAACTGTGCTAAGTCAATTTATGTTTCCACCTGTGCTGGATCAAGGCCATTATATTTTAAAAAGTTACATTTCATATCAAATCCAGTTTCTGGAGTTATATTTCTCACTCTGTTTCTTTGGAAAGCTACGATCTGATCATTTCAAAGACCTAGCATTGATTTGGTCATCAAAGAGCCAGTTTGGTGTACTGGTTAAGAGTGGTGGACTCTAATCTGGGAGAACCAGATTTGATTCCCCACGCCTCCACATGCAGCCAGCTGGGTGACCTTGGGCAAGCTGCAGTTCTCTCAGAGCTGTTCTCTCATGAGCAATTATCTCAGAACTCTCCCAGCCCCACCTACCTCCCAGGGTGTCTGTTGTAGGGAGAGGAAGGGAAGGAAATTGTGAGACTCCAAGTGAAGGGTGGGGTATAAATCTAAGCTCTTCTTCATTTCTGTTTGTGAGGCCAGAAGGAATTCTCCCCAGCTGCCCAGCTTAAAAAAGGCTTCCCTGCAGAGTACCCATCCCAATGGGATTTTACACTTGGTTATATCGAGATCCTTCCTGTATGGCATCTCAGAGATGCGCATGCACACTTATGAACAAAAGGCCACATTGAAAAAAATAACCTGGATTATTTATATACCTAGATTATTTATATGCCTCCTTTCCTGGCTCAAGTGGTTAATACACTGAACTGCAGGCTGGAAGGTCGGTAGTTCAGCAGTTCGAGACCTGAGTGCCGCATGACGGAGTGAGCTCCCGTCTCTAGTTCCAGCTCCTGCCAATCTAGCAGTTCAAAAGCAAGAAATAGTAAGTAGATAAATAGGTACTGCTTCAGTGGGAAGGTAACAGCGTTCTGTGCGCCTTGGTGTTTAGTCATGCCAGCCACATGACCAAGGAAACATCTTCAGACAGCGCTGGCTCTTCGGCTTTGAAACGGAGATGAGCACCGCAACCCTAGAGTCGGATTCGACTGGCTTTCAAGCAAGGGAACCTTTACCTTTCCATTTTAAGGAAAGTCTTCCTGACAGTTAAGAAAGTAACAAACTGCAAAATTTATTCACTGTGGTTTACTCTCAGGAAAGGATTCTTAAGACTGGCACTTGTAGCATATTCATATCATACCTAGTTTGGTACTGAATGCCCAAGCTGATCGGAGAGGTGAAACCTTGGTAGACATTCATGTGTCATGTTACTAAGAGATGCTTGCTGCACAAAACATTATCGATGCCCCTGGATTCTGTGCCACGGCACTGGACCGCAGAAAGTGTTGAAGCTTAGCTTCCTATCTATCACCATTCTTGGAAGATGTGCTGATGGCTGAGCATTAATCTTCATTTAACATTTGTCTGCATCAAGCTGCCTTCTACCAAGGATAACAAGCTGTGGATCTAGCTCATTGCTGTTCATTCAGACTGGCAGCAGCTCCCTCTCATCGTGGAAGTTTTCCCTTTCCTGACATCTACTTGAGATCCTTTAATTGGTGATGCCAGGAACTGAGCCCACTGAAATATAAAACCAATGCTCTGTTATGGTCACCAGCTCTAGGTTGAGAAGTTCCTGGAGATCTGAGGGTGGAGCCCAGAGAGGGTGGGTTTTGGAGAGGGGAGGGACCTCAGCAGGGTGTAATGTCTTAGGGTGTGATCACACTGGCGGCTTCCTGTGATATGTTGATGGTTGGCTGGGAAGGAAATAGGGTTGCCACTTCCGGGTTGGGAAATTCCTGGAAATTCGAGGAGTGGAGCCTGGAGAGGGTGAGGTTTGAGGAGGAGTGGGACAGGTACAATGCCATAGATTCCACCCTCCAAACCAGACATTTCCTCCTGGGGAACCATTGCTGCCATTCTCTAGGTGAGGGCTGGAGATCACTCAGAATTACAACTGCTGTCCTGGAGATAATGGTTGCTTTACAGGGTGGACTCTGATTCATTATGCCCTGCTGAAGTTGCTTCCCCTCCTGCTTGGGTCCCCACTGAGGAGGAGAATTGTACCGGTTTAAAATATTGTGAGGAATATAATCCAGGCAGCACATCCTGTTGTGGGTTACCCACGTGGCCATCCCCTAGTCAGGCATCCACATTAATGCAGTGCCTCAGCCACGGAGCACACTGAAAAGTCATTTTTTTTTAAATGCAGGTGGGTGCATATGCGCTCATGCGCATGTGTGCATATAGACAAAACTCCCAAAACCCCACCCAGTGGCAGAAGAATAATTCTAAGCAGGTCTGCTTCAATTCAGTTCTTTTATTCAGCCAACAACCGGTACAAGTCAAGAATAAAAGCTTTACAATGATGTCATTAGAAAGTAAAATTGGTCCGATCTATTGGCAACAATTAAGTTTAACTTTCAGCTTGATATCCCACTCGAACCTCCGAAGTGGTCTCTGAGCAGCTTACAGTTACTCTATTATCCCTATCTAAGGCCGCATATATAGTCGGGGGGGGACTGCCCTACCAGCACCCAGTGGAGTATTGTTCTTTCCATCTTAGATCGAATCGGCTTGGCGTCTGGCTCCCATTCTTTCGCCTTTTCCCCAGATTGGCAGGCCCATCCGGCATGTGGTTTCAATGTTAGTGCGGCTCTGGCTCTGTCCATTGGCTCTGCCGCGCCTGCACCTCCACACTCCCCTGCGCCTTCCTGGCTCCGCCCTCCGTCGACACTTGATTCTCACCTGGTGCTATGTCCAGTCGCCATCTTGCCGCTTGCTCGCTTCGCCGCTGTTGCCACCGCCGCCGCCGATGCTCCACAACCCCCCCAAGGGGGGGGGGTGCTCCCTGCCACCTAGGGCAGGTACCCATTTTATCTACTCGCATTTTTATTATAGCTTTCGAACCGCTGGATGGGCGGGAGCTGGGACTTGGGCCAGGTGCTCACCCTGGCCACGGCGAGTTTCGAACAGCCACAATTGCTGTTCGTAGATGTTACCAGTAGGCATTTTTAACCGCCTGCGCCACCGCTCCCTATCAAGCTGAAAGTTAAAAATCACTTGTGATGCGGTGCCTTTTAACTTGGCTGCAAGTCATCCTATGATGCGGGTGAGTATGCCTGGGGAACACCTGACAAATGTGGTTGTGTGGCTGCATCCGTTTAATCCAGAGAGAGGGGAGGGACGCTTCTGTTGGGTCAAACTGCTCGTGTGATCACGCTCATGGTGCTCTCCTTCCAAAGCAGCCATTTTCTCTGGGTGAACTGACCAATGTTCCCTCTAAGCTGTGGAGTCTTCTGAGCAAAAATCCTACTTTGTGAGCTCCCAGCATTAAAGTTGTGAGCGAGCGATTTGGCTGCTGCATAAATCAGTTTGCTCTGGAGCCCTCCTTCCTGAGTGGAGACAAAAATGTGTGAGCCGGAGGCTAAAAACCTTGTGAGCTAGCTCACACAAATTCAGCTTAGAGGGAACACTGGAACTGACCTCTCTTGCCTGCAGACCACCTTCCCCTTCCCCGGATCCAGACCACCTTCCCCTTCCCCGTTCCAGCCCGTTTGAAAACTGCAAACCGAAACCGGAAGCCTGCCCCCCAGACTTCTGTTTCATTCCGCTACAGTAAGACGAACACGGCTACATCCCTGGCGTTCTTCTTTGAAAATGCAACTTCGACGCCTCTTTCGAAACAAAGCAGTGATTCCACAAAGGAACTTCCTAAAACATTTCTAAATTCCACCAAGCCTCATCAACTGAGGCTGCAATAAAACACACACACACGTATACACACTACTTTGAGAATGTCATTGGTTTCAGAAGGACTTACTCATGAGTTGGTAGGTTTAGTCTTGGAGCCTTAGTGTTATTGAGACTGACTGAGTGAAACTGAGTGTGTAATTAAATTTATTCAGCCAATGAAACAGGCCTTTTTCTAAACAGGCATGCCTGGGGAGGGGGAATGTTTGGGCCCTGATAGGTGCTTGGGTGGGCACAGCCTCTCTCAACCGAATCTCCTCCAGCTCATTTAAGAAACCAGGCTTTCTGTCTTGGAGTATTATTTCCCCTTAGGGTGCTCAGGGGGTTTCAGACAAAATACACATTCACACACTCACACCATTGTCTACTTTTCACAACGCGACATTTCAAAAAATCGCAAATACCTAGAGATGAGCAGATTCCCCTCTGAGAAGAGACGAAGAGCCCTGCCAGATCATACCAGTGGTCCATCTGGTCCAGCATCCTGCCTTATGCAGTGACTAGCCAGTTCCTCTGGAGGTCCAACAACAGGGCATAGGGGCTGAGGCCTTCCCCTTGTTGGGAAAATAGGCAAAAATATTTAAATACTCAGAGTTTGCAATGGAGCTTTGCTTCACTGGAGAGGAGACATTTCTTTCTATGAAAAAACTTTATTTCTAAGGGAAGGTTTCACAAGGAAAGCTACAAAACAAAAGAGATATCTAGAACTATGTTTTCATATCTTTACAGCTACAGACACCTGGTCACACAACAATGGAGATTTGCCTTTTTCTTAACCGCTAGAAGGAAGTCAGCGGAACACAGTAACCAATGATTGCTAGTAAACAGACTTAGATTTTCCTGGGCTATCCTCCCATTGGCTCTGAGCAAGTTTCCCTTCCAGGTCAGTCTAAACAATAGAACACTAGATAAAACAGATTAACCCTATAATGACTGGAATCTAGACCTTGCAAGTCACACATTTCCAACACCCCTGATGTTGCTTCCTGGCTCTGGGATTCAGAGGATGACTGCTTTTAAACATGGAGGTTCCCTTTAGTCACCCTGGCCAGTAGCCACTGATAGACCTCTCCTCCATGAATCTGTGTAATCCTTTCCCCCATCTTAAATCTACAGCCCATTGGCTTAACTGGATACTCTCATGTTCTAGTACAGCATTTTTAACTGTTCTGTGGGTTTACTTTGCCATTCTTCTGATTTCTAGTTTAACAATGTGGATTTTTTGGACTGATTCTGGAACTGGAGATCTTCAGGTTGCCATTACTTTAGTTAATTAGTATCCCCCCTTTCTATGTGTTCAATATCATACCTGTTAAGTAAACACTGCAAAAATCATAACATGGCCATGATAGAAAGCCTGAACACATGGAACTGCCTTCTACTGAATCAGATGACTGGTCCACCAAAGTCAGTATTGTCTACTCAGGTCCTGGTCAGGCCGGCACAATTTAAGCCGCCAGAATGCTGTCAGACACAGCGGTGGCGGATCGGGGTTTTGTGTGTGGGAGCAAGTTTCTGGCACATTGCAACATAGCAAGAGGAGCACACTTGCATGATCACATGTAGGTATTCCGTCGAGAGCCCATAGCAAACTGTTTGCTAGTAGTCTTTCCCAGGTACTTTTTAACACCGAATCTTCGGCCAGATGCTACGGGTTGGCGACAGCTGTGCTACACTTGCCAGATGTGTCCTTGTGATCGTGCCTGTATACTCCACCCAGCATTCATGCCTCTCCCATGGCAAGTTCCGCGTGTGACCGGACCCTCAGACTACCAGCAGCTCTGCAGGGTCTCTGGCTGAGGTCTTTCACATCACCTACTACCTGATTGTTTCAACTGGACATGCTGGTGGGTTGGATCTGGGACCTTCTGCATGCCAAGCAGATGTTCTACCACTGAGCCACAGCCCCTCACCTAATGAAACTGGGACCTTCTACATGCAAAGCAAATGTCACTGATCTAGGATTGCTAGCTCTGGGTTGGAAAATACCTAGAGACTTTGGAGGTGGATCTGGGAGGGGAGGGGCCTCAGAATGGTACAATACCATAGAGTCCACCCTTCAAAGCAGCCATTTTCTCCAGGGGAGCTGATCTCTGTTAGCTGGAGATCAATTCTAAAAGTGGGATATCTCCAGACCCCACCTGGAGGCTGGCAACTCTACCCTGATCTTCCTTTTAAAAAGTTGACTGGACATCCTGATAATCATCTTGTAGTGTTCCTGCAAAGTTTTGTGTTTCCCCCTGTGGTTTTCAATCCATATGAGATCTTTCAAGGAGACCTTAAAGAGTTTTGGAGTTGGATGTCATCAATATGTTGATGAGTATCATACAGAGTTGCCAGGTCTGAGTTGGAAAATACCTGGAGACTTT
Source organism: Gekko gecko (assembly GCA_029375565.1). Taxonomy (NCBI): domain Eukaryota; kingdom Metazoa; phylum Chordata; class Lepidosauria; order Squamata; family Gekkonidae; genus Gekko; species Gekko gecko. The sequence continues at coordinate 162,786,963 of JAPDNY010000004.1, read as the reverse complement.
GGGGATGGATGCAGGAGAGGGTGGGGTTTGGGGAGGGGAGGGGCCTCAGCATGGTACAATGCCATAGAGTCCACCCTTCAAAGCAGCCATTTTCTCCAGGGCTGCACCCCACCAATGTTCACTGTGAAAAAAATTGATCCAAGTCCATGTCCACACAGGTAAGTTCCAGCCACAAATGGACCACAGAGACTCAAATAAGGTTGCACCCCACCAATGTTCACTGTGAAAAATTGATTCAAGCCCATGTCCACACAACATTGGTGGGGTGTAACCTTGGTTGAGTCACTGTGGTCCATTTGTGGCTGGAATCTTCTCCATGGGGGCTGATCTCAGTCAGCTGGAGATCAGTTGTAAAAGTGGGAGGTCCCCAGGCCCCACCTGGAGGCTGGCCACCCTAGTATCATATTTCCTTTGCCTAAACATCCAAAGGCTCTCTTGTTCTTGAACTCAATACTATTTGTATGGTTTGGGGCTCTGGTCAAATAATGAGAGAACAAACTGAAATGGAATCCAGGCAAGAGAGAAGTGAGGTTTGTGGCGGCAGCAGGTGTCTTTGAGAGACAGAGTGAATCTGGGTAAACATGCAAGATCACATCCAAAGGTAATGGGCACTCCTGGCCTCATCCCTGTTTTTGTTTGTTTGTTTGTTTGTTTGGTTGAGGAACAGGTCACTAAGAGGGTCTTTCATCTGTGACTAATTTGTAAACATTCTTCCCCTTGGTCTCTGTTGATCGAGATATGCTGATTCATGCTGGGGCAGTTTTAGCCAATGGGCAATATGGGCAGCTGCCCTGGGCCTCATGCTTGGGAGCGCAACTGTCCAAGGCCCCGCCCTATCTACAAGGGAGGAGGTAAAAGAAGAAAAAGAGCCAGCTTCCCCTTCCACCACTCACACTCATCCCATTTGGGTCAACGTGCCAACGGATCCTGTTTCTACTGAAAGGGTTAAATCAGCCTTTGTTGACCTCAAGGGCAATGGAGATGGTTACTTATGGGCTATGGTTTTGTGTTTTAGCTACAGGTGCAATATACCTCTAACACTGGATATTATGTATTCTGATTGTTAAGAGCCTTGAGCAAAGGTAGAGGCGGGATATACCTTTTCAAAATAAATGAATAGCATACTACAGCATCATAAGGCCAGAATTCAGCCTCTTTTTTTTTTTTTTTTTGGTGAGGAGGGCTGTATAATGTGTAAATTAAAGGATCCAGGGGGGTATTTCCACTTCCGAAACACATGCAGATGAAGCTTCCTGCTGCTGCCCGCGTGCACTGTAAATTACCATTAGCGTTGCTATCGGGAGAGGAAATTCCCACCCCCTCAGATTTCACTTCCGAAGATATAGCCATCAATTCATCTTGTTCTCTCTCTCTCTTTTCTCTTTTAAAAGAGTTCCTCTTTCATTTCTCTTAATGTATGTATTTACTTCATTTATAGCCTTCCTTTTCTCCCAGTGGCGGCCTATAGTGGCTGACAACATTCGCCCCGTTTCTCTTTGAAAAGAACGTGTGCTTTTGTCACTTCAGCCCTTGCACTTGTATTATGTAACACCCCACAGGGTGGTGTTCCAGCAGGAGGATAGGAAGGTTTCAGAAGACATTCCCTGCCTCTGAGCATCTACACAGTGAAATCCTGAAATTTTGCAAAACCTCCCTTCCTGCCCCTCCTCTATTCAAATTTCTCTTGCGATCAGATTGGAATTAATTCGATAGAGACTCTCAAGTTCCTAAAAAGAGGCAAAGCAATGGATTGTTGGATTCCACGCAGAAACTGGGTAAAGAGGAATTGATAGGATTTCTCTTAACAATGCTACCACATATGCCGTTAGATGCTTGGCATTGAAAAATGCTATCTCAAAGGGTTCTGGACAGCAATGTCAGATGGTTGTACAGCCAAGAAAGGTTCTGTGCCAGAAACGTTGTGATGTTACATGGTGATGCACAGCCATAATTTATAGCCCTTTTGGAAGGTGCTAACAAGATGTTTGAACCAGTAAAAGTCAGATTCATTGGGAATTATTTACAGTATCATGCTGAACTGAATAGGCAAGGCTAGCCTGATGTCAGGAGTCAGTCAGGGCTCGGCAACAGTGAGGACTCCTCATGAGAAGAGAAGCCCCATGTTGCCTGCCTTGAGTTAACAGAAGCTAAGCAGCAGGAAAATGAGCCACAAACAGCTGGTGCAGAACCACCAACACCCTCCGGCCCTGATTCAGCAGGTGAACATCAGCTAGCCATTCCCAGCCCACCAGTATCACCTACACCCTTAAAGTGCCACAGATGAAGGCTGAGAACAGAGCTACAGACAAGATGGCAAAGTGCATATCTCCTGGCCCAGTGCCAGCTGCTTGCTGAAAATGAAGATAAGTAGTTGCAGGATTGCTTCTTCTGAGTAACTGGTTGCGCAGTATGATGGTCCTGTCCACTTCCCTCCCTTAGAGGCAAGAATTCCCCTTCATTTTTTTTTCTTTCCCTTTACTGACTGAGCCACCCTATTAATGTGTTTTCTTCTTTGCTGAAGAACTCTGGATGTCCCACCCTGTCACAGCATGATATTTTGCCTGTTGGCTCTGCTCAGGAACCTTAAATGGCACTTGAGGCATTTTGAAATTCAGAAATAACAAACTATTTTATTTAACACAGAGGGGACAGATCAGGTGAAATCAGAGGTTGAAATTTCTGAGATAAAACCAGTTCATGCACAGACTTCAGTTCTTATGTTTCAGGCTAATGAAAGTTTCTTAAGCTATTTACAGTTACTTAAAACTTTATGTCGAAAGGTTTTTGTCCAGTGTAACCCTAAACACTCCACTACACTTTCTTTGAGTATTCTCTGACTTTTTTTGGTTTCCAGAAAGCTGGTACACTCTTTCCAGTAGCCAAACCCTTTCTCTTGAAACACCAGTACTTTTCTTGAGTTTTTAATTGACACAAGGTCTCTAAAGGCAGTTTCTAACCATACCAGATTAGGGATCTCTGCACTCTTCAAAGCTAACTCCCTGTTTGACTGGGTAGGGAATTCTCTTCTCTCTGTCTAGAAAAATCTATCTCCTTTCCTTGACCCGAATGGGAGTCTTCACCTACTTCCTAAACTTCCTTGCCAACTTTCCCCCAATTATCCTGTCTTTCCCCCAATTCTCTTGGCTGAAATCAGACTCAATTCAGTCAAGGCAGAAATCACACTGCCTCCTCAGCATGCAACCCTCTCAAGACTTTCTCTGCTTAGCTGATGCTAACCAATAAGATTTCTTGGAGCAGCCTGTCACTCAAAGCTTTCTGGCTACATGAGGAATTAAACCTTCACAGTCTTTTCTCTGTTTACACAGCACTTCTAAGCTTTTAAAAAGTGCAGTCCATCACAAAAACAATGTCCTTCATTTAGCAAGTACACACAGGAAGGTGCTTGCAGTAGACAGTCACAGCTGTGCAATTCCCTTTACCCCAGAAATGGGTCAAAGACTGATCTAACTTCTGGAAGCAAAACAAGTTCTTCCACTTAAATAAGCCTATAAAGTGGCTGCAGGGATTTATTTTAGAACTAGGTAGGTGAGCATGTGGACTCTAATATATCAATATTTTCAATTCATAAAATTGCAAGGGAAAAACAATTTGGGGTGATCATCAAAGCTAGTCTTTGAACAAACTTTGAAGGCATTTGTTGCAGTAGAGGAGATATGACCAAAGGGTCAAATTGAAACTCATGAATTGTCAGAGAAAAATGGCATGATCTTTTGAAAAAAGAGATATACACCCCTACTTTTTCACCATACATTATCATTAAGGTGGCCACACAAAATTCACCAAAATAAAAAAATTAATAGCACATTTTTACACATACAAATGGCAGGAGTTAACTGTCAACTGAGATTGTGTCAACTTTCCAGGGGAGGGGGGGGATTGCAGAAAGCTTAAAAACAACAACAGCCTTAAACACCAACTTCTCTTTCTAAAATTTGCCTAGCTGCTTGCTACAAAAGTCTTGGCTTCATTTACTAGATGAGAGCTCATCTTCCCCAGCCTTTGGATAAAATGCTTCAGTGAACTGAGTACACATCCACATGTTGGATATTGCACTATCCAAATAGTAAAATCCAGGAAGTGTGTATAGGAGGATTACAGCCCAAGTCTCACTTCTCCTGTAATCTGTTTCCCGTATCTCAGCCTCTGCATCTCATCTGGGGCAAATAATGTTGGCCTACTTTACAGTACCGTTAGTAGTGGGTGTGTGTAAGTCATGGTTGACTTCTGGCAACCCCTAGTGGGGCACGGACATTTCAGAGAGTTAGCTTATTATTGCCTGCCTCTGTGTCCCAGCCTTGGTATTCAAACTTATAGACAGAGGCTGAACAGCAAATTAACATGTAACATGATGAAGATGTTTCAAGATATGCAAAGGCAAAACTAAATAACAAGCTAAGGTTATAAGGTCAACAGTTGTTTTGATTTAATTAAGGGGGAAGGACAGCCAGACAATAAATATGTCAAAATAGGGGATAAATGTGTAAAGGTATCTTTTCAAATTTTGGGAAGTAAAATGAGACTCCCCATTCATCTCCTTTCAGGTGTGAAGGTAGTGATCCCCAACATAGCGCCCATGGGCAACATGGTGACCACCAATGGGATTGCCTAGTGCCCACATCATTCTTCCCCAAAGCATCTATTCCCCGAACCAGAGATCCAGTCATGGCTTTCGGCCCCAATAGGAGGGACTTCAAAAGATACTGGGAGAAATCACCCTTCTGTTGGACAGGAGCTCATATGTAGAAACAGCTACTTCATCATACGTGACAACTTAGCTTGGAACCCCCAAACAATCTGTGACTGTACCCATAGCAGCCATTTTACAACATTATATTTATTAATTTTTGTAAATAAAAAGAGTACATTGTATCAACACAAATATACATTCAACAATGACTTTAACATTTGGCAATTCCCTTCAAATCTAAACATCATTACTGCTTTACTCAGCTATCTTAACTTTAATAATAATAATTTAAAAATCCATATACTTCTCCGGTAAGACACACATATCATTTGCATTCACTGTTATATTAGGAAGGAAGGAAGGAAGGAAGGAAGGAAGGAAGGAAGGAAGGAAGGAAGGAAGGAAGGAAGGAAGGAAGGAAGGAAGGAAGGAAGGAAGGAAGGAAGGAAGGAAGGAAGGAAGGAAGGAAGGAAGGTGAAAAGTACTGAGACTTACTAGTGATTTCAGCTCTCACATACTTTATTAGATGAAGAACAAGACAACTGAGCCGGCTCGCAGGCCGGCTTTTATTCCCAAGTGACCCACACCCCAAACACACACACACCCGGTGATTCGCTATTTACATTGATTGGATTAACTCCTGCTCCTCCATTGGAGGGGAGTCAGGATCCACTAGTCCATTGTCCTTCGGGGCGAAGCTCAGGCCCTTCGCCTGGCCACATGGTGGACCGGTTAGAACCAGTCCAAGCACATGGCTGTCCAGAGCCCATGTTCTCCTGTGGATACATTACACCCCTCCCCCTTGGTCCGATAAACACCCGCACACATAGTCTTTCAAATAGCTGGGGGGCCGCCGCTCTCGCGTGGAGCGACGGGGCTCTGACATGGGGGAACTGACAGCCTCCCGGGCGGCTGTGGGGACTGGTGGCCGCTCTGGTGTTGGCGGGGCTGGGCTCACCATCTCGGCCGGCGTGTCATTTGCGGTGGCTGTCAGTCCGGAGTTGAAGTCCACAGGGATTTCCTCAGGTGCGTCCGCCCCCGCGTCTGGTTGAGCTGGCTCGTCCCACTCCTCCCCCTCATCCGGCTCCAGGGGTAGCACCCGGCGACGTAGCTGATCGATGTGGCGATGCAGGATCTGGCCGTCTTCCACCGAGACTTCGTAGGACCGGGGGCCACGGACCCGGACTACTCGGGCGGGAATCCACGGGGGCCCTCTCGCGTAGTTCCGTGCGTACACCGGGTCCTCTGGGAAGAACCCTCGCGCTGCCGCTGGCGTTTCCGTGCAGGGCTCCCGCTCGGGCGCTCGATCGGGATGTAACCGGTCCAGCCTGGTGGTGAGGCGTCGGCCCATCAATAGTTCCGCCGGGCTCCGGCCGGTTGTCGCATGGGGCGTCGTTCTCTGGCCGAACAGGAAGTGCGCCAGCCTGAAGTCCCAGTCCGTTCCTTCGGTCCGACGGAGCGCCTCTTTGGCCGTCCGCACCATGCGTTCGGCTTGGCCATTGGTGGCGGGGTGGAACGGGGCCGACCTGATGTGGCGAATCCCGTGCTGGCGGGTGAACTCCTGGAACTCCCCAGACGTGAAGGCCGTCCCGTTGTCGGTGACCAGGGTGTCGGGGAGTCCGTGCGAGCTGAAAATCCGCCACATCGCTCGGATGGCCGCCCGGGAGGAGGTGGATGGTACCGGCTCTATTTCTAGCCACTTACTGTAGGCGTCTACAAGTATAAAAAACAGCTGCCCCTGGAACGGGCCCGCAAAGTCGAGGTGCAGGCGCGACCAGGGGCGGTGAGAGGATTCCCAGGCCCTGTCTGGGGCCGTCGGGGGTGCGGGTCGGGAGGCCTGGCAGGGTTGACACCTTTTTACAATGTCCTCAATATCCCGGTCTAACCCTGGCCACCAGACATACCCCCGCGCCAGAGCCTTCATCCTGACTACCCCAGGGTGGTGTTCATGAAGGTCCCTCAGTACCCGTTCCTGTAGTGGTTTCGGAATGACCACCCTGCCTCCCCACATTAGGCACCCCTTATAGGTCGACAGCTCATCGCGCCTTGTGACAAAAGGCGCAAACTCCGGGTCTTGTCTAGCTGTCGGCCATCCCCTCCCCACCCAGTTCAAAACCCGACAGAGAACCCTGTCGCGGCCCGTGAGGCGGGCCACCTCCTTGACATGTACTGGGCGATCGGGCAGCGATTCTAGGAGTGCGATGACGTGGGCGGGGGCCGGGTCTGGGTCCGTTGCGGGCAGTGGGAGGCGGCTGAGCGCGTCCGTGTGACCCATGGCCTTTCCCGGGCGGTGGGTGAGGGTGTAAGAGTACCCCGCCAGGAATATGGACCAGCGGAGAACCCTGGGCGAGACCATCTGCGGCGTCTGTCGATCGGGCGCAAGGAGGCCCAGGAGAGGCTTGTGGTCTGTAAGGATCTCGAACGGGCGGCCATAGAGATAATGGTGGAATTTTTTAACCCCCGCCACTATCGCTAGTGCCTCCTTGTCTATCTGCGCGTAATTACGCTCCGCAGAAGACAGGGTCCGAGAATAGTAGGCGACCGGAACCTCCCGGCCATCCGGCAACCGATGCCCCAACACCGCCCCCACCCCGTAGGGCGACGCATCACATGCCAGAACCACAGGTAAAGCCTCGCAGAAGTGGTGCAGCACCCCGTTGGAGACCAACAAGTCTTTTACCGCCTGGAAAGCTGCCGCATGCTCCGGCTTCCAGGCCCACGGCGCCTCCTTGTCCAGCAGCCGGTGGAGGGGTTCAGCTACCGTTGCCTTTTGGGGCAGAAACGCGTGGTAAAAATTCAAGAGACCTAGGAAGGCCTGGAGTTCCGGCTTGGACATCGGGACCGGGGCATGTGTGATCGCTTTAATTTTCTCGTCTGTGGGGTGGATGCCTTGTGCATCGACTGCAAACCCCAGGAATTCGATGCGGGGCACACCCAGGAGGCATTTCTCCTTCTTCACCTTGAGGCCAGCCTCGTTGAACCTCTGCAGGACCTGACGCAGCCGTTCGGTGAAGGCGGTGGAGTCCGGCGCCGCGATGATGACATCATCTAAAAAGGGCTGGACCCCTGGGATTCCTTTCAGGAGGGAATCCATGAAGGATTGAAAAATCCCTGGCGCCACGGAAACCCCAAACTGCAGTCTATTGACCCGGAAAGCCCCCTTGTGGGTGGTGATGGTTTGCGCTTCCGCAGCGGCCGTGTCCACTGGCAGCTGCTGGTAAGCCTGCGCCAGGTCCAATTTGCCGAAAACTTTGGCCCCCATCAGGGAGGCCAGGACATGGCTCACTACCGGGACCGGATAGGCGTGGTCCTGCAGAGCCTTATTTATGGTGCATTTGTAATCTGCACAAATGCGTATAGCCCCATTCGGTTTAATTGGCGTTACAATGGGGGTTTCCCAGCGCGCTGACGCGACCGGTTCCAGCACGCCTTGGGTGACCAGGCGGTCGAGCTCGGCCTCTATTTTTCCCCGCATGGCTAGGGGAGGGGGCCGTGCCTTTATGCGGATGGGTCGTACGTTAGGGTCCAGATCTAGCGAAATTGGGGTCCCATTGTACCTCCCCAGGGTCCCATTGAATACTTTGGGGAACTCCCGGCAAACTGCCTCCCAGTCAGCTGTCCCGAGGTGGTTTACTCCTGCTATTTGGAGTCCCAAAGGCCCAAACCACGACAGTCCCAGGAGGCTTGAGAGGCGCCCCTCCACAACCAACAGGTCCAGCAAGCCCGAGAACCCTTTAAATCGGACTTGAAACTTGCCCCAGCCACGGATTGCCACTGGGTTTTTGTTAAAGTCCGTCAGTTTCAACCCCTGTGGCTTGTGCAGTCGGGGTCCCCCCTTGGGGCATAGCGTTTTAAGGGTCTCTGCGGAAATTATAGAGAACGAGGACCCTGAGTCTATTTCCATTTGGCAGGGGGACCCCTCTATTTGGACAGTCACATGCACCTTGTCCGGGCTTTCAGGGGGCAAGTTACATACCGTCTGCCGGCGCTGTGTCGTCACGGTGTGCAGGCTTGCGGCGTCCAGCTGGGCAGTGGATCCCAGGCGCTTGCCCTTGGAGCGGCAGACTCGGGCGAGGTGTCCGGCCTTGTTGCAGGTCCTGCAGACGGCGCCCCGGAAACGGCAGGTCCGGCGCTCGTGAGCGTCGCCACAGCTGGCACAGGCAGATGCGTTGGGCTGGTTTGGTGGTGCGGGGGATCCCCTGTTGCACTGGGTGCGTGGCTGTGATCGGCGGTTCACCTGTAGGACCTCCTCATCATTCGAGTCATCCGAGGGGCCGGAGCCCTGGAGGCGATGGACCGTCTTAGGCCGGCGATCTGCGTGGGACTTCTCGTAGGCAGCCGCTTCTTGGATGGCGGCCTCCAGAGTGAGGTCGTCCCGGCTGACGAGCCTGCGGCCCAGCTTCGCCTCCTTCAGCCCCACCAAGAACTGGTTTAGGAGGGTATCTGCGAGGTTGGGGAAGGCACACCTTGTGGCTGTGCGGCGTAGTCCGGCCAGGAATTCCGGAGATGTTTCGTCGGGGCCCTGCATTCTCGCGAAGAACTCCATTCGTTCCGCGAACTTGGTGGGCTTTGGTGCCAAGTGGTCAGTAAACGCCTTGACCAGCATGTCGTAGGTGGCGGCCGCGTCTTTCGGCAGGAGGGGGTTTACCAGGTCCTTCAGGAGGAGGTGTGCCTCGATGCCGCAGTAGCGCAGGAGATAGGCCTTCTTCGTACCCGCATCCGTGATGCCATGGATCTCGAAGTGACTCTCCAGCGTCTCGATCCAGGTCTCCCAGTGTGCGGGACGAGAGATGTCGAAGGCGGGGAAGCTCTCGTTGCTAGCGGCCATGGTGCTCACCCGTGGAGGTCGCGGTTCAGGCGTAGAGTTGGCGGCGTTGAAAGCGAGGCTGCTCTCGGGGTCAGCGGTGCTCGGGAGCGGTGCGGTGCCCAGGAACCGAAGAGGCGGACACGAAGCTCGGCGGCGGCGTTCGGTGCTTTCGGCGTTGGGGCGGTCAGCGGTGCTCGTCTCGTGGTCGTTGTTCATGGAGGGAGTTGGCATCCCACCTTCGTCGCCAGTGAAAAGTACTGAGACTTACTAGTGATTTCAGCTCTCACATACTTTATTAGATGAAGAACAAGACAACTGAGCCGGCTCGCAGGCCGGCTTTTATTCCCAAGTGACCCACACCCCAAACACACACACACACGGTGATTCACTATTTACATTGATTGGATTAACTCCTGCTCCTCCATTGGAGGGGAGTCAGGATCCACTAGTCCATTGTCCTTCGGGGCGAAGCTCAGGCCCTTCGCCTGGCCACATGGTGGACCAGTTAGAACCAGTCCAAGCACATGGCTGTCCAGAGCCCATGTTCTCCTGTGGATACATTACAGAAGGAAGGAAGGAAGGAAGGAAGGAAGGAAGGAAGGAAGGAAGGAAGGAAGGAAGGAAGGAAGGAAGGAAGGAAGGAAGGAAGGAAAAACACCTTTCTAGGAAACCAGACTGCTTTGATGTGAGGGAGGCTACATTTTGTGATGGAGGCTACTGCTTGTTTTCGAAATTCAAAAGTGCCAACAGGCTTGACAAAGTTGGGAACTCCTGTCATAGGGATTGCTGGTAATGTGGCAGATTCCTAACCGCTTCCTCCCATATTCCACTAAACAAAACCTGAGGCCTTCCTCTAGCCCAGGGGTCCCAAAACTTTTTGAGTCTGTGGGCACTATTCGAATTCTGACATGGGGGGGGGGGGTGTGCAGACACAAAATGGCTGCCACAGCAGATGGACACAGTCACAAAATGGCTGATGTAGGCGGTGGAACCAACCACAAAATGTCAAAGATCAAAGTTATATATAACTCTAGTAGTAATCATCAATGTTTTAGGCAGAAACTCTGTTTAATAGGGTTCCTTTTAATCTTCAGAGCCAATCAGAAACCCTGTTGTGTAAAAGCCCTACCTTGCCCCACCCACTTTCTAAAAGCACTCAGCAGCCATCAAGAACAGTGCTGGTGAGTGCCATAGTGACCATGGACCATACTTTGGGGACCCATACTCTAGCCTAAAGAGCCTTCCTCCAACTTAAAGGACTCTTCCACAGAAGGATAAGCCACTTCCTTACATAAGGAAGGCTCCATATGGTGGAGGAAGACTTGGAGGATGGTTGAATTAATCACATTATCTATGTGACATTTTGGACAATGAAAACCCCAGAGCCAGGTTCAAGCTTCTCAACTTAATCCTGTTGAAAAATAACACCATATGCAAAAGAACCTCCTCAGGAAAGCTCCTCTATTAGCATGCCACAGCCTGGGAAACTCCTACAAGATAATGACTCAGACATACCCCACCTTCCTGAGTAGGTATAAATTACCTGCCTACCATGAAATTAAAAGATGCCTGCTCCTTGGGAGAAAAGTGGTGGCAAACCTAGACAGCATAATAAAGAGTAGAGACATCACTCTGCCAACAAATGTCCGCATGGTCAAAGCAATGGTATTCCCAGTAGTGACGTACGGCTGCAAGACTTGGACCATAAAGAAGGCCGAGCGCTGAATAATAGATTCTTTTGAATTATGGTGCTGGAGAAGACTCTTGAGAGTTCCTTGGACTGCAAGAAGATCAGATCAGTCAATCCTAAAAGAAATCAACCCTGACTGTTCCCTGGAAGGCCAGATACTGACGCTGAAGCTCAAATACTTTGGCCACCCAATGAGAAGGGAGCACTCACTGGAGAAGACCCTGATGCTGGGAAAGACTGAGGGTCAAAGAAGAAGGGGACAGCAAAGGATGAGATGGTTAGACAGTGTCATCGATACAACAAACATGAAAGTGAGCAAACTCCAGAGCACAACTGAAGACAGGAGGGCCTGATGTGATGTGGTCCATGGGGTCGTGAAGAGTTGGACTCGACTGTGTGACTGAACAACAACAACAATTTTTCTTCTCATATTAACACAAAGAGCACTCCATCTTTCTGTGTTATACCTCTGAGGATGCCAGTCACAGCTGCTGGCAAAACAGCAGGTACTACAATGCCAAGACCACTGCCAGAGAACCCGGAAAATCTACAGCAGCTAATGAACTCTGGCTGTGAAAGCCTTCAACAACACATTAACACAATTTTAATGATTTCCGAAGGGTGTTCAAAGGAGTGCAGATATGTCCTCATTGGCAGGCACCTTTGTGCTATGCTTCACTATAGCAATAAAACTATCACAACACAGCACAACCAAACATTGCCCAGGCCGCACATTTGCCTGAGCATAAGAATGCACGTTGGAATGTACATCGGGGTGTGGATGTTGTCTGCATCAATGTTATCGGAGCACAATCCACATTTTTATTTATCTATTGATTGATCAATGTTCTTTATAGTCCACCATTCCAGCTGAGATTTATGACAGATTATGCCGTGTAAGTCAATACAGTCGACAGGATACAATACAGTTTGGAATACGGTACTCTGAAAACAAGCAGAAATCTGAAAAAAAACAAAAACACAGAGCTAAAAAAACCCTTAACATGACACATTAAACCACACAGAAATTATATAGTGGGATCATACGGGAACAGACAGTACAAGCCACACCCAGTAGGGATGGGCACAAACCAGCTGAAGAACAGAAGTTTGTCTTGAATTTTGGCTGGTTCATGGTTTTGTGAAGCAATGTTCACAAACTGAAGAACCACCATGAACTTCCATGAAGTTTGGTGCATTTCATGGTGGTTCATGAAGGGCAGAAAGCAGCTGGGTCCACAACAGAGAATGCATGTGTACAGGCAGTGGCTGATTTTGCTTATCTGAGGGGTGGGACTCACAGGAGGCCCAGGTCAATGAGCAGAGTTATCGCGGTACAGTATAGGGGAAGAGGAGATCCCCCAGATATGAGTGACCAAGCTATGAAGAGCTTTGTGTGAGATAGCCAATATCTTGGATTGAGCCCAGTAACTGATGCACAGCCCACAGAGTGACTGCAGAATGGGAATAATATGCATGCTCTACCTACCACGTGATAATAACTGGACTGCAGCTTTCTGCACCACCTGGGGTCGCCAGATTGACTTCAAGGGCAGACCTATGAAGAGTGCTTTGTTGTAATCGAGTCTCAGTGTTACCACTGCATGGATCCAGGTGGCCAGATCAGCTGTGTCAAGGCAGGGGGCAATCTTCTGGGCTGGACTTAAGTTGAAATAAGCATTTTTTTTTGCACCTACGTCAACTTGCTTCTCCATCAGCAATGCTGGATCAGTATAACCCCCTAGGTTCTTAGGCAAGTCAGTACGGGTCAGCTGAACCCCGCTGGAATTGGGAAGCACAATGTCCTTTAAGATCTCAGCCTTCCCAGCCAGGGTCACTTCCATCTTTTCTTGGCTCTATTTTGATTTGTTCACTTCCAGCCACAGCAACCACGCAGTGGCTCAAGACTCCTACCACGCCAACCAAAGGATTTGGATAGAGGTATAGCGCTGGGTCCCACCAGTCTATTGATGATATCTGCTTCCAAAGCTATGGATGATTTTTCCTAAAGGCTTTACACAGAAGTCGTAGTAAACTCTGGAAGCTTCAACGATATGTTTCTTTATTCTTTTACACATACTTGCAACTACAACCTATAAACAGAGAACTAGAACAAAGTGAGGCCCCTCCCATACAGGAACTGGATGGGGCAAACAGAAAATAATTTGCGAGGGCTCACTCAAAAACATACACATATATGCACATACACAGGCATATATCACAGAGATTGAATAACAAGGGGGATAAGAACAACAAAACCACACCACAAAACTGCATCTACACAGCCTCCAGTGGTCACCTTTGAGTCAGATCTATGAGGAACAATTTAAACCTGTCCAAGGCACATCCCCTGATACCTACCTTTAGCTCCAAAGGCTTCAACATGATGACATGATTTACTATGTCAAAGGTTGCACATCGATAACAGTTGCCAGAAACAGATTAGGAAATACCTGGTGATTTGGGGGGTAGTGCCTGAGGAGGATGAGGTTTGAGGAAGGGAGGGATTTCAATGTCATAGAGTCCATCTTCCAAAGCAGCCATTTTCTCCAGGTGAACTGATCTCTGTTTCTTGGAGATCTCTAATACCACATGGAGATTGGCGACCTTAACATAGATCCAGGAGGACCAACAAAGAAACTTGGCCTTTGTCTCCATTCAGGGTCACTCAGAGCTTGATTAGGACTTCAGAATGTAGCCTTTTTTGCTTTCATCTGAACCTTGGGTCGGTGACAGTTCTCTCAGAGCTGTTCAATCAAGAGCAGTCCTCATAACAGCTCTCTCAGCCCCACCTACCTCTGACAGTGGAGAGAGGAAGGAAAGGAGATTGTAAGCCACTCTGAGCAAAGGGTGGGCTATAAATCCAATCTCCTCCTCCTCCTCCCCCATCAACATCACAACCACCACCATCATCATCACCAACATGGACCCAAATCCAATCTCCTTCATGATATCATCATGTTCACTGATTGGCTGTAATGATGGAGTAAGGGAAAAACAAGAAAGGTTAAAGTTAGACAGAAGCAGCAGCCAATATGAGGAACAACAGCTTTGGACAGGCATGGAAAAACAAGGTGGGGGGGAAAGTTCTTTGGAATGCTTTTTTTATACTCCTCAAAAATCATTTTTCTCCCTTGGGGGGGGGGAACCCTTGAGAGTAAAAATTTGGTTGAGTTTTAATTACCTTTGCTTTAATCCTTTCTGATAATTCATTCACCCCATTTTGGAGTTAATTCTGTGGCAATGGAAGAATCGGACGACACATCTTGAGAAGGGGTGGGGGTGGGGGACCTCCACTAATTAAATGGAGCCATCCCATTGTGAAGAGTAAAATGGGACATAAAATTGTTTGACTCTGCTAATGTTAGCATGTGTATTATCTTCGTGCTCGCCATTATACCCTTAAAACGCTGCTGAAAATGGAATCTCTTCATGAATTGCTGATATTCTTTATTAATGTACGATGACACTAACTCCAACTACAACCCCTGCATTAATAACAGAACATACTTCAATGGGGAGTGCGAGAAGAAGGGAGATCTATAATTTAAAGACATTCTATATCATCCGCTTGTGGACTCAGGCTCTTTCAAAGTTAAAATGTGAATCTTCTCCTTATATATAATTGTGTTTTGGAGTGGCACTTTGCAGCTCTCCCATTGTCTGTGCAATGCACTCCCTCAGCTATTGGCCTGTCAGCTGCCACTCAAGAGTACTTGTGTGCCATTGGCTGGGTGCTGGGTTTGCTCCTCTTCCCCGCCCACTCCCCTTTCAGCCACTGTGCCCTGTCAGAATTACTGGCAAACAGCTGTCTCTCTTGACTAAGATGCTTTTCCTGCTTGGCTCCTGTGTGAGACTAACTTTCCCCTCAGTGGATGTTGGTAGGTGTAACACAATGGCAGTTACCTGGGTTTTATGAAAGATGGCTGCCATCTGTGGCTGTTTGTTTCATACATTCCCCCATAAAGTTTAATTGAGCTGTAGTTCCAGAGAGGGGCCTCTAGGGTTATCACTCACTGGCTTGAATGGGGCTTCCTCATCTGCTGGTCTACAGTTCCCAGCTGCCAAAGAGTCACATGGGGCTTCCTCATCTGCTGGCCTACTGTTCCCAGCTGCTAAGGTGTCATATGGGGCTTCCTCATCTGCTGGCCTACAATTCCTAGCTGTCAAGGGGCAGGGCAGCATCAATATGGACTCCAGCCTATTCAGGGAGGAGGCAGTCTTTATCCTACAGGAGGTTAGGAAAGGCTCCTGCTGCCTGTGCTGACCACGCTACAAGCCAGAGACGTGGAGGAACCCTGGGAAGCAGCAGGAATTCAGCCACGGCTGGACTGGGGAATGAATGGAAGTATCCCTGCTCTCTTAGGCAAGCGAGAGAAGCTGAAGCACAGCTAGAGGCAGGTCCAAGGAGAGATCCTATCCTAAGCCCACGATCCTCAGAGGTAAGGAGTATTTTGTGTAGGTAAAAAGGATTGCATCTAATCCCTGTTGATTTGTGCCCTATTGGTTCTTCATGTTTGCTTATTCCTACAGTTCTGCCTGATTAATTTAGTATGTGTGTTCCATGATTGTGTAAATAGTTAAATATATATATATATATATATATATATATATATATATATATATATATATATATATATATTACTTGAGCTAATATTCTGTGTTGTGTTCTGACCACATAGTCTTCCCAGCTCTGGACAATAGCAAAGGGAGGGGGAAGCCCAGGGAAGCAAGGAAGGCCAGATGCTTTGGTTGCCAACTTTCCAGGGATCCCCCAAAGATTGGTGAGTCCATCTCCAAATAGGGAGATTTGGCCAGAGGAATCTCACTGTCCCTCTAAAAAGGCAGTGACAATTCAGTGAGTGGTGGCAGCAAACTTAAGGAGTCAGATACGCCCATGGGACAAGGGTAGGAGATGAACAGCTGAGTTGTAAACTGGAGCCTGTTTTGCCACAATAGACAACCAAGCTTGGTTTAGACAAAGGAAGGAAACCCTTCACAGGTGTTTGTGAGGAACTCATTGGGGGCAGTCCTGCCTAGGGTTGCTAGCTCCAGGTAGGGAGATTCCTGGGGATTTTTTGGTAGTAGAGTCTATGGAAGCCAGGGTTTGGGGAGGGGAGATGTATCAGCTGAACAGAATGCCATAAAGCCCACATTCCAAAGCAGTTATTTTCTCTGGGGGGGAGATCTGCAGTTCAATTGTGATACTTGGTGATCTTCAAGCTCCATCTGGAGGTTGGCTACCCTAGGCATAGCAGCCAGTGCTTCAGAACACAGTTCTTGCTGTAGAAGCTGAGTGGGTGATTTTGGACCAGTCACAGACTTTCAGCCTAGCCTACTTCACAGGGTTGTTGTGCAAGTAAAAAGGGGGAGAGGAGAATGATGTAAGCTGCTTTGGTCCCTATTGCAGAGAAAGACTACTTTTCCTCCTGGGAAACCATTGTTGCCAATTTCCAGGTGAGGTCTGGATGTCACTCAGAATTACAACTGCTCTCCAGATGGCAGAGATCAGTTCCCCTAGAGAAAATAGTGGACTCTGTGTCCTTATACCGTGCTGAGATGCCCCCCCCCACAGTCAATGTGATGTGGCAGTCAGAGCTTCAGAGCATGGTAGAGACTGCACTTGCAAGGGGAAAGTAAAGCTGAAAAGTGAGGGGGAAATAAAGGTAGGTTGATGATTGGCTGGGAAGAATATAGGGTTGCCAACTCCAGGTGGGAAATTCCTGGAGATTTGAGGGCCAGAACCTGGGGAGGGTGAGGTTTGAGGAGGGGTGGGACCTCAGACACATACAATGCCATAGACTCCACCCTCCCAACCAGCCATTACCTTCTGGGGAACCACTGTTGCCAATCTCCAGGTGAGGGGTGGAGATCACTCAAAATGACAACTGATCACCGGAGGTGGGAGGAGATGGAAAGCTGAAATCAGAGGGACAGATAATGGCAGGTTGATGCTTGGCTGGGAAGGAGATAGGGTTGCCAGTTCCTGGAGATTTGAGGGGTGGAGCCTGGTTGCCACAGCAAATTGGCACTGAGTGTCCAAAGCCTTGGCACTCTCCCAGAGCCTCTTTCTAGAGCTCATTGTATTTATTTCCATAACGGGACTTATTCCTAGTATATATATATATATTCTTCAAGTAATGGCCAATTTATAATAACCCCGTAATGTCTTCAAGGCAAGAGAAGGGTGGAAGTGGTCTTCCATTGCCTGTCTCTGCATAGTGACCCTGGACTTCCTTGGTGGTCTCCCATCCAAGTCCTAACCACGGCCAACCTTGCTTACCTTTTGTGATCTGATGAGGTCAGGCTAGCCTGGGTCATTCAGATCAGGGCATAGTGAATGCTAATAATCTTGAATTGGCCATGCATTTATTTACATCCATGTTTTCAGAAAGATGGGCCGTCAAAACTCTCTCCATTAAAGTCAGGGCTCTACATTTTTAAAAGTTAACAAAAAACAGACAATAAAAAGCCAACTTCCCCATTGTGTATAAATTATAAAAACTGAGCGAGTGTAAATAATTTCATTTATTTTTGCATAATTGATCCTGCAAGTCCTCTTGCATAGTTTGCGTAACTTGCATCCTGCATTTGCATAATTGATTCTATTGGGGCAATGAGCTATGCAAGAAGCTGAATAGATACCCGTGATCACTGGAAAACTTCCTTACTTGCTCAGATGATATTCTGGCTAGTTATGGTTCAGTAAGCATTAAACACACACTTTCAGACATGTATTTAAAGCCATAAGGACCAGAAACTCAATTTAGATCTTAAAATGAAAACAGAAGTTCTTAGCAATCAAGGTAAAGGTAAAGGTTTCCCTTGCTCAAAAGCTAGTCAAATCTGACTCTAGGGAGTGGTGCTCATCTCCATTTCCAAGCCGAAGATCCAGCACTGTCTGAAGACTTTTCTGTGGAACACTGTTATCTTTCCACCAAAGCAGTACCTATTTATTTACTTGCAATTTCTTGCTTTCAAACTGCTAGGTTGGCAGGAGCTGGGGCCAGAGACGGGAGCTCACTCCGCCACGAAGCACTAGGGTCTCAAACTGTCGAGCTACCAACCTTCCAGTCTACAGCTCCGTGTCTTAACCTCTGAGCCCCCACGGCCCCCACCAGGAATCAAAATCCTATGCCAAAACCCAAAGCAGACATGAATTCTATGAAATCTGGGGGTGAACACATTAACCAGGAATGTAGTTGCAATTCATGTTTTCCTCAGCAATAACAATCATAGGGACACCCTACCTGCGTCTGTGTCTGAACAGCCTGAATGTGTCTGACAGCAGGGAAAAGATTGTTCGACTAGGATCTGAGAGACCCAGGTTCAGTAGCCCACTGTGCCATGGAAACCGACTGGGCGACCTTGGGGCAGTTGCACGCTCTCAGCCTAAATTGTCTCCAGGCCCGTAGCTACAGTTGGCCATTTTGGAACCCTGCTCCCTTAACTGAAAATCCTGCTCCACAAATAGCCGTGCCAGAAACATTATTTGTGTGTGTGTATTTTTTATATGAGTCACACGTGTGTGTAGAAACCTTATTTTTGAGGAGAGGCTCCCACAGGCAGCAACATGGTGGCTTGACCTCGGAACCACCCACTGGAGAATTCTTGGGGGGGGGCATCATGGGACCTGGGAAAAGATAGTTCAGAAGGCATTTAAATGCCTTTGGAGTTCCTTGGGAGGGGTGTTGAGATGCCATCTGAGCTGTTTTCCCCCCTCCTAGGAACTGAGGTGCTCACCACCCTGTCCCTTGTAAGGAAGAGCCAGAAACAGGCTCAGAGGCCTCCCCCTTTAAAGGCAGGCATTCAGATTAATTGAATTGACTGTAATTTAACTGCCCCTTTAAAAAATTAAATGCCCCCCAACAAACAAACAAATTCCTGGCTATGGGCCTGCCCTACATCACAGGGTTGTTGTGAGGATAAAATGGGAGAGAAGAGAATGATGTAAGACACTTTGGGACACTTTGGTTAGTACTTGGACAGGAGTCTGCCAGGGAATTCCAGAGTCACTATGCCGAGGTGGGCAAATGGTAAACCACCTCTGAATGTCTCTTGCCTGAAAACCCTACGAGGTGTCTTGAAACCACTTTCCGCCATCGCCATTCAATGGCTAAGACTGCATGTTCCTGAGCCCTTGTCGCAAAAGCTAAAATCTTACTGGAGGGAGAGTGGCCGTCCAGTATAGGTATTTCACATTTCTCTGCAGAGCCCCCAATGTGTGCCAGATAGTCAGAATCCTGGCCACTCCTGGCTATTAGCAGCCGCTGATAAATCAGTGCAATGACCCGAAGGGAAGGGGATCTCTGTTCTAAAACCAGTGGAGGGGATAGGAGCAATCACCCAGATGGCACTGGCTCTTCTCGCTTTGTACAAGAATCTTAGTCCTTGGATGTATCTCCAAACCAAACGTTGTCCCCCTTCAGACAGCTTCTTCCCTAACTCTTGGTCACAAAGGTAAGAAAAAAACAATTCCAAAGTGTTTTTTTTTTTTTTAATCAACCCCATGATGAGCTGGATCCCACAAATCCATCCCACCATCGGCAGGATCTTTCCCAGGCACAAGACCCTTTCCCCCAATGCCAGAGTCTTATCTGTAAGTGGAACCGATCCATGGTCTCCAGCCCCATAAAACCATGCAATGCTAAAATGTTTAATGCTTCTTTTATTTTTGACCCCGGTCCCACGGGAGGATTTGCCCCGCGAAACAGATGAGTTGAGGGCACACCAAACGGGCGCAATCATACGGCAACATCTGGGAAGCGTAGCGCACCTGTCACCAACCCGTACTGCCAGCCCGAAGAAGCAGATTTAAAAAGTACCAGCAAAAGGGTAGTAGCAACCGGAAAACACAGGTCGCAGGTGAGCATCAGATCATGGAAGCAGAGTTAATCCAGCGCACCTGGCATGCGCTTGCGTCCCGTTGCACCGGATGTGTTTTTCCAAGCCTCTACAGTATGTGAAGAAACGTAAGATTGCACATGTGCAAGAATGCGAAAGCAAAACCCTTTGATGCACTTCAACATCGCCATGTGATCGCCAGCTATAGCCGTCTGTGTGACATCTCGGGGACCCGTCTGATCGTGCTACCACGCATCTTTGTACTCCGGTTCTAATTTGCCTCCCTTCAGTGGCACAGTATCCCGGTCACACGAGTGGGATACTGTGCCACTGAGGGGAGGCAAGTTAGAACCGGAGTACAAAGATGCGGGGGGGGAACAGATCTTTGTCTGCCCCCCCCCTTTCCTATTTATTTATTTATTCAATTCAATTCATATCCTGCCCTCCCCGCCATGGCGGGCTCAGGGCTGCTTACAGAATATATATATATTAAAACAACAAAATACGGGGACTTCCGGTCGGAGAAAATGGCGAATTGACACACTTTGCGAGTTGTGCAGAGTGTACTGCGGCATCTGACGACAGTCTGGGCTCTATTGGACCCAGCGCAGCACTCTCCAGGCGGGAGAGTGGCAAGCAAACAGCGAAGCCTGAGGGGGAGTTGAGATCGGTGGAGATAAGCTTCGGAGGAAGCTTGTTTACACTTTGATCTCCTTCCGTGAAGAGGGCAGTTGTAAATCAACTCTACAGATGCCAGCTGGGCTGAGAATTCAGCATAAATTCGCCATCTACCGATCTCTTTACCATCAGATTAACATCGTTTACAGAAGAAGCACCGCGAAACCCCGAGATTACAAGCAAGGTAACAAACGAACAAACGAATAAGCACTTACCGGTTTAAAGAAGATTGTGATATTGAAACGCACGGATAAGCGCTGAAACATTTAAGGAACTATTCCGCTTGAATTAAAAGTAAAATGAAAGCTTTCCTTTAGAGATAAAGGCTGAAAAGTGACTTTGTTTTGCATTCCTGTGGTCAGCCAAGTCTAAACGTTACGTAGCAGAAACGAAACTAACTGTGACTCTGTGATACAGGAAGTGGGCTAGAGTGGAGATTTTAGAGGCTGTTGTGTTTGAAACGGATGGACATTTTACTGTGTGACACTATCCTCATCGGAAGTCAGATTACAGAGACGGACAGAGGCACAGGAAGTTTGAAAGGAGCCTACTCTAGCCGGAAAACCATAGAGAAATTGCGCCCGACATTTTTGGGAGGACTAAAATTTAAAAAGTTATTTTTAAGCCGAAAATGTGTTTAAGCAAGTTATAAAAGTGGTGATTTGGCTTGGAGATTGCTAATATAAAGATTGATTAGTAGTGAAGTGCCCTCCAAGACGGATTTGAGAACAAGACCCAGAGCTGCTTCATCACCCAGCCCAAGAATGACTGCAAAGGAAAAAAAAGAGTGGCAAGCAGCTATGGAAGCGATGGAAAAACGGATGACCGAAGTGGTGCAGAATCTTGGAAAACAAATAGAATCACACCTGGGAAAACAAATAGAATCACAGTTGCAACAGCAACTGCAAAGTCAATTGGAGCAAATAGAACAAGTGCAAGTACAGAAAAAAAATATGGAAGAATTGAAAGAACTGGTACTTACTGAAGTGTCAGGGATAAAAAAAGATACAGAAGAACTTAAAAAAGAAGTCAAAAATCTGGTGACAAAATCTGAAGATATGGAACAAAAGGTTAAAAAAACTCTGTCTGAAAATACAAGGCTGGAGACCATGATGGATTACAGGGCTACTCAGAATCACCTGAGATTGAGAGGGATAGAAGAGGAGGAAGATCAGGATCTACGGGCTCTAGTAATTAAGACATTGACAACTTATATAGGAGAAGATGAAGGAGATTTGGATGCAGACTTTGATTTGATTTACAGAGTAAATTCAGCTTATGCCAAAAGAAAGCAACTACCCAGAGATGTGATTGTTCAATTTGTGACAACAAAGATGAAGGAAGACGTTTTCAAGAAACAATTTACACAACCGTTGGAAATAAATGGAAAGAAAATAATAATTTTGAGAGAAATTCCGAGATTGATTCTACAAGACAGGAAGAAGTTCAAGAAATTGACAGACAGACTAAAAGAAATGAACATTAGGTTTAGATGGGAGATTCCATATGGACTTACATTTATGTACAACTCGGTGAGAACTACTCTTAAAACTGAAGGAGATTTATATAGATTTAAAGCGAGCAATCTGGACGATTTTAAAGATATTTAATCCAACACTATTATGGATTACAAATTTTTATCTTGGAACGTAAATGGACTAAATTCACCAGGTAAAAGAAGACTGGTGAATCATTGGCTGGAGAAGCAAAAATGTAATATAATTTGTTTACAAGAAACACATATAAGAAAACAAGACGACAAATATTTGATTAATAAAAAATTGGGAGAAGAATTTTATTCCTCAGCAGCTAATAAGAAAAAAGGAACAGTGATTTATATCTCAAAGGATTTGGATCCTAAACAAATTTTCTCAGACAAAGAAGGAAGGTATGTTGGCGTGGAAATATGGATGAATAGAAAAAAGACATTGCTTGTAAATATATATGCACCCAATGGTGCAAAAGAGACTTTTTTAGTGACTTGACCAAAGAGTTGGAGTGTTTAAACTATGACCAAATTGTTCTTGCTGGAGACTTCAATGGTACAGTGAATAATACATTGGATAGAAAATCTAAAGCAAGTGGAGAGACAGTTGGAAAGTTACCAAAAAATTTCTTTCAACTGATGAAGCAAGAGAAACTGGAAGACGTTTGGAGGAAATGGAATCCTAAGATTAAGGACTACACGTTTTATTCGAATAGACATAATTCCTTTTCTCGAATTGACATGATTTGGATGTCAGAGGAGATGGCGCAAAAAACTTATAAAATACAAATTTTACCGAAAACCAATTCTGATCATAATCCCTTACTTTGGATATCTAAAGCAAAACCTAAACAGCTATATTGGAGAATTAATGAAGATTTATTGGATCAAAAACAAATTAATGAAATCTTAAAAAAGGAAACGAAAAGTTTTTTTGAACTGAATTTGAATAAAGGCACGGACATACAAGTTGTTTGGGATGCATATAAAGCAGTAATGAGAGGTATGCTTATCTCTCTGAACTCCAAGGACAAAAAACAAAAGATCCAACAACAGAAAGACCTTCATGAAAAAATTCGACAAAAAGAAAAGGAATTAAAGAAAAGACCAGGGAAGAAGAAGATTATTAAAGAGATCCACTTTCTGCAAGATCAGCTGAATGTTTTACTAAACAGAGAATTATATTGGAATTTGAAGAAATTACAGCAAAAAGCATTTGAGGGTGCAAACAAACCAGGAAAGTTTTTAGCATGGCAATTGAAAAATAGAAAAGAAAGGAATTTTATAACCAAGATTATTGAAGATGGAAAGGATGTTATGAGCTTGAATGGTATAAAAAGAGCTTTTTTAAATATTACGCCAAATTATTCAAAAAGAAAGGAATTGATCAACAGAGAATCAACAAATATTTGGAGACGATTGAAGTTCCAGAGCTGGGAAAACAAATTAAGGAATTATTAAATGGTTTAGTAACGAAAGAAGAAGTGACAATGGCGATAGAAGATGCGAAGTTGGGC
Source organism: Gekko gecko (assembly GCA_029375565.1). Classification (NCBI taxonomy): domain Eukaryota; kingdom Metazoa; phylum Chordata; class Lepidosauria; order Squamata; family Gekkonidae; genus Gekko; species Gekko gecko. Next base: position 162,763,233 of record JAPDNY010000004.1, on the reverse strand, counting down.
AAGGCTCCAGGACCAGATGGCTTTACAGCAAAGTTTTATAAGAAATTTAAAGAGGAGCTAACCCCTATTTTGGTTCTTCTGTCGAATGAGATAAGAAAGACCAAACGGATCCCAGATTCATGGAAAGAAGCAAATATTTCATTGATACCCAAAGAAGGTTTGGATTTGACTCAAGTAAAGAATTACAGGCCAATATCGCTATTAAATAATGATTACAAATTATTTGCGAAAATAATCTCAGAGAGACTGAAAAAATATCTGAAAGACATAATAGCGGAAGAACAAGCTGGATTTTTACCAAACAGACAAATCAGAGACAATTTAAGAGTGGTGATAGATGCAATTGAATATTATGACAAGCATCCTGAAAAAGAAGTTGGATTCCTCTTCCTAGATGCGGAAAAAGCTTTTGACAACTTAAATTGGGAATTTATGCTGCAAGTTATTGAAAAAATGGATATTGGACAGTCCTTTTTAAATATGATTGTGGCAATATATTCAGAACAAAAAGCGGCTTTGAATATAAACAAAGAAAAGACGGACTTCTTCCAAGTCCAAAAGGGAACACGTCAAGGCTGCCCGTTATCCCCGTTGTTGTTTATTTGGATATTGGAAATATTATTGACAGCGATAAGAAAAGATAACAGTATTGAAGGACTTACAGTGAAAGGTTTTGTTTATAAATACAGGGCATTTGCAGATGATGTAATGTTTATGATTCAAGACCCAATCGAGAAAATACCACTACTGATGGAAAAAATTGAAGAATTTGGTTCAGTTGCGGGATTCTATGTTAATAAAAGTAAAACCAAAGTGATGTGCAAAAATATGACGAAACAAAGACAAATAGAACTTCAAGAGAAAATTCAATGTGAAGTAGTTACAAAGACTAAATATCTTGGAATTGAATTAACCATGAAAAATATTGACTTGTTTAAAAACAATTATGAAAAGGTGTGGCACAAAATTCAGCAAGATATGAAGAAATGGGACACTTTGAATTTATCATTGATGGGAAGAATCGCGACTGTAAAAATGAATATTTTACCGCGTTTGATGTATTTATTTCAGACTATTCCAGTACTAAAACAAAGGAAAGTATTGGATTCGTGGCAGAAAGAATTATCCAAATTCGTATGGGCAGGAAGAAAGCCAAGGATTAAAATGAAAATTTTATGTGATGCAAAGGAAAGAGGAGGTCTACAACTACCAAATCTAAGACTGTATTATGATGCCGTCTGTTTAACTTGGTTGGAACAGTGGATTAATTTGGAGAATAAGAAGCTATTGGCCCTGGAAGGGCATGATAATAAATTCGGATGGCATGCATATTTATGGTATGGAAAAGTAAAAATGGACAAATTTTTTAAACACCACTTTGTAAGACAATCACTGTTCGAGACATGGATGAGATATAGAAAATTCTTCTCAGAAGAAAGACCACTTTGGATTGTACCAGCTGAAGTGATCAATCCATATTCAAGAAATCAAGGACTAGACTGGCTACCTTATAAAAATCTTCTAAAATCTGAAGGGAAAAATTTTGTGTTAAAAGATAGATTTGATGTTGAATTTGAATATGATTGGTTGAAGTTTAGACAGATTTATGATTTATTTAAGACCGATAAAAGAGAACATGGTTTTAGAGAAAAGAATATCGAAATTGAAATTGTATGGCTTGAGAAAGATAAAAAAATGATTTCTAAACTGTACAAGGTGTTATTGAAATGGTATACTGAGGATGAAGTTGTAAAAGAGCAAATGATAAAATGGGCTGTAAATGTTAATAATGAGATATTAATGACATCTTGGGAATATTTGTGGAAAAAGTCGATGAAAATTTCAACTTGTGTAAATGTTAAAGAGAATTGTTATAAAATGATGTACAGATGGTATATGACGCCTAAAAAAATTGCTATCATAAATGAAAGTATGTCTAACAAATGTTGGAAATGTAAGAAACATGAAGGGTCTTTTTACCATATGTGGTGGACATGTGATAAAGCAGCAAAGTATTGGACAGAGATCCACAATGAGATACAAAAAATTTTGAATTGTACTTTTAAGAAAGACCCACAGATGTTATTGTTAGGTCTTAAAATGGAAGAAATAAATGTAGCCAAGAGAACATTACTATGGTACTTGACTACAGCTGCAAGATTGACTTTTGCTCAATGTTGGAAACAAGATAAAGTACCTGAAACATGGGAATGGATTAAAAAGACGTTGTTTTTGGCAGAAATGGACAAATTAACGAGAAAGTTAAACAACGAAGAAGATGAAACGTTCTTTGAAGACTGGAAAGACTTTCAAAAATACTTGTTGAAAAATTGGGACATTAAACGTGGTTTGATTTGTTTTGATAGTTATTAAGAGGAAAATGAAATAGAATTAGATTTTTGAATTGTTACCGTTAGTAAGAGAAAATAGGTTTAGAAGTAACTGTAACAGAACAAGAGGGATATTAATGGGGTTGGAGCAGTGCGGGAAGTCTTGTTTGGGGGGTAGAAGGGAAATTAGAAAAATGGATATATATGTTGGTTGAAAATGTATGAGTATGTGATATATCCAATAATAAATTGTATTTACTAAAAAAAAAACAACAAAATACGATTAAAGCACAAAAGATTGAATTAAAACCACAATACGTAAAATTCTGGTAATAAGAAACATATATTAAATATTAAGAAAGGATGGTGGTATTCTCTCAGTATCCAGATGATCAAACACCACCATAGTCCGGGTTTTTGCCAGGCTGTTAGTTATCGAGTCAGTGCTGATAGTGGTGTTGATGCTGGGGCCAGGGCCATGACATTGAAAGGCGGCACCCTAATCGAAAGCCTGGTGGAAGAGCTCCGTTTTGCAGGCCCTGTGGAACTATAAAAGGAGTCATCCAGGAGCTCATTCCACCAGTAAGGGGCTGCCACAGAAAAGGCCCTGGCCGTCATCACCACTAGCCTGGGTTCTTTAGAGCCAGGGCGGGCCAGCTGATCTTGGGACCCTGGTCTTATTGCTCTCTGGGGAACATACGGGGAAAGGCGGTCCCTCAGGTAAGTAGGACCCTGACCATTTTTGCATTCAACTCACAGAATTAATTGTGTGCACTGAAGAATTTGGTATTTCTACCAACTCTTGCCTATACTCAGCAATTGTTTCCTGATATAAAAGATGCCTGCTCCTTGGGAGGAAAGCGATGGCAAACCTAAACAGCATGATAAAAAGCAGAGACATCACCTTGCCAACAAAAGTCCGCATGGTCAAAGCAATGGTATTCCCCGGAGTAATGTATGGCTGTGAGAGTTGGACTATAAGGAAGGCCGAGCACCGAAGAATAGATTCTTTTGAACTAAGGTGCTGGAGAAGACTCTTGAGAGTCCCTTGGACTGCAAAGAGATCAAATCAGTCAATACTAAAAGAAATCAACCCTGATTGTTCCCTGGAAGGCCAGATCCTGAAGCTGAAGCTCAAATACTTTGGCCACCAAATGAGAAGGGAGCACTCACTGGAGAAGACCCTGATGCTGGGAAAGATTGAAGGTCAAAGAAGAAGGGGACGGCAAAGGATGAGATGGTTAGACAGTGTCATCGATGCAACGAACATGAAATTGAGCAAACTTCAGCGGACAGTGGAAGACAGGAGGGCCTGGCGTAATCTGGTCCATGGGGTCACGAAGAGTCGGACTCGACTGTGCGACTGAACAACAACAACAACAACATAAAGATATAGATTGGAACAGTATTTATGAGATGAATACCTATTCTGGATTTGCTTTCCTAGATCCTAGCAATGTTTTGCGGCAGGCCAACGTTGTACCCCACCCCCCAGGTATCTACGGCTTTATAATGTTTCATGCTCTTAGGTGCTTTGTAGGATCTTTTGAAAGTAAAGAATGGAATGATGTAAGTTTTAACTTCAAAATCACAGTCCAGATCAGATACATTCTCCTCATTAGGACGCTTCATTTTGGAACCGAGAGGGGGGGTTGAGATCCCCTGTAACGTGTTGTGTTCTCTTAATACATGCTTATTGTCTCGACTGCAGCACTGCGATCTCGGTCAGTGAAATATGAAAAGCGCAGTTCAAGGCAAATCCTTTCCTTTGGTCCCCCTGGATTACCCAGCCAGCAGACAGACTGCCTTTCAATCTATTTGCCTTTCTCATTAAGGCTTAGATCTATAAGTGGAAACTTGCTCTTGGAGAAAGATCAAACGACCGTTTTGCACTCTGGATGAAACTGTGCCAAGTCCGCAGAAAAACAAAACAGCACCCCCCCACCTCCCCCCCAAAAAAACTAGCAGGAGCAGATTTGCATGTAAGAAGAGAGTAATAAGAAGAATCTGAGACAGATTAAAAGGGGGAAATGACACAGGAGAGCTATAATCAACTGCCCAAAGGGTAAACTTTTGGTTGTGCATAAGGGACCTGAAACGTCTTTATCTTCAACCCAAAGAGCTCAGCTGGTAAACAGAGCACAATACATGTTTGGAATGTAGCCTTCCCTTGATTTGCTCCAGTGCTGCCAGCTGCTCACCAATGCAGACTACTAGGCCACGGATCTCTCTCAACACTATTCCAGATGTGCCTGTGTGATAACCACCTACCCACGTGCCTCATTCCCTCACAACGGTTTGAGAGCCTGAAATGCAGATCCCCCCCCCCAAGATTATTTTGTCAACTGACTTGACAAATTGGTCTTGGGGTTGAAGTTTTCTCAGCTGAACTGCTAAAACAAGTGAGTGTGGCCGAATGTGCCTGTTTTGGCCTGCAGGCTCTATTCCACTTTGCCCTCTGACATGTTTTTGTACCTGGAGGGGTCTTTCTTCCACTCTCAGGGTAGCCCACCACTACTGCCTGCCCTCTGTAAGGAATTGCCCACTGGGAGAGGCAGGACTCCCGGCTTCCCTCTATGTTGAACTCCTGAATCTTCTCCGACCACCCCTGTAGTTTAGTGTTTGAGTTCTTCATCATTTGCAGGGCCCTAATGGTATTTGGCAGAGAATTCCACCAGATTGGGGCTAGGACCAAAAAGGCCCTGCTCGAGGACTGCCAAATATCCTTAGGGTTGGGGATCTCCAGTGTGATGTTATCCAAGGAGCATGATGCCCTTCCAGGGACAAAATGGAGGAGATGGTCCCATGGCTATCAGGGGCAAGAATCTCCCGAGTTGGAAGAAGGGAATCAATCTAACTCCCCAAAGGGCTATTCATAGTTATTGTTGCAGTGAGCAACCCAGCATGCCTGGACATTGGGGGGGGGGCTACATAATTCTAAGGGTGTACAGGTGTTATCTCCTTGACTAAGATGCCTCTCTTTGTCTTAACCTGGGAGCTGCCCTCTGACCCCTCCTCTCTCTCCTTTCCTTTCACATGGCCCTCCATGGAGACACATGTCTCTGTAGGTGTCCCCCGTAGATGCAATGCCTTCATACTCCCACACACATGATGCCGGGCAAGAGTACTCCAGATAAATCAGATATTTGCAAGTATATATGCAAGTCCTCCAGCCAGTTTGGTGTAGTGGTTAAGTGCACGAACTCTGATCTGGGAGAACCGGGTTTGATTCCCCACTCCTCCACTTGCACCTGCTGATGTGACCTTGAGTCAGTCACAAGCTCTGGCACAGCTGTTCTTGAAAAAAGAGCAGTTTCTGTCAGAGCTCTCTCAGCCCCACCTACTGCACAAGGTGTCTGCTGTGGAAAGGGGGAGGGAAAGGAGTTTGTAAGCTGCTCTGAGACTCCCTTGAGTATCGAAGTTGTTGTTGTTCAGTCACACAGTCGAGTCCGACTCTTCGCGACCCCATGGACCAGATTACGCCAGGCCCTCCTGTCTTCCACTGTCCGCTGAAGTTTGCTCAATTTCATGTTCGTTGCATCGATGACACTGTCTAACCATCTCATCCTTTGCCGTCCCCTTCTTCTTTGACCTTCAATCTTTCCCAGCATCAGGATCTTCTCCAGTGAATGCTCCCTTCTCATTTGGTGGCCAAAGTATTTGAGCTTCAGCTTCAGGATCTGGCCTTCCAGGGAGCAATCAGGGTTGATTTCTTTTAGGATTGACTGATTTGATCTCCTTGCAGTATCAAAGGGTGGGGTATAAATCCAATCTCCCCTCCTCCTCTTTAGATTAGGCTTCTTTCTCTTCCTCTGACTGCAACTGGATCTTCTTGACTAAATATGAGTTAACTTTTTTTTTTTTTTTTTGCACTATACTTCTTGGGAGATCTGTTTACTACACTCAGTATCCTACTTCTACGACTGGACAAAACGCTACTATATTAACCAAATACCCCCATACTTTTGATACAAGTCATGGAAGAGTGCTGAAGAATAAAAAGATGAGCCGTCAAAAAGCAGGGCTTACGAGGTGCCTCTTAACTAGTAGGCTGGGCAGAACATCAACAGAGACGCCACCATTGGAAGATTCTTCCTTCAGTTGAGATATTTGTGCAAAGCATACAACATGGGCAAGGTAGGTCTTGTTTAGTGTTTTGGCTCACAGACCAAGAGTTTTGATTAAATTTAGAGAAAAATGTTCACCTTTTCATATTTTCCCACTTATGCATCTATCTTGAGTTTTCCTGGGGGGGGGGGGCGAACATTCTTATTTGGCTGTCAGAATTGGAATGTGTCACAGTAGATAAAGTTGTCAGCGCAAAACAAACGAAACTGATGTGACTCCTAGCACAGAATCTTCTCACAACATTGTTTGGGACAAAAAAAACAAAGGTATAAAAGACGTGTCATAAAACTGACGTTTGCATCTGGCACTACAGATTAGTGACGGTTTAACGCCACCTTTTTTTTCTCTTTACAATGAGTTCCTTTTTTTAATTTTTATCCTTTGTTGTTACCTTAGCTGAAATGCCTCATATTATAAGTGATAAATCTATATGGTTTCTTTTGCAATGCCAAACATAAAAGCTGCTTTTAAAGCTAAGTTTACGAGTCCCATTTCTGTATCATTTGATCTACGCTGGTGTTATTTGTCAACTCAACTGCACACTGACACAACTTTTGTGTTTTAAGACTGCTGTCCTAAAAGCTTTTTTCATAGCTTCCGACAGAACGAGAAGAATTAATTAGTGGGTTTTGATGGGCCGTGTTCCCCTTCTTTCTTGCCCTGCATAAATGTTGTTTCGGGTTTGTAGAGAGGCCGTTTTGAGTTAAATGCAGTTTTACCCTATTGTTAGGTAGTAATACTAGATTTATTCCTTATCTGTGTGAGCAGAGGAAAACTGGAACCTGAGTTAGATTTGAGCCAGAGTGTCACTTTCTGGCTAAGCCAAGCAGGCTAAAAGCCCGGGCACCAGATTGTAGGTTGACATCATCTCATTTGCCAAGTGGGATTAGTTTGGGAGGTTAGATATGAAGTAGATGCAGCTACGCCTAGCTTCATTCCATCAAGACAAATGTCAAGTCATCTACTCTTGCCCTAGTGTTTCACCTAGGTGAGAACAATGTAAGTCTCTACGCAGGTAAGACTCTGAGTAGACAGGTTGAACAAGGCCATCATCTGGAAGAATTTCTGGTCACATGAACTCTTGAAGCTGCCTTATATATATATATTTATTATATTTATAACCTGCCCTCCCAGCCATGACAAGCCCAGGGCGGCTAACAACAGGATAAAATAACAGAGATAACAGTAAGTAATACAAGTCATAAAGTAAAGGTAAAGGCTTCCCTTGCTCAAAAGCCAGTCAAATCTGACTCTAGGGATGCAGTGCTCATCTCCGTTTCCAAGCCAAAGAGCCAGTGCTGTCCAAAGACGTTTCTGTGGTCATGTGGCTGGCATGACTAAACACTGAGGTGCACAGAACACTGTTACCTTCCCACCAAAGTGGTATCTATTTATCTACTTGCAATTTCTTGCTTTCAAACTGCTAGGTTGGCAGGAGCTGGAACCAGAGACAGGAGCTCACTCCGTCATGCAGCGCTTGGGTCTTGAACTGCTGAACTACTGAACTTCCAGTCTGCAGTTCAGCGTCTTAACCACTTGAGCCACCACAGCCCACAAGTCATAAAACCAAATATCAATTAGGACATTAAAAGGTGCTAACATCGAAATAAAACCACTCAGCTATTTGGTTAAAATTTCGGGCAGTTCTGGTCACCATATATCAAAAGGACATTGCAGAGCCAGAAAAAAAGTACAGAAGAGGAAAACTAAAAGGATTAGGGGACCGGGGCGCCTTTCCTCTGAGGAAAGGTTGAAGAGTCTGTGACTTTTTAGTTTAGAAAAGAGATGGCTAAAGGGAAACATGATAGAGATTTAAAAATTATGCATAGGGTAGAGGAGTTGACAGGGGGAAAAATTTCTCCCTCTCCCAAAACACTAGAAATCAAGGGCACTCAATGAAGTTGATGGGCAGTAGATTCAGGACAGACAAAATGAAATACTTCTTTACACAGTGAGTGATTGAAATATGGAATTTGCAGCCAGAAGATGTTGTAATGGTCTCAGGGATAATGTCGTGGGACTCATGTGATTCATTGTCTAGTGGAGGTTTCAAATAGACAGCCAACCAAGTAATAGCCTTTGAGTTTATCTGCCAGGCAAGTAGGTGATCACAGAAACAAATCTGCAAGTCATCATACCCAACAATGGGTGGGCAGCATATTTATAGATATTGGTTACGCAGCATAAGACGTGCAACAAGCGCTTAGTCTGGTAACTTTCCACTGCTAATGTCTAGCCCAGGGGTTCCCAGACTTATTTGGCCTACTGCTGCCTTTTCAGAAAAAAAAATACTCATTGCCCCCCTGGACATCTACCTTCAAGAAGTGTACAAAAAGATGCAGTTTGTGGATCTGCACTTCGATCATTCTAGCCCACTTAGATCATTCCAGTGCCCCTGAGGGGGCAGTATTGCTCACTTTGGGAACCAGTGGTCTATCCAGACAATCTGTGGTTTCAGTTGCTGAGATCTGTTGCAAAACTGCCTCCATACACTACTTCTGCTTACTTTAACAGAGTCTATCTTGCAAACTAACACAGGTTATACATAAGAGAAACATGGCTGGCCTAATGCTCAGATATCTTACAGGAGGCCTTTCTTAACTTCCTGTAGGACAAAGACTGCCTCCTCCCTGAATGGGCTGGAGTCTATATTGATGCTGCCCTGCCCCTTGACAGCTGGGAACTGTAGGCCAGGAGATAGGAAGCCCCATTTGACTCCTTGGCAGCTGGGAAATGTAGGCCAGCAGATGAGGAAGCCCCATTCAACCCAGTGAGTAATAACCCTGGAGGCCCCTCTCTGGAACTACAGCTCAATTAAACCTTATGGGGGAACAATTGAAACAAACAACCATAGATGGCAGCCATCTTTCATCAAGCACAGGTAACTGCCATTTCGTTACACCTACCATCAGCCACTGAGGGGAAAGTTACTCTCACACAGGAGGCAAGCAGGAGAAGTATCCTCATCAAGAGAAGTGTCCTTGTCAAGTAATTCTGACAGGGCACAGTGGCTGAAGGAGGAGTGGGCGGAGAAGAGGAGCAAACCCAGCACCCACCCAATGGCACATAAGTGGCAGCTGACAGGCCAATGGCTGAGGGAGTGCATTCCACAGCCAATGGAAGAGCTGCAAAGTGCCACGCCAAAACACAATTATATATCAGGAAAGATGCCCTTAAGGCTTTCTTTTACTTTATGACTCATTTGGATGAGATGGTTGCTTTCATAAGAGAGGACCAGGGAGCAAGGCTAGTAGCCCTAAAATCACCAGCAATTTCCCCATAGCGAAGTGGAAATGGATCAACTAGGCAGAAGCCAGGAGATCAAAACCATAAGGATAAAAAGAATGCTTAGTCTGAAGGCACAACAATCAGCTGAATTTCCCATTTAAGGGAGAGGTGACTAAGGCCACCTCTGAGCTAAAAAGTTTCTCTAGGAAGTATGAGGCTTCTCACAAGACCAACCTGAGACACAGCAAAACAGAAAATAAGAAAACAAGCCAGGCAATTAAAGTGATGACCTGCCCTTTGTCAGCTAATGCCTATAACAAAACTTTTGTGTCCATTTTGCAAGCCTCCATAAATTGTCCACATAAAGGAGCAGGATGGACCCTACTGGCAAGTGCACATCTTCCAGATCCCTCTTTAGGATCTTTGCAAAAAGGGTAGGAGATTCCACATACTCATGAGGCAATCTGGTCTACGTTAGGGAATATCCTTCCCATGTGAACACAAAGAATTATTGTGAGTTTGGGTGAACAGGAATGCTAAAGTAAACTGAATACACATCTGTAGCCGAATAACAACAGGTATGTGCTTGAATGTTAGTGAGAATGGTATAAGGATTCTACACATTGTTATGCTTGGTTGCACATATGCATTTATGGGGTGCAGGTCCTGGACAAATCTCCATTGGGGCCCCTTTTTGGTTTCTTGACTGGCAATACAGGAGTATTGCAAGGAGACTGGCAAGGAACCAAAATCCCCCATTCTAGGTAAGTGTCAATCAAGGACCGCATTCCATCTTTTGCCTCCATGTGAGTAGGATACACACACACACTTTAATGGTGGGTCACTTATTTAAGGAGCCCTATCTCTGTTCCGAAATGTCCTCACACTGAACTGAGGAGGTCAGCCAGATCATCAGGAATCTGGATACCACTGCCCCTTAGAGCACTTCCACCAATTTGGAATTAAGATTTCCGTTAGACGCAAGGAGATTCCTTGTGGTTCACAGATTAAAATTGCTCTCATCTTGTATAACAAATCCCTTCCTAACAAATTTACTGGGCTTTGAGGAGCTAAAACAAAAGCATGTCCCAAAGATAAAAGTCCAGTTGTGACATCCAGGCTTTTAGTAATGGGACATGAAAAATGTGTTCCACTCATGCCCACCAATGTTTCTGAATGAGCAGACTTTGGACAGGATGGACATGGCTGCACCAGTAACAATTAAACAATCATATCTCACATCTCCAATAGTCACAGTCATATGAGGACCTTGGGGAGTATCTTTGACAACAAATTCAGGATATGAAGGGACCTCTGATTCTCTGGGAAATGGCCAAGGTAATTGGCTTTTCTTAATATTTCAGTTGCCTCTCGTTGTTTATGATGAGAGCTGGGGCATTTTCGATGGCAGCCCCTGCCTGGTGGAACGAGCTCCAGGAAGAGATCTGGGCCCTGCGGGACCTCTCTCAGTTCCGCAGGGCCTGTAAGACGGAGCTCTTCTGCCAGGCATTCAATTAGGGGCCGCCGTCATTGGAGTGCCCAGCCTGTAATGCTACGACCGAGCAGCTGCCTGAATGCCGATGAGCAGCCATAGACCCGGAACATCTAGTGTTCATCATTGAGCAGTGGCCATCTGAGTTGACAAGCAAAGAACACTAGCATCTCTAGATACTTTTGAAACACCAGTTTTAATGGTTTTAACTGCTGCCAGTATCTTGTATTCTGTAGTTCGCATTTTGCATTTGTAATGTATTGTTTAATTGTTGTATTTTTAACTATGTTTTATCCATTTATTTTATGTCGATTGGAAGCTGCCCTGAGCCTGCCTTGGGGGGGGGGGTTATAAATCTCATAATAAATAAAATAAAATAAATAAATAAATGATCAGACTCAGAATCATTACCAGGTAATTTTTTCAAAGTCTCCAAGTTTACACAGTGATTCACTTCATCCTATTTATCATTCACAAACTGGCTTTCCTGGGATCTTTGTCACAGTCCTCCTTGCCTTTCGGACACATTGGACAATTGTGTTTCCAATGACCTGGTAGGTGACAGTACCAACATAAACCATCATCCTTGAATCCACCTATATTTCTACCATCTCCTCTACCTTTTCCTCATCCTTGATCCCTGCCAAGAGGACCTTGTGAACCTTTTAGCTTTGTCCCAAATCCCAGTTGCAATTGCTGTTGCTAGCAGCCTCATCTGACTTTCACCTTCCTTTTGTCATTCTTTCTTTTTCTTTTCCTCTCTGTTATTAAACAGTCACATAACAATATCCACCAATGGATCCAAATGTTTCCCATCAACATGCTCATTGCTCTGCAAGTTCTGTTTGATATTTGGAGCACTCTGGTTAACAAAAATCAAATGCACAATGTTTTGATAATCAACATCTGTCCTTCCATACTGACACAATGCCTTAGACAATCTGTCCCAGAAAAAAAAAATGAGGGATATTCCTCATATCCCTGTATGACACTAGCAACCTTAGATCAATTCCCAGTGTGGTCTCCAGTGTTTGTGAAACCTTCAAACAAAGCTGCTCTTAAAGCCTGTGGTCTATGCATTCAGTCCTCAAAGTTATAATCCCACCTGAGATCATGCTGTGGCATAGTGTTAAAATTGGGGATCCCACCATTCACTTCTAAATGCTGATTTGCATGTTTCAACACTTGACTTTTCTCATCACTAGTTAACAATGCATCCAACAAATGCATGCAATCAGAATAATTAAGTTATTGGGTAGCAAAAATTGTCTTAAAAATCTCTCTACCAGTTCTGGATTTTCTTGCAGGTTCAGAGCATTGGCTTGGTAATTAATTAAATCAGAAGTGTTAAAGGGTACATGACTCCCACTGCTCAGGACAGTATTCTTAGCTTCAGGCCCTGGGTAGGAGTGAAGTGGGGCAGTGATAATTTGACCATTGGCCACCGTTTTTTGAGATCCGGTATTAATGGGTGAAAAATAAATTTCCAGGGTATTCTTTTGGTCTTTGGATTTGACAGCTGACTGGCTCTCATTTGGGTAAGGTACAGAAATATCCCAGAGGCACCTTCCCCCAAATGGTGGCTGTATTGGTGCTTGTGCAGTGGTCTAGATCAGAATGAGGATTTCTTCCAGGATAAGCCACTGGACCAGGAGGTGGTTTCTGAGTAGGCTGATAATCATCACCTTACTCATGAGGTACAGGAGCAAAGGGACCAATATGGAAAGTCCCTGGATAGCTACTTTTACAAAACCATGATATTTCTGATAAGTGGAGAGTGAGTCCAGCGGAACCAGTAATCTATTTGACCAAGTTTCTCATTTTCCAGGATCAAACTGAGGGCACATAACTGAACCGGATTAAATGATCCTATTTCTGGACATTGTCTTAAAATTGGCTCAAATGCCGTATATCATGGCTGAACATCCTTACGGAGTTTGACCATTCATTTCTTCAAGAAACATGCATGTCCAAACAAGAATATCCAGTGTTTAAACATCCAATCCAATGGGCTGTCAACTGGGATGTCCCCCGCAATGACTGAGCTGTTACCCATTTAAGGGGAAAAATCCTTATTGCTGTTTCCTGGAGTCCAGGACTCGCCAATCCTCACCCAAAAGGTCAATTCATTTGGTGGCACTGAGTTGGGTTTGTTGTAATCTGGGGTTTTAAGGAAAAACCAGCTAGAATTGTCCCATCTGGGGTGCCAGAAATTGTTGTGGAACTCATGATCTGTCATCTCGCTGAGTTTTCAAATAGACAGACAACCAAGTAACAGCCTTTGAGTTTATTTGCCAGTCAAGTAGGTGACCACAGAAACAAATCTGCAAGTCATCACACCCAACAATGGGTGGGCAAAATACCAATTGATATCGGTCACACAGCATAAGACATGCACAGCAAGAACTTATGTTAGTAACTTTCCCCTGGTAACATCTGTGAGTCTTGAGAATTGTCTGTGCATACCACACTCTTCTCTGAATAATTCAGCCAGACAGTTGGTGGTTTCAGTTGCTGAGATTCATTCCAAAACTGCCTCTGCATAGTACTTCTGTTTACTTCATCCGAGTCTATCTTGCAAATGAAGACAGGTTATATGGGGAAGAAACCTGGCTGGCCTAACACTCAGATGGACATTCATATTTTAATAGATGGCTTTAAAAGGGGATTAGGCAGATTCGTGGAAGATAGGTCTTTCAGTGGCCACTAGCCATAGTGACTAAAGAGTACCTCCTAGGGATGCCAGCCTCCAGGTGGGTCCTGGGGAGTCCCCCAGAATTACAGCTCATCTCCAGACTACAGAGTTCAGTTCCCCTGGAGAGAAGTGGACTGTATGGCATTGTACCTCACTTAGGTCCCTGCCCTCCCTGGGCTCCATCTCCAAATTTCCAGGAGTTCCCCAACCAGAATCTGGTGTTGTGGAAGTTTTCCTTCTTTCTTTGTCCTGCTATTTCTTTTGTTCTTTGTTATTCTTTCTTTCTTTTAATAAGAATCTTCTAAAGTTTGGGAGGGGGAGAACAGCCAGGCCCTGGAGACAGTTCTGACTCCTCTGATGAGGAGCACCTGGATTCTGTGCCTACCAGCCAGCTGCAGATGAACAACCAGACAGGGGATTGCAGCCTGCTGCGGACACACAGCCAGGAGTCAGTGATGTGCTGGTTTTAACCCCCAGCCTGTGCTGACATTTCAGGGTCAGCCAGCTGTCCTGTCTCCTCCAGGATCCCCAGGTCTACAAGAGTAATGCCAGCATATGTGTAGAGGGATTTAAAGTCCAGACCATGGTTGGCTCACCTCAGAGCTTAACATTGGCTGCCAGTTGTAGAGGAAGGAGGAACATCACTGGAAGAGATGTGAAGCCACTGTCATAGGCATAACATAGGGTTTGGAGCATATAAAGGCTTTGGGGAGGAGTCCTTCAGAGTGGCTTCAACACATTTCCCCTTGGATATCAACTTGCTGCTGTTGCTAGTTTGGTGTAGTGTTTAAGTGGGAGAACTCTAATCTGGGAGAACTGGGTTTGATTCCCCACTCCTCCACTTGTACCTACTGATGTGACCTTGGATCAGTCACAAGCTCTGGCACAGCTGTTCTTGAAAAAGAGCAGTTTCTGTCAGAGTTCTCTCAGCCTCACCTACCTCACAGGGTGTCTGTTGTGGGGAGGGGAAGGGAAAGAAGTTTGTAAGCCACTCTGAGTGAAAGGCGGGGGGAGATTGCTCTTCTTCTTCTATCTGCCTTGCTTTTTGGAGAACTGACCTTGGCCTGCTCAGACAATTCTTGGGTAATTTATGGATTCTGTTTATTAAACTCTGTCTCTGATAGCCA
Source organism: Gekko gecko (assembly GCA_029375565.1). Classification (NCBI taxonomy): domain Eukaryota; kingdom Metazoa; phylum Chordata; class Lepidosauria; order Squamata; family Gekkonidae; genus Gekko; species Gekko gecko. Next base: position 162,748,233 of record JAPDNY010000004.1, on the reverse strand, counting down.
ACTCCAGTTATCTGCCTAAATTAAAGCCATGTATGCTGGCACCTGTCTGAAGTGGATATTTTTTTTATTTGGCAACCCTACTCCCAACTCCCACTGGTGGCCAGGGGGGACTTAGCAACCCTAGAACCTCCACCTTCTGAGGCAGTAAACCTCTTAATACCAGTGCCAGAAGGCAACATCAGGGGAAGGCCTTGGCCTCTATGCCCTGTTGATAGCCCTCCAGAGGAACTGTTTGGCCAGTGCATGAGACAAGCTGCTGGACTGAGAGGAAGGATCTGCCTTCTTCTTGATGGACTGGCAACAGGACCTACTTTAAGCTATTGGGAACAGATAAAGCAAAGGTGAAACCAGGATCAGATAATCCCCTCCTGGCAAGGATAGTGAAGTTTAGAGGAGGGAGGTCAGGATTTCCCTACCTTGATTAACACAAACAGCTTTAAAAGGGGATTAGATAGATCCATGAAGGATACGTCTATCATTGGGTCCCAGCCATGATGACTGAGGGGAACCTCCACATTCAGAGGCACTAATCCTCTGAATCTCAGAGCCAGGCAGCAACATCAGGGGAAGGCCTTGGCCTCGCTTCCTGTTGTTGGCTGTCCAGAGGAACAGGTTGAGCACTGTGTGATCTGATCCAGCAGGGCTCTTCTTACCTTCTTCTTCTGAGGTGTCATTTTAGTTTTCCTTAAATCAATATATCAGGTCTGAGGAGAGATGGGGCAGACTCTAGTTTATGGCCTGTTTGATTCACCTACTCAAGACTGTTGTGCTCAAGGAGCAGCAACTTCAAAATGCTTTTATCTATATAGTTGAGTTCAGTCTCTGATGAGATAAGAAATGTTGTATCAACTTCTCTATGGCCTAGAGTAGATCATTCGCACAGGGCAGGTAGGTAGGGAAACTGTGTCTCAGCCATCTAAAGAGAAACAATACTCACAATGAAGTGTGTGGGGGGACAGAAAGGTAAGCCAGGTAATCAGAAACTTCCCTCCATTTCAGGTAATCTAAATTTTAATGAAGCTGTAGCCCAGATTTTATTCCATATTATGTGTCTTGTCTCATTATTTCTGGGTGTATGCACAAAATTGATACTCTAGTAATGGTACTTCTCAACACGCCGTTATCATTCTTTTCCCCTTGCACTCAAAATTAAATTGCAAGGAGAGTTCTGCCTTTATTACCTACCTAGTCGGAATGCCAGTTGCATAACAGAATATGAAATTCAGCATAAAACTCCCCTATTCAAGCATCAGAGACAACAGGGCCGCTCTAAAAATATCCACTCGGTTCGGCGGATATTTAATCTGCATTAACATTAACAGCAAGGGAGCACACATTAATCCAACCCAGAGAAAATAAAACTTAATTACTAAACAATTAAAACGAAACACAAAATAACTGTGCTCGTTATTTTAATTCCTCAGAATTTATTTAAGATCAAAATAAAAACACTGTCTACTAATCAATCTGTCATGGAGCCAAGGCAACACAGAAAATATATGAGCTAGAGAGGAAATGGAATTAAATGCTTACTTACCATCTGGTTTAGTGAACCCCGGCTGGGCATTCTGATACACAAAAGCAGCATTTCCTTTCCCCTCTCCTGTCCCACAGTAGCCATCACCTGCTGGTGTTCCTTGGCATGCAGCCCTCTCTGTCCTGATGTTGTGCCTCAGGTGTGATCATGCTGGCCATTGCGTTCTTATTGGGTGAATTCCCTTCCTAGTCTCTGTTGTAAGCCTAGAACTTTTTCCCTAACGGCAAAATTAAATAGCCAGTGCTTGGTTTCATAGGTAGGCAGGACTGAGTTCCCATTTCTCACTCATGTATTTACATTCCTCTGAAGAACCTTGCATTCTGAAGTGGTCTTTTTCATGGTGGTGTCATATGGAGCAGAAGTCCATCAGTGGCGATTAGCCACAAGGTATAGATAGAAACTCTCAGTCTGGGGCAAGTGATGCACTCTATTTTTGGTGCTGGGAGGGGGGCAGCAGTGTGAGGGCTTCTAGTGTCCTGGCCCCACTGCTGGACCTCCTGATGGCACCTGGTATTTTAGGCCACTGTGTGACAGAGTGTTGGACTAGATGGGCCATTGGCCTGATTCAACATTGCCTTCTCTTATGTTCTTATGTTCTTATGGTGTCCCTTTTTACCAAAGCTCTGGTCCAGGAAGGCTCTCAAATAGCTATTGCTCTGTATTTTTTTTTTTTATTTATTTTGTTCATTTACAAAATTGTATATCCTGCCTTTCTGCCCTCATAATGGCCGTCAAGGCAGCTAACAACTTAAAAGATACATGATAAAATCACACCTAATACCACTAAAATCAGCCCTCCCCAAAACACAGATACCCATCATTAAAACCCATTAAAAACAGAGCTAAAATAGGTACAGAAACAAACAGTAGTTAAAACATTTGGTCAGGAAGGAGGGAATGAGGGAATGCCAATCAGAATGAGGGAATGCCAATCACTGAGGGAATGCCAATCAGAACAACAACAAAAAGACTAATAGAAGATGGCAGCAGAAGGGGATGGACAAGTCTCCTTGGGGAGAGAGTTCCAGAGCTTTGATGCCACAACTGAGAAGGCCCTCTCCAAAGTTGCTCCTCACCAATCTCAGAAGACACCAACATCTGAAGCAGGGCCTCAGAAGATTATCATTGTTGTCGGGTGAGTTTATAAGGGAGTATACTTCCGATATGTTCATCCCAAAGACTAGCATTAGGCAACCATTGAAAAAGCTTCAACAACTCCGTTTTCTGGGATGAGGCAAATTGCTTAGATCCTTTCCAATCTGGGTTTAGACCTGGTTATGGGACTGAAACTATCTTGATTGTACTGGTGGATGACCTGTGCTGGGATTTTGGACAAAAAGAGTCCCTGTTCATTCTCCTAGACCTCTCAGCAGCCTTTGATTCCATCGATCATGGAATCTTTCTGGCCCACCTTTCTGAGCTGAGATTGGGAGGCATTGATTTGCAGTGGTTCTGGTCCTACCTGGAGGGTAGGTTTCAGAAGGTGGTGCTAGGGGAGTGTTGTTGAGCCTATGGAGTTCCACAAATCTCCATCTTGTCCCTTACGCTGATAAACATCTAGATGAAACCACTGGGTAAGGTAATCTGGCTGGGCTGTCACTACTATGCAGAGGACACCCGACTCTATTTCATGCTTCTGACTAATTCCAGGGATGCTGTAGAAACTTTGAACCAATGTCTCAGGACAGTTTAGGAGTGGATGCTGGCTAATAAACTGAAGTTTAATCTCAACAAGATGGAAGAACCACTGTTCAGCAGAAGGTCTGATCCAGGATTTAAAGTGTCACCCGTTCTGGATAAAGTTGCACTCCTCTTGAGGGAACAAGTCCAGAGTCTGGGGGTGCATTTGGGGCAAGACCTACTGCTGGATAAGCAGGTGGCAACTTTGGCCAGGAATGTCTTTTACCAGCTTTGACTGGATAGCCAGCTGCAGCCTTCTCCTGGCAGAAAAGTTCTGGCCACTGCGGGGCATGCCCTGCTTACATCTAGATTAGATAACCTCGGTGTGCTCTGTGGGGACTGTTGTGAAATGTTTGGAAACTGAATCGGTACAGAATTCTGCAGCCAGGATGTTGACTGGAGGGAGTCACAGAGACTGTATCACTCCAGTTTTGGCCTATTTATACTGGTTCAAAATCTACTTCTGGGCACAATTCCAGTTGCTGTTGCTGATCGTTAAAGTTCTATAGGGTTTGGGCCCAACATATCTGAAGGAACATTTATTCCATTATGAACCTGCCTGAACTCTATGACCATTTTTGAAGGGCCTGCTTTGGGTACCCCACCTTCTGAGATTAGGCAGGGTGACAATTTAGGAGTGGGACTTCTTTGTCACAGCACAAAAGCCCTGGAACTCTATCCCCTGGGAAATTTATCTGTCCCCTTCTGCTGAGATCTACTGCCAGCATGTAAAGATCTTCTTGTTTTCTTCGGCATTCCCTTAGTGACTCCTTCCTCCTGCCCAGTGCTTTATTTGTTGGGTTTCTTAATGTTTTGTATGCTTTTTTAGCTCTGGTTTTAATTGTTTTAATGATGTGTTTTTGTTTAATGGTTTTTAAAATGTGATTTTATGTTTTTCAGCCACCTTATTGGTTCTTATAAAGGCAAGAAATAAATTTTGTTAAATAATAAAAGAAATCCCCCTTTTAGATTTCAGGTTCCCCCCTCCCCCCAGCAAACCCAGGTCATTTTTTTCAGGTTTATATGGAGATCTGTCACATGGATCCATGCTCTGGATTTAGTTATCTACAAATCTGGCTGTGTTGAGAATACTGATACTCATATGCTACTCAATTTCTTCTGGCGTAGTTTTCCCATTATAGAAATATTATTTTATTGGGTCAGTACAGAACAAGAGCTAGTATTTATGAAACCTCTCAACTGTCCCTAGTTACGAGGATTACATTTGCTTTGTTTCTTAAAGGTGTCTTGCTTTCCTCCTTTGGCTTTGCCAAGACATGTCTTCTCATAGCTCTTAATCCCCTTTTAACTTGCCAGTACTTGGAGAGCAGATGGAACAATGCTGAACGCAAGATGTCTTGCCCCAAGGGACACTTCAGAAGCAATTGTAATTGTAAGTAGGGGAAATGGTCGCCATCTTCCACTCCTTCCAAAGGCATTTCCTGCGGAGGAAAATGCATTCTATTATCAACATGAAGTTACTGAATGTAGCAAATCACAATATTTGGTCAAATAGAAAGTCAGAAAAGACTATTTTTTTAAAAAATGAACCTAAAATAATTTTAGGTTCCAGTTTATGTTTACTCTGAATCCATTATCTCCCTTATGCTAATAATTATATAATATTAAGCATCGACTTGCAAGATTTAGTGGCCAAGTGATTTCCATGACTACATGGGCAATGAAATTAAGTAAATACCGAGTCACAAGACAACTGATGTCTTTCGAGCCTGTGAGGTAGCAAATGCTTCAAAAACATTATCTGCCCATCACAGTGTATAGGAATTAGCAATTTACATTCTGCTACCACTGAAACTAGGGATACTTGAACATCTGCACAGTTCAGCTCATATTCTGCTCACAGTCACAAGCAGGGAGATTTTTGTTGTTGTTGTTGTCAAGCAGTTAACTTATTTGTGAGCAGCTCAAGCCTATTCACCAGGTTAGCACAGTATAATGAAATTGACAGCACCACTCACATGCATACTCTCACACCAACCCAATGGGAATCCTAGTTTGTCACCTCACAGGCCCATGACTGCTGCGTTCCACTCCTCAGTCAATTGTTTAAATAAATAGTGTGCAAATCAGTCAGTTATCAATAGGAAACTGGCTAACTGAGGCAAAATAAAGAATCACAGAATGAATTTTCACAAGGCAAAAGTAAAATCCAAATCTTAAAAAATTCGGTATTGCCTTGAAAACCCAAATTCTGATATTGTATTGGAATTTGGGTAAAATTTGGGAATCCCACAATTTTTGGTCTCCATTATACCTTATGGGGCCATTATAGTCAATTGCAAATCTTGTAGGGTATATTCATTGGGCTGGGGGGAGGAGGTTTGAGTCAGAAGGACCAAATTTGCAGTGTAGCTGCTGGAGCCTCTCCCTGATAGAACTCCCAAGTTTCAAAAAATATTGGACCAGGGGGTCCAATATAGGCCCCCAAAGATGGTTCCCCCATCCTCCATTGTTTCCAGTGGTGGGGGGAAAAGCAAGGCAGGCACACAGCAAGCCCAGCAGATTCTCACAGAGAATCTCTGCAGTAGAAAGTGAAGTGTGGGGAGGGGACATGTTTCCTTGGCCAGCAGCAAAACCAGTGCAATGTGCCCAGCGGAACCAGTACCACTCTGGCAGAGCCAAAACCCAACAGATTTGACCTTAGTCTTTAATTTGGGATTCTCTTATTGGCTTAACTAATGCTAAAAAGGCATGATTTGGGTATTAATTTGGCTTGGGAATGCTGAATGCACATCCCTACCAATTAGCATGAGAGGTTGATCCCCAGTTATTGGTTTCACATTGCAAAGCCTCAGCTGTGCCTGAGACTGTGCAGTGCTTGAACTCAGAGCCTCATCCATGCTAAGCATATATTGTGTCTACATTCTTCCCTGTCCTGTGATATTTAATTCTGCTTTCAACGCTAAGGCCAAGTGAAGAATCCAAATATTTTATGGTGTGTCCATTATTTTGTGCTCCCTTTTGGGTGTGTAATTAAAGGAATGCTTGAAAGTTCATGAGATGTCCCATCTGCTGCTTCTGTTTGCCTTGCTGCTAGTCAAAAGTTGAGCTTTGCCTTCTTTCCAGCTTCCCCATTGGTGGGATTCCACTCACTTTTCCTGTTTCCTACATGCTTTTCTACAGTGATCTTTGGGGGAGACTATGATTGTGCAATTAGTGTCCTGTTGCTTTTGTCCTAAATCTGTGTCCCACTTGCCTTGCAAAATGTTGCTTCTCAGGGTATCCCCCTCCCCAGACTTGAGAGAAGCCATGGCCTTTCTATGAAGGTTCCTTCTAATAAATGAGTCACAGAAGTTCTGAATGATATGGATGGAGTCTCCGTGTCTCCTATGTGCCTACCTGCCAAATGGGTTTTGCAGGAGTAGTTCCAAACTTCTTTCAATAGAGTTCCCAGGAATATGATAGGTACCGGGCTCTTGTGGGGCATGCCACGGCCTTCCATATTGGACAGGGGCCTGTGTTTATTCCTTCCCTTGTTCTGTGGGTTGATGATGGTTAAGGGTAATACCACAGATGTAGGCATTATTGACTGGTCCCCTATATGGTGAACACAGGGGCATTTTTGGGGTGCCACTTTGATTGGTGCATGTGTGCATCTATGGACTCAAATAATGTTATCATACTCCCGAATCCTTGGAGCTGAGTTGTTCGGGAGCCTTCCTTCCCTCCTTCTGAAAGCACAGAATACTAACTAGATATGCCAGAGCTGCACTGGCATCAGCAATATCCCACAGTCTGAGGCTTACTATTGAGCTGCCCACTGCACAAGCAATATCATGGAATTGTCTGGCATATTTGGGGATATCCGGGGTGGGGGAAGGATGAAGTGAACATAAAGGTGATAGTCAGTCCACAGTGCCATCCTAAGAAGAGGTTCATTGGAGTCAATTGCATTTTGGACTGTCAGAACTGCATTGCCAGAAGCCAAAGTAGATGTCTGTCTCTGTCTGTCTATATCTGTCCATCTGTCCATCCATGGCAAATTGCTGGACTACTTCACAGCTCACAAATTGTTAACAAAAGAAAAATAAAATAGTACAAACTGTACGCCTAGTCTCTTTGCACTTAATGACTCAAGGGCCCCAAAGACACAGTCCAGGAAATTTTATGTGCAAGTTCTCCTTAAAATGAACAAAATTCTCTGCAAGTAACATTCCAGTAGATCTTTGGGCCCATACACTCAGTCCACAATCTGAATTAGATCACGGTAAGTGAAGGATATATGTTTTAGACCATGTTGAGGCATTGGGTGGGGGGTCATGCCTATTTTATTAGTCCCTTGCAGGAACATTAATTATTTTATTCAAACTAATACAAATCCCAAAGTTGCAATGATGTTACGCTACAGTCTTGTGTTAAATACTGCAAAGCACAACTTTCAACTTCAGTTCTGCCAGAATGCAACATTCATGGGAGTTACCTTGCTGTTTAGCTCATAGGAGATTAAGTGATAAACCCACATGGCAACAGATTCTGGAAACCTGGGAAAAGAAGTAATAGTGGATTTGAAGATGTTGTATATCAAGCAGAGACTGCATACATGGTCAAGGAACCACACGGTCGGGAAAGGGACACGAGCTTCACCTCCAGAGACAATAGCCTGAACGGATCCTAGCCTGCACCTATCAGATGGCTAGGATCCTAGGAATAACCAATGGGGAATAGGGTACACTGTAAATAACCTATCATGGGTGTGGGTGTGTGTTGGGGGAGTGGGAAACACGGGGATATAAACCGGCCTGCGAGCTGGGTAGCCATCTCAAGCCTTAAGTATACCTAATAAAGTATGAGCTGTTACTACGCATCCACACATCAGTCTCAGTACTTTATAGAAGAGAAAGCTGTTTCTGTTTCTTCTCATCCTGTTAAGCCAACCTGAAGTACAGATCATCAGCTGAAGAAAATACAGTGTCTTGCTCAATAGGAGCTGAGTATCCTTAGGGAATATGAAGCTGAAACTCAGCCTTACAGACTTTTTGAAAACAACAACAACAGGGAAGTATAATGCTCTATATGCTATGGAAGGGGGAAAAGTACAGTACCACAGTTGTTAAGAGAAGTTTTTGTGTTGGCCTCTAAAGGTGAACTTCAGGGGGAGCCAATGTACCAGTGCTAAAGAGTAACAACAATGGTTGTGATACAGTAGAACTTACACTCAAGAAGTAGGTAGACTCAAGGGCAATTTAAAGTGTGCTAATGGAGCACACTTTGGGTCATTACATGCCCCTCACTTTTTAGGACAGTGAGAAGTTCAAGGGACAGCACTGCCAAGTTTGGTTTCTTTTGGATTGTGAGGTCTCTAGTGACTTAGGGTACCTTTGTAATATATGCTTTACAAGGAATAAGGCCTGTTGTTGAAATAAATACAAGCTCTAGAAAGAGGCTCTGGGAGAGTGCCAAGGCCTTGGACACTCAGTGCCAGTTTGTTGTGGTGACCTCCTCAAACCCCACCCTCTCCAGACTCCACCCCTGAAATCCCCAGGAATTTCCCAACCTGGAGTTGGCAACTCCATCCCAGCTAACCAGCAACCTACTGTTATTTGCCCCTCTGACTGCAGCTGAATTCTGCCCTCCCTCCTGGGGATCAGTTGTAATTCTGAGTGATCTCCACCCCTCACCTGGAGATTGGTAACAATGGTTCCCCAGGAGGGAATGGCTGGTTGGGAGAGTGGAGTCTATGGCATTGTACCTGTCTGAGGCCCCACCCCTCCTCAAACCTCACCTTCTCCAGGCATTTCCCACCCTGGAGCTGGCAATCCTATCTCCTTCCCAGTCAAGCATCAACTTGCCATATCTTCCCCTCTGGACTCAGCTTTCCATCTCCTCCCCCATCCCTCCTGGGGATCAGTTGTAATTCTAAGTGATCTCCACCCCTCGCCTGGAGATTGGCAAAAGTGGTTCCCTGGGAGGGAATGGTTGGTTGGGAGGGTGGAGTCTATGGCATTGTACCTGTCTGAGGCCCCACCCCTCCTCAAACCTCACCCTCTCCAGGCTCCACCCTTCAAATCCCCAGGCATTTTCCACCTGTAGTTGGCAGTCCTATCTCCTTCCCAGCCAATCATCAACCAACCTTTATTTCCCCCTCACTGTTCAGCTTTCCTTTCCCCCCATACGTGTAGTCTCTACTGTGCTCTGAAGCCCTGACTGCAACATCAAATTGGCTGTTATGGGGGGGGGGCATCTCAGCAGGGTATAAGGACACAGAGTCCACTATTTTCTCCAGGGGGACTGATCTCTGCAATCCAGAGAGCAGTTGTAATTCTGAGTGACTTCCGGCCCTCACCTGGAGATTGGCAACAATGGTTTCCTAGGAGGAAAAGTAGTCTTTCTCTGCAATAGGGACCAAAGCAGCTGACATCATTCTTCTCTCCCCCTTTTGACTTGCACAACAATACTGCAAGGTAGGTTAGGCTGAAAGTCTGTGACTGGTCCAAAATCACCCACTCAGCTTCTACAAGATCCTGGATCAACAGCAAAACCCCTACATCTTGTACATCAAGAACCCTGCTCTGAAGCACTGGCTGCTATGCCTAGGGTAGTGAACTTCCAGGTGGAGCCTGAAGATCACCAGGTATCACTACTGAACTGCAGATCTCCCCCCCCGAGAAAATAACTGCTTTGGAAGGTGGGCTTTATGGCATTCTGTTCAGCTGAAGCCTCCCCCCCCAAACCCTGGCTTCCATAGACTACAACCAGAAAATCTCCAGGAATCTCTCTAACTGGAGCTGGCAACCATAAGCAGGACTGCCCCTAATGAGTTCCTCACAAAGACCTGTGCAGGGTTTCCTTCCTTTGTCTGAACCAAGCTTGGTTGCCTACTGTGGCAAAAGGGGCTCCAGTTGACAATTCAGCTGTTCGTCTCCCACCCTCGTCCCGTGGGTGTATCCCACTCCTTAAGTTCGCTGCCATCACCCACTGAATTGTCACTGCCTTTTTAGAGGGACAATGAGACTCCTCTGGCTGAATCTCCCTATTTGGAGATGGATTCCCCAATCTTTGGGGGATCCCTGGAAAGTTGGCTACTCCCTCCCTTTGGTATTGTACAAAGTGGGGGAGACTGTGTGGTCAGAGCACAACACAGAATATTAGCCCAAGTAAAATAATTTATTTAACTATTTATACAGTCATGAAGCACACAGACAGTAAATGAATCAGGCAGAACTGTAGGAGTAAGGACACACTATGAACCAAAAGGGCGTAAATCAACAGGGGTTAGATGCAATCCTCTTTACCTACACAAAATACTCTTTACCTCTGGAGGTTGTGGGCTCAGGATAGGATCTCTCCTTGGACCGGCCTCTGGCTGTGCTTCAGCCTCTCTCTCTTGTCCAAGTGAGCAGGGAAACTTCCATTCATTCTCAAGCCCAGCCAACAGTGGAGTGGCTGAATTCCTGCTGCCTCCCAGGGTTCCCCCACATCTCTGGCTTGTGGCCTGGTCAGCACAGGCAGCAGGAGCCTTTCCTAACCCTCTGTAGGACAAAGACTGCCTCCTCCCTGAATGGGCTGGAGTCTATATTGATGCTGCCCCTCCCCTTGGCAGCTGGGAACTATAGGCCAGCAGATGAGGAAGCCCCATTTGACCCAGTGAGTGATAACCCTGCAGTGAGTGATAACCCTGGAGGCTCCTCTCTGGAACTACAGCTCCATTAAACCTTATGGGGGAATATTTGAAACAAACAACCACAGATGGCAGCCATCTTTCATCAAACACAGGTAACTGCCATTGTGTTACACCTTCCAACAGCCACTGAGGGTAAAGTTAGTCTCACACTGGAGGCAAGCAGGAGAAGCATCCTGATCAAGAGAAACAGTTGTTTGCCAGTAATTCTGACAGGGCACAGTGGCTGAAGGGGGAGTGGGTGGGGAAGAGGAGCAAACCCAGCACTCAGTCAATGGCCCGCAAGTAGTCTTGAGTGGCAGCTGACGGGCCAATGGCTGAGGGAGTGCATTGCACAGCCAATGGAAGAGCTGCAAAATGCCCCTCCAAAACACAATTATATATAATGAAGGATGAAGGATTGGCACTTATATAGGTAGAGCACTGGAACCTCACCACTAGTCTAAGCAACCTCTCTCTCAGAAATTCTAATTCCAAGGGTCCGGTCACACTGCTGTTTTGATCGGGATTCACTGCTGTTTACTTGCGCATGTCAGTTTCACGTTCACACACGCCAATCCGCCTCCCACCGCAAAGCGGGCTTACTCGCGCAATGCTTCTGGGTTTTCCTGACCCCTGGAGAAACTAGTGTTTTCCTGGCACTTCCGCTTTGATTGTGCGATTTCGCCTATGTGGACAGCCCCTCTCTCGCAAGGATTGTGATTAGGGCTGTCTGAACGTTCTTGGGTTGTTTTTTTAAAAAAAGCTTCCGGTTTGAGCGCTTGAGCAAACATGCGCTTAATAAATCCATTTAAAGTTTAATAATGGATTTATTAAGTGCATGTTTAGTCAAGCGCTCAAACCAGAAGCTTTTTTTTTTAAAAAGGCACCACGACGGCCCTGGAGGCGGGAACGAGAGGTGGGGGCTACAGCAGCCTGGATGGGGCCGGCAAGGAGGATGGTGGAGACGGTAGAGCCTATTTTCGTGGGTCAATGGTGGCAGCGGCGGCAGCAGCACCCCCCCCCCAAAGTGTCGGCAGGAGCAGTAGCCACCCAAGCCTCCCTGTGGCTGGCAAGATCGCCTGGAAGGACGGTGCAGCAGCAGGCAAGCGGGTGCTGGGAAAGAGGGGCTGGCTGCATGTAGACAGCCCGATGCGAATAAAAATGTTCCCGGTTTAAATAAACCGGGAACAAAGCGCATGTCAGTTGCAGTGTGACCAGAGCCCAAGTCAACCGGTGAAACTGGCAGGTGTTTGGGAGGGAGAGTGGCTCAGTGGTAGAACATCTGCTTGGCATGCAGAAGGCCCCAGGTTCAAGCTCCAGCATGTCCAGTTTTTTTTTAAAAAAAGGATCATGTGGTAAGTGATGTGAAAGACATCTGATTGAGACCCTGGAGAGCCATTGCCAACCAGAGAAGACAATATTGAATTTATGGACCAATAGTCTGATTCTGAATAAGGCAACTTCCTTGCTGGGGGTTGATGCGAGGGAAACAAAAGGAGTCATCTCCTCAGAAAGCATAATCACAAGCATGATATGTGTTAACAGACAGTCATTTTGTTTTTTTAAAAAAAAGATTGAACACATTCATGGAAGACTGACCTTTGGATGAAAATACGATTGGTGCCTCTGTGCTTAGAAACGGTGCACCTCAGGAGGATGCTGGAGGGAAAGCAACAGACTTGGCCATTACCTCATGCTTCCTCTTTGAACTTCCCATGGCACCTAATTGGCCGTTGTCGGAAACAGAATATCGGCTACATGGATTCTTTTCTGATCCAGAAATTCCGTTCCTCTGGCCTTGAGCTCCATGATGAAGGATGCAACGAGCTCTCAAATACCTCTGATGAGGCAGCCCAAATGATGTCCTCTGTGCGTAGGATAAGAAATATCGGCTTATGATGTGTCTAGGGGGGGAATGATGGGTAAGACAGGATAGGCGGGTTTGCCATTTGGGTTCTGTTTTTGTTTTGATTGGGAGACAATCGCAGAAGTGATTCTACATTGCAACAGGCAAGGTTTCGTAAGTACATTGCTGATAGGGTAGCTAATTAAACTGGCTTTCTCCCTTGCGCTCATCTGCATTAAACAGATCATTAAGTGTATTTCATCAAGGAAAATGAAAAGCAGAGAGGGTTTGTTTGTTTTTGAAGAGGAAGAATTGTCACATCTCTTTCTGCTTGGCAGGAAGGGTCGACCCCGCCCCCCATGGAAATATGTCCTCAACACTTCTTCTTTGGTTACTTTTGCATTGCTACGGTTAACGGATATTATTCAGTGCAGCCCAAACCCTTACGAAAAAGGAGTGGGGGGAGAAAGAAGGAAAGGAGGTGCCGATTGAACCCTCTAGTGAACCAGCAAGCAATGTCACATTAAGCTGGGCTTTGCAAGGTTAGCAGAAACTTTTGCCCATTTCCGTGGGCGTTTGCATCTGCAGAATGCTTTGGATTTCTGGATGCCAGGGAAGTGGGGGGGGTTTCTGGAGCAGGAGGGAGTCCAAAGCTTAGCTGATCTGTTTATGAGTCAGCACACTGGCCGATCCGCAGCCCCCCCCACTTCCTGATAAGAAAATTACACAGAGTTCCCAGCAAAAAACTGAGTTTCAAAACAGAAACTACAGTCTGTATATGAACACGAAATCCAGCCCCCCTTTCCTGACTAATGATCTCGGCCAAGCATCCAGCTACCTTATATAGCACTGTTCATAGCTATTTGATTAGGCCCAGGTGGTTTCCTGGGTCTTCTTTCCCAGGGGTTAAAACCTTTCCCAGGGGAGACATTGACAGCAGCCAGACCTCCGCGAGTCTCCACAAGACCCAGACGGACCATGCTAACCAAGGTAAAGGTAAAGGTTCCCTTGCTCGAAAGCCAGTCGAATCCGACTCTAGGGTTGCGGTGCTCATCTCCATTTCAAAGCCGAAGAGCCAGCACTGTCTGAAGACATTTCCGTGGTCATGTGGCCGGCATGACTAAACACCAAGGCGCACGGAACACTTACTTTCCCACCGAAGTAGTACCTATTTATCTACTTGCAATGTCTTGCTTTCAGACTGCTAGGTTGGCAGGAGCTGGAACTAGAGACAGGAGCTCACTCCATCATGCAGCACTCTCGGGTCTCGAACTGCTGAACTATTGACCTTCCACAGCGTGCAGTTCAGCGTCTTAACCACTTGAGCCACCGCAGCTCCCATGCTAACCAAAGCCGCAGCCAAATGTTTCAGGGTTCACCAAAGTAAAGGTAAAGGTTTCCCTTGCTTGAAAGCCAATCGAATCCAACTCTAGGGGGTGATGCTCATCTCCATTTCCAAGCCAAAGAGCCAGTGCTGTCCAAAGACATTTCCATGGTCATGTGTCCAGCATGATTAGATGCCAGGGCACATGGAATGCTGTTACCTTCCCACCAAAGTGGTACCTATTGCAATTTCTTGCTTTCGAACTGCTAGGTTGGCAGGAGCTGGGGCCAGAGACGGGAGCTCACTCCATCATGTGGCACTCGGGTCTCGAACTGCTGAACTGTTGACCTTCTGGTCTGCAGTTCTGTGTCTTAACCAGTTGAGCTGAATCTGAACAATGCCTGCTCTCTGCTGTTTTGTAGACAGAAATAGGGAGTCCATGAATTCAGCACACCAATCCTCGCACAAAGGATTACTCTGTCAGGCCTACAGACTTTGCCAAAAGCTCTTTGCCACCCGCTGAAATGTTGCATCCATTCATTCTGAAAACATTCTGCTTTTCTTTGGCTTGTAAAGCTGAGTATGTTACTAAACGGACCGTCGTTGTTTGCCTTGAAACAAACTAAGATATTTAATTTTGCTGTGGATCACTTGGATACCTGCATCCCCCACATCAGATTTGCATTGGGAGAATTATGAGAATGTATTTATTTAGGAATTTTGTTCTCCTGCATATCTCCCTGCACGGGTCCAAGGTGGCTAACAACAACAACAACAAAAAAGAGCTACAGCATATAAAAAATGAATACCATCTAGTAAATAAAACATCATAGTCAGACAGAACAAATTGTAAACAACATGCTAATAACAGGCCAAAGTGTTACAGTGGGTAGAGTGTCAGCTAAGATCTGGAAGAACCAGGTTCAAATCCCTACTCAGACCAGGAGCTTGCTGGCTGGGTGCCTTTGGGCTATTTTGGGGGCAGGAACGCACAGGAACTGAGTTCCGGCTGGCTCCCGAGTTGGCCACGCCCAGCAGGAACTCATTAGCATAATAGGTCACACCTAGTAGCAGAAACTCATTAGGATATGCCACATTAAGGGTGTGTGGCCTAACATGCAAAGGAGTTCCTGCTCCAAAAAAAGCCCTGGGTTTTGACAACAAACAAAGTAAACAGAATAAGAAGCAAAAGGTGGGTGTGGCTGGATGACCACACTTCTGGTAACATGGGGGTGTGGCCTAATATGCTAATGAGTTGTGTTGTCAGGGGTGTGGCCTATTATGCTAATGAGTTCCTGCTGGGCTTCTTCTACAAAAAAAGCCCTGGGGTTGGCCAACAGGCCTGGGGGTGGGCGGAATGTCTCATCCTTTTAATAAAGGTTTGATGTGTGGAAGATCGGTACACACACACAGCACTGCCTTATACTGAATCAGACCATTGGTCCATCAAGTTCAGTCCTGCCTACTCAGACTGGCAGCAGGTCTTGGGTAGAAGTCTCTCACATCACTCCTTGGCAACTCACATTCCTGGAAACCTGTGGGTGGAACAGAAG
The DNA here is from genome assembly GCA_029375565.1 of Gekko gecko. Lineage (NCBI taxonomy): Eukaryota > Metazoa > Chordata > Lepidosauria > Squamata > Gekkonidae > Gekko > Gekko gecko. Next base: position 162,732,672 of record JAPDNY010000004.1, on the reverse strand, counting down.
AGTGGAAGGGGGGTGGGAGGAATGGGAACCCCTCTTTCCTTTCCCCATCCCACCGCTCTGTAAATCTGTACATAATCTCCTCTGTAAATTGCACATAATGTGCTATTTGGTGCCAAGCGCCTGCAGGAAATACTTCTTCACCCAAATAGTGATTAACATATGGAATTCACTGCCACAGGAGGTGGTGGCAGCTACAAGCATGGACAGTTTGAAGAGGGAATTAGATAAGCATATGGAGCAGAAGTCCATCAGTGGCTATTAGCCAGAGGATATAGATGGGAACTCTCAGTCTGGGGCAGGTGATGCACTCTATTCTTGGTGCTGGAGGGGCAGCAGTGGGAGGGTTTCTGGTGTCCTGGCCCCACTGCTGGACCTCCTGATGGCACCTGGTATATTTTGGCCGCTGTGTGACAGAGTGTTGGACTAGATGGGCCATTGGCCTGATTCAACATTGGCTTCTCTTATGTTCTTATGTTCTTATAGGAAGATTGGGACTGAAATCTAGCGTGTTACCCATCATGAGAGAGCTATGCAAGAGAAATGGTTTGCTTCGGCAACTCTGTGTGTATCTATGTATCTATATCGGAGATGCCTGGGATTGAACCTGGATTCTCTGCATGTTAGGCAGATCCTCTAGTGTAGCAGTAAGAGCGGCAGACTCCAATCTGGAAGAAGTGGGTTTGGATCCCCTCCTCCTCCTCCACACAGAGCCTGCTGGGTGACCCTGGGCCAGTCAGTTTTCTCAGAACTCTCTCAGTACCCCCCACCTACCTCACAAGGCGCCTGTTTTAGGGAATTGAAGGGAACTTGAGCCAGTTTGAGACTCCTTAAGGTAGAGAAAAGTGAGATATAAAAACCTACCAAACTGTAAACAACATGCTAATAAAAAGCCAGTATGTTGCAATTTGGTGCCAGTTTGGGGTAGTGGTCAGGAGTGCAGGCTCGAATCTGGGAGAACCAGGTTTGATTCCCCCACTCCTCCACGTGCAGCAGTCCTCGAAGGAGCTCTATCAGCCCCACCTACCTCACAGGGAGTCTGTTGTGGGCAGGAGAAGGGAAAGGAGATCGTAAGCCGCTCTGAGACTCTGAGTGAAGGGCGGAGTATAAATCTGGTCTCCTCTTTGTTATGTTCTGAAGCTTGAATCAATCCTATGCTTTTCCATGTTAAGCTTGAGTCAGCAAAAGGGATTGTAAGAGTCGACATTCCCATTGGTTAGTTTCTGTGAAACCTTGTAAATAGCCAATCAGAACTGTATATTTGTTTATGGAGGGAACAGACCTTATTGGTCCTTATCCCTGTGTTATCATTGGTTGCTAACATAACTATGGGTGTGGCTTTGACAGCCCGGATTATTTAAAAAGGGAGCTGTGCTCCACTGTTTTGTGTGTGTTGTCTGATCGACCAGTTTGCTGTTAATAAAGCCAAAATCACTTTGTTGAAATCACTGCCTTGTTGAGTCTCATACTTAACACTCCTCCTTCTCCTCCTCTGCCTCCTCGTCCACCACCACCACTAAGCCATGACCTGTCTCAAAATCTAGATCTCTAGGAACTGAATGCACAAAGCTGCCTTATACTGAACCAGACCCTGGGCCCATCAGTTTTAGGCTGATTTCCCACTACAGCTGCCTCGGGGTTGCACCACCCTTTTCCCCTGATACTATTCGTCAATTTCATACCTGAAGCTGCGGGGCTGCATTTGACCCGCGGCTTCACCCGATTTCCCCCGCAGTTTTGTGATCCTGTTTTTTGAGGATTACGAAACTGCGGGGGAAATCAGGCGAAGCCGCGGGTCAAAATGCAGCCCCGTGGCTTCGGGTGTGAAATTGACAAATAGTATCGGGGCAAACGGCGGCGCAACCCCGAGGCAGCTGTAGTGGGAAATCAGCCTTAGTCTTGTCTGCTCAGACCGGCAGTAGCTTTCCAGGGTCTCAGGAGGAAGTCTTTCTTTTTTAATGGAGATTGAACCAGGGACCTTTGCATGCCAAGCAAAGGCTCTTCCTCTGGGCCACAGCCCCTTCCCCTGCCATAGCCGAAGCTCTTCGTGCCATGCAGGTAATGAACGTCACCTGAAGATTGCCGCAAATCAAACCGATATTGAAGGGACACCTAGGAAGACCAGCTTGAAAGTCGGTACCCTTTGAGAGAGATTCATCCCGCGGAGATGACTGATAATATTATCGCTGGTGCTGGGCTCCCCATTCCGGCCCTACCTTTAACAGCAACTTCAGTCAAACAAATGAAGCCGGCCAAGCATTTCCAATCACTCAGTCTCCCTGCTAGGAAATACCTTCCCTGCTTAATTTCCTGAGGACAAACTGTCACGGCAGTCAGAGGAAGGGGGCGGGGGTGGAGGGGAGAGAAGAAAGGTTTGGAAGTCTATTTATCATCCAGCCAGATGAAGAGTTCTGAGGGGACCTGAAATTTGCCCCCAGCAACTTGATATCAGTTAACCCAAAGAAAGTTCTTCTCTCATTTGTTCTCAAGCTGCTAGCTATTTTCTTCCACTAGCCTCAAGTAGTCCACAGGAATGTACTCTGCCATTGGTGGGGCGGTTCTTTTTAGTTATGGGTTGCCAACCTCCAGGTGGGGGCTGGAATTCTTGCAGATTTACAGCTGACCTCCAGACTGCAGAGGTCAGCCCCCATGGAGAAAATGGCTGCTTTGGTGGGTGGGATTTATTTTTTTTATTTTTTTTATTTTTTTTTTGGGGGGGGGGATTTGTACCCTGTCCTATGCATAGCAGGCTCAGGGTGGCTTCCAGACATACAGATCTGCAATAATGCAGGTTTACAGTTAAAACATATTCATCAGTACCACCAGGCCTCTTTTTGCAGTAGGAACTCCTTTGAATATTAGGCGAGACGTACCCCTAATGTAGCCAATCTGCCAAGAGCTTACAGAATTCTTTGTACAGGGGCTATTGTAAGCTCTTGGAGGATTGGCTACATTAGGGGTGTGTGGCCTAATATGCAAAGGAGTTCCTGCTACAAAAAGAGCCCTGAACCACATTCATTAAACTCACTAAAATCAGTAAAACACTAAAAATGTACAGGGCACCTCCACAGATGATATTAATTCTAGCGATGTTAGAGTTCCAGTCAGCTTCTAGGATCTGTGGTCACTGGGGGGGGGCGCAGATCGAAATGGAAGCCCACTGCCTCAACTAAAAGCCTGTTGGAAGAGCTCCATCTTACAGGCCCTGCAGAATTGTAATAAGTCCCACAGGGCTCTGATCTCATAAGGTGGCTCACCCCATCAGGTAGTGAGAAAAAGCCCTGGCCCTAGTCGAGGTGAGTCAGACATCCCTCGGGCCAGGGACTACCAGGAGATGCTGGTTTGTGGGATGCAATGTTCCAAGGGGTTCATATGGGGAGAACCTGTGGCATTATGCTCTGTGGTGTTATGGCCTTCCCCAGGTTCCACCTCCCAAATTCCAGAAATTCCCCAACATGGAGTTGGCAACCCTGATTCCACCCCCAAAAAATAGTTTCCTTGGGAAGCACATTTCCCTCTGCTACGAGCCCCTGCATGTACCAACAGGCCACTAATGAACATGTGTGGTACCCACACTGCTTCCTATATGCAGCAACACACTCTGGCATTTTATAGGAGAACAACATATACATTTGCTACACATGGGCTGCGGTCACACGGAAGGGAGAAAATGTGGGCAGGAAGCGAGGTGGTTTGTCCCACCTGCAATGATGCGCATTTGTGCGATCATACTTCCCGCTGTGCACCCGCAGTTCCCAATAATAGTGAGTTTTCAGCAGTAGCTTTTTATCATGCCACTGCGGCGCAAAATGATGCCCTGCCGATGACTCCGGGATGCCAGACAGATGTGTCTGTCTGATCGTGTCCCTTTAATCCATGGAGGAATCGCATGTCTGCCATGGCTTTCAGTACATATGATCGCACCCATGTATAACTTGGGGACATGCAACATGTTTTCTGTGCTCCATACAGCTTTGGAACACAGATACTGGACTATACGAGGAGGTTCATGGGTAGTCATGGGATACAGGTATACATTGGGAGGAGGAGGAGGAGGAGATGATGAAGAAGAAGAAGAACAAGAAGAAGAGGAGGAGGAGGACATTGGATTTATACCCCGCCCTTCACTCAGAGTCTCAGAGTGGCTAACAATCTCCTTTCTCTTTCCCTCCCCACAACAGACACCCTGTGAGGTAGGTGGGGCTGAGAGAGCTCTTTTGAGGACTGCTCTTGAGAGAACAGCTCTGAGAGAACTTGCAATTGACCCAAGGTCACACCAGAAGCTACATGTGGAGGACTAGGGAATCAAACCTGATTCTCCCAGATTAGAGTCGGCACTCCTAACTAAAATGTACTGGAAGCAGCAACTCAGCATAGTGATTCAATCAGCTCTTTATTAGGTTACATCAGAATAAGCCTACAGAGGCTGGCTGCAAGCCACCTTTTATTCCTGAACTCACCACACCCAAACCACACCCAGCACACACCCCAAACGCTGTGATAGGTTCTATTTACAAGTCCATAGTCCATAGTCCTGGGCTACTTTAGGATCCAGGCTAGCCCATTGGTGTGCCCTTTGGATCCACAGTCTCTATCATTCTCTTGAACGAAGCTCTGGCCCTTTTCAGACCGCATGGTCAGCCATGTGGCGGTAGCCATCTTTGCTCGATACATTACACTAACCATTACACCAAACTGGCTCTCAGATGAAGGTGGACTGAAAATTGGTGGAAAGTACATTAACAGTTTGAGATATACAGATGACATCACATAACTGGCAGAAAACAGTGAAGACTTGAAAGAACTAATGATGAAAGTTAAAGCAGAAAGTGCCGAAGCAGGTTTACAGCTGAACATCAAAAGTCAAAAGTAGTGGTTCCTGGGGAATTAAGTTTTAAGGTTGATGGTGAAAACCTGAAATTGTTTGAGATTTTCTATTTCGTGGCTCCACCAACCATAAGGGAATCTGCACCCAATAAATCAAAGGGGATTGAGACTGGGAAGGGCAGCCATAAAATAAGAAAAGATCCATACGTGTAACGATACGTCACTGGCAACCAAGAGCAAATTAATTCACACCATGGTATTCTGAATCCTCATTACTATGTATGGGTGTGAAAGTTGGACAATGAAGAAAATTGACAGGAAAAAAAGTACGTAGGTGTTACGGACTTAAAGATCTGGGACCAACAGAGAATAAAACACAGAACACTGCTGGGTCACATGACAGAGTGAGGAGGGGGCCATTTAGCTCGGAACCCTCAGTGATTGGCAGATAACAGACAAGAGGTTCCGTTGGGAATAGGCAGTTGAGGGAAGCTGCAAAGGAGTTTGGTGTGTGAGACAGAGAGCGGAGAAGAAGTCTGTCAGAGAACTGAAGGTCTCTGTGGAAGAACCTGGTTTACTGAGTTCCTCAGAAGGAAGGGGGACAGTGACCAGACGGTTAAAAACCTAAACACCATAGTGTCATACACCAATGAGATATCACTCCTTGATCTGAGAGAAGTGGTTTAGTGAGGGCTAAGAAAAAGGTCTGAGCCGAGTCAGGAAAACTGGTGGTGGCCAGTTAGACTCAAAAGGGGCCAGAGAACCAAAGCCAAAAGTTAACCACAAAACAGTGCAGGAGGGTGTGATCATCAGAGGGTGTAGTGAACTATTTAATATCTGTGTAACTGAGGAAAAGAAACAAGCATTCTAACAAAAAGAAACCAAGTTCAACAGCTCAACCAGAAAAGAAACAAATTAACCTCTGTGTAAAAACTTCCATTCCCCTGTTGTGTTATTTGTAAATAAAGCCTGTTCAGTTTTTACGTTAGCCAGCTGTGGTGCCTATCTATTTCATTGCAAATACACTTAGCAGTGGTCCTTGTAAATATCCCTGACCCAGAAGCAAAACAATTACCCCAAAGAGACATTTAAAAATTTGCTTAGAGAACTGGTCAGAAGAAATCAGCAGCAGCTCTGACCAGGCGCCACACGCAGACCCTCACAGTATTGTCAATATAAAAGGGGCGTGTGTCATAGTAGGTTTTAGGTCCAATCAAGCCTGAATTCTCCCCTGGAAGGTTAAATGACTAAACTGAGGCTACTGCAATTTGGCCACATTATGAGAAGACAAGAATTTCTGGAGAAGACAATAATGCTATGAAAAGCTGGAGGCAGCAGGAAAAGAGAAAGGCCCAATAGGAGATGGAGTGACTTAGTCAAGGAGGCGACAAAGGCCCTTAGTCTGCAAGACCTAAGAATGGCTGCTAACGCTAGGAGATTTTGGAGGACATTAATAAACAGGGTCGCCATATGTCAGAAGTGACTTAACACGCACACACACATTTTAAGTCTGTTTTAAAAAAATGTTTTCATGATGTGTGCTGGAGAGAGGTCGGTTTTGTTTTGAAAAGCGTGCTTTTTAATCACATATGTTTTAAATTATCCGCTGCCTTGGTGGCCTTTCTAAGGGAAAAAAGGTGGGATGTAAATTGTGTAAATAAATAAATAAGTTAATAAATAAATAAATGATTCTGTGTCTCGGGGCGTTCGGAATTTGATTGGGCGTGCTCGTGCGCTCATCCCCACACTGTGCATAGCTTGCAGTAAATAATAAAATCTCCCTCAGCAGATTAATTTATGTCCAAAAAACACGCCAGGAATTTCACAGGAAGGCTTTGGGGGTCATGGCATGGAGGATTTTCGAGTTGTTTTCCTCTTACTTGTGAAGACGGACCTGCATGTTAAATGTCAGATTCTGGTGTTACGAGCTCATAATGTTGAATTGTTAATGCCGGCAAATCCAAATGAAGCAGAGAATTTAAGAGGAGCCCGTTCCTCTGTGCAATCCATATGCTTTTAAAAATACATCAGCTACCAAACACACACACACACACACACAAAAGTTCATTCATGCTGTAAACTAGAGAGAATCGATGTTGGCTCATCAGCCATGGGTGACACAAATCTAGACATTTTAATGAGGCATCAGGGTAAAGACAATCATCTGGTTGCTGAAACAAATACATTTTCCCACATGAGTTCAAGTCAGTAGAAAAGTCTGCACAGGTCCGGGCAGGATTTTCCACGCAGCAAAGATGAGCTAAAAGGGATCTGCACATGTTTTTTAGGTAATAAAATATTTAGCAGGTTTCTGTGTGCATGGCAACGTGCATTCGGGCAGGAGCAGATGCACAGGGAAGTTAACCGCAGTGATTTATGTCATGCAATATGGCTAGCATCCAAGAAGGAGCCATTTCTCCTTTTGCAGGAATGCCTGGTGAGGAAAACCATGCAAGCTAAAGGAACTGAGCTAGCAGCTTGTGGCGACAGAATGATGAACGGAACGGCCCCTGCTCTTGTGCATCAGAAGTCTTAGGGTGGGATGGGACGTTAATATAACCCTGGAACATAAGAAGTGTCCTGCGGAATCAGATCGGTGGTCCACCTAGTCCAGCATCCTGCCTCACCCAGTAGCCAACCAGTTACTCTAGAGGGCCAACAACAACATGGAGAAGCCAAGCAGGGTTGCAAGATACAGGCTAGGAAACTCCTGGAGATTTGAGGATGGAGCCTGGGAGGACCTCAGTGGGGTACGGTGCCATAGGGTCCACCCTCCAAAGCTTCCATTTTCTCCTGGGGAACTGATCTCTCTAGGGTAGAGATGAGCTGTAATTCTGGGGGGTCCCCGGATCTCCCTGGGAAGCTGGTATTCCTAAGGCTGAGGCCTTCTGTTGACATTGCCCCCTGGCGCTGGGAGAGTTTGACTGCCTCTCAATTTAGAGATTTCCTTTAAACACCATGGCTAGTAACCACTGATAGACTGATCCTCCATGATTCTAACCAATCCGTGTTTAAGGCCACCCGTGCCTGTGGCCATCACTATATACTCTAGTAGTGAATTCCACATTCTAATCACTCACTGTGTAAAGGAGGATTTTCTTCTGCCTGTCCTGAAGCTATTCCCCATCAGCCTCATTGGATGCCATCAAGCTCTAGTATTTTAATAGAGGGAGAAAAAAGTAATCTTTGCCAACTGTCTCCATCCCATGCATAATTTTATTAATCTCTAACATGCCTCCTTCATTTCTTTTTCAAAACTGGGGGGGGGGGGATTCCCAGACTCTTCAGCCCGTCCTCATAGGAAAAGTGCGCCAACACCCTAACCATCTTGGTTGTCCTCTTCTGTACTTTCCCCTGCTCTGTGATGTCCTTTTTGAGATACGGTGACCAGAATTGCATACAGCATCCCAAATAAGGTTGCACCATAGATCTCTACAGGGGCATTATAATATTGGCCATCTTATTTTCAGTTCTTCTCCTGATAATCTCCAACATAGAGTTTGCCTTTTTCACTGCTGCAGACCACTGGGTTGGAACTGGCTGACCTAAGTGGCCAGCCGTGGGCAGTACAGCATAAAGCAAGACCATTCATTCTACTTTGATGACTTTGGGCCTTCCACTTTGGTGTAGGGGTTAAGTGTGAGGACTCTAATCTGGGAGAACTGGGTTTGATTCCCCACTCCTCCACTTGCAGCTGCTGGATGACCTTGGGTCAGTCATAAGTTCTTTCAGAGCTGTTCTCTCGAGGACAGTTCTTGAGATAATTCTCTCAGCCCCACCTACCTCACAGGGTGTCTGTTGTGGGGAGGGGAAGGGAAAGGCCAGGGGTCTTTTGGGGCTGGAGCACACTGGAGCACCGCTCCAGCAGCCCAGGAGCCAGCACAAAGGGCAGTGGTGGCAAGTCCCGCCTCCATCTCCCGGCCCCCAAGCACTGCGGCCCAGGAGGAGGCCCATTGCCGGCCTCCCGAGGTCCCGTGCTGGAGCACTGCAGCCCTGGGGAGGCCCATCGCCGGCATCCTCGGGGCCCGCGCTGGTGCGCTGTGGCCCAGGAGAGGCTTGAGGAGGTCTGTCGCTGGCCTCCTGGGGCCTACACTGGAGCGCTGCGGCCCAGGGAAGGCATGAGGAGGCCCATCTTTGGTCTCCCGGGCCCATGCTGGAGCACTGCAGCCCAGGGAAGGCTTGAGGAGGCCCGTCACTAGTCTCCCAAGGCCTGCACTGGACTGCAGCTGCCCTGGGGAGGCCTGTCGTTGGCCTGCCGGGGCCTGTACTGGAGCGCTGCGGCATGGGGGAAGCTCGAGGAAGTCCATCACCAGCCTCCCGGGGCCTGCGCTGGAGTCCTGCAGCCCTGGGGAGGCACGAAGAGGCCTGTTGCTGGCCTCCCAGGCCCGTGCTGGTTGCTGTGGCCCAGGGAAGTCTCGAGGAGGCCCATTGCCAGCTTCCCGGTCCCATGTTGGAGTGCTGCGGCCTGGGGGAGGCACAAGGAGACCCGCCGCCCTGGGAAGGCCTTGATCGCTGGTAAGTGAGGGATCCACAGGGGTGGGAGTGGTGGGGGCTTGATGGGGTGGTGGGAGAGCCTTCCTCCCTCTCCCCATCTCTTTGCCCTCTTTCTGTCCCTCCTTTCCTTTTCTTTCTTTCCTTCTCCTCCTTCTTTCCTTTTCTAGCTTTCTTTCCCTTCTTTCCTTCTCTCCTTTTTCTCTTTCCCACCTTCTTTTGTTCTCTCCTCTTTCTTTCCCTCCTTCTTCTCTTCTCTCTTTCCCTCCTTTCATTCTCTCCTTTTCCCCTTTCCCTTCTTCTTTCCTTCTTTTTCTTTCCTCTTTCTTTCTCTCTTTTTATCCCTTTTCTTCTCTTTCTTTCCCTCTTTCCTTCTCTCTCTCTCTCTCTCTTTCCTTCCCTCTTTCCTACTTCTGCAGCCCAACTCTAGTGAGAAGGGGTTTAAACTTAAACCCCTTCTCTATTGCTCCCCGCCCTGCAGGCTGGTTGGGAAGGGGAGGGGAGGCTTTTGAAGATGCCTCCCCCCTTTTGTTTCCCCTTCTGACATCACTTCTGGTGATGTCAAGGGGTGTGGCATATGCTAATGAGCTATTATGCTAATAGCCTACTATGCTCAATAGCCTACCTTATGCTAATGAGTTCCTGCAGCTCTTTTTCTATGAAATGACCCCTGGGAAAGGCTATTGTAAGCCGCTCTGAGACTCCGAGTGAAAGGTGGAGTATAAATCCAATCTCCTCTTTTTCCTTCTTCCTCTTCCTCTTCCTCTTCCTCCTCCTCCTCCTCCTCTTCTTCTTGCCATCCTTTTGACTGCAGATTGAGCCTTGTATGGGTAGAGTACCTGCATCTTGGACTTTGGATTTGGAGTTCTACCTGGACCCTGTACCTTCAGTCTGACCATGTAATCTCTGGGTCAAAGGACTAAAGCCTGAGTAAGTATTCTAGATTCAGGTGGGTAGCCATATTGCTCCTGAAGCAACAGAACAAAATTTGAGTCCAATGGCAGCTTTAAGACCCACGAAGTTTAATTCTGTGCATAAGCTTTTGTTGGTCTTAAAGGTACCACTGGACTCAACCTTTGTTCTAAGTATTCTAGGACAGTTAGTGTCCTACTTTGCAAGATGACTTCTGGTTTAACACCTGGTAGGGCCGGACAGCCTAGGTTAGCCTGATCTCATCAGATCTCAGAAGCTGAGCAGAGTCAGCCCTGGTTTGTACTTGGATGGATCCATGTGCACATTTCATTTAATAAACCCTATTTATTATACTCCTGTGGTGTTATTTGGGTTTGGGGGCTTCTATCTAAACTCAGTCCTTTGGTCCCTTTTAGCTACTCTAGGGTCACCATGCTATGCTACCCAGGCAATGGCAAGCCACCTCTGAACATCTCTTATCTTAAAAATCCTACAGGGTCGCCATAAGTTGACTGCAACTTGATGGCATTGTCCACCACCACCACAGGGCTGGAGACTTGGTCACCTACTGTGGAACTCAGCTTGTAAGTGTCCTACTTTGCAGAGATGACTTCTGGTTTAACACCTGGTAGGGCTGGATAGCCTAGATTAGCCTGACCTCATCAGATCTCAGAAGCTGAGCAGAGTCAGCCCTGGGTTTGTACTTGGATGGGAAACCACCAAGGAATCCCAGGATTGCCATGCTATGCTGCCCAGGCAATGGCAAACCACCTCTGAACATCTCTTGCCTTAAAAACCCTACAGGGTCACCATAAGTTGGCTGCAACTTGATGGCATTTTCCACCACAGGGCTGGAGACTTGGTCCCTTGGTGTCTCACCTAAGGGTCAGCTTAGAGGCGCTGGTGGTGGCTCATTACCTTGGACAATGAGGATTCACTCTCCAATACTGTGTGATTTGCTCTTGACCTTCACTCAATGTCTTCTTGTGGGACATAGGAGTTTTGACCCTGTGCACTAGGATGTTTCATCACAGAGCCAACAGAGAATCTTGGACTTGATTCTGAGCTGGGCTCAAGACCTGATGTAGACGTTATTGCACGAGTTGGGAACAATGGCCGCGGCATTATTAACTTCAGCATTCAAGTCAATGGAAAATTAACCCAAGATTGGACCAAAAAGCTGGGCTGGATCCAACCCACTATTTTACTTCAAGATGTCTGGGGACAACATCTGCAGTTCCATTTACTTCCTAGGCTGTACTGAGTGGATAACAAGCACCCTGCATCTGCAGTTGGAACAATCACATCAATATTCTTAATGATTCTCTTGATGACCAGATTTGTTTGGACAGTCTTCTTTTTATGAGGTCATGGAGCCAAAGAGGTAGAGAAGACAATGCCTTGCAAAACTAGCAGAAAGTTCTTCCTCCTGCAGTAAACTGATGCATCAGAAGGCTTTAGACCTTTATATATAACCTAGCAGACTAATATCGAAACTTGGGATTTTGTGCAGTTAATAATCCTGAATGTTATAAAGGTCATTTTGGAAACATATTAACTGTACTACCATTTTAAATTTTGGAAGATGAAATGTGTGTTATTATGAAGGCAGAATACAGGTCTGTGAACATTTTGGGGGTAATTTCCTTCCTTTCTGTTTGATTTATATGCATGTGCAGGGATAACTTAATTCACAAGAGATGGGCAAGTAATTTATTTTCCAGCCACTGAACTAAAACTGGACAATAATTTATCTGACTTTTAGTGTGAGGTTGCAGCCAAGGCAGAAATGACATTGAGTGATAACTGACGAGTTACCGTTTTTCTGTTTATCTTTGGCTCAGGGCATTTATGCGTTTCCGTTGCAAAACCAAATTCTCTCTCCTTCCCCCCTCCCTCCCTCCTCCCTCCCCCTCTCATGCAGAGAGCACATTTTCCCTGGTCAGATATTAAATGGGAACCAAATGAGCAATACTCCTTGTTGACTGTTTTGACTTCAATTGGACAGCTCAAGAACCGCAATCAGAAGACGAGGGGGGAAATTACTGCAGCATTATCAGGTGGTGTGCGCAACTAAATGCTCCACCTCATCTCTGCCACTCTACGTAATCAGCATATTTCATTCAGTGCAGAATTCAATTTTGGGTGCCTCGTGGTGTAGAAACAAAGGGCTTCAAATTGTACTCGGCCTGATTTTTACCAAATAGATTGAAAATATACCTTTCCACAAGAGTGATATGACTCATTACTGAATGAAGGATACGAGAGGCCTCGACATTGCTTTCAATGTATGTTGCTGTACGATGCAATAAAAAAATGATTGTATCAAAGGTGGAGTGGGGGAGACCTGCTCTGGCCCCAATCCAATGCCATACAAGCACAGCATCTAGGGCTCTGTCCATCAGAAGCTGAAAGGAAGCCAGAATCATACCAGTTGGACTGGGGCAGTAAAAAATTAAGCAAAGGAATGGAGGTCCATCAGTGGCTATTAGCCACAAGGTATAGATAGGAACTCTCAGTCTAGGGCAAGTGTTGCTCTGTATTCTTGGTGCTTGGGGGGGGTCAACAGTGGAAGGGCTTCTAGTGTCTTGGCACCACTGGTGGACCTCCTGATGGTACCTGGAATTTTTGGTCACTGTGTGACAGAGTGTTGGGCTGGATGGGCCATTGGCCTGATCCAACATTGACTTCTCTTATTTCCTTATGTTCTTAATCTAGTCTTCTGAATCCACAATGTCTCCTTCTAAATGGCCACCAATTCCACCCTAGGCGTTTTGTTTGTTTGCCATCAAGTTGCAGCCAATTTATGGTAACCAAGCTGTGGAGTCTTGTGAGCAAAAAATTCTGCTTTGTGAGCTAGCAGCATTAACGTTGTGAGTAAGCAATTTGGCTACTGCATACATTAGTTTGCTCTGGAGCCATCCTCCCTGAGCTGAGACAAAAATGTTGAGCCGGAGGGTAAAAAACCCAGTGAGCTAGCTCACACTAACTCAGCTTAGAGGGAACACTGACGGTAACCCTGTAGGGTTTTCAAGGCCAGAGTCATTCAGCGGGTGGTTTGCCATTGCCTGCCTCTGTGTACTGACACTGGGCTTCCTTGGTGGTCTCCCATTCCAATACTAACCAGGGTGGACCATGCTTAGCTTCTGAGATCTAGCCCGGGCTATCCAGGTCAGGACAGTGCCTTCTAAGGGCACTGAAGATAATGGACTTCAGCGAGTAACTCTGTTTAGGATTGCACTGTATGAGTGTGCATGTGGTTGGCGACCTCCAGGTGGGGCTGCTACCTGGACATCCCCAGGTGACACAGATCAGTTCCCTGGGAGGAAATGGTTGCTTTGGAGGGTTACTATATTCTGCTGAGGCTCCACTTCCAAATCTCCAAGGAGTCCCCCAACCTGGTGTAGTGGGAGAGCCAGTTTGGTGTAATGGTTAAGCTCACAGACTCTAATCTGGGAGAACCAGGTTTGATTCCCCACTCCTCCACTTGCAGCTGCTGGATGACCTTGGGCAAGCCATAATTCTGGTCAGAACTGTTCTCTCAAGGACAGCTCTGGAAAGAGTTCTCTCACCCCACCTACGTCACAGGGTGTCTGTTGTGGGGAAGGGAAGAGAAAGGAGTTTGTAAGCTGCTCTGGGACTCCGAGTGAAGGGCAGGGTATAAATGCAGTCTCCTCCTCCTCTTCCTGGTGTTACTGACCCTGTGTGCACATGATTCGGCTGGGGGAATCAGTGCAACTGGGTTTGTATACCCACGGCTCTACGTATTATAGAATTCTTTCTCCACTGAGGTGTGATTCTCCCCCCCACACACACACACACCTTTGATGGTCTTCAAATGAAATATTAAAACATACCTTTTCCTGAAGGTCTTTGTTATTAATTTGTATTTATGGCAAGTAGTGGAAAGGAGGTCTTTTAAACAGAGTTATATTGATTTCAACCTACCTGCACTTATTGATTGATTAAGGGCAATTTCACACTGCTAACTCTCCCTGCTGTTTCTTGGTTCCTGCCTCATCATTCCCTGAAGGGAGGTGGGAATGGGGATTTCAGGCCAGTGGAAAAGACAGAGGAGGGAAAAGGACAATCTGCTCTTAAAAGGAATGCACAGCAAAACTCCCAGCAGCCCTCCAGCTCATTTTTTTTTCTGGGAAGAGGCCTGATCCATGAGTGCAGAAGGAGGACAGGGAGTTTAAAAGGGGAAATAATGTTTAAAACGGCAAAACTTTGGGACAACAGATCAAGATGGGGGAGTTGTGTTAGGTGGAATCTGCACTGGTATTTTCCACTGCTTCTGTTACACTCTCGCTCCATCTCCAAAAAAAAGATGTTCACATCTCTTTAGGTTTCACTCTCCTACTGCACAGCTATAATTTCTCCTGTCTGCATTATTTTATTGCCCTATGGTTTCGGCTCCATCATGATTGTGGCTTCTCTCCAGCTCAACCGGATGTGGTTAAAAGCACTCTAACCACCACTCCCCCCAGTGCTCATCGGAGCCTTATCTGCTCTGTTTACCTTCTGACAGCACATAGAGAAATGTAAGAAACTTTTCCCTTGCTTGACAAGCTAACAGTGAATGATTTTATCTTGTTTTGTGATTTTTATATTGCCTGAAAAGTTAAAGATCCCTTCTACATACATATGTACATTCGGCAAACTAAACACCCAGTCTTTGTGGGTTTTTTTTTGGCTATTTTTGCTTTCTTGGAAGCTGAGAAAATCCTTCTCTTTGAATGTATAGAGAAGTTTATAGCTTGTTGGCTTGTTGCCTTAAGTAATTTATTGCCTTGTGTAAAGCTAATGGGCGCCGGCAAACGCCAGGCATGCTAGAGAAGAGGGAGGAGAACAACAACATTCCCAGCCAGCCAGCAGGAAAAAAATAGCAGCTTTTTTTCATACCACTCTGAAACAAGCATCACACCAGTAAAAAGAAAGTCAGCATCAAGACTGCTTTAAAAATGAAGATGCAGATTCAGCCTTAGTCTGTCTGTAGCAGTAGAAAAGAGCAAAAAGAGCACCTTGAAGACTCACAAAATATGTGACAGGGTAGGAGCTTTGGTGAGTCACCACTCACTTCTTCAGATATCTGAAGAAGCGAGCAGTGACTCGTGAAAGCTTATACCCTGCCACGTATTTTGCGAGTCTTCAAGGTGATACTGGACTCTTGCTCTTTTCTACAGGTTGGGGCAACAGGGGTTTCCAAGAACAGCGGACAAGGGCTTCAGAATTGGGAAATGATCCAAAATGAAACATGTAAAAGTCCTGATATCACCTGCAGCTGTGAAGAAGCCAAAGTACCTCAGAAAGGCTGTCTGAAAGTTGATTGCTTTACTTACTTCATTTATGTAGTCTGTCTTGCTGGGACTCAAGACACATTACACAATTAAAACGATGCAATAAGAACAGTATGAAATGTACAGGCAGCATCGTAGAAACCTGGATTACAAAATTAGAGAACAGTGCACTTTAAAAAGCATGACACCTACTGTATCATACATCTAATTCAGATATTTACAGGGCTCTTTTTGTAGTGGGAACTCCTTTGCATATTAGGCGAAACACCCCTAATGTAGCCAATCCTCTAAGAACTTACAGTAGCCCCTGTAAGAAGAGCTCTGCAAGCTCTTGGAGGATTGGCTGCATTGGGGTGCATCTCACCTAATATTCAAAGGAGTTCCTGCTACAAAAAGAGCCCTGATTCTGTATGAGGTTATAGAGTGTGGATTAACTGATCAGCGTAATGGAGCTGTGGACAGAAAAGGGGAGAGGAGTTCTCTACAAACCTGAAGGAAGTCCCAAGTTTGCAGAAAATTTGAAATCTTTTTTTAAAAAAAATTCATTGGAACATTAAAACTCCCCGCAACAACTGTAGCATTAAGCCAAGAATGCCCACTGAGCTCTCAGGTCCTGTTTTGTAGGTTGCTAGGCAACTATAACAATATTGCTGTGTCTTCCCGGTCATGGTTTCTGTGGAGAATAATAGGGACCAGCAGAGGTGGACTTGGACAAAACAGCCCTTGAAAGGGGCCCACCCCACCACCCTACACACTGTCCCCACAACCGCCCAGCGTGACACTGCTAGCCACTGTGCAAATGGAACATTTGTTTCAATATATCATCCTGGATCTTCTCATCATTTATTTGGCTTCTTTTTGCAATATATGAATTTGATACTCTACTCATCAACTGGAACCCCTCGTGAGATCTTTCTAGCCGCGATAAGGAAAAGTAATAGGCTGCAGCCGTCGCTGATATGATGGTCTCCCCTTCAATATTAAGGTGACAGCACTATTGATCATCTGTTAATGAGATCCTGATTTCATCCCCGCCAGCAGTCTGTAATCATGGTGTTTCCATCCTGATGCATCGGTAAGACATCAACACACATAAAAAAAAAAAAAAAAAGTTAAGGAAATTAAAAGGGAGGGGGGCAATGCGAAATGCAAGCAGTGCTAAGGTCACCAGGGGCTTAGAGTTTATAACCGCAAAGCGATAGCTTAAGCTCCAGGGCCATAGTGCCTTGTTTTACAGCACATACAAGCATGCATAAGAATTTCTATAGTATGGTGGTATAGTTGTTAGTACTGTGCTGGATAGACCAATGGGCAGAGTAATTAACACAGCTCAAGAGGAGGAGGAGGAGGAGGAGGAGGAGATTGGATTTATACCCCGCCCTTCACTACTCAAAGGAGTCGCAAAGTAGCTTACAATCTCTTCCCTTCCCATTCCCACAACAGACACCCTGTGAAGTAGGTGGGTCTGAGAGAACTGCTCATGAGAGAACAGCTCTGAGAGGACTTGTAACTGACCCAAGGTCACACCAGCAGCTGTGAGTGGAGGCGTGGGGAATCAAACCCGGTTCTCCTGGATCTAGAGTCTGTGCTCCTAACTGCTACACCAAACTGGCACAGATTAAGCTTTATTCAGGAATCGCCATACTTGAGAGTGAAGAGAAGAGATGGAGACAGGGTCCTCAGGACATCACTAGCTGAGAGAGAGAGGGACTTGAGTGTGGACTTCCAAGAAGGAGCAGGATATTTTTCTAAGAATAGCAATCTGGGGACGGACAAGGGATCACACTTATTGGGAAAGAAGGCACTGGTCTCACTATCCTATCTGTCTTCTGGCTTCCCCTAGAGGGTCTTCTTCTCTGAATCCCAGGCATTGTCTATTCCAGCAACATCTGCATGACCTCATCTCCCTATATGCTCCTCTGGGACAGCTTCGCTCATCTGAACAAGGTCTTTTGAAGGTGTCACCCTGCAAGTGAGTAAGACCGACGGCTCCTCAGACCTAAGCATCACCTATTGTGGACCCACCTACTAGAATAGTCTGTCCGAAGAGGTGTTGGGCTTCTGTACCTCTTTCATTCTGCAGAAAGTATTAAACAGAAGCATTCAGGAGGACATTTTACACGTGCCAGATAACGCAGGGAGGGGGGGAAGCGAAACTATATGCTCCGCAGCAATTTGACCTGCCACTGTGTGATTAGATGCACTGGTGGATGATTTTTTTTTTCTGTCGCCACATGTTTCTGGTGCTCTTCAACGAGGGATCACTGATGCAATGGGAGCACGCTGGAGCGATCACATGGGGAAGTCCATCTGCGGCCCGTCGCAAACCCATTTGATACAGCACTTTCCCTGGTATTTTTTAACTTTTCTTCTTCGGCAGAGTGAGACGGGGTTGCTAACGAGTGCGAGGTGCTTGCCAGATGTTCCCGTGTGATCCCACCCATAAAATCCACCTGGCATCCGTGCCTATTGCCTGGCTACTTCTGCGTGTGATTGGGACCTTGGTTGTTCTTTGTCGGGGGTTTCTTGTTGGTTTTGATCTGGTACCCCACCTCGAATCTCAGTGGGAAAGGTGGACTATAAAACGAAATAAAAATACAAATACGGCAATTTCACATAGTTGACTCGGGATTCAACCCAAGCAGGGTTCTCTATGCCTTAGGTCCCCAAATATTTGTCTGTGGCAATCCGGATCAAGGGAAGGAAGGCAACTTGGTATACCCTGATCTCATTAGATCTCAGAAGCTAAGCAGGGTCAGTACTTGGATGGATGACCATCAAGGAAATGTCTGCAGAGGTAAACGATGGCAGACCACCCCTGCTTCTTGCTTTCCTTGAAAGCCCTATGCAGGGCGGGGGGGGGGGTCACCATAAATCGGCTGCTTTTGGCAGCACTTTATGGCATACCATCCAGATCAAAGCAATCTGGACAGAGCTACCTGTGCTTTGTTAAGTGGCAATCATCAGTTTCAGGGCTCTTTTTGTAGCAGGAACTCCTTTGCATATTAGGCGACACACCCCTAATGCGGCCAATTCTCCAAGAGCTTACAGAGCTCTTCTTACAGGGGCTACTGTAAGCTCTTGGAGGATTGGCTACATTAGGGGTGTGTCGCCTAATATGCAAAGGAGTTCCTGCTACAAAAAGAGCCCTGATCAGTTTTATATTACTACAATGCATTGCTTTTGGGCTTGCTTTTGAAGCCAGGACGCAAACCGCAGTTCAGTTCAAAATGCAGCACACTGAAGTCAGCTAACAGGCCCATATATCTTCCCAGTGTCAAAAGTACTGCATCAGTTGCCAGTATGCATAGCTAGGCTCTGTCCTCATACCCTTTAAAGCTCTAATTGGTCTGAGACCAGGATGCAGAAAGGATCACCTATTGAGAATACTCCTCACTTAGATTTGCCATGAAAGGTCTTGCTCCTCGTGTTCCCACTTTGCAAGGTCAAGATCTTCACAACTCTTTATGCACCACTTATAAAATGTCCTTCCTGAAACTTTCTGCCTGGCTCCAAATTTGTTTTGTTTTTTTCCCCCAGCACCAGCCCAGCCCAGATATTTATGGAACACGGGTGGCCTTTTCAGTTTAATTAGTTTGGTTCTACAATCTTGTTCTGTTATCTGCTTTTTATTGCCTGTGTTTTTATAGCTATTGTGAATTGTTTGCAGTCACCAGAACTATTTTCTTGCAGGGTTTTAGTCATCACTTTTAGTCTAATTTTAAGTATTCTTTTTTTTTTAACAATATTTAAGTGACCTTGTTGTGTGTTTGAAGTTTTGTGGAACTGTGTTGATGTTGGAAACCACTTTGGGAGCAATTATTGAGAGTGAAGCATATACATGCAAAGGAAGTCTGCCAGAAGGAGATAAGGTTCCCCATGCCAAGCTACCAGCTTAAAGAGATGGCTTGAGCAAGTGAGCCAGGCCACACTCCACAGAAGAAGGTAATCAATAAAATCATGAGGATCTAACAGTCTGATCTGGAGATGGAAAAATTATCAGACATAAATATGGCAATCAGCTTTAACTAAAGTTGCAGCCATTGGCTGGCAACCAGTGAGAAGGACGGGGAAGGAATGGGGCACATCAGCACCTCAATTTCACTTCTGGTATAACCTGGAAGTGACATGACCATGTTGGCATGATGCTCTGGAATCCCCCCAAAACTCTATGGTTATCATAGAGCTTTGGGGGGAAAGCCTAGAGCATCATGGCAACACAGTGACATTGCTTTTGGGTTTACACCGGAAGTGATGTTGTACTGTTGCCATGACAACTCTCCCTTCATTTTTTTTTCCTCCTGCCGCATGGCTGAGTGGTGGTAGAACAGCGGATGGATGTTGGGAGACCTGGTAAACCTAGTTTCAACCTGAACGTAAATCTTAAAACGAGCATTCTACTGAGGCCCTGTTCATATATTAGATGCTCAAAAAAGAGATCCATCTCAATAATACAGCAACGTGATGAGGAACTCAGTGAATCTGGTCATGAACGCCAAACATAAATATGCAGGGTGGGAAAGAGGGTACCAGCTGTGCCATCCTGGGCCCAATCATTCCGTTGTTGTACCAAGCCCATATTGGAACAGAAAAAGATGTGGCTCAAAACCACTTTCACATACCCCAGGCCATACTGACTGCAGAGTCACCCCTGAATGGCCATAAAATGCCCAGAAATCGATGCAGAGGGCTACCATAAAACCGAGATATCAAAGGAAGTGAAAAGCATCATGTAGTCTGGACACTGCTGTAAAATCCGACCATCAATCAAAGTGAGAGCGGCATGCAATGCAGAGGGGAATTTCTGTTCCAGAGTGAGTTTGGTAAGACAGCGGAGCAAATGCCAGATGCAGATTGTGTTCAACTACCTATAAAGCTTGGACTTGGTGTGAGTCAGTGGGTGTGAACTGAAGAGCAAGGACTCCAAGCAATGTTCCCTCTAAGCTGTGGAGTCTTGTGAGCAAAAATTCTACTTTGTGAGCTACTGACATTAAAGTTGTGAGCAAGCGATTTGGCTCCTCCATAAATTAGTTTGCTCTGGAGCGGTCCTTCCTGAGCGAAGACAAAAATGTGTGAGTCGGAGGCTAAAAAGCTATGAGCTAGCTCACACTAACTCAGCTTAGAGGGAACAGTGACTCCAAGTGCTTTGGCTGTTAACCTTTGGCCTTCAGAGGAGCTCCAAAACCACCCCAAGATGCCGTCTGTCATGGTGTCGCCGCTTGGTTGTCTATTGGTTTGTGTATAGTCTCATAGTGGAGTTGTCAGCTATTTTGTTTCCCTTTGGGGAGAAAAGCAGGGTGCAAAGACGACTCAACTAGAGAGACAAAGTGCATTCCACACTGAATGAGGCAAAACAGATAAGGATGCAGCAACCTTTTCTGAGTGCCCCCATGCACTGCTTAAAGGCTTGCATCCAGTCACACAACTCCAGCAATGTCAGGACACTTCAGTTTTCTTCTAAGGGAATAGTGATTTCTGTCATTTCCCTGCTCCAGATCCTGTCCACTGAGCCCTCCTCTTGATATTTTTTTTTTTTTTCGCCCATGGGAGTCAGCAGATCCTCCAGGACTCCAGAGTCTGCAGTGGGAGGAGAAAAATTAGCACCGATTTCTACCTCCTCTTAAGAAAATAATAGGTTGAGTTCAGACTGTCAGTTTGAAGTGGGAGCCAGTCGTGGCAAAAAAAGCCAGTTTGTTCTGGGTTTTCCCAGTCACACTGCGCCAACTGTTGCAGGAGCATAACGGGAGGAGGCGTGCGGGAGCATTCAAACTGCTGGCCCAGAGGCGTGGCTGTAAATGGCTTTTTCCTGGTAAATCAGCTGGATACCTATGTGTGTATGAGGCCATGAGCGCATGAACGCTCATGCGCTCCTACACACATAGGCATCCAGCTGATTTGGGGAGGATCCCCTTATGCCGGCACCGCATTGGGTGGTAGAGTGGAGCACAGCCAATCATATCGCTGCTGCCTTATGTGCAACGTGGGTTGCCCCTGGCTTTTTGGCTGAGCATTCACACTTCCAAGAAGCAGAATGCAGTGGGATAAAGGCACTCTCTGGGATTTGCTACCACTTTCAACAGGTATCTTTTAATCCCAGGAGCAAAGCAGAACAGCACGGGTTGCCTACGGGTGGGGAATGCCAGGCAGATGTGCCTGTGTGAACACCCCCTTTAATCCGCTTGGGAAACATGGCTGAAATGTGGCTATAGTGAGGCAAATTGCCAGCCTGAACTCAGCCATAGTGTCCTTCATGGATGGTTGGATACAGGCCAAAGAGTCTTCCTAATCCTGTGAAGTATTTGAGATTGGGGGGTGTGCACTTCCAAAAAAAAAAATGGAATTTTTTTCAGATCCAGATAACAAGGAGACAAAAAAAAAATGGTATTCCTAGATTTATGGATTCTGAATACAGGTTTGATATTCAGATCCGGGTTTTGTAGGGAGAGGGGATTCCAATATTATTTGGCTCCATTATTCCTTATGGGGAATGTTTCAGGGAGCTGGAGGGGCCATTTTTAAAGATAATGACACTAAAATTACAGGGGAGTTGCTGGTGCCTGTCAGTTCAATATTCCCCAAGTTTCAAGTGAATTGGGCCAAAGGGGGGGATGTCCAGTTTCCCTGAGGGCAAATAGTAACCCAACTCTCAAGGGGAAGCAAAGCAAGCACTGGCCAAAAGCCTTCCCATGCTAACAGAACCAACAAGCCCACAGAACCAATGTAGAACCAGGGAATCTCAGCAGAAGCACAGGGCAGTGTGGCATGCTTAACACAACATAGGAGAAATCAGAGAATCCAAACCAATAGCGAACCAGAGAATCCTCCAAGCCAAACTGAACAGGGGACACCATGCAAGTCTAACCACTATAAAATTGGAGAATCCAGCCAATGCACGACCTGAGAATCAAAGGCAATGCTGAACAAGAGTTCACCATAAACCCAGTACAAATCAACTCAAGCAAGTGGCTCCAAGACCATCAAAACTAATTTTAAAGGACATAGTCAATACCAAAAACGATACAGCAAGTTAGTACCAAACTCCAAGAAGTCACATAGGCACAGTAAATTAATGGGCAAAAAAATCCTTGGAGCCTTAAAACACACTGTCTCCAATATTTCTGATTACTCCTGAATAGTTCAGTGATTTTTGGGGGACCCATTTCCTGCTATCCCAAAAAAATCCTGGATACCATCCAGAGATCCAAACATATCTGGAAAATACCAATAAGATGTTTTCCAGATTTTTATTTGTACTGAATGTATCTAAATGCACATCCTTATTTCAGATCTTAATGGCCCAAGGCTAATAAATCCCCTTAGAAACGAGCAAAATGGACTCCCCTCAAATTTGCTGTATTGAAGATTTCAGAAAGCTTCATAACTGCCTGAGCCAAATGCAAAGTTTAATACTCAACCTGAAAGTCAGCACTGACTTCACCAGTTTGAGCAGCTACAAATTTTCAAACAAGTTTCAAAGCAGTTCGCTCAAGATTTCTACTCCGTTTGCTGCTGAATTACTATTTTGACACTGATCACGCTGCGTGATATTTATGATGGATGGCTTTGTTATTGTCTTAGCATCCTGTATTGTTTAATCCATTGCTTACAACACAAACGTTTTGTACTGAATCTCTGTTTGGCATTTGATGATATTTTGGGTGCACTCGTTGCTTGTCAGATGACATATAAAGAACTGGTGGCAAAATCGCGTTGTTCACAGAAGAAGGTGTTGTTGTTGTTTTTTGCCTACCAGCTCTGCATCTGAGACCTGTAAACCATATGTGGACTACGGCAATCCCCAGCCCCTATTTCCTGCAAATCAAAGTGGCAAGCCATAAATCTACTGGATCAGCATTGGTAATGCTGCTGTCCAGCACAGTCATGGGAGCACAAAACACTGGCATTTCACTCCCCTTTCAGAGGCTATTTGGTTCAACCTCAACAAGAAGGGTGTGCAAAAGTAAAGCATATTGCATTCTTCCCAAGTCTCATACAAGGCTTCTATGACTTTCTAACTACTGGCCTGTCTGCCCTTTGCCTTCCAATTTATAAAATGTTGCTTATTCCTGCATACTTGACCTTTTCTCTCCATCTCTTCTACCACCTGCATTTCTACCCTCTTCACTAACCGTATCCTTTGCACTCCACTGAAATTGCTCTCCTCAGAACCCCTAATGGGCTCCTATTTGCTAAATCTAAAAGTGTCTGCTATCCAGTCCTCACCCTCTTTGAGCCCTTTGCAGCCTTTGATACTCCTGCCCATTGTTTCCACTTTGATTCCCTCCATTGTCCATACTTTCTCTTTTTATTGAATTGCTCATTCACCCACAGCTAGTTTGGTGTAGTGGTTAAGTGCACAAACTCTAATCTGGGTGAACCAGGTTTGATTCCCCACTCCTCCACTTTCATCTGCTGGATGACTTCGGGCAAGCCATAGTTCTGGCACAGCTATTCTTGAAAAAGAGCAGTTTCTCTCAGAGCTCTCTCAGCCCCACCTACCTCACAGGGTTTCTGTTGTGGGTAGGGGAAGGGAAAGGAGTTTGTAAGCTGCTCTGAGACTCCCTTGGGTAGTGAAGGGTGGGGTATAAATCCAATCTCCTCCGTCTCCTCCTCCTCTTCTTCTTCCTCCTCCTCCTCTTCTTCCTCCTCCTCTCTCCTTCTTCTTCCTCCTCTTCTTCTTCTTCTCCTTCTTCTCCTCCTTCTCCTTCTCCTCCTCCTTCTTCTCCTTCTCCTTCCCATTGTGGCTAGTTCCTCCACAACCTTCCCCTTCTCCCTCACGCTTCTGTGTTTTGCCACCTGCCTCTCCTTCTACATCAGGCCTAAATGAATTGCTACCCGCCAAGCCAAAAGCAGTCCCCTAGCCATGACCGCCTGCCTGTTTTGGAACACGAATGAATGGCAACATTGCATTCCCTAACCCTTTTCACGCTCCTCCTTCACTTTCCATTCTGCCCACTCTCCACCCAATATGCACACAAACTATTATGTGCAAATGGGCAATGCACCTATTTTCCATGCACAGGCAGCATCAGTACACATGAACATATTCCTTCAAAAATCTGGGGATCCCTTCTCACATACCAAAGCTCTGCATACATGGCAATTACATCTGTGGCCTCATTACACCAGATAGTTAGTACTATGCACATCCTCCCAACATGGTCTGTTGGGGCGCCAAAAATCAAAAAGTTGAACAGGGCTAATGTGTGAACACTGTTATATCTGGACATGGGAAATCTTCCACTCCAGCTTAATTGCTGCTGGAGGCATGCCCAGACCTGACTGCCAGGCCTCTTGGAGAGAGCATGGAGAACCAGGCCACCTAGTTGGAGCTAGAAGCCCCAGAACAAAGGCAGGCAGGATCCTGGAACCTGCCTGTGGATTGGCCCCTGAGGACAGCCAGCCAATCTGGAGCCTGGAGGCCATTTCAACTCACCAATTGCATGGGGGCCGGGAGGGGCTTAAGTGTATATCGTTAGGGCAGCTGCCCCATGTAAAACATTCCGGCTGAGATGCGATAAACGGCTGCTTGCTGAAATCACTCTGCCTTCACCTCTGCCGTGTTAAACCCACTATTTAACAAACACCATGCCCTCCAGCATTTCACAACTGAAAACAGGGACATTCTTACGCAGCCAGGACACGCCCCCCCCCCATTGTCATGTCAAGAATCGGCTCCTGCAGCACGTCCCTCTGATCACCACAGTCTCCTCTCCACCTTTTGATAATATTGTAGTCATTTCTCCCGCAACCACCCGTCCTGCACAGGTAGAGCTGGATCCCCCATCCTGCATTGATTCAGCTTGGAAGTCAGCTGATTGTAACTGTTTTCTGCTCCACGGGTCTAACAATGTTTAATAGAATCTTGTATTACATGCTTCCCACTTCCCTGAGTGGTGAGAAGTCCCAGGGGCAGCGCAACCCGGACTTGGTTTCTTTTGAATTAAAGAACACTGGAGACTTCAGGCATCTTTTATTTATAACCATACAAGCAGAGCGTAACAGGAGAGAATGAGACACTCCTACAAGGCGGCCAATACTCACTACCTCACATCAGATCCTCAGGGAAGCGCCCTGCACCCAAAGGTACTTCACCTTCAGCCAATTTATACTTCTTATACTCTCTCCCTCGCCTTCCAGTTTCTGCCAAAATTCTAAATCTCGCATGCAACCCACACAATGCTCCTTCAGCCCGCTTATAGTTCTCACTGTCTGTCTCTTGTCTTCCAAATTCAGCCAGGTTTCTGTGTCTCACACACAATCTGCCGAACCCTGTTTGGGGATCCCATCTCTGCAGGTGGAGAACCCACACAGGAAATGCCCATTGCTATGAAAGAACATTGTTAATGAGAGGAGTTGTGCTGTTCCTCAGTAGAACAGCTAGATCCAAGTCCAGTTAGCACCTTAGAGACCAATCAGATTTTGGGAGTTATACGCTTTCGGGAGTCAAAGCTCCATTCTTAAGATATATCAACATTCTTTTTGCCAAAGTCCCCATTACCATCAGGATTCCCGTCAGGCAAAACCCTTCACAATAATCAGACAACTCAACACAGTATCATCACACTATGGATTTGGTTGTAACAGAGCGGTTGTAAGTCAAATATATTCATCAGTAGCAGTCATTATCTGAGATCAGTGGTCTGGGAGAGAAGCAATTTTAGTGCATATGGTTAAACATGTTGTGGAAGGCCATTTCTATTAAATGAGGAGATGCACACTGACTCCCTATGATTTTTGAGAACCAAGTTATGATGGACCCCGTCCACTTCCCTCCCTCGGAGGCTAAATTCTCCCTCCATTTTTCTGTCCTCTCAAAGACTGAGCAGCCCTGGTAACATGTATTATTTTCTCCTGATGAAACTTTGGCTGTCCCACCCTGTGTCAGTAATATATATTGGCCTATTTGCTGAGCCCAGGAACCTGAGGGAAGGGATAGGATCGCCCTTTGACTTAATCAACTGAAAATGACACTTATACAATTCAAATATAACAAAATATTTTATTTAACATCAAGGGGGGAAATCAGGCAAAATCATGGATTGAAATCACTAAGGGAAAAACTGTATATGTAAATTTTGTTCTTAAGTATCAAGCTAAAGAGAGGTTCTTAAATTATTCACAGTTACTTAGATTTTTATAGTGAGGGGCTTTTGTTCCAGTGTTTTCCCAAACACTCCAATATACTTTATTTTTATATTTGCTGACTTGTTTTGGTGCTCAGAAGGCTGGCACCCTCTTCCCAGAACCCAAACCCCTTCTCTTGGAACACCAGTACACTTCTTCTTTTTTGACCCCCGAAAGGGATTTTTTATTGCTTTTTTTATTTACTACAAAACTACAACAGAAAACTCCAGGGTGGGGAACTACAAATTACAGGAGAAAGAAAAGATAACCTTTAAAACCCCAAGAGTCGGTGATCATACAGTCGATCTGAATAAAAATCTGCCTCTTAAATGTGAATCGACTTCCACTGAAAGTGATCACCTCACTAAAATATTATTCACTTTTCACTCACTAATACGGTTACAGTTTCATAAAGAGTTGCCTCCTACTAATATAATTCTTTCTAAGATACTCCAGAGAACAATAACAATCTACTTTCTCCCTCTTTTCCCCCTTAAATGGTAGCTTGATTTGGGGGCTACAGCCCCCAATTTAGAGTCTGAGTCCTCTGCGGAAGAGGACCACCAAGGCCACCCAGCGAGCTTCCATGGCAGAGGTGAGATTCAAAGTTGGGTCTTCCAGATACTAGTCTGGCACTCTCATCGGAGCCCTTCATCTCTATCCCTCATAGTAGCTTTACTTCCCCCCACCCACTGCGACCCATTGATCTCCATGAAATGCAGTTCCTCAGGAATACGAGACCCTGAGGAATGGCAAGAGGGGGGTCTGCAGTGGGAAGGGGGGATGGGTAGAAATGTCCAATTTAGTCTGGATCTAACCCATAAGGATGAGTGTGTCATGTACCCCACAAGAGCTTATACAAGTGGAATGTCACTAAGTCTGTTTAAGTTTCTGCTTGTACGTTGCCGGATCTACGCCATCGATCTGACTGGGGGTGGGCCATTTCCCGTCAAAACCGTTGTGACGCACTTTTCTCCCTGACCCAGAGTTCCTACCACCCTCTACAACCCCGTGAATTTAAAGAAGTTATTGAGGTTGGGGACTCGAACACTGTTCCATTCCCATGCTACCACCATTTATTCATATCTTGAAATATATATGGACTGAGATCAAAGCTAGCATTATGTGTGTGTGTGTTTCTTTCCCTGAGACTACCAGCCAACGGAGTTAAAGAAACAAGGGATTAACTTTTATTTATGGTTTGAACATAACACTGAAGAAAGTAACAAAGTTACAACTTTTTAAAAGAAACTGAACTAGTGAACTGTTTCCTTATTCCAGTCTTTGGGATCTTTTGTTGCAAACTGACTTCTTCCCACTCAGCTTAAAGCTGTTTTCCACCACAGCTTCATTCAACCAGACACACTCTCAGCTCCCCAACTGCTCTCATTCTCACTCTTAACTCCTCTCCTTCATCCCTCTTATTGCTGTTTTCAACTGTCTCTCTCACTAACATTCCATCAGCGCCCATTGGTTGCTCTTAAGAAGAGGCAGAACCTAATCTGTCCATCACACCTGTACTTTTGTCCTTTGCAGGCTGGGGATTTCTTGCACCAACTTGATCTAGGCTGATGCAGAACATGAAGGAAAGGACTTCTGAACCATGGTTGTCGTTAGGCAAGCATTTTACAGCCTTGTTCATGTTTGTCCTGAAATGTCTAGCCACCAGAGATACAGGGCAGGGTTTGAAAGCTAAACTATAATGAACTGCCCACTCACAAAATGTTGAAAGAGATTCCCCGTGTCTCTTTAAAAGGCAAAATACGGTCCAAAAAATATGAAGCCTTTTCCAAGGACATGGGCCAATTAAACTGGGTTGGCACATGATACAGCAGGACCTAATTTGCCATAAAAGCAATGACTCACGCTCTCTTCATAGTTACCAGAGCCTAATTTCTTGAACGAGAACTACCTGAGCTCGGAGTCTGAGGACAGCTTGCTGCTGGACGTTGGCATGTGGCAGATCAAGCCGCAGCTGTGACGTGTTTCTTTTTTCTCTCCCCTTGCTTTGATTCCAGTTTCTGGCCTTGTATCTGGATGGAGATCAATAAGGTTTCCCTGCTGTCAGTATCTGAATGTGCGGGCCATGCGAGAGATCATCGACGCTCAAGTCGAGAAATTCTATGCATTAATTTGCTTGCTGCTCACAGGCCTACCAAAGCTCTTAACACTGATTCTGCTTGTGAACAGAACAAAACCATATATATATATATATATATATATATATATATATATATATATATATAATATTTGTGACAAGGTGATAGAAAGAGAACTGAAATAATCAAGGGTACTTTAAAAAAAATCCTCTCAATTGGAAAAAAAAAAAGCCATAATAGATGATAATTTATAGGTAAGGATAAAAGAACTTTGGAGATATATTTCTGAATAGATCGGTATCTTGCTTCACTCGTGTTTAAAGGTATATTATTTTGCTATTTAAATAAGTGCACAATGAGGATCTTTTACAGCATCTCGCTCTCCCAGCAGTACATCTGAAATTTTCCTCACATAATAACTCCCATTATTACTAATGAAAGGGGGAATAAAACTTCATAAATTGCCTTTGTTCAGAGGCGGCAACAAATCCCTGGCTTAGGAGGATGGGTATTTTTTTGTACCCCACCACGCACCACAACTCTCCGTGAGGTAGCGTGTTAAGTCTTCGCTCCCAAGCAGTGACTCTGAAACCTGTCACACAAATACGCCCTCGTGAATTTTTTTTGTCCCCTTCTAACATACTGTTACAAAAACCATCTCTTTTTCCTCACAAAGGCACCTGAGTTTTTCTGAGCCATGTAGGTGGAGCAGACGTTCAAGTGGCAATATTTCTCCTCAGCATGGAGATGCAGTGATAATGAGGACTTAACTGGGTTTGGCCATTATTTGTGTCACGGAAAAAAAAAAATGGGGAACCTCTCATTCTGGTGTCCTGGTAGCCTTTTGTGTGGAACTTGTAGTTAGGGTTGCTAACTGCAAGGTGGGAAATTCCTGGAGATTGTGGGGTGGAGCCTGGGGAGAGTAGAGTTTGGGGAGGAAAGGGACCTCAGTGGGGTATAAGGCTATGCAATCCACCCTCCAAAGCATCCATTTTCTTCAGGGGAACTAGTCTCCATAGTCTGGAGATTAGCTGTAATTTCTGCAGATCTCCAGGCCTGAACTGGAAGCTCGTAACCCTAGATCTAATGCAGAAGGGAAACATTCAGTGGGTCAAGGAGCTCTTCCACCATTGGTTGATTGAAGAAAAAGTGTCCACAATTAAATAATAAGAACGTAAGAGAAGCCAATGTTGGATCAGGCCAACGGCCTATCTAGTCCAACACTCTGTGTCACACAGTGGCCAAAGATATCAGGTGCCATTAAGGAGGTCCAGCAATGGGGTCAGGACACTAGATGCCCTCCCACCATTGCCCGCCCAAGCACCAAGAATACAGAGCATCACTTGCCCCAGCCTGAGAGTTCTTATCTATACCTTATGGCTAATAGCCACTGATGGACTTCGGCTCCATATGCTTATCTAATTTCCTCTTGAAGCCGTCCATGTCTGTAGCTGCCACTACCTCCTGTGGCAGTGAATTCCATGCATTAATCACACTCTGGGTGAAGAAGTACTTCCTTTTATCTATTCTACCCCAACTGTTCAGTTATTTCATTGAGTGCCTACGAGTTCTTGTATTGATAAGTGGTAAGGATAAGGATAAGTAATGATAAGTGGTTCCCTGAATCATTTGGTTCCCCCCATGTCTTCCCAAGTTTCTACACATAATCTCATCATCCCTTCTCTAATTGCTGAGTGTGAAGCTGCAATCAACGCATAGAGCTGCCTTATAGTGTATCAGACCACTGGTCTATCAAGATCAGTACTGTCTACTCAGATTGGCATCAGCTGTCCAGGGTCTCAGGCAGAGGTTTTTCACATCACCTACCACCTTATTTTAACTGGACATGCCAGGGATTGAACCTGGGGCCTTCTGCATGCCAAGCAGGTGCTGTGCCACCAAGCCACAGCCCCACCCCATACCGAAACTATACAAATGATGCTTGGAGCTAGATTCTTGCTGTTGCTGGTGTCAACAGGTTACATTTATATCTACACTTTCTATTCATACAGCAGCATTTTTTTAAATAAAGAGTACTCCCTATCTGTGTTCCCTCTTAAGATGAGTTAGTGTGAGCTAGCTCACATTTTTTTAGTCCCTGGCTCACACATTTTTTGTCCTGGCTCAGGAAGGATGGCTTCAGGGCCAAATTAATTTATGCAGTAGCCAAATTGCTCGCTCACAACTTTAATGCCAGTAGCTCACAGAATAGAATTTTTGCTCACAAGACTCCACAGCTTAGAGGGAACATTGCTCCCAATGGTGATGGAAAGTGCCCTCAAGTCTCAGCCAGCTTAGGGTGACTCCGTGGGGTTTGCAAGGCAAGAGACAGACAGAAGTGGTTTGCCATTACCTGCCTCTGTCTAGCAACCCTGGACTTCTCTGGAGGTCTTCCACCCAGGTACTAACCAGGGCTGACCCTGCTCGTCTTCTGGAATCTGATGAGATTTGATGAGATCACCTGGGCCATCCAGGTCTAGACAGGATGTACCTTTAAGCAAAAAAACAAACAAAAAGAAACAAGGTTTAAACTAGGTCTGCCTGGTGTGGAGAGGAATCAGAGCAGCCGTCACAACATGTTGTAAGACTACTAGCTCCTTTAACTCGACCTTAAATAGTTCATAAAGAAACCTGAAGGCAGGAGTCAATGGATGGAGAAAGGTATGACTCTGCTTAGAATTACACACGAGAGATCTATTTTGTTTTTCACGAGTGATTAACACATGGAATTCACTGCCACAGGAGGTGGTGGTGGCTACAAGCATGGAAGGCTTCAAGAGGGGATTGGATAAGCATATGGAGCAGAGGTCCATCAGTGGCACAAGGTCACTGCCTTGACATGGTGAGGGGCTTGCGTGGTTTGATGAGGCTGTGGGCTATGCCGTGCAGGGCCACCCAGGACGGACAGGCCACAGCAGAGAACTCAGACCAAATGTGATCCACTGGAGAAGGAAATGGCAACCCACTCCAGAATCTTTGCCAAGAAAACCCCATGGACAGTAACAAAAGGCTAAAATATATGATGCCGGAAGATGAGCCCCTCAGTTCGGAAGGTGTCCAATATGCTACTGGGGAAGAGCAGAGGGCAAGTACAAGTAACCCCAGAAAGAGTGAAGCGGCTGGGCCAAAGCTGAAAGGACACTCAGCGGTGGATGTGTCTGATGGTGAAAGGAAGGTCCGATACTGCAAAGAACAATACTGCATAGGAACCTGGAATGTAAGATCTATGAATCAAGGTAAGCTTGATGTGGTCAAAAATGAGATGGCAAGACTGAACATTGACATTTTGGGAATCAGTGAACTAAAGTGGACAGGAATGGGCAAATTTAACTCAGAAGACCATTATATCTACTACTGTGGCCAAGAATCCTGTAGAAAAAAATGGTGTGGTCTTTATAGTCAACAAGAGAGTGTGAAAGGCAGTAATGGGATACATTCTCAAAAATGACAGAATGATCTCAGTCCAAATCCAAGGCAAACCATTCAACATCACAGTAATACAAGTCTATGCCCCAACCACTGATGCAGAAGAGGCTGAAGTAAACCAGTTCTATGAACACCTACAACACCTCCTAGAACTAACACCCCCAAAAATGTCCTCCTCATCATAGGGGACTGGAATGCAAAAGGTAACTGGAATAACAGACAAGTTTGGCCTTGGAGAACAAAATGAAGCAGGGCAAAGGCTAACAGAGTTTTGTCAAGAGAACACGCTGGTCATAGTGAACACCCTCTTCCAACAACCTAAGAGGAGACTCTACACATGGACATCACCAAATGGGCAACACCGAAATCAGATTGATTACATAATTTGCAGTCAAAGATGGAGAAGCTCTATGGAGAAGTCAGTAAAAAACAAGACTTGGAGCTGACTGCAGCTCAGATCATGAGCTACTCATTGCAAAATTCAGACTTAAACTGAAGAAAGTTGGGAAAACCACTAGGCCATTCAGATTTGACCTAGATCACATCCCTGATGAATATACAGTGGAGGTGAAGAATAGGTTTAAGAGATTAGATTTGATATATAGAGTGCCTAAAGAACTATGGACAGAGGTTTGTGACACTGTACAGGAGGCAGCAATCACCACCAACCCAAAGAAAAAGAAATGCAAGAAAGCAAAGTGGCTGTCTGATAGGGCTTTACAAATAGCAGCGGAAAGAAGGAAAGCAAAAGGCAAAGGTGAAAAGGAAAGATTTACCCAACTGAATGCAGATTTCCAGAGAACAGCAAGGAGAGATAAGGAGGCTTTCCTGAATGAACAATGCAAAGTAATAGAGGAAAACAATCGAATGGGAAGGACTAGAGATCTCTTCAAGAAAATTGGAGAAATCAAGGGATCGTTCCATGTAAAGCTGGCCATGATAAAGGACAAAACTGGTAGGGACCTAACAGAAGCAGAAGAGATTAGGAAAAGATGGTAAGAATACACAGAAGAACTATACTGTGACAGAGTGTTGGACTGGATGGGTCATTGGTCCATCTAGATATGTTCACTGCAATGTGATCTATGCGGGACTACACTTGAAAAGTATTTGGAAACGTCAATCGGCACAGAACACTGCAGTCAGATCATCGACTAGAGTGGGTCATAAGGACCATATCACTTCAGTCTTGGTCCACCTACATCAGCCTCCTGATGGCACCTGGTATTTTTGGCCACTGTGTGACAACAGTGTTAGACTGGATGGCCCATTGGCCTCTTCCAACATTGGCTGCTCTTATGTTCTTATGGCTTCCAGTTTTGTGGGCGCAATTCAAGGTGCTGGTCTTGACCTTCCAAGCCCTATATGGTTTGAGACCAGCATATCTGAAAGGATAGCTAATCCCTTATGAACCTGTCCAACCACGATGGCCATCTTTGGAGTCCCTGCTTTGAGAGCCTCTGCCTTCTGAGAGTAGGCAAATGGTAACCCAGGAGAGGACCTTCTCGGTCATGACACCAGAGCTCTGGAACTGTCTCTCGATGGCGATTCTGTGGTGAAGTCTATTGAAGCCAGAGTTTGGGGAGGGGAGAGGCCACAGCTGAATAGAACGCCATAGAGCCCACCCTCCAAAGGAGTTATTTTCTCTGGGGGCGGGAGAGATCTGTTGCCTGGAGTTCAGTTGTGATACCTGAAGATCTTCAGGTTCTGTTGCCAGCTTCCGCCAGTGAGTGAAGATATTTTTATTCCATTTGGCATTCCGGCAATGATCCCTCCTTACTGCCCAATGCTCTGTATGTATTCTAGCTGTTTTACATATATATTAACTCTGTTTTTAAACTCTTTTAAAAGGCCTTTTAATAAGGTATGATTGGGGGAGGTGCGTTTTAATGGACTTAGCAATGTAATTTTATCATGTTTGTCTTAAACTGTTAGCCACCTTGGTAGCCATGTAAGGGCAGAAAGGCACGATGCCATGTTTGCAGATAAATAAATAAAATGGGAACTCCCCCCCCCCTACACTCACCTAGTTTTTTTATCAGTCTAGTTTTTCAAAGTCAGAACAACAACAAAAAATGTCCACTCAAATTTAAAGCTAATGAAGCCTACAGTTTACAACAGACTGTACGTTCTGTTTTGACAGCATAAATAAAAACAAAACTGTACATTATCCTCTTTTGTTGATAACTATACATTGCAATGGCAAGTCCTTTATTATTATTATTTTTCATGTTGCTTTTCAGCTTTGAAACTGAAAAGAACAGCAAGCGGGTAGCACACTGTGAAGACGCTGCTTCATTAAGGCTTGCTGCTTCGTTACTTTGGAAAGTAGTGTACAATTCAGCCTTTTTCGTATTATTTTATGTATAGATTTTTTTAATGATATATATATTTAAAATGGAGAGACAGCTTTGCAAGCAAAAGCGAACAGTTCTGGGAACAGAGTTCTTTTTTTTTTTTTTTTGCAGCAACTGGCAACTACAGCTTCAAAAGTTAGCAAACACCGTTTTGAAGAGGCCTTGTCCACCTAGGGCTGCCAGGCCTCCCATTATAGCAGGACTCCTCCTGCTGGTATACTTGGACCCTGTACCACCACTTGGTAGGGCAGTAGGGGAGAAATGCAGAAAGAATCATTTTCAGAGAAAGGGTGTCACGATAATTCCGGTATGATACCAGAAATGACGTCACCATGTTGGGGCGATGCTCTAGGATTTGAATCCTAGAGTGTCGCCCCGGCACAATGATGTCACTTCCAGCATTGCACCAGAAGTGATGTCACACCATCGCTTTGATGGTGATATCCCTGCCCCTGCCCCCCGAGACTATATAAAATAGCATTAGGATAGGATTGCAAAGTTGTAACCCCACAAAGACTATACATTTCGTATGTCTAAAATGTAGGGAATGTGCCTCTAGATTTAATGAGGCTGGTGGACGGATGGATTTATAACCTGGCATATCATGAAAAGCAGGAAATAAACCTTTATTGGTTTGCCTTCTTTTTTTCCTCTCAAGAGATATTGGAGAGCATACGTCTGAGGAAGACCATGCTGTTGGGCTCTCTAGGATGTGAAGTAAAAACTAGCAGCAATACTTCTCTTCATCTGTATGCAGCTCAAAACCACATTCAAATACCCCGGGCCAATGCCATACTGACTGCAAAGTCACCCCTGAATGGCTGTAAAATGGCCATAAATCTATGCAGAAGGTACCATAAAAACCTGATGATCAAAGAAAGTGAAAGTGGCATGCAATACAGAGGGTACCATAAAATCCAATGATCAAAGAAAGTGAAAGTGGCATGCAATGCAGAGGGTACCATAAAATCCGATGACCAAAGAAAGTGAAAGCAGCATGCAATGCAGAGGGGAATTTCTGTTCCAATGTGGGTTTGCTAAAACAATGGAGGGAAAAGCCATTGCAGAATCGCCCTCAGTCAGACATACTCTTTACTCTCTCTAACACCCAACTGCTCTCCTAACTGCTCTTTTCCAACTGTACCTTCCCAACCTTCCATCAGTTCTCACTGGTCGTTCTTAGGAAGGGGTGGAACCTTTCCTGTTCGTCACATTGGCAAAGTTAGTTCAGTTGGTCTCCAATCTGGTTGGTCTCAAATCGAGTTATTATAAATGAAAATATACAAATGTTATCGGAAATGTTTCCCCCCCCCGATGTAAATGGAAATGGGGTGGGGGGTTCGTCTACGGAAGACATGGTAACAATGCCTCGAAAAGACTAACGTGCCCAGTCAGTCTAAGCCTTGCTACTGAGTTGGGAAGCAGGTTTGATTTCCTAGGCATGTCCGAATAGGATGAAGTGATGGAAGGCTGTCAACAACCCCATTTTTTTTTTCCTCTGCAGAGTTCTCACCTCTTAAAACAGAGCTTCCCACTGTCCCGTCCTGCCAATTTCCTTTCGATCATTTTGAAACTTTGACCTCACAGGATTTGCAATCCTCTGCTGATGACATAACGCCTTCTTCTCTGCAGAAAGAATTTTAATGAGATAAACAAATGATGAGTATTGCCTGCCACAACTGAAGCGTAAAAAAATCAGTAATAAATGGGAATAATCACATGTACTATATATTTTGAAAAATGAGCTTCAACAAGCGTTTTAATAAAGTCATTATTTCCCTTTCCATAAATCACAAAAGCTTATTTTTTTGTCCAATGGATTTGAAGCAGTCAAGGGCAACTCTTTTAAGTTTGTCCTTGCGTATAATTTATGGGAGGGAAAGTGTCTTCCAATTTTTCATTAAAGACAATATGAATATTATGTGTGCTCTATGTTGCCATTATCATGTAGAAAGCCTTTTTTATGGGGTATAGTTGTCACAACAGTGTTGTAGCCTGTTACACAGAAAAGAATGCCATATCGTATTGCCGGTTGAGTGATGGTTTTGAAAGCTAGAAAGCGTTCTGTGCAAGGGCGGAACTAGACGAACTTAACAAAAAAAAATGGTTCACTAAGCAAGTCTGTGTACTTAAAAATGTGTTCTTATCCAAAGGTAAGAGTCATATTTGTCGACTTCTGTTACATTATTTATACTCTGGCTTTTCTTCCCAATGAGAACTCAGAGCGGTTTGCATTGTCCTCCAATCCTCCATTTTGCCCTACTGTGGTCCCAGTCACACTTGCCGGAAAACGCGGAGGGGGAGGCGTGGCTATTTGTGCCGCTGCAATCTAATCCACCCGAACGAGATCAGACACAACGGCAGGGAATCGGGGTTTCAGTTTGTTGGTGTGCGTTTCCAGTGCACTTCAATGCAGCGAGCACTCTGGAGTGATCAGACAGAGGAAGTCCGTTTGTGGCCCGTCGCACGAGTTAGATAGTGGACTTTCTCCAGTACCTTTTAACTCCGGATCTTTGGCCAGATGCGACGGATTGGGAACGGGTGCGTGATGCTTACCAGATGTGCCTGTTTGATCATGCCCGTAAACTCTGCCCAGCATCCATGAGTATCCCTCAGCAATGTTTGCATGTGATCGGAGCCCCTGTGAGGTAAATTAGGGAGCTGATGATAATTTTAAATTCATAATATCGATAACTTTAAAACTGTAGAAAATCATCTGTCTCTCTTCTGTATGCTACGCATAAAGGGATGTCCTCTTTCACTATCCCATAATGCTCAAAATTCCTCTCCTGGGAGATATGCCAATGTTTGGCCTTGAGTCTCCCCCAAAGCAGAGCTGGTTAGGGTTAGCTTCAATGGGTCGTGGAACCTACAGATCTAAAAAGATCTTGGAAAAGAGAGAAAAAAGCCATGCATCGGGTTCGGGGGTCTGACATCCTCCCACAGTGGGGCAGGGCTCATCTACAGTGGGGTTCCACCCCCAAATGTCCCGCCATGACTATGGGCCTAGCCTCTGTGCATATCCAGGTCTTAAGTACCTGTAAGCAGAGGACAAAAAACTCAGCCAGATCTTGTCTAGTTGCTACTGGCTGCTTAGCATGTTCTTCCTAACTTCCTCCCCTGCCAAGGTGGTTTTTTGGTTTTTTTTGAATGATGGGTTGTTTTGTGTTGTTGTATGCTGCTTTGACAATTTTGTATGAATAAAACCATATATGCACCCTCTAAAATGCATTAATTCATCCTAAATATTAAATAAATGAGAAAATGCAGTGTAGCAAAATGTTATAGGCATGTGATCTAATTTACCACTTTTGGTTAGAACATAAAGAGCATAGGAGAAGCCATGTTGGATCAGGCCAATGGCCCATCCAGTCCAACACTCTGTGTCACATGGTGGCCAAAAACCAGGTGCCATCAGGAGGTCCACTGGAGTATATATTCTAGATGCATTTTAGGATCCTCAGTAGTTTATGCATTCTGAGATAATGCTAATGTCTGACGGCTGTGTTGGCAGAAATAGCTTTCATTTCACTGTGAGATGAAAGTAGACACCGTGTTTTCCTCTCCGATGCAAACTTCCAGGCAAATTTCAATGTGACAGCAGGAGTCAGCTCTTATTGTATACATTCCGGGATTCTAAGTGCATGCTCTTAACCGGTAAGAGCTGTTTCTTCCAACATGTTTGTATATTATTTGACATAATTTTGCCAACTTGAGAACAACAAGCACGGTTTTTGAGATTCCTTATCCAGTGCTGCTTTTTTTATTGGGAAAGGGGAAAAAATACAATCTTTTCTTGGTTGAAACGAAAAGTAAATATTGTTCTTCTTGTTGTTTTTAAAAAAATAAAGATGAAATGACGAGGGTCCTCCAGTTTTGTTCACAAAGTCCACAATTCTAACCCCAATTCAGCTTCCAAAAGCACAAAGTGGTGCAGTTGCCAAAGCAATCTTTGAGAAGTTCAGCCGCACAAAGGGGGGGGAAAGTGGTGCCATCTATCATGTCATGAATGAGGAGAAATGGAAAGTGTGGCGGTCACCTTTCTGAAACACACAACAGTTCGATGGCACACAGAAGCACGAAGGCACTCGTCACCACAGAGGAACAGTTTCTGCTCTTTCCACGCTTGCTGTTATGCTGCTCAGACAATATGCAAACCTCCAGTCCATGTGCTGGTGACACATCCCACTCCTGGTGCTGTGTCCACAGAGAGTCGCTAGCCAGAGTCCGAGCTTGGTCCTAAATAACAAAAGGACCCAGGATCCTAGGTCCACCAATAGGATCCCTGGAGGGAATTCAAACCCACCAGTAGTAAGAGGGAGGCAGACTAGGAAGGGTTTGGGGACTCTTAAATTCATGACCATGCGGGCGGGTTTGTTGTTGTGGTATATGTGTGCCAAATAAACTGAGCTGATCTCTATGCTGCTTTACTGAGCCTTCATGTAATGAACCCAGTATACAATGGCAATGAAGGTGGGATACTGCTGAACTAGCCAGGCTGCCGAAGCCCTGAGGAGGCAGCCAACCTCCACCGCTTCCCTGTGGATGAGCACTGATGGCGACCAAGCCACAACCGTGTCCTCACTCCACCACCACAGAGCAGCACAATGGCTGTAGCTCCAGGATCAGGACTACTCCCATCATTTGATCCAGCCCAACAGCAGCAATGGTAAGCCTGGGTCGCCGGGCTCAAATCCATCCTGATCTTCTACCAGGTTACTGAAGAGGAGAGGAAGAAAGGCCTCCTCATAATGTCCCCCCCCCATACTATGTAATCTACTATGACTTGGATAGTCCAGGCTTGCTTGGCATTTGTCATATCTCAGAAGCTAAGGAGGGTCAGCCCTAGCTAATAATGAGATGGGAGGCCACCAAAGAAGTCTAAGGTCCCTACAGAGAGGCATGCAATGGCGAACCATCTCTGAACATCTCTTGCCTTGAAAACCCTACTGGGTCTCCATAATTTGAATGTGACTTGATGCTTCCACCACGACCATGTAATCTGCCATTGTCGCGTGGGGGAAAGGTATATAGTCATGTATGGACAACTATGGAGGTAACTGAACCCAAACCCAAGTGGGGCTCAGTGACAGACCAGGATGCTACTAATTTTGTGGTGCTCTGGGCTCACCCCCCCCCCTTTAGTATTGCTTGTCTTTTGTGAGACTAAGCCTTGTGGGTCTTTTTGTGCCTTTGTTTGTTCCCTTGTTGCGATCTTCTGCCATGGACGGCATGATGACATCACCCAGAAGTGACATCATCATGTTGCTGACGTTGGGGGTGACACTCTAGTTTTTGGACAAAAGTCTATGTTTTTTGCCCTCAAAAACACAGAGTTTTCCCCAAAACTAGAGTGTCACTGCCCAACATTGGCAACTCAATGACGGCACTACTGGGTGACGTCATCATACTGATGATGCTGATGTGGGAAGGGGCTGTTTGAGGGTGGAGATTTCCTGCTGGCCAGCTAGCTAACCACAGGTTGAAGTCCCCAGAATGGCAACCCTAGAACCAGCCCATCATCTGTAGGCTTTGTGAGTGTGACATACACAAATGAACACATGAAGTTGTCTTGTACTGCATCAGTATAAGATCAAATAGGTCACCCCTGAAGTTTAACTTGTAAGAAAAATGTTTTAAAGTGTAGTGAAAAAAGAGTCTTTTTTTTTTTTTTACTAAGTCAGGACTGACAAAAGGAAATACTTCTTTACACAGGGAGTGATAACAATGCAAAATTTGCTGCCGGAGGATGTGGTGATGGCCACAGGCACAGACAGCATCACAAGGGAATTAGATTCATGGAGGAGAGGTCTATCAGTGGTTGTTAGCCATGGTGACTAAAAGTAACCACCATGTTCAGAGGCAGTAAACCTCTGAATCCTAGTGCTAGGAGGCAACATCAAGGGAAGGCTTTGGCTTCTATGTCGTTGGCCCTCCAGACAAACTAGTTGGCCACTGTGTGAGACAGGATGCTGGACTAGATGAACCACTGGTCTGATCCAGAAAGGCTCTTCTTCTGTTTAAAGAAGAAGAAGAGGAGGAGGAGGAGGATATTGGATTTATACCCTGCCCTTCACCACCCAAATGTATCTCAGAGTGGCTTACAAACTCCTTTCCCTTCCCCTCCCCACAATAGACGCCCCGTGAAGTAGGTGGGTCTGAGAGAGCTCTGACAGAAACTGCTCTTTTTCAAGAACAGCTGTGCCAGAACTATGGCTTGCCCAAGGTCATCCAGCAGCTGCAAGTGGAGGAGTGGAGAATCAAACCCGGTTCTCCCAGATTAGAGTCCGCACACTTAACCACTCCACCAAACTGGCTCTCAGTTATATTCTTATATTCTTTAGAATCAGAATACGTTCTTATGTTCTTTAGAACCAGAAAATAAATTTACTGTTTTAATCTTTTGTTTTGAATATAGTTCCTCAGCAATGGCTACTCAGAGTGGGGATTCAAACTTGGGTTTCCCAGATCCTAGTCCAACACTTTAACCACTACACCATACTGACTCTTTTTGGTTATATTCCTCTGGAGAAGTCATCAAGGTTAAGTCCCCTGGAAAGTGGTTAAATCAATAGCAGGAAGCCAGGGAGGGGCACACTCACTGGGTGAACTTGGGACGGTCACACACTCTCACTGGGTGACCTTTGGCCAGTCACACACTCTCAGCCTAACCTACCTCACAGGGATGTTGTGAGGATAAAACGGAGGAGATTATGTAAGCCCCTTTGGGTCCCCACTGGGCAGAATATTAATGAAGGAAATAAAAGGAAATGAAAGCACCATTGTTGTTTTGTGTAACGAATGACAGACTGAAAGACAGACAAAAAAAAGCAGAGGGAAAG
The DNA here is from genome assembly GCA_029375565.1 of Gekko gecko. NCBI lineage: Eukaryota > Metazoa > Chordata > Lepidosauria > Squamata > Gekkonidae > Gekko > Gekko gecko. Next base: position 162,691,294 of record JAPDNY010000004.1, on the reverse strand, counting down.
GACAAGAGGGAACAGAAGTAAACTGATACACAAGATTTAAGATACATCATACACATGATTCAGTTCTTCACCCAAAGAGTGATTAACACATGGAATTCACTGCCACAGGAGGTGGTAGCGGCTACGAGCATGGATGGCTTCAAGAGGGAATTAGATAAGCATATGGAGCAGAGGTCCATCAGTGGCTATTAGCCACAAGGTACAGATAGGAACTCTCAGGCTGGGGCAAGTGATGCTTTGTATTCTTGGTGCTTGAGGGGGGCAACAGTGGGAGGGCTTCTAGTCTCCTGGCCCCACTGCTGGACCTCCTGATGGCACTTGGTATTTTTGGCCACTATGTGACAGAGTGTTGGACTAGCTGGGCCATTGGCCTGATCCAACATTGGCTTCTCTTATGTTCTTATGAAAATGGGTTCAGGATCTAGAAAAACAGAAGGTCTCAAGGTTAGGGTTGCCAAGTGCCCCCGACCACTGGCAGAATGTGGGGGCATACAGTTGCCCATTCTGGGCTGGGAAACTTCAGGAGATTTGGGGTGGAGCCCGGGAAGGATAGAGACCCCAGAGTGGTCATGGAGTCCATCCTAGAGTTGCCAGCTCCTGGTTGAAAAATACCTTGAAATTTTGGGGATGGACCCCAAGGACAGCAGGGTTTAGAGAGAGAAGGGACTTCAAGTGATATAATGCCATAAAATCTATCTTCAAAGATAGCCATTTTCTCCAGGTGAACTGATGCCTGTCACCTGGAGATCAGTGGAACCAGCAGGCAATCTCCAGCCACAACCTGGAGGCTGACAACCATAGCCCACCCTACAAAGCATCCATTTTCTTCAGGGGAACTGATCTCTGTAGTCCGTAAAGCTGTGATTCCGGGAGGTCCTCAGGCCCCAAGTGGAGGCTGACATCCTTACACAACTGCTTAAATAATCAATAGCTCACCTCACATTTTAGTCTGTGTTTGCAACAGAGGCTCACGTTACCATTCTGTCAGCCTGCCCAGATGCCAGGGGGAGTCCTTGATGCCCAGGTCACATGACAGATAGAAGCAGAATGCTCAAACGACATCAGTCATTCACAGCTGAGGTGGCTTGCAGGGAGCAAGTAGGGAGAGAACCAAACATACATGGATGTTTTCCAGAGCTTCCTTATACTCTACTAACAAATGTTGACTTTACCTAGAGGGATTTCTTGTCTCAATCAAGGAAGCCACGGCCCTCAGTTTGCAAGATCTGGGCAAGGAAGTTAACAACAGGACATTTAGGAGGCCATTAACTCATAGTGGTGGTGGTGGTGGTGCTGGAAAGTGCTGTCAAATCACAGCTGACTTATGGTGACTCCGTAGGGTTTTCAAGACAAGAGATGTTCAGAGGTGATTCGGCATTGCCTGCCTCTGCATCATGAGCCTGGTATTCCTTGGAGGTCTCCCATTCAAACACTATCCAGGGTGAAGCCCGCTTAGCTTCCAATATCTGACAAGACTAGGCCCAATTCATAGGGTAGCCAGTTTGGTGTAGTGGTTAAGAGTGGCAGACTCTAATCTGGGAGAACCGGTGTAACAGGCTGGATTCACCCCTTGGCCAGAGTAACCCCGGGCTCTGTTGAATAATGAGATTGGATTCATACCCCGTTCTTCACTACCCAGAGGAATCTCAGATTGGTTGACAAGTTTCTCATGGACTTCAAACCCTCAGAAGCTGACACTGTGCTGGTTACAATGACATTTAATTTACCACTCTATATTGGGGACTGTGAGACCCAGGTTCAGATAGTTTGGCATAGGCAACTTTACACCCAAGGGGTTACTTTGGCCCAGGGTTACAGGTTGTTGTGTTGTGCAGTTGGGGTAACTCTGGCATGGCCCGGCAGAGGTTTGTCTGGCAGGGGTTAGTCTGGATTAACCCCCGGGATTACTCTGGCCTGGTCCGGCAGGGGTTATTCACCCAGGGGGTGAATCCGGCCTGTTACACCGGGTTTGATTCCCCACTCCTCCACATGCAGCTGCTGGTGTGACCTTGGATCAGTCACAGTTCTCTTGGAGCTGTTCTGGAAAGAGCAGTTCTCCAAAGAGCTCTCTCAGTCCCACATGCCTCACAGGGTGGGGAGAGGAAGGGAAAGAGATTGTAATCTGCTCTAAGACTCTGAGCAAAGGGCAGGATATAAATCCAATCTCCTCCTCCTCCTCCTCTTGTTCTCCTTCTTCTTCTGTTGGAAGCAACTTAATGGCACTCTACACACACATATACACAGATTTCTACTAGTGATTAATATCCATCATTCAACTCCTTTGGAGCACTGGGCTGAAGGAAAGCCAAGGCCTGATGCCACAGGGTGTTAATGCAGCTGAATGCTCATCCAGCCTCTATGTCTGATGACCGATTACTGCCACACCTGCGACACAATTTAAATTAGCTACAGCTGGGCCAGTTAAGGCCTCATACTGGACAATCATCCAAAAGTAGCCGACAGAAACTCTCTCCCTCTCTCTTGAGATCAGATTTGACAGGGACCAAACTGAGAGCCAGTTTCGTGTAATGGTTAAGTGTGCGGACTCTAATCTGGGAGAACGGGGTTTGATTCCCCACTCCTCCACTTGCACCTGCTGATGTGGCCTTGGGTCAGTCACAAGCTCTGGCACAGCTGTCCTTGAAGAAGAGCAGTTTCTGTCAGAACTCTCTCAGCCCCACCTACCTCACAGGGTGTCTGTTGTGGGGAGGGGAAGGGAAAGGAGTTTGTAAGCCACTCTGAAACTCCTTTGGGTAGTGAAAGACAGGGTATAAATCCAATCTCTTCTTCTCTTCTTCTCCTTCTACATGTCTTCAATCCATTCCCTGGAGTAACATCTTCCATCTTTGTGTAGTTTTGGAAAAGAAAGCATTTTTCATCTAGCAAATCCGAGACTGGATTTCATTCTAAAGACAATGCTGGGTTGCCCTTTCCGTTACAGCTAAAAGGTGTCAGCTTGTATCACTCAATTAACACCCTTAAATAGGGCTCTCAAGACTAATGTGTTATATTGTGGTCTAAATTAGCATAACCTGAAAGGGGGGAAACGTGAACAATGTGAAATTCTGTTAGTGATACAAAATGATATGTGATGGTTTTTCCCATTTGTTTCTTGTAGTGGTTTTGTCCTCAAATCTCAGACAACTGATGGCAACGCCATAGGTTTTCATGGTAAGGCATGTTTGTCATTGCCTGCCTGTATCCAGCAGCCTTAAACTTGGTGGTCTCCCATCCAAGTACTGACCAGGGCCAACCCTGCTTAGCTTCTGAGATCTGAAGAGACTGGACTAGCCTGAGCCATCCAGATTAGGTAGGTAGGTGGGTAAAAAATGTATTGTATGTGGCCATGGGCCTTTACAATCGAGAACCGTTAGAGATAAAATGCATGTACAGATACAACAATAAGGTACCTTGCTAAAATATAGCAATATAATACATATTATCTAAAAGCATTTATAATGATATATACTGAAAATATAACAATAAAGTATATCAATAAAAGATGGCACTAATTTCTGACAAACTAACTAGCAGCAGCTGTTATCAATTGTAATTTTCCTAGCTGCTACATTTGCTCTTATTTTTTTCTGGCAGCCAGAGCAAAAAGTGCCCTCCTGCTGGAAACAACAGAATCTGTATGGTGAGCCAATTTGGTGTAGTGGTTAAATGCGTGGACTCTAATCTGGGAGAACCAGGTTTGATTCCCCACTCCTCCACTTGCACCTGCTGATGTGATCTTGGGTCAGTCACAAGCTTTGGCACAGCTGTTCCTGAAAGAGCAGTTTCTGTCAGAGCTGTCTCAGCCCCACCTACCTCACAGGGTGTCTGTTGTGGGGAGGGGAAGGGAAAGGAGTTTGTAAGCCGCTCTGAGACGCCTTTGGGCAGTGAAGGGTGGGGTATAAATCCCATGTCTTCTTCTTCTGTATTTGACAACATAAAAATTAATTTATCAGAGTCAGAAAGAAGATGGAGACCAGACAATATGTTGGCGAGAAATTTTCCTCTTGGTTCCGAGTATATGGGACAATTTAGAACATAATGTAGCAGGTCCTCGATCAAGGATCCACAGATACATATACACTGGTCTACAGGTTTTTTTCTGGAATCGTCTGAGCAACGTTGTCGTTGACTGGAAACATAATGATGAGAGTGCTGGCCTGAGCTTATAAATCATAATTTCTGTCAAATAATGCACTCTAAGATGATCTTTTTTGACCCCGATCACACGGAGCATTTGCCCCACCGAAGGCACGGTAGCCCTGCGGAGTTTCCAGGCATGATCACACCGGCACATCTGAGAGGCATAGCACTCCAGTGGCCAACCTGTGGCTTCCCGCCAAAGATGCGCATCTAAAAGTTACCTGGAATGACCTACTGGCAAATGGTTCACCACGGGTCGCCTACGGACTCCCGCGGTGTGATCACGCCAGTGCATGGCTATTCCCCAGGTCATCTGCTTTGCTGCACGTGCTGACCGCAGAAGCCCCAGTGTGCCGCCATCGCATCTGATCGCCTAATGACGGATCAGATTGTGATGGTGCAAAGAGCCACACCTCCGCCCGCCCGCATTATCTGGCCTGTGTGACTGGGGCCTTTGATGGTTTTGTACCATGGAGCAAATTTTGATTTACTGATTAGAATCCATATTAGGTGAGTTGGTATATTATGGAAAATGACCAAAAGTGAACAGTGGGTGATGTCCTACCCTAGGCTGAAAGAAGTTCTTCCAGCCTAAGGATCCTTCTTAAGATGGAGGAAGGCTTTAAACTTAGATTAGCAGGGTAGCAGGGTACATGTCAGTGACATTTATTAACAGATGTTTAATGGTGAGTTGGGCCAAGTCAGGTTCTATTCACTCAATCTCACCTAATTTCCCTTCTTAGTATACCCTCCCTCCCACGTAGCTTTTGTTCATGCAGATCCCATGATCTCTAGCACAGCCTTATGGGGGGGCGGGGTCAAAGAGGATTGCATGCCTTTTTTCCAGCAGAAAAGCTGGTTGGATCCAACCCAATAACTTCACATCAGTCAGTCTCACAGTCTTTGTTGGCTCATAATCAAGGTTTAGCCCTGTTGCCATTACTGCAGGCAAATGCCAGTTTGGAAAGGGACACAATCTCCCACCTGGATTTTGTCATTTTTTTGTTGTCAGTGTTGCTTGCATGTATCCCTGTACTCTGCTCAGCCAGGTTTGAAACTTTCCTCTGGCCGAAGGCACCTTCCTTCAAAGAATATAAGCACATAAGACGAGCCCTACTGGATCAGGCCAATGGTCCATTTAGTCCAACATCCTGTCTCACCCAGTGGCTGACCAGTTCTTCTGGATGGCCAACAACAGGACATAGAAGCCAAGGCCTTCCCCTGATGTTGCCTCCTGGCTCTGGGATTCAGGAAGTTAATGCCTCTGAACGGGGAGGTTCCCCTCAGTCACCATGGCTAGTAGCCACTGATAGACTTATCTTCCATGAATCTTTCTAATCCTCTTTTAAAGCTGTTGATTCCTGTGGCCATCACTACATCCTCTGGCAGCAAAGGAAGTGGCTTTTCTGGTTGAAGCATTTAAATTAAAATGATGATGATGACGAAGATGATAACAACAACAGTATGTTTACTTTCCATCCCAATCCACTTCCCACAAGTGAGACTCAGAGTGGCATACAACATATGTATACATAGTATATTGAATAAAATACATAAAAATATATACTACATAATAATAAAATACAGTACACTCCAATAATGCCAAATTCAATCTACTAGTAGAAGGCATCATACATTGCAGATAACTGGGTGGTTGACATAGGAACCACATTCCATTCATGGGGGATCTTAGCCAGGAGAAGATGGAGAATAAAGAAGGGGGGAAGAAACCCAGGAAGCCATTGATCTTTCCAACCATCTCTGTCCTCAACCGTATGCCTGGTGGAACATCTCAGTCTTACAGGTACAGCAGAACTGAGCCAAGTCCTTCAGGGCCCGGATCTCACCAGGAAGAGCGTTGGCCATGGCCTTGATCAAGGACAGCTGGACTCTTTGGGGACCAGGGACTACCAGCAAGTTAGTACCAGTTGAGCATAATGCTGAGGGGCATATAGGAAGAAGCAGTCCTGCAGATATCATGGTCCCAGACCATTTAGGGTTTGAAGGTAAGTACCAAAACCATGAACTTAATTCGGTACTCGATCTGGAGCCAGTGCAGCTGAGAGAGCACAGGTCGTATGACCGCTCTTAATGGGGTTCCCATAAGAACTCGAACAGCTTTATTCTGGACCAGTTAAAGTTTCTGGAGCGAGTTCAAGGGCAGCCCTGCACAGAGCAAGTTACAGTAATCCAATCTAGAGATGACCTTTGCATGGATAACTGTAGCTAGATCGGTGCAGGACAGGTAGGGGACCAGCTGCCGGGCTTGGCAAAGGCGGGGAAATGCCATCCAGGCGGCATTTGTGACCTGTGCCTATAAAGTGAGAGAGACATCAAGGGTTACACCCAAAATCCTGAGAGAGGAAGCTGGCACCAGCTGTACCCCATCCAGAGTGGGAAGCTGAAATCCCGGCCCTGCCCCCCCTCGACCCAGCCACAGGGCCTCCATCTTCGATGGGTTCAGCTTCAGGCAGTTCTGTGTTAGCCATCCTACCACAGCTCCCAAACAACTGGCCAGATTTTCTGGGGTGGTATCTGGTCAGTTGTCCATTAACAGATACAGCTGAGGTGTCATCAGCGTATGGATGGCACCATCGGTGTATTGATGGCAACCTAGCCCAAACCTCCTGACCAACTGGGCAAGAGGGTGCATATAGATGTTAAAAAAACATTGGGGAATAGGATCACCCCCTGAGGGATGCCTCACACCAATGGATGTCAGGACGAAACCCTATCCCCAAGTGCCACTCTCTGTCCCCACCCTTGGAGAAATGAGCACAGCCGTTGTAAGGCAGTCAAGAGCCCATATGAAATGGGCCTACATGTATCCTCTACCACACTACTTAAGTTGGGAGGATGCCCCTTAGGCTAGAGGGAGGCCAGTGATTTTATTTAAGTGGGATATATATATATATATATATATATATATATATATATATATATATATATATAAAATCATGCTACTGCTGGAGAAGACTCTTGAGAGTCCCTTGGACTGCAAGGAGATCAAATCAGTCAATCCTAAAAGAAATCAACCCTGACTGTTCCCTGGAAGGCCAGATTTTGAAGTTGAAGCTCAAATACTTTGGCCACCAGATGAGAAGGGAGCACTCACTGGAGAAGACCCTGATGCTGGGAAAGATTGAAGGTCAAAGAAGAAGGGGACGACAAAGGATGAGATGGTTAGACAGCGTCATCGATGCGACGAACATGAAATTGAGCAAACTTCAGAGGACAGCAGAAGACAGGAGGGCCTGGCGTAATCTGGTCCATGGGGTTGTGAAGGGTCGGACTCGACTGTGCGACTGAACAACAACAAATAAAATCTTGTTACATAAAGTCCTAGTGATACTGTACTATCTGATAGTTTACAAACTGTGCAACTAGAAGAGGGCTTCTAGGGTCCTGGCCCCACTGGTGGACCTCCTGATGGCCCCTGGTATTTTTGGCCACTGTGTGACAGAGTGTTGGACTGGATGGGCCATTGGCCTGATCCAACATTGGCTTCTCTGATGTTCTTATGAAATAAATTCGCCTGAGTATTCTATGAAGAATCATAAGGTAAACCGAAAAATACCCCCAAAACAGTGAAAAATAAGATGTCTGCTGTGAAATTGAGCTCAGCAAACATCTTGGAAATTTTACCAGAAATGTCAGTTTTTATCACTGAGGAAATAATTTGTCAATTAAATAGACAGATAGATAGATGATAGATGTATCCTGTGCTTCAAAAGAAGAACCCCACAGAGAAAGCCGTTAACGCTTTAAAAGTCCATTTCTTCCCTCCCACGCCCTTTTTTAAAGCTATCAGAGTAAACCTGCTCTTGACTCAAGGTTTGACATTCTTAAAGTGGGCTATAAGGCTGCTTTTCACCGGAGGACCTTTGAAACATGATGCTCTGGTGTAGTGGTTAAGTGTGTGGACTCTAATCTGGGAGAACCAGGTTTGATTCTCCACTCCTCCACTTGCAGATGCTGGATGACCTTGGGCAAGCCATAGTTCTGTCAGAGCTGTTCTCTCAAGGACAGTTCTAGAAAGAGTTCTCTCAGCCCCACCTACCTCACAGGGTGCCTGTTTTGGGGAGAGGAAGGGAAAGGAGTTTGTAAGCCTCTCTGAGACTCTGAGTGAAGGGTGGGGTATAAATCCAATCTCCTCCCCCTCCCTCCCCTCCCCCCCCTCCCCTCCCCCTCCCTCCTCTTCCTCCTCTTCTTCTTCTTCTTCTTCTTCTTCTTCTTCTTCTTCTTCTTCTTCTTCTTCTTCTTCTTCTTCTTCTTCTTCTTCTTCTTCTTCTTCATACAAACGTCTGACAATCTTGAACCATGGGAGGGGGCTTCAAAGACTACAAATGCTGCCCCTATAGAAATGCATGAGATTCCAAGAAAATACGACTGTTTCCTTCTTATCCAGTGACGAATCCAGTTTGAGTCAAATGCTATACAAAGCCATTGTAGCCGTGCTGGAATTTCTTACGAGACAATACTGTCCTTTGAGTTCTATGGCAATAGTGAAATTTAACAGTAATTTCCTTCCACCTCTTGCGAAGGCCAAGAAGGCCTCCTAAAGGTAAAGGTTCCCTTGCTGGAAAGCCAGTCGAATCTGACTCTAGGGTTGTGGTGCTCATCTCCGTTTCAAAGCCGAAGAGTCAGCGCTGTCCGAAGATGTTTCTGTGGTCATGTGGCTGGCATGACTAAACACCAAGCTGCACGGAATGCTGTTCCCTTCCCACAGAAGTGGTATCTATTTATCTACTTGCAATTTCTTGCTTTCGAACTGCTAGATTGGCAGGAGCTGGAACTAGAGATGGGAGCTCACTCTGTCATGCGGCACGCTGGGTCTCGAACTGCTGAACTACTGATCTTCCACACCCTGCAGTTCAGCGTCTTAACCACTTGAGCGACCGCAGCTCCTGAAGGCCTCCTACTTTCTGGCAATAATGCAGGTCAAATGCAAACGTTAAGACGACATAGTTACATCTGAGGCAGAATACACGATAGCTGTCCCTCTGCTTCGGAAAGTGCATTGTATGGAAAGGTATTTCTGAATGTTCTGTAAACCCGAAGGGACATTGAACATTATTGCCATGTACAAAACTCTGTATAAAGCAGAGAATTGTTTTCAGCTACAATTGGCATGCCAAGTCACCAGTCTTTCAAGGCCTGGGGGGAAAACAGTATCTGATCGAGAACATTTTAACGCAGCTTCACTCAAGTGCCAAATTTGTGTCTCTTGTCATCTCATACTCACATATTATGAGTTTGTTTAGCAATAGATCCTCCAGAAATATCATATTTCTCTCAAATCTTAAAGCTATTTTTGAAACATGGGTCTAGTCAGTTTGAAATGTTGCGCTTTTCTACTTCGCCCCGAGTCGATGTCATCATCATTCTTATCTGCTAAACCCACTCCAATTACTTACACAGAGAATTTACACTCGAAAGACTCATGATGGAGAACCAGAGTGGTGTCATGGTTAGAGTGTCAGAGGGATGGGCACAAAGTAGGAAAATGTGGTTCGGTTCATGGTATGTGGCATGCTTGGCTCACGAAACAAGAACCTTTAGGTTTCAAACAAACCAATTTGGTTTGTGAGATTCACGGTGTGGTAGAATGGCTCCCCAGCATGCAAGAGACACCAAACTCATCGGGGATCTCCATATGACTCTCCATTACCAGCCCTCCTTTAAGTGATAGCCATTCAAATATGTAAAGAAAGCAATCATGTCCCCCCTCAACCTCCTCTTCTCCAGACCGAACACTCCCAAATGTCAGGCTCCCTATGCATTTTACAGCTCGCCTGCCATTGAGAGGAGGTTCCTCTCTCTTTGATGTGACAGAGGCTTGTCATCTTAGTGGAGCCAAATGCCCCGGCTTCTCAAATGTTTGTTATTCTGTTTTTCTTGCTATGTAGAAGCTATGCCTCCTGCCAACCTAGCAGTTCAAAAGCAAGAAATTGCAAGTAGATAAATAGGTACCACTTCAGTGGGAAGGTAACAGCGTTCCGTGCACCTTGGTGTTTAGTCAAGCTGGTCACATGACCATGGAAATGTCTTCAGACAGCGCTGGCTCTTCGGCTTGGAAATGGAGATGAGCACCGCAACCCTAGAGTCGGATTCGACTGGCTTTCGAGCAGGGGAACCTAGAAGCTATGCTTCGGGGGGGGGTAGGCAACTGTTAGTCTTGGTGGGAAAGATGCTCTGGGAGAGGTACGTGCTTAGTGGGGGGGGGTAGCTGACTGTTAATTCTGGCGGGTAAATACCATGGGGTGATTGGGTCCTGATCTTTCGTGCCTTCACTTGAACACACTATATCTGTAACCTTTGTGCGATCAACTTCAGCCTTAACAATAGCTCGTGTCCAGTATGGTATCTATCAATGTCTCAACCAAGTTAGCTTTCTTCAAAGTGACAGGGGTTGAGAACTGGTTTAACCAGGATACTGACACCAAATCCCTAAGCCATTCCTCATAGAGAGCCTCATAGAGAGCCAGTTTGGTGTAGAGGTTAAGTGCGCGGACTCTTATCTGGGAGAATCGGGTCTGATTCCCCACTCCTCCACTTGTACCTGCTGATGTGACCTTGGGTCAGACACAAGCTCTGGCACAGCTGTTCTCTCAAGGACAGTTTCTGTCAGAAGTTCTCTCAGCCCCACCTACCTCACAGGGTGTCTGTTGTGGGGAGGGGAAGGGAAAGGAGTTTGTAAGCCACTCTGAGACACCTTTGGGCAGTGAAGGGCGGGGTATAAATCCAATCTCTTCTTCTCTTCATAGGGCTTGGTCTCCAATGTCATCTCCTCTGTGATCATCCTGCATGGAGAAGAGGAGCTCAGCATTAGCTCCAATGGCTGGTCGACCCTCTCCCAAATGGTGAGTGTCCGTGAACCCTTCCAGGACACCACTGACATGAAAGAGACCATACAGCCAGCTTGAGGCAAGTCATCCCCCTGATTCAAGGGCTGAACTAAGTGCTGGCCTCTACACTGGAGCTGGGACCCAAGGGGACAGCTATTCTCCCATGGGTCAGAGCCTTGGCAGTGAGGTTGCAGGTGGGCATCAGCACCAGGTCACATCCTCTCTGCAGTAAAAAGGAATACAAGCTGGCCTGTATCTGTGACTCCCCCCCCCCCAGTAAAAGGCAGCATTGCTCTCCTGAAAGCAGAGCTCTTGCAATGGAAGCGTGAGTTCTGCAAAGAGGTGCAGAGGCTACAGGCCAACAGATGCAGTCAGAGGGAACAGCAGGTGGAAGAGGCTGGGGTGGAAGAGCCACAGCTCAGGACCTCTGCCTCAAAGAGCCCAACCAGGGAGAATCTCCACTAGTGGTGGTCAGTAGTGAAGTGGAAAGTCAGGCATGCAATGGCTGAGGACTTGACAGAGGTGATGGTGATGGAGTACCTCACCAAGTCCCCGGAGCCTGCCTACGCCAATCCCCTGAAGTATAGGCCACACACGCAAGGATGTCATCTGGCCCAACTTCTCTTGCGTGGCCATGAGCCCCGAGTCCACCTAACACCCAAACCCCAGCAGGGGAGAGGAGTTCACAGTCAGGAGGGTATAAAATGTGGGTCCTCAGCCAAGGCACCCGGTAGCTAAGTCCTGCCACTTGGCATGAGCAGAGAGATGGGGTGGCCCAGAGCTCTGAGTTCACCTAACACCCATGCCCCAGCAAGGGAGAGGAGTTCATAGTCACAATCATAAAATGTGGGTTCTCATCTGAGGCATCCAGTAGCTAAGCCCCATTGCTTGGTATGAGCAGAGAGATGGGGTGGCTCAGAGACCCGAGTCCATCAAACACCCAAATCCCTGCAGGGGAGAGGAGTTCACAACCAGCAGATTATAAAATGTGGGTCTTCAGCTGAGGCACTCAGTAGCTAAGCCCCATTGCTTGGTATGAGCAGAGAGATGGGGTGGCTCAGAGCCCTGAATCCACTTGTCAGACTCCTGGTCAAGAGACTCCCAGTGACACTCTCTTGGCAGTGATTTGTTTATCGAGATATCAACACAATCCAGGTTAAAACAGTACAGTGTCAGAACTGAGGTCCAGGCAGGAAAATCCAAAGATATAGACAATTCAAACGAAGGCCCTTAAAACCCTAACCAAGCACATGTCTCAGCCCATCCTCTTAGCTCTTGCATTCACTCCGCCCCCCGCCCCGGAATATACAATCCCATTATCTACAATAGCAAGCTGGCACAGCTTCATTCTCAAGGACATTCCTCTAGGAGGAAAGGTATCTTAAGGAAGAGTTACAACACCTAGGATACAGCGATTCACACACTCAGCCATTCACCCCCCCCCATAGGAATTTCCTTCCTTCTGTAACTATGGCAAACTAAGCAGAGTTTGACATTAACACCCAACCTCTCTTGGGGAGAGGAAAGAGCTCAGCAGGGATGTGGTACTATGGACTCCACCTCCGTTTCCTCCAGGGGGGGCTGATCCATGTAGTTTGGAGATCAGTTGTAACTTCAGATGCCATCTGGAGGTTGCTAGCCCTACCTGCTCTGCTGAAAACACTGTTTGGTTCAAACTCTGGCCCAGAAAAAAATACAATGGGTTTCCATTGTTGCTGTGGCCCAAGCCCAAGCTCCTAGGCTTGGTTTGCTCCAGGGTTTTTTTTAAAGAGATGCTGCAAACTTGTTCGGCTTCCTCACATTTCTAGGGATCATTTCAAATTGACCTCCCTGATGGAAGCAGATGGGTTCCTTCGGGTTTTTAAGGCAGCCACCTGTCCACTTGATCCTTGCCCTTTTTGGTTAATTAACAAAGTAGTCCAACCTGAAAGGAATGGGGGGAAATCCCCATGATAAGGAGAACACTCATGGCTTACAAGTCATTTTCCTACATACCTGAAAGAAACAATAGTATGACCTTTGCTGAAAAACAATTGTATGACCTTTGCTGGATGAAGACAACCTGGATACCTAAACACCTGTGCCTAATCTGGTACTGTGTTGTAAAGGCACAAGCAAGTGGTGGCAAAGCAGTTTCAGGTGATTCTTCCTTTTCTTTCCAATCTGGTTATGAGATGGCGGCACTGTTTGTGCCACTAGCGGGTAATTTTCAGCTACAAATTAATAAGGGTAATGGTCATTTTATTTTCCATTTGTTTTGATTGTTAGCCCCATCATGTGAAGACAGAGGTGGGATGGAACTAAATAAATGTATGGTCATCATCTATCACAATGACGTTTAATTCAATGTCGTAAATGGGTGATATTCTATTCCATTGACAAAACATTCTCTGACTGGAGACTTCCGACCATGGAGTGTGACTTCATAGGACAGGTAGAAAAAGGTGAACATATGAAGCCGTCTTATATTGAATCAGGCCATTAGTCCATCAAGGACAGTCTTGTCTTCTCAGGCTGGTGGCATTTCCCTGGAGTCTCAAGTAGGAGACTTTCACATCATCTGCCACCTGTAGATGTTGGGAGTTGTACCAGGGACCTTCTGCATGCTAAACAGATGCTCTACCATTGAGCCACAGCTTCAGCTCAAGTGCAGGAGGGCTGACAAGCTTTTGTCAGCTGGCAATAGCACCACAGATAAGATTAGAGTTTCAATAGCCATTCCGCACACAAAAGAACCTCCTCAAACCTTCTCAGGAAACAATCCATAGACAAAAGAATCTCCTCAGGAAAGCGCCTCCATTAGAATGTTAATAGCCTGGAGAACTACACTTGATAATTGACTCAGACCTATCCCACCTTCCGGGGTAGAAATAAATTACCTGCCTATCAGTTTTCTGCTCACCTTGACACAGAGAGTACTCCATGTTTCTGTGTTATACCTCTGAGGATGCCATTCACAGCTACTGGCGAAACGTCAGGTCCTACAATGCCAAGACCACGGCCACACAACCCAGAAAATCTACAGCAACTAATTTTGTCAGAATTGTTGGTAGACTGTTTTTTTTGTTTTTTTTTTTGACATATCAGAAGAAGTCAACTATGCCTCATGGAAGTTCATATTGAAATAAGTGCTAGTCTTTATGAGACCCTTGTTGTTGTTTTTAATTTATTTAGGCTGTTTAGTCCATCACCAAGTTCCGCAGGCCCATTTCTGAATGTATCTCACACACCTCCTTCTGAACAAACACATTTAGGATGAGAGCGCAAGACTGTTTGAACTTGCTGGCTCGTTATTCTGGAATTAGGGCATACAAAGTAATTAATAATACTAATAATGCCCCTGAAGAGAAACACACGATTCGTTCAGGCATGTTGTTGCTAAGCAAGACGCAGCTATAGGACTGTAATGATGATGTGTTTATGATTCTTCTTGTCGTGCATTTTTCTTTACAGAACTGCAGCTGTGCTGTAAATTTCGCATGAGCCCTGTGAGTAAGCTTTGCATGAAATTTGTCCATGTATTATTTAGAGATTTTCACAAGTTTCTTGATAAATCATGTTTGCTATCTACCACAAATATGAGGCTGCCTAATATTTAGACCAGGCAGGTATGGGGGGATGGCACCCAGCACCTCAGTAGGTGGAGGGTCTCCAACATGTTGTCTGATGGGCAAAGAAAGTTGAACCAGCCTGACCTTTGACCTTCATGCAACTGGTTATCAAAGTCAAATAGGAAATCTGTATGCCTCTTTAGGGAATCAGCCAGTATTCATGGCTATTAACTAGGACTGCCAATCTTGATGTGGGGTCTGGCGATTTCCTTCGATCACAGCTGATCTAGAGACAATAAAGATCAGTTCCCCTGGCTGCTTTGGAGAGTGGTCTCTATGGCATTATACCCTGCTGAGATCTCTCCCCTCCCCAAACCCCGCCATCTTCAGGCTCCACCCCCAAAATCTCCAGTGTTTTCCAACCAAGATCTGACAACCCTACTGTATAACATTATGTTGCCATTCCAGATACTTAAATACACTATCAGTACAATTCTATGCTGAGTTACATCCACTCGATTTGGAAAAGTGTAACTCAGTTTAGGATTGCACTGTATGTTCTCTACTGGAAGCATTTTTGGGGGGTATGTAGCAGGAGGACCCCAAGATCCTGGGTTACCTTTGTGTAATGTAGTACCAGTTTGGTGTAGTGGTTTAAGTGTGCGGACTCTAATCTGAGAGAACCGGGTTTGATTCCCCACTCCTCCACTTGCATCTGCTGATGTGACCTTGGGTCAGTCACAAGCTCTGGCACAGCTGTTCTTGAAAAAGAACAGTTTCTGTCAGAAGTTCTCTCAGCCCCACCTGCCTCACAGGGCGTCTGTTGTGGGGAGGGGAAGGGAAAGGAGTTTGTAAGTTGCTCTGAGATGCCTTTGGGCAGTGAATGTCAGGGTATAAATCCAATCTCTTCTCTTCTTCTTCTGTATCCCTGACAGAGACTGGCCACCAAGCACAAGATTGTCTATTTTGAGTAGTAGTATTTCCCCAGAGCTCCAGGCAGATATCTTTCCTGGTCTTCTAGCTCAAGATGTAGACTTTTTTTGTTGTTTCTATAGTGGAAATCCTATATGTTGAATCTGGGATGTTCAATTGCTGTGGACTTCCCCGCGGGAGTGTGCATATGTGTTGACACCCCCAAATCCCCAGGAGTTTCCCAGCCTGGATGTGGCAACCCTAAACCCCCATCTCACACCACTGGCCAGGGGAGACCTGGCCATCCTACACAAACACAGACCTTGGAGGTTGATATACATATGTAATTTGCTTTCTGCCAAATCCTTAAGGCTGATTAATTAGTGGAATTAGGGTTGCCAACAACCTTGGTGGAAGTGGGGGATCCCCCATTGCCAGGCCCCACCGTGCCACCAATCAGCTGGCCAAGAGGGGGACTTAACAGGAGAGGGCCCCGGGCTACATTGCCAGTGACATGGTGATGTCACTTCCGGTGTGATGTCACCAGAAGTGACATCATCATGTTGGCAACATTGTAGCAAAGCTATTTTTTTTTACCAGAGAGTTTTTGCCCAAATACCAGAGTGTCAACGTGATATCACAGCATGATGATGTCATTTCTGGTGCACTCCAGGGGCGACACAGCCACGTCATCAGCAATGTCGCTTGGGCATCCCTCCCATTCTTAGTAACCCCGCCCCCCCCCCATCCTCTCCGGTTGCCAGTGAAATAGGTACAGATAGTGTTTTCTTCTGGCTGGCTCCTTTTGATGAAGGAATAAGTTGGGACTGGAAGGTTGCTTGGGTAGTAACTGGCCAGTGTCCAAGTTATGAGAGAAGAGGTACAGGGGCCTTTAATGGAATTTGCAAGCCCCATCCCCCATAACCAATTTAACTTCCCCCAGTCTTCATAAACCATATTCCTTGCCCTGTTTCTACAGAATATTGTACACATTACACATAGAGAATGCATTCCAAGAGCAATTACCTCTTACTTCTGCTTAAGTGCACTGAAATAGCAGAATTAAATCAGTAAGCATCCCTTACTAAAAAGGAAAAAGAGAGAGAGAGAAGGAAAAAAATCCTCTATGGCTTCTGGAAAAAAATAAGATGGAAGCAAAGGCCATTTTTGAAAAGTGACAAATATAAAAATGAAGTCGCTGGGGAGCACAGGTAGGAGGGTGTTGTTGCAGTCATCCTGGGGGGCTCTCTGCTTGCAAGGGATGGCTGGCTATAAATCAAATCCAATCGAACCAAGTCTAAACAGCTGGTTGGCTACTGTGTGGACAGAGAGCTGGAGCTGATGGGCCTTTGGTCTGATCCAGCATGGATCTTCTTATGTTCTAACTGGTTAGGCCATAACTGGGTGGAAGGAATAGGGCAGATTGCTACAATATAGGCAGGGCAATTGGCAAGTGCCAAGAGACATCGAAGAATCAGGGCTTTTTTTGGGCAGGAACGCAGAGGAACGGAGTTCCGGCTGGCTCCTGAGTTGGCCACGCCCAACAGGAACTCATTAGCATAATAGGCCACACCCAGCAGCAGAAACTCATTAGGACAGGCCACATTAGGGGTGTGTGGCCTCACATGCAAAGGAGTTCCTGCTCCAAAAAAAGCCCTGGGTTCTGACAACAAACAAGGTAAACAGACTAAGAAGAAAAAGGTGGGTGTGGCTGGATGACCACACTTCTGTTAACATGGGAGTGTGGCCGGATATGCTAATGAGCTGTGCTGTTGGGGGTGTGGCCTATTATGCTAATGAGTTCCTGCTGGGCTTTTTCTACAAAGAAAACTCTGCTAAGGATGTTCTCAAACCATTGCTCTCAAACTATCATTGACTCCAGCAGTTGGGTGGATGGGGGAGAAGATACCTTTGGTGCTGAGCCACATCTCCCAAGACTTTAGTTGCTTGGGTGGTACATTGAGGAAAGGGGATGAAGCATCACTCTGTTTTATGTGTAGGGTAGGATAGTCAAAGCCAGCCGTAATGCTGGCCAAGTTTAAACCCAGGGCGGGCTTTGCCCCAAATGCTGGGAGCCACAGTAGGCTACACTCAAAAGTACAGCAGAGGGCTTACTGATTCTGAAAGAGCACAGAAATGTATCACAGCAAGACCAGAGCCAGACCTCAATGGTTAAAATCTCCTCCACAATGCATCCAAATCTAGTTTAAGACCCCAGAATCTAAACATGAAGTCACCAGAGGAGGGAAAAAAACCAGTATCAGTAAAAGTCTTATAAAAACACCTAACAACTTGTGTAAAAAAAACAAACCCAACAGCAATTCATTTTGGAGCATGGTTCATTTAGCCCACCCTCAAAAAAAAAAAAAACACCCTGCCATGACCAACCTCTGGAAGACCATCAATGGGAGAGCCATTCCATTTACTGGATTGTTTTATGAGATATTGTATTGTTGTTATGGAGCATAAGTTCCCCAATGGCCCATTTTGCCACAGAAAGGACTATAAATTTAATTTAGTAACAGTAATACTAATAATTTTCACTACAGGAGCTGTGACTTTTGCGAACACAGAGAACAAAGATGACGACTTCGCTCTTACTCATTTTCCCACAGAATGCCACTTGAAAAGAATTCAAAGTTAAAAGGGGTACAACATTACCAGTCTTCACCAAGAACATGTTCTGCCTTTTCCTCCCCCTATGGGGAAAAGGAATGACCAAGTCTGTAGACTGAAAGCCAATGTTTTATTTGAATGTTCTAGTAAAGTCAATAATTGCTTGGGCTTTGTAGTCTTAAAATGTGAGCTAATGCACTTGATTGGAAGGGAGTCAGCATATAATTCTCCATTTCCTTTGTAGTCTGCGGACAGGTAGAAATAGCCACACAAAACACATTGGGTTGTTGAGCACTCCCCCATTATAGGCAGGCACACAGTTATGCAAAAGGCTGAGTGTTGGATTGAAACAGTCCCCTACTACAAAGCTCATTTATAAATTGACTATGTTGTCTAGGGATTCCAACCTCCAGGTGGGAACTGGGGATCCCCTGGAATTACAGCTCTTCTCCAGACTACAGAGATAGTTCCTCTGGAGAAAATGAACACTGTGGAGGGTGGATTCTCTGGTATTGGGTAAAGTACTGGGTTCGCCGCATGGAGGACGCAGACAATGACATGCGGTGTGACGCGTTTATTGGTACTTCACAACAAGACTGCCAAACAACCCTGCAAGGCCAACTATATACATGCCCACCTGGCACACCCATTGGGGGGTTCGAATTTCCTGCCAATGTTGCTATTGGTGAATGCTGGGGGAAACTAGGATCCTAGGTTCTATTGTTCAGAGGAGCGAAGCTCCACACTGTAGCCGCAGACCCCTAGTGGCGGCCTGCGTACATAACAGGTATTGTACCCCACCGAGGTCCCTAACCTTCCTAGACTCCATCCCCAAACCACCAGGAGTTTCCTAACCTGGATCTGGTGACCCTATCCCGGGCCAGAGGAGACCTGTCAATCCTAACATTGTCACAGGCAACAGCTGACATTGGTCACTTTCACATATATGAATATACAGGCCAAATACATTATAGGCAGGCACAGAGTTATCGCTGAAGTCAGTTCTCGCTGAAGTCAGTTAACATGCTGGCCTAATGTACAGTAGACCACAAGACCAAAATCTCCCCCACCACCATTCACAGAGTCCTTACGTAGGTGTGGATAGCTTTTCTCCCATTTGTTTATTTTTAAAAATTTATTTAAACTACTTGCCAGCTGCCTTTCTACCTTGCAAAACTCAAGGTGGTTCACAAGGTAAATAAAACAATAATTACAAAAACACATAAACCTAGGGGTTCCAGGTACCCCCTGGCAATTGGCAGGATATGGGGAGGGGGGATTATGGGTAGCAGAGGGCCTAGGCCAGCATTGCTAGCAATGTGGAAACATTACAGCATATATCAGGAGTGACATCTTCACATCACTGGCAATGTGGGGACACTCCGGAACTTGGGCAAAAAATTCTATGGTATAGGATCCTAGCATCTTAGAGCTGGAAGGGACCTTCAAAGTCATCTAGTCCAACCCCCTGCATAATGCAGGAAATTCACAAATACCTCCCCCACACACACCCAGTGACCCCTGTTCCAGGCCCAGAAGATGCCAAAAAAAACCCTCCAGGATCTCCAGCCAAACCGGCCTGGAGAAAAATTGCTTCCTGACCCCAAAGTGGCGATCAGCATTTCCCTGGGCGTGTAAGAAAGGGCCACAAGAACTGAGCCCTGATGGAACCCTTCCTGCCCTCCGTCACATGGTCGGAAAAACAGTAGAAGCCATTTTTACCGTATATTTTGACAGCACTTCCCACCGCTACCATTGTCCCCTGATCACTTTTTGCCACAACCAATTTAACCTAGATGGCACCAACCAATCAAGCAAAACCGGCCAAATCTCAATGCTTCTGCTTTGAATTCTTCAGATTACAACATAGACAAGGGACCCATCTTTTGTCCTTCTCCCTCCCCCCCCCCCGACTTGTGATATTCGCTGATGAGAGTGAATTCTGGCAGCTGAATTGTTGTACGATAGATACACTTTGGGGAGACCCGAGCCAATTTCCGCTCGACTTGGAAGGACTCCCCCTTCCAAAGCATACAGTTTTACAAAGACGCAAGGCGCTGCTCCTCGGTTTCCACAAATCCCTCCGAAGGGCAGAAACTATTTGACCTTTCGAAACTCGACAGCGCTGGCTTCGAGAGGGAATTAAAAGTTGGGATGATGCTCCGATATCGGCTAACAGAGATCTTCCTCCCAGGATCATCTGACTGGACAGCAGAGAAGTGGAAATACTCTTTGCTTTGAGAGCCATTTGGAAGAAACCTGACACTTTACCCCTTTCCAAACCACGGAGTGCTCATTAGTTCACATTAGACAGTGCAGCTGAGACCCACAGAACTGATGGTGGGGGGGGGGAGGAACTCAATCAAAACATTCTCAACAGCACTGTGCCCTATGGCTTTCGCAAGGAGACTCCATATATGCCACAGGGAGAATGAGAACACCTGACAATTACAAATTCCCTGAGAGTTATAAATAAGGAATTGGATAGTTTTTAGACAGATCAAGAGAAGTGCTATATGATGCGACTTGCCATCAAACATTTCTATTGCTGGCTGCAGAGCGGCAGGGTATGTTGTAGGAGAAATGAGCGACCTTGTTAAGTTGAACCTCAAAATAAGGGGGAAAGGGGGGAGGGGGCTGTTGAAACAGCCAAGCTCTTTGGATAGCATTGTATTTACAGAAAGGGAAAGGAATTGCTTAAAAATAAGATGCCCCAACATCTCTCCCTTTAAAACGTACTTCTCTAGAACCCTCAGGCTAGCAAGACCAAAGACATCTGCACTGCGGTGGAAGAGTTTTGATTTGAGATTTGGTGCATTTCCATAACAAGAATTCGCTCAGCATATGGTTTCCAGCACTGCCTCCTCAGCAAATGCTAGGAGATTTTGAGGGCAGTGCCTGGGAGGATGGGTTTTGAGGAGGATATGAGGCCATTTCTGGATGACAGTCTAGGAAGTTTCCCTCATCTCTATGGTAAAGAACATAAAGACATGGAGGAATTCCTAGAGAGCCATGGCCATTTTCTGGACATTTTTTTCCCCTCACACTCATCAATTTTTCAAGGACAGGGGATTAGGGCTGAGGGTGGTGGTATGACCACTGTCAGCAGGTAGATGGCAAGCCTAGTTCACCAGCCAGCCAGAGTTTGTTACTATGCGATATGTAAAACATCTCCAAGTAATGCAATGGGGCCACGTCACAGTTGCCCTCTCCATGAGACATCCCATGTTGAAATCAATGCTTGTAGAGTGGAACAGATATGAGTGTGGTGGTTCAGCTCCCCCACCTATTTCCAGCTTGCAAGCATGGAGCTAACACAAACTGGAAGCACATGTGCATCGATTCCCTCCCCAGAAACATTCACAGACTAGTCTTGATCCTGAGGAGGGAGCCGACAGGTGTGCACTTCTGAAGCATATAGACTCCATGTTCATGTAGACAGAGGTGGGGCGGCACCAGTGCATTTATGCCTGCTCTCAGAACGTGCATGTTGATTTCACCACACTTAGCAAGGTAGTATCAGGAGTAATCCTAAGAACATCTACTCAGAAATAAGTCCCCTTTTGTTCAACATGGCTTAGGTAATCAAAAAGGAGGAGGAGGAGAAAGATGAGGAAGAGGAAGAAGGAGGAGGAAGAGGAGGAGTTGGCTTTATACCCTTCACTCGGAGTCTCAGAGTGGCTCACAATCTCCTTCCCTTCCCCTCCCCACCCTGTGAGGTAGGTGGGGCTGAGAAAGCTCTGAGAGAACAGCTCTGAGAGAACTGTGACTGACCCGAGGTCACCCGGTTGGCTGCATGCGGAGGAGTGACTGACCCCTCTTGACCACTACAGAAAACCGGCTCTAATAGTTATAGTTTGCTTCTTTTCTTCTTTTTTTCAGCCTTTTTGGTTACCTTTCTCATGCAAGGGTGTGCTTTTCTCACCTTTTTCGGTTGTACTCAGTGTGGCTGACTCCCAGGGCAATGCTGTTAGGATTGCAGCCATCTGTGGGAAACGTCTATTTAGGGCTTCCAGCACAAATGGGAACTCCCAGGGTTGGAGATTTGTGATGAGGATAATTCAAGAGGCATGCTTTACTTGTGTGCTGGGGCTTCCTCCCATGAAAGTGTTCTTAGAAGCACACTGTAAATATCACAGTGTAATATGGTTTTCTACACGTTCTACATGACCAAACCTATTTGAGAAGTATGCTGCATTTTATTTGCTAGGTTTGATTTATTCCTTTATTTCCTGAGGGGTTCTTTTTTCCAAAGATATTTTTTTTCAACGTTTACGCCATTTTGTAGTTTTAAAACCTGTTTCCTTCTCTAATATTTGAATGCTGTGTGCACTTGGATTTTCCTTTACCATAAATTCAATTTTTGCTTATTAATTGCATAATGGGCTTTGGGATTTTCCACTGATTGTTTACTCACTTCAGCAACCATGATTAATGCTTACCAGACCAGTACTGAGTTGGCACTGGGGTTCTCTTTATAAGGGAATTTTAAGTCGCTCTCTGGGAATCTGTGGATGATTGGTCATTTTTTAAAAGTATATTGATACAAAACAGGAGTTTAGAAAAGATAATCCTGCTTTCTCTCTGTGTGTGTTCACTTGGAGTCTCAGAGCGGCTTACAAACTCCTTTCCCTTCCCTTCCCCACAGTAGACACCTGGTGAGGTAGGTGGGCCGGAGAGAGTTCTTTCGAGAACTGTTCTTTCAAGAACACTTCTGACAGAACTATGGCTTGCCCAAGGTCATCCAGCCAGGTGCAAGTGGAGGAGTGGGGAATCCAATCCGGTTCTCCCAGATTAGAGTCCGCGCACTTAACCACTATACCAAACTGGGTCTCTCTATGTACTTTACATAGACCATAGTCAACCTACGATAATGATAGAAGGTGACGAACGAATCTCTCTGGGCAGAGAATACCAGAGTTTTGGTGCCTTGACTGAGGTTCTTTCTGCATTTGCCTCTCAGTGTTTGAGATGAGGCAATTTAAGTTCAGGGCAAAACAGCATCCAAATAACCTGCGGCAACAGCAGGCTGAAACTAGGCTGACCACTGAAGAGAGGTAATGAAATACAGAATGAAGGGTGGGGGGGAAACCTGGAATAAAAAGACAGTTGAACTTGATTTTAGTGCAGAATTGGGGGGGGGACACACCTGGATTAAAAAAGAAAGCTGAATTCGATTTCAGTGCAGAATTGCTTGGAGGACACCGCGGTGAATGTGGATTAAAAGGAGAGTGCAGGAAGGGCCACGGAAAGTTGCCACCCATCAAGCCTCAGATGTCAAGGGCCCTTAAAGATGTCTGTTGTGATCTGGCAGATTTGTATGGGACTAGGAGGTCCTGAAGGTATACTGGTCCCAAGTCATAATGAACACACGAGGCTGCCTCATTCCACTGGTCCATCCAAGTCAGCATTGTCTGCTCAGACTGGCAGCAGCTGTCCAGAGACCCAGGCAGAAGGTCTTTCACATCACCTACTGCCAGATCCTTTAACTGGAGATGCTAGGGATTGAAACTGGGACTTTCTATGTGCCAAGCAAATTCTCTACCACCGAGCTACAGCCCCTTTATTGGAAAAGAAGAGGAAGAGGAAGAGGAAGAAGAAGAAGAAGAAGAAGAAGAAGAAGAAGAAGAAGAAGAAGAAGAAGAAGAAGAAGAAGAGAAGGAGGAGGAGGAGGAGGAGGAGGAGGAGGAGGAGGAGGAGGAGGAGGAGGAGGAGGAGGAGGAGGAGGAGGGAGGATGGATTTATACCCCACCCTTCACTCAGAGTCTCAGAGTGGCTTACAAACTCCTTTCCCTTCCCCTCCCCACAACAGACACCCCGTGAGGTAGGTGGGGCTGAGAGAGCTCTTTCAAGGACTGCTCTTTCAAGAAAGAGCTCTGACAGAACTATGGCTTGCCCAAGGCCATCCAGCAGGTACAAGTGGAGGAGTGGGGAATCACTTAACTGCACACTTAACCACTGCACCAAACTAGCTCTCCAACTAAAACTCCGCTAACTTTGGCCAGATGTATAAGTCAAAGGCATCCTCATCTCTCAGGAAACAACTACTTAGAACCAGCCCAAAATGGTGTAAATCTTACTCCAGAAAAGAGAGTTTCAGGAATCCTAACAATGTTGCTTTCAGGAGGTCATTTTTTTTTTCCAGAAGTTCTGGTAACCAAATGGGAACATGTACAGAATGCCCCTAAATTAAAACAAGTTGGTGCAGCACAATCCTATGCATGTTTAAGCAGAGGAAAGTTCTGCTACAATTAATAGGATTCTATCTCAAGTGTGTATAGAACTGAAACTCAAGGGTTAGTTTTCTTTAGGCAAGGAAGTTCATATCTGGAGGGGGCTCGATGTACAGCAAATGAGTTACTGAAGGAGCTGTCTACCTCTCACCCTTCTTCCTCAGCTTCTCAGAGCCATAGAAAAGGGTGGAGGACAATTAACAAACAAGTGGGTGCAGCAAAAAAATTAATTGTGCTGCACATACCTTTGAAATTTTTCCCTTGGCTTTCCCCTCTTACTAACAAAAAAAATGTCTGCCACTGTGCAAGGAGGGCATGGCGAGCGCAACTCTGGAGAGGCCATTGAGATTTCTCTTTTCATTGTGCTGGGAACATCCAGTCAATTACCTACCACCACCTTGAGCTAAGAGGAGTAGATTCTTTCACCTCCATTCCATCTTTAATCTAGGGGGTTCGCTCCGGCAATTCTCCAACAAATTTCGCAGAACTTCAAGGAGAAGAACACAAAGAAACAATGCCCCTCTGCCAGGGCTCTTTTTGTAACAGGAACTCCTTTGTACATTAGGTGAGATTGGAATTGGGGACATCAGTGGTTTAGTTGCTATGTGAACTTTAGGGGAGCTATGAAGCAGTTGTGAATGGCTGTGTGAGCGGGCATGATTATTGTTGTAGATCACTGAAATGTTTGCACTTTTAATTTCGTTGTACTATGTACAATGACAATAAAGTATATCAGGGGTCTTTTCGTAGAAGAACAGCTGCAGGAGCTCATTAGCATATGGTATGCTAATGAGCGATTAGGCTATTAGCATATGCCACACCCCCTGACATCACCGGAAGTGATGTCAGAAGGGGAAGCAAAAGGGGGGGAAGCATCTTCAAAAGCCTCCCCTTCCCTTCCCCAGCTGGTCTGGGTGGGGGAGCTAAGAGAGAAGGGGTTTAAAGTTTAAACTCCTTCTCACTAGAGTTCGAGCCACAGAAGGAGGAAATAGGGAAGGAAAGAGAGAGAGTAGAGAGAAGGAAAGAAGGAAGGAAAGAGAGAAAGAAAGAGAGGGAAGAGGGAGGGAAACAGGGAAAGGAGGAAAAAGAGAAGAGAAGAAGGTGGGAAAGAAAGAAAGAAAGAAAGAAAGAAAGAAAGAAAGAAAGAAAGAAAGAAAGAAAGAAAGAAAGAAAGAAAGAAAGAAAGAAAGAGAGAGAAGAGAGAGAAGAGAGAGAGAGAGAAGAGAGAAAGAGAAGAGAAGAGAGAGAAGAGAAGAGAAGAAAGAGAAGAGAAGAGAAGAGAGAGAGAGAAGAGAAGAGAAGAGAAGAATGAGGGAAAGAGGAAAAAGAAAGAAGGAAAGGAGGGAATGAAAGAAATTCAGTGGCAATTCAGCCCCATTATACCCTATGGGCCATTGAAGTCAATGGTGAAAACATAGGGTATATTCTGGGGGCTGGAGGGGAGGAGTTTGAGGAGAGGCTCCAAGATCACAGGATAGCTGATGGAGCCTCTCCCCAAGATACCCACCAAATTTCAAGAACATTGGACCAGGGGTCCAATTCTATGAGCCCCCAAACAGGTTGCCCCATTTCCTCCATTGTTCTCTATGGTGGGAAAATAAGTTATTTTTTTCCCATTATAGAGAACAATGGAGGGAATAGGGGCAACCTGTTTAGGGAGCCATAGAATTGGACCCCCTGGTCCAATGTTCTTGAAACTTGGTGGGTATCTTGGGGAGAGGATCCATCAGCTACCCTGTGAGTTTCGAGCCTCTCCTCAAGCCCTCTCCTCCAGCCCCTAGAATATACCCTATGTTTTCACCATTGACTTCAATGGCCCATAGGATATAATGGAGCTGAAATTGACATTCGGCTGCCTGAAAGACTCTCCGGGACGCTGGCTGGGGGCAGGGCTTGGCTTCTGAGCTCCCGGAGCTGCGCTCCGGTGGGCTCCCCCCCCGAAAAGACCCCTGAAGTATATTATTATTATTACTGTAGCCAATCCTCCAAGAGGTTACAGAGCTCTTCTTACAGGGGCTACTGTAAGCTCTTGGAGGTTTGGCTACATTTTGAGTGCGTTGCCTAATATGCAAAGGAATTCCTGCTACAAAAAGAGCCCTGCCCCTCCCCGTAAAAAAAATACCCCAAAAGTGTGAACTTCTCCTGGAGGGCTCATCAGATGTGATGTGGGCTGTGGTCACATACATTAAGTAGTCCACGTTCAATCCACTTTCAATGCGCTTTCCAACTGGATTTTGCCAGCCCACACAGGGGAAATCCAGTTGGAAAGTTCACTGAAAGTTGATGGAAAGTGGATTATTCAGTGTGTGTGACCGCAGCCATAGATTAGGTTTGCTCCAAAGAGCAGTCCGATGGGGGAGGACCAAGATTTGGTGACACAACGACCTTCTTCTCAGTTGCCCTTCATTCTGATCCTTAGTTCCTGAGCAGTTCCTTCCTAAGTAGAGTCGCCTCCTTGGGCTGAGAAGGACATCACTGTTTAGAATGGCACTGTATGGATTCCGGAGTGTATCGACTTTCTTCTGAAGAAGTGAGCAGCGACTCATGAACGCTCAGACCCGGCCACATGTTTTGTTAGTCTTTAAAGTGCTACTGGACTCTTGCTCTTTTCAGCTTTCTTCATAGCAATGGTATCCCAAACCTGTTATGATCATGAACGTTATGGTCACCTCGAGGTTGGACTACTGTAATGCTCTCTACATGGGGCTGCCCTTGGGGCAACTCCGGAAGCTGCAGCTGGTGCAAAATGTGGCGGCCAGGCTGTTGATGGGCCTCCCTATGCGGGAGCATATCCAGCCTGTCCTTGCGTCGCTGCACTGGCTGCCAATAGCATTCCGGATCCGCTTCAAGGTGCTGGTTTTGACCTTTAAAGCCCTATATGGTCAGGGGCCTGTCTACCTGAGGGACCGCCTTTCCTCGTATGTCCCCCAGAGAGCACTGCGATCTGGGACACAACATCATTTGATCCTTCCTGGCCCCAAAGAGGCCAGGCTGACAACAACCAGGTCCAGAGCATTCTCTGTGGCTGCCCCAATGTACTGGAATGAGCTCCCCAGCGAGATCCAGGCCCTGCGAGATCTTCAGCAATTTCGCAGGGCTGTGAAGACGGAGCTTTTCCACAGGGCATACCAATGAGATCCATGCCATGCCAGACGAGCCACGTCACCTCATTACGGGACTATGATGCAGTGTATGGGAGTGTTGTTATTTATTGCATTTTAGCCAGTCTGTTTTAAATGAGATGCTTACATTTTTGTGCATATGGGTTTTATGATGCTGTAAGCCACCCTGAGCCACCTAGGTGGGAGGGCGGGATAGAAATGAAACAAACAAACAAATAAACCCAAATTGGTTTCCCCCTCCCCCGAGTGTGTAATACATTTCTATCTATAGTTTATACATGCACATAAACACAAATCATATAAATCGTCAAATATTTTTTATAAATAAATCACACATTCAAACAGAGGAAGACTACATACATGAAAGAGAATAGTACATTTTTTTTTTTTTTTAAAAAAGGAGAAATTAAGCAAAACTAAATGCTGGCTTGAAAGAAATTGTACTAGAGGGCTACATTCAGGAATTCATTGGGCGGTTCGATCATGACCTAAATGTTGACCCAAGCTGCCCTTGATCATTTCCAGGTCACAGAACCATTGTGGAATTCATAAAGATGGAGGAGCAGTCTGGCTCTGAACCTGGCAAACTTCTAGATTCTCAATTCCTTGACCTACTGTACTCAAACCTACCTTGAACATACACCTCAAGCCACCTTATACTGAATCAGACCCTTGGTCCATCAAGGTCAGTATTGTCTACTCAGAGCGTCACAATAATGGCATTTTGGGTTTCACACCAGAAGCGATGATGTGGCATCACAGTGGAACCGATTTACAACTCTCTGCCCCCCCCCCCCACAAACGCACCTGACATTCCAGTGTTTCGAGAAGACAGAATCATTTTTCTCTATTCTGATGTCATGCTTATAAACTTTTATAAACCTCCCTCACTACGCAGGCTTACAAAAATCAATCTTTAACACTGACTGGAGAGAAATGATGAACAAACTAGTCTGACATGAGGCAGAGGAAATCTGAGTCGACCATTAAAATCCATTTCCATTGAAATACCGAGAGCCAGTTTGGTGCCGTGGTTAGGAGCTCAGACTCTAATCTGAGAGAATCGGGTTTGAGTCCCTACTCCTCCACATGCAGCTGCCAGTATGACCTTGGGTCAGTCACAAATTCTCTCCGAGCTGTTCTCGAAAGAGCTCTCCCAGTCCCATCTACCTCACAGGGAAGGGAAAGGAAAGGAGATTGTAAGCAACCCTGAGACTCCTTCAGGTAGTGAAGGGCAAGGTGTAGATCCAATCGCTTCTTCTCTTCTAATTAACCAAGAGCCCCTTCTGCATATAAAGATTTCTTGAGTGCCCAGAAAGAATCTTCACAGAGCTCTGATTCCCCGCTAAAGCTTTTTTTTGTGTGTGTAACCCTTGGAGTTTCTGCATAGTGATAGAAGAAACCAGATTACTCTTTAAGGGAATAACACATTTTGCTCGCTGTGCATCACGAGATACTATTTTTGAGTGAGATTTTGATGGAGATTTTTTTTTTTAAAAAAAAATCTTATTAACGTTAAAGTGCTATAAGGCTCATATCCTTCATGTGCTTATTTAGGAGTAACTCCCTTGTACTCAGTAGGACTTCCTACCCAATCTACATCAACCTGTATAAGCCAGGGCACCCTGCCCCGCCTTCTCTGCAAGGCAGCACACAGGGTCCTCTTGGCCTGGGCCAGTTCCCACTGTCAGTTATCCCAGTTGTTAATGCTGGTGTTACAGTGGTAATTACCATGTAACATTGATCAAAATTACAGCGTGAAAGCAATTTCATACTGAGTTGATTACCACCTGGATTCTCCTGACTGTAAACTGGAAAGAGTAAAGAAAGGAAATACCTGCGCAAGAGGCCTTCCTAAGAAAACAGGTGTGGGAGAACACAGAAAGCACACCAGTTCTGATGCATATTGAGCAGTATCTATGCACGTCTGTGTCTGCATGTATGCATGCATGTCTGTCCACCCCTCTGTCTGTCTTTCTGTCTGCCTGCCCCATTAAACAAAATGAGACTTACTTCTGAGTAGACCTGCTTAGACTTGCTCCCCAAATCTGCTTGAGGACAAACACGGTGCCTCTTGAGAGAGGAGTCCCACAGGGGCCTCTTCCATCCTAGCTCCAGCCCTGGGGGGTAAAAGCAGGCAGTATGGCTTTCAGCTTCAACTTAGGAAATTCCTAGAGATTTAAGAGTAGGGCCAGGAGTTGGGAAGAGGATGGAACTCCATGGGATGCAATGCCTCCAGCCCTACCGTTTCTTCCAAGGGAACTGATTTCTGTTTGTCTGGAGATCAGTTGTGATTCTGGGAGAACTCCATTCTCCACCCGGAGGTTGGCAGCCATAGGCAGTATGATGGAAAATGGCAGCAAATGCCATCTGTGCATTCCTCCACTAATCTCAGCCAGCTCCTCTCCCCGTGCTAAGCGAGTTACTTGTGAACCAAATAATACCACCGTGCAATCGTATACAGGTTTAGACCCTTCTAAATCCACTGACTTGAGTGCTTGAAGAGCTCCAGTGAGGAAGAACCCCCAATCAGATGCCTGGCTCCATTTGTGAAATACTTCTGTGAGTGTAAAGTGCGTGTAAAGTGAAAACCCCATAAGGTTTTCAAGGCAAGTGAGAAGCAGAGGAGATTTGCCATTGCTTTCCTCTGCAAAGTCTTCCCTGGTGGTCTCCCATCCAAGTACCAACCCAGCTTAGCTTCCAAGATCTGATGAGACTGGGCTATACCATCCCATTCCACATCATGAACCAGTCTACACATGAAGCTGCCTTCTACTGAATCGGACCCTCGGTCCATCAGGGTCAATACTGCCTACTCAGACTGGCAGCGGCTCTCCAGGTTCTCAGGCAGAGGTCTTTCACATCGCCTATTACTTGGTCCCTTCAGTTGGAGTTGCTGGGGATTGAACCTGGGACCTCCTGCATGCCAAGCAGATTCTCTGCCTTTGAGCCGCAGCCCCTCTCGTCTACATAATGATGGCCCAAATCCATTGTCCTTCTCTTGTACACACTAAATGGAATTGCTAAAAATGGAATTTAATAGCACACTCATACACTTGCTCAGGGCTATTTTTGTAGAAAAAGCCCAGCAGGAACTCATTAGCATATTAGGCCCCACCCAACAGCAGAAACTAATTAGCATATTAGGCCACACCCCCATGTTGCCAGAAGTGTGGTCATCCAGTCAAACCCACCTTTTGCTTCTTATTCTGTTTACCTTGTTTGTTGTCAAAACCCAGGGCATTTTTTTTGTAGCAGGGACTCCTTTGCATATTAGACCACACACCCCTAATGTAGCCAATCCTAATGAGTTTCTGCTGTTGGGTGTGGCCTGTTATGCTAATGAGTTCCTGCTGGGTGTGGCCAACTCAGGAGCCAGCTGGAACTCCGTTCCTGTGCGTTTCTTCCCAAAAATAGCCCTGCATTTGCTCCCGGTTAGCCCAGTCACTCACTTCTTTGCTAGCCAGTGCCTGAACACACAAATAAGTCCATGTCTTGATGGCAGCAACATTATATAGCAGAACTCACCTGATCTGTGTTATCAGAACTACCGGCCGCAGGTACGAAAATTCACTATGTGATTCCGGACTGTCAGCCTGAAACCCTCACTTGGTCTTGAAGAACATACCTGTGTCTATGGGCCTTTGAGGGGTGAGGACATCAGATTCACAACTGAATCCTATTTTTAAAACCCTCCCCCTGTTTTCTGCATGTTTTCACCTGCCTCCTAGCTGTCCTAAGAAGCAATTTTTTTTTTATCCCCCACCACTTCTCGTTTTGATCTCCATGATAACGTTAAAGACTAGAGAATTTCTCATCTCACATGGATGGCAGAAGGTGTTAATTGTGACATGCACACAGAATGAAAGCATTCATAATGAGGGAAGTAATATTGAATCCCTAACCCTCCCCCCCAGGGAAAAAAAAAAAAGACCTATATCCTTTTGTCCTGTTCATTTCATTTTATGTAATGTCGGAACTGACTTCTCGGGGGAAATCTGGGATGGGAGATTTTTCGCAGCGATCCATTTCCTTAATCCCTTGCTCTTGGTCTCGTGTAGTTTCCCTCAACGTTAAAACTGATATTACCAAAAGTTTAATTTCCTTCCCTTTTTGGCAGACGACTCTGAGCAATGCTTCAAAAGAGAAAAGCTCCATTTTGAAGTCAAGAGACAAAAAAAAAAAAATCACAACAAAAAGAAATCTGGTGGCACCATAAAGACTAGCAGATATATTAAATACAAGTTTTTTGGGGGTAGAAAACTTGGTTACTGACATCCCCTTTTAACTTATACCGTTCTACTTATCACCATCCTGGCTTCCCCACAATGAAGAACAATAATACATCAAAATCGACACCCCCCCCCAACTCAAAGGACAATCTAGGACACATTGTTCATGAGTAGCTCCAATTCTTATCATGGGGTTGGATCCCACTGAAAAGATCCATGCATGGAAGGACTCTCATGAATGGAAGTGTGACTTCATCATCTCCTTCATGCAGCAACCCAAAATGCTGTTTCTCTAAAATGCTGTTCTTGGACATTGCCTGTCCTCCCAAGAGCAGCATTTCGGAGAAAATTTATTAAAGGAATTTAATATTCTGTGCACCGATCCTTTCAAAAGGATCCAACCTCATCAAACTTGAGGAGGAGGAGGAGATTGATTTATACCCTGCCTTTCACTACCTGAAGGAGTCTCAGAGGAGTTTACAATCTCCTTTCCCTTCCCCTCCCCACAACAAATACCCTGTGAGGTAGGTGGGGCTGAGGGAGCTCTTTCGAGAACTGCTCTTGAGAGAACGACTTTGAAAGAACTTGTAAATGACCCAAGGTCACACCAGCAGCTGCATGTGAAGAAGTGGGGACTCAAACCCAGTTCTCCCAGATTAGAGTCCACGCTTCTAACCACTACACCAAACTGGCTCTCACGACACCAAACAGCACAACTTTCCAGAGGATAATGCCCCTAATTCACAGATTTTTCACATCTTGTCCCTCAGCTTCAGCAGCTTCACTGGCTACCAATTTGCTTCCCAGAACAACTCAAACATTTTTAAAGGCCAGGCTTTAACATCTGGAACTCAGGGTCTGAAGGGTGGTCTGAATCTATGCAAACCTACCTGATTGTAGATGTTCTTTGAGGGCCTTCCATTGAATGCTAGGCCTGGCAACCGGTGGGATGGTTGGGTGCAAAGTCATGCTTGGGAGGCCTGACATCACAAGTGCAATGATGTCACTTCTGGGGAAGACCTGGAAACAATGGCAGTAGCTCTAGGAATTGATGGAAACTCTGTGGTAAAACTAAATTGTCTCCAAAAATGCAAAAATGATGTTAGCAAGCTCGTGATGATGGTGAGGTTTTTCCCCACCACTGAAGGTTGCCAGGTCCTACCTGGATGCTGGGAAGGACTCCCAACCCTTCCTGGTGCTCTCCTGGCATGCACACTTTGTGTGTGTACCATGATGGCATCACTCTCGGTTTTGGGCAAAACTCTATGGTTTTTTGGGCCTCAAAACCATAGAATTTTGCTCCAAACCTAGAGCTTTGCCCTAGATGTTGGAAACGTGATCACGTCACTCCTAGGTGATGTGACGGTGCCGATGCCAGGGGTGCCAGGAGCGGGCCTCTTGTGGGGTGGGGCTTCCCCCACCAGTCAGCTGGGCCATGGTGGATTGGGAGCCCCAAAATTGGGGAATCCCCTGGCCCCACCGGGAGAATGGCAATCCTGCCCCTGCCACTGCTAGGAGTGGCAGCTGGCAACTAGAGCTCTGGGTGGGTAATCCACCACCCCTAGTGGGAGTTTGGCAGGCCTAACCCCTTGCTCCATGTGTTTTAAGATCAGGGTGGCTGGCTACCAGAGATAGAACAACGTCTATTAGGTCATGTTGTTTTATGCCACTTTCCCCCTCACCAGCATAGGCAAGCAAGCCTTTGGTAGTCGTCTGCTGCTCCTTGATTAATTTTGCTAGTACAGTTTTTGTTGACGGAGCCTAATTTTTATGATTGGGGATTTATTTTGTTTTATTTTAGATTTATAACTATTATTAGAATGTTTCCCCCTCCTGTATTTCCTTGGAGGAGTATGGGGAAATACGCATGATGGAGTTTTACTGCATTTTATCATGTGCTTTCTTGATGATCGTGAGGTACAAATATTTTGAATAAACCATAAAGCAATAACAGCAACAATAATAAGAGGCAGAATTGGTCCTGGACACCAAACTGTGCAGTAACTGACCTTTGCTAAATTATGCCTGAGATGCAAGGCAAGACCAGCAGCAAGAATAGGTATTAAGATTTCTCTCTAAGGTTCCTTTGGTTAGTGACTGGTTGCCCATTTATACAAATGGCATATCTTTCTGTGGGATGTTCTTCTGAGATGTGTATATCCCGGTTGTATTGAAAATTATACCTGAGATAACTTGTAATAGCCTTAACTGAAGAAGAATTCTGAAACAAAGTTATTAATATCCGGAACCTTCGTATCAACTCATCAGACTACTTACCTGCTTGACCTACTTATGCTTTATAGCATTTATGTATTATTCTTGTGCTTGTTGTATTTGATGGCTTTGTTATTTTTTATTTAATATTTTCATGTCCTTATATATATTATAATATTGCATTTATTAGCTTTTGTTACTCTCAGCGTCTTCTATTGTGCACAGCTTTGCTTATTTTTTAAAAAAATTCTGCTGTGTGATTGCTTATTGTTGATTTATTGTTTGAAATGCTACATTGGCACCCACACTTGCAGACTATGACAAAACAGCTATATCTGGGTGTTTTGACGAAGCTAGGGTTGCCAGGTGCCTAACTTGTCCCAGTGGGGAATCTGTGGGGCATTCTAGGTGTGGGTGGGACATTGGTGACGTGATGACATCACTTCTGAAAGTGACATCATTCCATCGCTGACATCACACAGGGATGTCTGTTTGGAGGGCGGGCTTGCCCCCACTGGCCAGCTGGCTGGTGGCGAGCAGGAGACTGCAAAAGAAAGGGATCCTGAGCCCCCATCTGGGGACTAGCAAGCCTAGCTGAGACCCTGATTCAAAACACAGGCCGAAATTGCATGATTTCACCCAAGGCCCTCTCAAAAGTCCAGAGTGGCCTGAGCCACTTTCACCTTTTGAGGAATATCGCCATGATTTTTTTTAAAATGTAAAGTGATAACAAGTTGTGAAACTTATCAAATGCTAAGGTGTGTCTACATTTGAGGCCCCCTTTGATTTTGAGGCCCCAGCCCAATGACCCACCTGGTCTCCTTTCCCAGTTAACCCCGTTTCATCCATGCTTAGGGATGCTAGACCTCTTGCTATGGCAGGATACTCCCCAGCATCTCATCCTCTTTGCACGCTGGCATCTTTCACCCCGGTGAGATGAAATGGGGTGGGGGGGAACTGAGCTTGTGGTGGCACCATAGTGGCGCACTAAAGTCACCACTGATGAAAAATGTAAGTGACACAGTTGATGCTCCAGCATTTACAAAAACTCTATGGTAGTAAATGCTAGAGTGTCTGAAAATGTCCTTTCCAGTTTTTACCGGGTGTCACGTCGGCATTTTGGCACAACATTGGCACCCCGCCCCCCAGTTTCTTCCAGGGTCACTGGCTGGGGCCTAGCAACCCTATCCACACTGGGTAAAGAAATGAATGCCAGCTTTCATACCCCACTCTTAAATCAGCATTTATCTCATGTGAAAAACAAATCCTGTGTTTTTCCCCCCCTTGGATATGAATAAGCGAAATCTGACAGCCATTCCAAAATGTGATCATCTATGCCACAGCCCAGCAGTGGGGACAGTTCTCACCCAGGGGATTATATAATCATTGCCATGGCAGAGCCAATAGGAGAAATTAAACAGAAACCAAATCCTAAGGGAAAAAACATCATAGGCTTCGCCAACTAAATCAAGTGAGTAATAACTCTGGGGAATCAAAGCATTTGATGGCATAGTATAATAAATATGTCAATCAAAGGAGAAGACGGGATTTTTTTATTTTTTTGTTACTGAAGTTTCCTTGAAAGGCAGCACATTTTTGTTGCCGTTGTCTATTCCATGCTGCAGTTTTCGTTGGCAGAGTCTAAGTATGCAAAGGACGTGGAGCACTGACTGTTTAGAGAGAAAAAAAAGTAGGTTTATTTAAATGAGAACAAACTGCTATGGAACATGGAAGAGAGAGAACCTTAACTGCCTAGCCTAACTGCTGAAGGAGGAACAATAGCAAGAAGGAAGCTCTGCAGGAACAGGAAGTCTCCAGAAGAGCCAATCGGGAGACAGCAAGGACATAATTTGAAATTGGGGGCTGTCCCTAATCTAGCTATGCTAACTACCAGTCCTTTGGCTGTCCCCCTTTAGGGTGGTCTTCAGATCTTCTTCCTTAGGCTGCAAAATAGACCTTGCATATTCCAACAGTTTTGTGGTGTCATATATACAGGGCCAGCGCCAGGTTTTTTTGAACACTAGGCGAGGCTACCTTGTGGCGCCCCCCCGCGCCAGCCCCATGCCAACCTTATGCTCCCAAAGGCAGGCTCCCTGAGAGGAGAAAGCAAGCCAGGCCGGCGCTGCGTGGTCACCCCTGCAACCCTGCCTTTCAAGGGTGCGTGATGTGTGCTTGACAGATGACTGGTGTCCGCCGGGCTTCTGGGTCGAACTTTCTAGGAATTATCAAGCAGGGGAAGCGCCATTTCCGCTCCCCCCTTGCAATCACGACTTTGCACGCGGGATGCCCATCTGCACTCATCGCACTGCCATTTTTCTTTATCTCTTCCCCCCCTTGCAAGTTAAGCAGAACTCGGATGCACTTGGTGTGGCTGCTTCTCGCCTACTTTAAAAAACAACAACAACAACAACAACAAGAAGCAGCAGCAGCAGCAGCAGCAGCAAAAGGGTCACCCCGAGGGTCATTTCTCCTTCTCCCCCCCACAGGCTTTCCTCTCCGGCTGCCTGCAGGGCCACCCAGCAGGAAGCAGGGGAACTTTGTGTAGGCGAGCCGCAGGCGGCATGTGGGGCGCTGCTGGCCATGGGGCTTTAAAGAGCACCTCTTTATCCGATTACATGACAGGAAGTGTGAGTGCACACGAAAGCTCATACCTTGAACAAAACTATGTTGGTCCTAAAGATACCACTGGACCTAAACTTTGTTCAACTACAGGGCAACTTTGCTGGAGCTCTGGATTTACGACTCTATTGTTTCCAATCGGTTTCATTTTGTGATGTGTGGGGAGGGATCTGCTTGGCCGTGTTTTAGACAGCATCGGTTGAGGTTTAACCCCACGTTTGAAACTGGACCCGGTGTAATTGAAATCAAACAATCTCTTGCTGGAAAAAAAATCTATGTTCCAAGAATGGAGCAGGCTGGAGTTGAGCAAATGACTTAGACTGCTGCACGTCGACCAAGGCTGTTCTGAATCACTCACAAGTCGGGGGGAGGGGGTTAGCTGGGAAGCGCTGAAGGAGAAAGCCCCTTGGCCTCCCCCCCCCCATTTCTCCACTCAGGCCAGCAGCTTCCCGTGGCTGCTTATCATTTTTAAAAAGCAAGATCCCAGCCTGAGAATGTTACCAGCGGCATCTGCCCTGGGTCGCTGAATTCTCTTGTTGATCAGTGATGAGTTTTGCAAGACTCAGCTGCCAGGGAGAGGAGCTGCAAGGAGCATCCTTGGTCCTTAGGAACTCAGGGGCGCCCGGCGGGGCCGGGGGGAGTTGGGGGAACTTTGTGCAGTCTTCTTATGGACAAAATTCAAGTCCAGTACCACCATAATGTTAGAAATAGGGTTGCCAGCTCCAGCTTTGGAAAATCCTGGGGATTGGGGGGTGGAGTCAGGGGAGGGTGTGGTTTCAGGAGGGGAGGGATTTCAGCGGTGTATAATGCCATACAGCCCATGTTCCAAAGCAGCCATTTTCTCCAGGGGAACTGATCTCTGATACCTGGAGATCAGTTGTACTCCCAGGAGACCTCCAGCCACACCACCTGGAGGTTGGCAAACCTTGGAATATACAAGGCCTTTATGAAGTGCACCTTTATGAAGAGAGCTGAAGGACTGCTAGTTAGTATAGCTAGATTAGGGACTTCCCCTAATTTCAAATTATGTCCTTGCTGTTTCCTGGTTGGCTCTTCTAGAGGCTTCATGCTTCTTTTAGAGCTTCTTTCTTGGTCTTCCTCCTTCATTAGTTAGGTTAGATCAGGGGTCTTTTCGTAGAAGAACAGCTGCAGGAGCTCATTAGCATATGGTATGCTAATGAGCGATTAGGCTATTAGCAGGGGTCTTTTCGGGGGGGAGCCCACCGGAGCGCAGCTCCGGGAGCTCAGAAGCCAAGCCCCGCCCCCAGCCGGCGTCCCGGAGAGTCTTTCAGGCAGCCGAATGTCAATTTCAGCTCCATTATATCCTATGGGCCATTGAAGTCAATGGTGAAAACATAGGGTATATTCTAGGGGCTGGAGGAGAGGGATTTGAGGGAGAGGCTCAGAAACTCACAGGATAGCTGATGGAGCCTCTCCCCAAGATACCCACCAAGTTTCAAGAACATTGGACCAGGGGGTCCAATTCTATGAGCCCCTAAACAGGTTGCCCCTATTCCCTCCATTGTTCTCTATAGTGGGAAAAAAATAACTTATTTTCCCACCATAGAGAACAATGGAGGAAATGGGGCAACCTGTTTGGGGGCCCATAGAATTGGACCCCTGGTCCAATGTTCTTGAAATTTGGTGGGTATCTTGGGGAGAGGCTCCATCAGCTATCCTGTGATCTTGGAGCCTCTCCTCAAACCTCCCTCCAGCCCCCAGAATATACCCTATGTTTTCACCATTGACTTCAATGGCCCATAAGTATAATAGGGCTGAATTGCCACTGAATTTCTTTCATTCCCTCCTTTCCTTCTTTCTTTTCCTCTTTCCCTCATTCTTCTCTTCTCTTCTCTTCTCTTCTCTTCTCTTCTCTTCTCTTCTCTTCTCTTCTCTTCTCTTCTCTTCTCTTCTCTTCTCTTCTCTTCTCTTCTCTTCTCTTCTCTTCTCTTCTCTCTCTCTCTCTCTCTCTCTTCTCTTCTCTCTCTCTCTCTCTCTCTCTCTCTCTCTCTCTCTCTCTCTCTCTCTCTCTCTTTCTTTCTTTCTTTCTTTCTTTCTTTCTTTCTTTCTTTCCACCTTCTTCTCTTCTCTTTTTCCTCCTTTCCCTGTTTCCCTCCCTCTTCCCTCTCTTTCTTTCTCTCTTTCCTTCCTTCTTTCCTTCTCTCTACTCTCTCTCTTTCCTTCCCTATTTCCTCCTTCTGTGGCCGAACTCTAGTGAGAAGGAGTTTAAACTTTAAACCCCTTCTCTCTTAGCTCCCCCACCCAGACCAGCTGGGGAAGGGAAGGAGGCTTGAAGATGCTTCCCCCTTTGCTTCCCCTTCTGACATCACTTCCGGTGATGTCAGGGGTGTGGCATATGCTAATAGCCTAATCGCTCATTAGCATACCATATGCTAATGAGCTCCTGCAGCTGTTCTTCTACGAAAAGACCCCTGGCTATTAGCATATGCCACACCCCTGACATCACCGGAAGTGATGTCAGAAGGGAAGCAAAAGGGGAAGCATCTTCAAAGCTCCCCTTCCCTTCCCCAGCTGGTCTGGGTGGGAGCTAAGAGAGAAGGGTTTAAAGTTTAAACTCCTTCTCACTAGAGTTCGGCCACAGAAGGAGGAAATAGGGAAGGAAGGAGAGTAGAGAGAAGGAGAAGGAAGGAAGGAGAGAAAGAGAGGAGGAGGGAGGAAACGGAAAGGAGGAAAAGGAGAGAAGAAGGTGGAGAGAAGAAGAAGAAGAAAGAAAGAAAGAAAGAAAGAAAGAAGAAGAAGAAGAAGAAGAAGAGAGAAGAGAGAGAGAGAGAGAGAGAGAGAGAGAGAAGAGAAGAGAGAGAGAGAAGAGAAGAGAGAGAAGAAGAAGAAGAAGAAGAAGAGAAGAAAGAAGAGAAGAGAAGAAGAAGAGAAGAAGAAGAAGAAGAAAGAGAGAAGAATGAGGGAAAGAGGAAAAAGAAAGAAGGAAAGGAGGGAATGAAAGAAATTCAGTGGCAATTCAGCCCTATTATACCCTATGGGCCATTGAAGTCAATGGTGAAAACATAGGGTATATTCTGGGGGCTGGAGGAGGGGTTTGAGGAGAGGCTCCAAGATCACAGGATAGCTGATGGAGCCTCTCCCCAAGATACCCACCAAATTTCAAGAACATTGGACCAGGGGTCCAATTCTATAGGCCCCAAACAGGTTGCCCCATTTCCTCCATTGTTCTCTATGGTGGGAAAATAAGTTATTTTTTTCCCACTATAGAGAACAATGGAGGAATAGAGGCAACCTGTTTAAGGGCCCATAGAATTGGACCCCTGGTCCAATGTTCTTGAAGCTTGGTGGGTATCTTGGGGAGAGGCTCCATCAGCTATCCTGTGAGTTCGAGCCTCTCCCTCAAATCCCTCTCCTCCAGCCCCTAGAATATACCTATGTTTTCACCATTGACTTCAATGGCCCATAGGTATAATGGAGCTGAAATTGACATTCGGCTGCTTGAAAGACTCTCCGGGACGCCGGCTGGGGCAGGGCTTGGCTTCTGAGCTCCCGGAGCTGCGCTCCGGTGGGCTCCCCCCCGAAAAGACCCCTGGGTTAGACAGATATGGTTCTCTCTCTTCTATGCTCTATAGCAGTTTGTTCTTCTGTAATAGACCTACTTCTTTCTCTCTAAAGAAACAGTGCTCCACTTCCTTTGCATATTTAAACTCTTCCAACACTTAATGCCCATCAAAATCTTCCAGGGGATAAGCTTTCATGAGTCAAAGCTCACTTCGTATCGAATACCTTGGAAAATGCTGTTGATACTGAACTTGAATTTTGTTCTACTACTATGTACCTGAAACCATCCTTCTGGGCATTTCACATGACCATTTCTTGAGGTGAAACCACAAGGTGAACTTTCCCTTCAGCTTCCACGCAGATCTTAAATGAAACCTCAAATATAAAGTCAACTCTTCTGTATCCCGAAAACTGATACTCACCTGAGGAGGTGAGGTCAACCTCCATCATAAGAATGAACCACTCCAGAAATAATCACGTTCCTTTCTTGAATGGTGCATTTTACGCCACGACCAAGAACAGCCCTAGCCTGTCTTCTCATAAGGCATCCGAAACGTCTTACTTTCCTCATCTCCCACATCCCTTATCCTTATCATTTTGGCTTATTGGAAGGAAGCCTGCCCAAGATTTTTTTAATCAGTCATCTCCCCCTCTGAGATTTGTGGGTTAGCTTGTGGTGAAAGACCATTAGTACTTCACGGGGCAATAACTTGGGTCTTCCCCCCAGCTCTCTCCTCTGAACCACCAGACTATGATGCTGTGGCACAAAGGGAACCACCCAGAAGATAAGTCAGCTGCAGTTTGGACAATTGAGGGGGTGGGTCTTACAGTTGCCAATTCTGCTTTGAGAATTTGGGGTGGTTACCTGGAAAGGCACTTATATTTCTTCTGAAGCTGCCATTTTCTCCAGAGGGAACTGATCTCTGGGGACCATCTGTAATTTCGAGAGAGCCCAGGCCCTGGGTTACCCAGCATATGG
The DNA here is from genome assembly GCA_029375565.1 of Gekko gecko. Classification (NCBI taxonomy): domain Eukaryota; kingdom Metazoa; phylum Chordata; class Lepidosauria; order Squamata; family Gekkonidae; genus Gekko; species Gekko gecko. The sequence goes on along the minus strand of JAPDNY010000004.1, from coordinate 162,650,306 downwards.
GTAGAACACAGTATTAGCATTCCTGCCCTTTTAATGCCGAAGAATGCCTTCCTGCCGAAGAAGATGGTCATTCATTGAATTTCCAGTCTTTCACCTCAGCTCCGTGTTCCTCCTCCCCTGCTTGCTATGGCTGCCACAAGAATTCTCCGCTCCTCTTCTGTTATCCTGAAGGTCTGAAGGATTCAATGCACTCACCACAAGATGGCCCCCCAGCAGCTTTGAAAGACATTGTCTTCCCATCCCATGGAGTCTGCGGAGAAGGAATCGATTATCTTTTTTGGAAGCCATGGAGTAGTATTGAGCAGTTTTGTGGATTACAGCCTTGTCTAATAAAATAATAGCTTTTTTTTAACATTAAAGCCCTGAGGATCTCTTTGAAAGGTAATTCTGTTACTTTAATTCCTGTACCCCCCATAAAAAGGCTGTTATCTGGTTTGTGCCTACCCCCCCAAGACAAGGGCTGGCTAAGAGAATTCAAACTGATTTCAAGTCTTAAGGCTTCTGCTTTTAAAGGCTAAATAAGCTTATGCTGTTATGCGCCCCCCCATTTAAAAAAAAAATGAGAAAGTTAAGTGCTATTTGAGTTTTGTTTTTGTTTTTTTCTTTCCCCTGCTAGTTCTGGATTTGTGGGAAGCACGTCTCATGTAAAGGGGCATGAAGTGGAGACTGAGATGGAGAAAAAGGACAGAGGAGGGCCACCAAGATGATTAGGGGGTTGGAGCACCTTGCTTCTGAGGAAAGGCTGAAGCACCTGGGACTTCTCAGTTTAGAAAAGAGATGAGTCAGGGGGTCATGACAGAGATTTATAAAATTTTGCATGGAGTGGAGTTGACAAAGAACTCCCCCCCCCCTTCTCCCCAAATACCAGAACTCAAAGTCATCCAATGAAGCTGACGGGCAGTAGGTTCAGGACGGACAAAAGGAAATACTAATTTACATGGAGAATGAATTAAAATGTGGAACTGGCTGCCAGAGGATGTAGTGATAGCCACAGGAATCAACAGCTTGAAAGGGGGATTAGATAGAATCATGGACAATAAGTTTATCAGAGGCTACTAGCCAGGGTGAATGAGGGGAACCTCCACATTCAGAGGCAACAATCTTCTGAATTCCAGCACCTGGCGGTAATGTCAGGGAGGAAGGCCTTAGCCTCTATGCCCAACTGATGGCCGTCCAGAGAAACTGCCGGCATGTGAGACAAGATGCTGGACTAGGTGGACCATTGGTTTGGTCCACCAGGAACTTCTTGTGTTCTTATGTTATGGGTTTTCAGAATGATATGGAATTGACTTAAATATATATGAACTTAATTCCCCTTCCTACAAGCTCCACTGTCTTTTGCAGTGTTCTGTTCTCTGCCTTGACAAATGAAGGTTCTACACTGATGCAAAGTACAGTATGAAGACTGCATGAGAATATCTTGCTGTTTTTTAATTAAAAACAAAAAACAAAACGGCAGCTCAAGGATATATGCATTGCACTGCACTTGCACTGGTGAAGCCTCTGCCACCTTACCTCCCTGAGAATGAAGGAATGTTTTCACATTGAGATGACAATTCTCCACATCCCCTGGGGAGAAGGATAGCTTTGCTCCACACTGCTTCTGCGTGTCAAAGAGCCAATCTCTGTGTGTGTGGGGTGTGTGTCAGATATCAGATTAGTGTCAGAAGTCCTAACTTAGTCAGCAAAACACCAGGCCTTGTGATGCAAGCAAGGTTAGCGTTTATTAAGCTGCAATAGATAGATCACTGGAACAGGTATCTTGTTCAGAATGACTTGGTTACAGAAAGCAAGCGGTTATACAGGGAAGGGGGTGAATGGGGACCCCCCCTTCTTCCATACAATGAATAACATGTGACTGGGAAATCGAAAGTTACCATGCTAATGAAATTCCCACCGCCCCCATTATTCACAGCTGCTACATCTATGCCAGCGATAGAGAAGCGCGCAGCCTGACTTGCCAAGGTCAGAATGTCCAGGCTGCAAGAGATAGTGGTAATAGAAGCCACATTCCATTCTCACACCCGAGGTGTAAATCAACAACTCCCCGGATTCCAACCTCCCGCCTGTCACGCCACCAAGGCGCCTAGAGCCCACCTCCCTCCCTTCCATCCATCATGGCAGGGCTACCTGACAATTAGGGACTGAGAGACTTAGGCTGTGGTCACACTGGAGTTTAGGCATGGTCTGGGTGCATATCTAAGAGCACCGGTCCAAATTGTTGTGGGAAGGACTGACCAGACAGCATACCCCGTGGTGGTTTTCCTGCACGTTTGTCCTGTGGCAAGGCGTCCACATTACTGCAGTGCCTCAGCCACAGAGTGTTCTGCCTGGTTGCTTTCTTTAAAAAACAGGTGGACACATGTGTGTATGCACTCACACACTTCAAATATCAGCAGCTACTCAAAACACACACACACCTCCAGGAGAAATGGATCTGCCAGTTCAGGCTTCCCCTCTGGCTTCCGTTCATGGCAGGGGATCTTAGATGGCCAGAAAAGTGGAGTGGAAGTGTTCTCATCCATAAAGACCAGACTTTCCCTGGTGCCTGCTTACTCCGCTTCCAAAGTGGGACAAAACGGGGTGGCCATGACCAATGCTCTCTCTAAGCTGTGGAGTCTTGTGAGAAAAAAAATTCTACTTTGTGAGCTACTGGCATTAAAATTGTGAGTGAGCGATTTGGCTACTGCCTAAATTAGTCTGCTCCAATGCTCCCTCTAAGCCGTGGAGTCTTGTGAGCAAACATTCTACTTTGTGAGCTACTAGTATTAAAGTTGTGCGCAAGCAATTTGGCTACTGCATAAAATAGTTCGCTCTGGAGCCATCCTTTGTGAGCAAAGACTAAAATGTGTGAGCTGGAAGCTAGAAAACTGTGAGCTGGCTCACACTAACTCAGCTTAGAGGGAACACTGGTCTGCTCTGGAACCATCCTTCCTGAGCTAAGACAAAAATGTGTGAGCTGGAGGCTAAAAAACCGTAAGCTAGCTCACACTAACTCAGCTTAGAGGGACCACTGGCCATGTCTAGGACACAGAAGGCAGATGCCCTTGTCTGATTGTGCTCTTTAAATCTGTAGGGGAACCAAAATGACATCGCTGCAAACTGCTTGAGTGACCACAGCCCTAGATTCAAATACTTGCTCTGCCATTAAGGCCACTGACTGACTTTGAATCAGCCACTATCTGCCTAACCTACATCATAGAATTGGCAGCTCTTGTTTGGGAAATCCCAGGAGTTGTGGGGGGTGGAGCCTGGGGAGGATGGGGCCTGCGGAGGCGAAGGAAGTAACTTCAGGGGTGGAGCCTGGGGAGGGTGGGGCCTGGGGAGGGAAAGGAAGTGACTTCACCACTGTGTGATACCATACAGTCTAGCCTCCAAAGCAGCCATTTTATCCAGGGGAACTGAGCTCTGTAGTCTGGGGATCAGCTGTAAGTCAGGGAGATCTCCAAGTCCCACTTTGGGGGTTGAAAATCCTACTTCCAATCAAAGCAAGTCAGCAGCTCAGCTGAATGACATGAACATAAGAACATAAGAACATAAGAACATAAGAGAAGCCAATGTTGGATCAGGCCAATGGCCCATCTAGTCCAACACTCTGTCACACAGCGGCCAAAATATACCAGGTGCCATCAGGAGGTCCAGCAGTGGGGCCAGGGCACCAGAAGTCCTCCCACGGCTGCCCCCTCCAGCACCAAGAATAGAGTGCATCACCTGCCCCAGACTGAGAGTTCCCATCTATACCCTGTGGCTAATAGCCACTGGTGGACTTCTGCTCCATATGTTTATCTAATTTCCTCTTGAAACTGTCCATGCTTGCAGCTGCCACGACCTCCTGTGGCAGTGAATTCCATATGTTAATCACTCTTTGGGTGAAGAAGTATTTCCTTTTATCTGTTCTAACCCGACTGCTCAGCAATTTCATAGAGTGCCCACGAGTTCTTGTATTGTGAGAAAGGGAGAAAAGTACTTCTTTCTCAACCTGCTCAATCCCATTCATAATGAAGCTTCCTTCTACCGAATCAGACCAATGGCCCACCAAGACCAGTTTTGTCGACTCAGATTGGCAGGGTCTCATGCTAGGGTTGCCAGGTCTGAGTTGAGCCAATACCTGGAGACTTTGGGGGTAGAGAGGGAGGGGTTTGGGGTGGGGAGGGGAGGGGCCTCCGCATGGTACAATGCCATAGAGTCCACCCTTCAAAGCAGCCATTTGCTCCTGGGGAGCTGATCTCTGTCAGCTGGAGATCTCCAGGCCCCACCTGGAGGATGGCAACCCTATCTCAGTCAGGGGTCTTTCACATCACCTACTGCCAGATTCTTTAACTGGAGATGCCAGGGGCAGAACCAGGGACCTTATTCGTGCCAAGCAGATGCTCTACTATTGAGCCATGCCCTTCCGTTGCTCCCGAGCAAAGGGCTCCCTATACCAGTGACAAGGATGAGGAGAGGGGGGAATTCAGTGGGGATGTAATGGCATAAACTCCATCATCTACAGATGCCTTTTCCTCCGAGGGAACTGATCCCTGTAGTCTGGAGATCAGCTGTAATTCTGGGAGATCTCCAGGCCACTCCAGGAGCTTGGTAACCCTACCTGACAAGTATTGTGTGGAAATCAATTAGGGGTGCACACACACCAAGTATTCTCTCCTGAATTCCTTTGAGAAAGAAGAAGAAGAAGAAGAAGAAGAAGAAGAAGAAGAAGAAGAAGAAGAAGAAGAAGAAGAAGAAGAAGAAGAAGGAGGAGGAGGAGGAGGAGGAGGAGGAGGAGGAGGAGGAGGAGGAGGAGGAGGAGGAGGAGGAGGAGGAGGAGGAGGAGGAGGAGGAGGAGGAGGAGATTGGATTTATACCCCGCCCTTCACTTGGAGTCTCAGAGCGGCTTACAAACTCCTTTCCCTTCCCTTCCCCACAACAGACACCCTGTGAGGTACGTGGGGCTGAGAGAGCTCTGACAGAGACTGCTCTTTTTCAAGGACAGCTGTGCCAGAGCTTGTGACTGACCCAAGGTCACATCAGCAGCTGCAAATGGAGGAGAGGGGAATCAAACCCGGTTCTCCCAGATTAGAGTCTGCACACTTAACCACTACACTAAACTGGCTCTCTGTGGGATAAACATTGAATTCATCAAAATGAGGTTGTGGTGTCCTAAGTGGTAGGAAAGCAGAAGACAGGAAGTGGTGATCTGCAACTGTTGAGAGGGTTAGGGATTGTGAGGTGATAGCCAAGGAGGCATCGGCTTGCTAGGTCTAGGGCGGGGCCACCAACCTTTCTGAGCCTGCAGGCACCTTGGGAATTCCTGCACAGCATGGTGGGCTCAGCCACAAAATGGCTGTTGGCTGCAGGAAGTGGAGCCAGCCACAAAATGCCTGCCATAGCTTCCTTTCAGTCCCACTGGGAAGATCCTCATGCTGTGGTGGCAGCTGCTGCCAAAGCAACATTTTTTTAAAAAAAAAATCTGCACAGCTCCAAAAAGACAAACAAAAAACAAACACAACCTTCCAATGGCCAATGCTGGGCAAAAGACCCACCCGGCCCCATTCAGTTCGGTGTAGTGGTTAGGGATGCAGATTCTAATTTAGGAGAACCGGGTTTGATTCCCCACTCCTCCACTGGCAGCTGCTGGATGACCTTGGGCAAGCCATAATTCTGTTAGAGCTGTTCTAACAAGGATAGTTCTCGAGAGAGCTCTCTCAGCCCCACCTCCCTCACAGGGTGTCTGTTGTGGGGAGGGGGAAGGAAAGGAGACTGTAAGCTGCTCTGAGACTCCGAGTGAAGTCCGGGTATAAATCCAGTCTCTTCTTCTTCACTTTCTAAAAACACTTGGCAGACACCAGGGTTAGGGTTAGGGGAGGACATGGCAGTCGTCATGGGCACCGCATTGAGAACTTCTGGTCTACTGCCTTGATCTTGTCAGGATGCTTTACTCTTGAGGGTTACATAGAAGGCAATTCCATACCCCTTATAATGCTTGGAACATGATGAGAGGCTATTTAGCAGGGAGGGAGGGAAGAGTAGGAAGGATGCCTTTCCCAGCTGCAAAACATCTTCATTCTTCCTCTTCCTGTTTCAGGTACCTAATAAAACTTCTGTGTGCTCAGACGCACAATTCCTTGGGCACAAACTAAAGTGCGAGAGTGAAAGGGTTCTTTGTCCTCTGGTGCAATGTCAATCGGTTGAACCCTATGTCTTTGGAGAAAGGCAGCAAATGAGTCCAGGGCTGGCTTGAGAGGTGGGATTTTTTTATTTTGCTTTTACTTTCTTCATTTGTTAGTTACCATTTCGATTATATAGATTTTTTTTCCCTGTTGTGAAGTGCTTGGGAGGAGGGAAGGAGACACGGTAGAGCCTTGTCTCATCAGATCTCGGAAGCAAAGTCGGGTCAGTGCTTGGATGAGAGACCACCAAGGAAGACTCTGCAGTGGAAGGCCATGGCAAACCACCTCTGCTTACCTACTTCCCTTGAAAGCCCCTTGCTGGGGTCTCCATAACTCGGTTGTGACTTGACAGTACTTTACACACAGTATATCGAGAGGAGGTATAACCCAATCGCCTCTGATCTCAGAAGCTAAGTTGGGTTGGTGCTTGGATGGGAGACCACCAAGGAAGACTTTGCAGAGGAAAGCAATGACAAACCACCTCTCCGTAACCACTTGCCTTGAAAGCCCCTTGCTGAGGCCACCTTGAGCTGGTAGAGACCCGACAACACTTTACACAAATACAAGGCATTTTGGGGTAGTTCAGAGACAAAAGTTAGGTACATACATAAGTGTTGTCAAGTCCCAAGTGACTTATGGTGACCTCAAGGCAGGTTAGAAGCAGAGGTGGTTTGCCATTGCCTTCCTCTGCAGACCCTCCTTTGGCTGTCCTCTGTCCAAATACTGACCCTGCTTAGCTTCCAATAATATCAGGCCATACCGGCTGCCTTCTTTCCCCAAAAACAGAGCACAAACACTTTCATGAAATTAAATACAATTTCTGCCAGTACCAGTTTCTACTCTGCATCTCTACTGAGAGCAGTAGCCAAGAGACGGTGGTGAATCATACTGACTTAAAGTCAGCAGCCAATTCCTTGGTGCAGCCGCTCCAAGAGCTGTCAGCCCAGAGATAATCCCACCACTGAGTCACCTAAGATGGTGGGAGTGTACATTTGCATGGTCATAGTAAGACCAGCCTCAGGACATACATCTTTTTTTTATGCTCCATAGCACAAACAGGGGTTGCAATGGATAAATCTTATCTTGATGCAAAGCCAACTGTACATGTCCATACAATTTATCCCAGTGGTATCCAATCTGACAAAGGAATTCAAAGTACAGAAACTTTATTCAAAAATTAAAGTAATGGGTGCTACATCTTTTTTTTAAGGTCGAACACTCATTCCTTGTTATCTCCCAGGGCATATCTGTTATCCAGACAGGCAGTCTCCTATTCATTGAGGGAGATTAGCTTTAAAGGAGATAAAGCAAGAGGAGGGTAACTGGGATTATCCACCTATGTATATGGGGATCTTTCCCTCAGAGAACTCTCAAAATAAACCAGTCTGATGTTCAACTGAAATGAGTTTTATTGAAGTAAGAATGAAAGGGCAAAACACACACATAAAAACACATGGAAAACACACAAACTAGCCAAGAGGAAATCAGGGAGGAGATGGGAGAAAGCAATTTCAGGGAAGGCTATAGTCACCAGTCTTGAAGATCGAGGTCCATGGAAGCAGCAATGAAATGATTAGCATTTCACAGAACAAAGAAGAGTGGAACTAAATGGATTTGGGGGTGTGAGGTATGATGCTGAGAACACACACACACTGCTATGGAGCAGGATGTCATACTTTGGTCTTGGTAACATGAGTGAGATAAGCCATAGGAGAAGTGAGGATTTTTGCTCTAGAGCAAAATGAAGCGTGGTATCTTGATCAGACATATCCCCCAAGGCTCCACACACATGCTGTCAGCTGTGATCACACGTTGGTGGGGAAGCATTGCAAAGAAGGGCAAGGCAGTTCAGCAGCACACATTTGTGCGCATGTGCAGTTCGGGGTTTGTGCGCATACCACAGAGGCTTACAATGAAACATCCGGTGGGCGCCTGATGTGATGGGATACTAGCACTTCCACGATCAGACGCTCACCCATGCTGCACGTTTTCCAGAAAATAGTGCACTTTCCCCAGTATCTTTTAACTCTGCTTCTTTGGCTGGCTGATATGGGTTGGATACAGGTGTGCAATGCTTGCGAGATGTTGCTGTATGATCATGCCCTTTTAATCTGCCTGGCAGTCGTGCCTCTCTCGCGGCAAATTCTCCGTGTGACTGGGGCCTTTATAGGGCAAAAATGCTCCCTAGGGCAAGCTGATGTATTGGCTCCAAAAACAATAACTTGATGGTTTGTTTGGAGATGGAAAGTGATTTGGGAGATGCTTGATGGTTTTTTTTTCTGAATTGCACTATAGGTGTTAATGGTGTTTGATGAGTCTATAAGTACCAGGTGGGGAAAGCTACCAGGTTTCATGAATAGTGTTACGTGTTACTTAATTAGGGCAAATGTATGAGAGGAAGTGAAGCTGGGTATGGGTGAGGTTAATCCAGGGTAAGGGGATAGTCTTTGGGGAGTCCCATTGGCCTAAATTATGCATCTCTCTAGGATGGGGAGGAGGTCGATAGCTAGCCAGCTGCTCTTTCCCACACTTCAAAACTATATGTCCAGACTTGTCTCTGGTTGGCATCCATTTTGTCTCATTTTGGGCCAGGCTTTGTTCTGCATTTATGATATTTGAGATGATATTGTAGGAATGGTTTTCTAGCTATAAACTGCCCCTCAGTGAGAGGAGGAGCCTGACTCCTTATATACAACCAAGGATCTCTGTTGCTTCAGACCCTCCTGAGACCCAGTTATTTTCTACATGCGCAAGGACCAAATCTACAGTGCACAAAGTCCAGAATTTACAATGAAGACGTGTACAATCCATGTACAGTATATCCTCAATTTTCAAAAGAAGACATGCATTGCACAGTTCTCATATTCTGTTCGATGCATGTACAGCCGTGACACAGCCCCCACATTTATCCTGGGACGAGTGGAAAGCAAGAAATTGCAAGTAGATAAATAGGGACCACTTCAGTGGGAAGGTAACAGCGTTCCGTGTGCCTTGGTGTTTAGTCATGCCAGCCGCATGACCACGGAAACGTCTTCGGACAGCGCTGGCTCTTCGGCTTTGAAACGGAGATGAGCACCACAACCCTAGAGTCAGATTCGACTGGCTTTCGAGCAAGGGAACCTTTACCTTTACCTTTATAGTCTCTGGTTTTGACTGCAAAGTGAACACACCATGGTGTGCTCTCTCCCTTTTTTACAAATGTGTACATGAAGGTATCCACTGTAACATGTGAACAGGGGTCTTGTCTGCTTTTAAAAAAGGGGAGAAAATCCTGCTCCATTCTTCTCTCCCACCAGTCCTGTAGCCGTTGACTGTGACCAACTGGGAAACGGGAAGCCTCGAAGCAAGAGAGGAATTAGGCGGTTTTATTACAGAACCAATGATAAAATCACACAAGTTGTAGGCGCAGCCATCTTTATTTTCTCCTCATTAGATTCTAATTGTACATGCATTTCGGCAGAGTGCAAGCATTCACTGTAATAATTAACATGGCAAGAGGCAAGATTTATGCTTTCAGATTATTAAACAGGAGGCTGTTTCTAATTATTATCCTGTCCTCCTCTGATAAACGTTCATGAACTTTGTACGCCTCCAACTTTGCAACCCACTGGGCGATGGTCCCCGTTTAATAACTCCATTGCGTGACATCTATCCATCCTACAAGGCCCAGTATTTCATCTTTCTTGGTATAAAGGAAAAAAATGAGTGGCAAAGCACATTCAAGAATCAGTATGAACTAGAGTTGTCAGGTCCCTCCGGACCACTAGCAAGGGATGGGAGGGGGTAAGAAAGGGGGTAAGTGAGCCAGTTTGGTGCAGTGGTTAAGTGCACAGACTCTAATCTGGGAGAATCAGGTTTGATTCCCCACTCCTCCACTCGCAGCTGCTGGATGACCTTGGGCAAGCCATAGTTCTGACAAGAGCTGTCCTTGAAAGAGCAGTTTCTCTCAGAGCTCTCTCAGCCCCACCTACCTCACAGGGTGTCTGTTGTGGAGAGGGGAAGGGAAAGGAGTTTGTAAGCTGCTCTGAGACTCCGAGTGAAGGGTGGGGTATACTTTCAATCTCTTCTCTTCTTATTCTTCTTCTTCTTGATAGATCCAGGTTGGAAGAATCCTGGAGATTTGGGAATGAAGCCTGGGAGAACAGGGATCTTGGTGGGGTACAGGGACACAGAGTACACACTACAGAGCATCCATTTCCTCCAGTGGAACTGATATCTGGAATCTGAAAATTAGCTGTAATTTCAGGGGGTCTCCAGGCAGCATCTGGAGCTTGGCATCCCTAGTATGATCAGAGGGCCCATTTTACTCCAGTCTTTTCCCATCTACACTGGCTCCCAATCTGCTTCTAGGTCCAATTCAAGGTGCTGGTATTGACTTTTAAAGCCCAATGTGTCTTGGAGCCAGTGTTTCCTCTAAGCTGAGTTGGTGTGAGCTAGCTCACAAGTTTGTTAGCCTCCAGCTCACACATATTTTTTTTTATTTGGCTCAGGAAGGATGGCTCCAGAGCAAACTAATCGATGCAGTAGCCAAATCATTTGCTTACCACTTTAATGCCAGTAGCTCACAAAGTAGCATTTCTGCTCACAAGATGCCACAGCTTAGAGAGAGCGTTGCTTGGAGCCAGCATGCCTTAAAGACCACTCCCATATTGACCTACCCAAACACTATGATCATCGTCAGAGTCCCTGCCTTGGGTGCTCCCACCATCTGAGGCTAGACAGGTGGCAAGCAGTGTTCCCTCTAAGCTGAGTCAGTGTGAGCTAGCTCACCGTTTTTTTAGTCTCCGGCTCACACATTATTGTCTTAGTTCAGGAAGGATGGCTCCAGACCAAACTCATTGAGGCAGCAGCTAAATTGCTCACTCACCATTTTCATGCCAGTAGCTCACAAAGTAGAATTTTTTGCTCACAAGACTCCACAGCTTAGAGGGAGCTTTGGTAGCCATCCAGAAAAGGGCCTTCTTGGTTGTGACACCAGAATATTAGAACACATTCTCGAAGGATAGTCATCTGTCTCTCTGTGTCGTCGTCTTCTGCCGGCGGGTGAAGATTTTGCTGCTTTGTCTGGCGTTCCCTCACTAACTGTTGTTAACCCCCTCCCAATCTGTGTGTCTATGCATTTAAGTATTCTGTTGCTTCGTTCAACTGTTTTAAATGTTTTATATGACTGTATCTTAAATGGTATTTTCATGTTGGAGACAATCACAACCTTGGGGACCCCAAGTTGGGTGGAAAGACAGTGTAGAAACATTATAAATAAACAAACAGACAAATAAACAAACATTCCCTACAGGGAAAGCTGTGGCTTAGAGGTTAAGACGCTGAACTGCAGACTGGAAGGTCAGTAGTCGGCAATTTGAGACCCTGGTGCCGTGTGACGGAGTGAGCTCCCGTCTCTGGCCCCAGCTCCTGCTAACCTAGCAGTTCGAAAGGAAGAGATTGCAAGTAGATAAACAGGTACCACTTCGGTGGGTAGGTAACAGCGTTCTGTGATCCTCAGCATCTAGTCATGCTGGCCACATGACCATGGAGATGTCTTCGGACAGTGCTGGCTCTTCGGCTTGGAAACAGAGATGAGCACTGCATCCCTAGAGTCAGATTCAACTGGCTTTCAAGCAAGGGAAACATTTACCTTTACCTTTTTACAGGGAAAAGGGGCATCTTATTGGTCTGAGTAGTAGGTTATTCCAGAGGTGTGGGCTCTTTTCTTGGATTGTTTCTTGTGACCATCAGTAAAATAAGGGGGAAATGTTGTTGTTGTTGTTGTTGTTGTAAGATCTGTTTGTACAAGCATAAGAACATAAGAACATAAGAGAAGCCAATGTTGAATCACGCCAATGACCCATCTAGTTCAACACTCTGTCATACAGCGGCCAAAATGTACCAGGTGCCATCAGGAGGTCCAGCAGTGGGGCCAGAATACTAGAAGCCCTCCCACTGCTGCCCCCTCCAACACCAAGAATAGAGTGCATCACCTGCCCCAGACTGAGAGTTCCCATCTATACCCTGTGGCTAATAGCCACTGATGGACTTCTGCTCCATATGTTTATCTAATTCCCTCTTGAAACTGTCTATGCTTGTAGCTGCCACCACCTCCTGTGGCAGTGAATTCCGTATGTTAATCACTTCCTTTTATCTGTTCTAACCCAACTGCTCAGCAATTTCATGGAGTGCCCACGAGTTCCTGCATTGTGAGAAAGGGAGAAAAGTACTTTTTTCTCAACCCGCTCAATCCCATTCATAATCTTATAAACCTTGATCAAGCAATGCCTACTGGAAGCAAGCGGAGTCATAAAACAGGCAGTACTACCCAGCAGTCCTCCGTCAGGTTTACCGAGAACCCGAAATGAATTTCAGTAACCCCTTCCCCCTTAGCTGCTTCTCCTTTAGCTAGCTCTGGCTAAACCCTTAGTTCTCGCCCCAGATTCAAAAAGGAAAACTCATCCCCTTTAACATTGAGCACGTGAAAATAGAGCCTCGATTCTAGCGTTTCAGTTCTGATTCTATAGATCGCTACCTCAACCGTTCAACTTCTACTATTACTCATTTCTGAAGACTCTGGTTCAGGGGTCTTCAGTCTTGTGGAACCTGTAGGCACTTCTGGAACCTCAAGAATGGGCTGCGGGTGCCATCAGAAAATGGCTGCCATGAGGCACTTGGGCCAGTCACAAAATGTCGGGAGGTGGCAAGACAAGGGTCCTCCTGGGACGGAGGCAGCTGTTTATGGATGGTTGCTCTCTGAAGGCAAAAAGATGGTCCCTCCCAGGCTCTTCTGACTCACCTCCCGCTCATGACAGCTGGAGATAAGCCAAAACTCATGTTTTGTTTCAGGGGAACAGATGCTTCATCAGTGAAGGAAATGAAAACATGGTAATCCATCGATTGTTGTCATGGTACCTGCAAATGCCATACTGGGGATCACTGCCTGAATCATTCTTGAGCATAAGAGCCATTTATTACAAAAGAACCTGCCTTCCATTCTTTGAAATGCTGGGAGACCATTTGTTCTTTAGGCTAAGTGGGAACAAAGATGTTAATTTATGTACGTTTCTTGCTGACCACAGCGACTAAGGGCAGTTTACAAAGCCAATCTCAGCTGGCAACAAGACATTAACACCAAAGGCTTCACAGGTCTCAAACACCAGCAGTCAGGTCCCATATCCTCCACTAAGAATATCCTTGCACTGACTGCAGAATCGGTCCAAGTTAGTGGTCCTCTTGATGAGAAACCATTTCAGAAAGCTAGCGCCACCACTTGAAGGAACAGGTGCAGGTAGTGGTCAACAAATAGCTCTGAGAGGAGTCTCCAACAGGAGGAAACTCTGGAAGGACCTATAGTAGATTATCAGTAGTTCAAAACATACCTCGACCATAGCAGTATGTGAAATATGTGCAATTCACTGCTGTATAATACATACTGCCTTAGTGTTCATGCACATGCATTGACACTAGAGACATGTATTGCTCCTAACTCAGAATTTAACATCTAGACAGCCTGAGAAAGGACTTATATCTTGAAGAAGGATATATGTAGTGACTCATAGTCAACATTTCAACAAGGCATCCCAGCGATTAAAAAAAAAAAAAAAATAGGGGCAAAATATTTTTTAACAAGGATACCTTTAATAAATAGACAAATCTGGAGCAAAGGCTCTTGTTTTCTTGTTCTGCCCAGAAGCAGAATGCTGGTCTCAAACATCAATCCTGCATTATGAAAAGATCCCCTGCAACTATTGTACCCAAAGAGGTGGTCTCCTAATTAGTTGGGGGAATTAGTTTAAAGGAGACAGAGTGAGAGGGGGTAACTGGGATTCTTCACCTATGTTTGCAAGGATTTTTCCTTTAAGAGAACTCTCAAAATAAACCAAGCAGATATTCAATCTGAAAAGGTTTTCTTATTAAAAGGAAAGAATTTAACCACACACACACAGAAAGCTAGCTAAGGAAAGGCAGGGTGGAAATGGGGAAAAGTGATTTCAGAGGATGGCTATAATTACCAGTCTTGGGGTGGAAGAGGACCATGAAGGCAGCAGCAAAATGATCAGTGTTTCATTGAAAAGCTGGAGAGAAGGAAAGGAGAAAAGAGATTGGGGGTGTGGGTATGAATCCAAGAACACACACACCACATGGGTGGCTAGTTACTCTTGACAGAGGGCAAAATGGGCCCTCAGGGGCAAGCTGACATGATGCCTCCAAAACAATAACTTGATGGGTTTTTCTAAGGTGGACAAAGATTTGGGAGAGGCCTGATGTTCCTGCAAGTACCACACAAAAGAGCTAGTGGATTTGATGAATAGAACTGAGAGTTAATTAAGTATCACTTAATTAGGGTGAGTGGGTGCAGAATTAACGTCAGACTTAATGAAATTAGTCCAGATGTGAGTCAATAGGTCCTGGGAGACCCATTTTCCTATAGTTATGCAGCTCTCCAGGGCATGGAGGGGGCCATTAGCCATTCAGTCACTCTGACTCGCCTTCTGAAATACTATCCCAGGCTCTTACCTGGCTGGCATCTATTTTGTTCCATTTTTAGGCCAGGCAGGGCCTTGCACTCTGATTTTTGAGCTGATATTTTAAATGTTTCTGCTGCTATAAGTTATAAACCACCCCTCTGTGAGAGGAGGGGTCTGACTGCTAACACTATCTCCCTTTTAGGAAATATCAGTCAGTCATGCTGACAATTAGCAAGTGATCAAGCAAAGAAAAGAGTATCTCTTGATAGTACTTACAATATGTCCTTACTACCTGAAAAGTTCACTCAATGGAAATTTGGAAAGATTCAAAGGAAAAGATATTTGGGGCTTTTCTGTAAGACATCCCCCCTTTGATCAGAGTTCTAAACTGAATCTCTAGGAGAAATTTTAAAAAAGAATCCAAACCTCATGAAAAGAATCTACAGACCCTAAATCAGTCATCCCCTCCATGGTCCCCATGAGCACCCTGGTGCCTGGCAATATGCTTCCTGACATGGCATGGAAAGTGCCATTAAGTCGCAGCTGACTTATAGTGACCCCATAGCGGTTTCAAGGGAAAGAGACATTCAGAGGTGGTTTGCTATCGCCTGGTTCTGTTTAGCAAACCTGATCTTTTCTGGCTGTCTCCCATCCAAATACTAAACAGAGCTGACCCCGCTTAGCTTCTGAGAGCTGACAAGATCAAGCTAGCCTGGGCTATCCAGATTTCCTGATGCCCACTGCCTTCCCTCCAAAGCTTATCTCTCCCAAAGCAAAGAGCCAATCTTAACTTTATTCTACCTCACTGGAACAGGAGGTACTTCAGAAGAACCCTAGAGGTATCACATACGTCTCTGCAGGGAGCACTTGTTGGAGACAGCTGCCCCTTCATAAGAGGATGCTTGGCTTAGAACCTCCCAATATTTTTGCCATGGGCCCCAGTCCCCATGGAAAGAATTGACAGAAAATGGAACAGGGCCAGTTTGAGCACTCGCCCAACGGGGCTTCTGATTGGCCACTGGAGATCCAATTGACTGGACAAATTAAAGTAACATTTCAGATTTTTGTTTTTATTCTCTCTCACTTCTCTTTTCCAGTGATTTTTTTTTTTAATTAACTCCCCCTTCCCCCTGAACTTTGGCTTTCCCTCTCTATGTGTGGCTCTGCCTTCTGGGGCACCCCTTTCGTAGCTGGCTCTCTGTCCTATGGCAGCCTTTTTTTGGTTGTGCTCACCACCCTATATCAGAATTCCTAGGGTATCCACAGGATCAAACACAGTTTGAGCCAGTTTGGTGTAGTGGTTAAGTGCACAGACTCTAAGCTAGGAGAACCGGGTTTGATTCCCCACTCCTCCACTTGCAGCTGCTGGATGACCTTCGGCAAGCTGTAGTTCTGCCAGAGCTGTTCTTTCAAGGACAGTTCTGGAAAGAGCTCTCTCAGCCCCACCTGCCTCACAGGGTGTCTGGTGTGGGGAGGGGAAGGGAAAGGAGTTTGCAAGCCACTGTGAGACTCCAAGTGAAGGGCAGGGCATAAATGCAATCTCTTCTTCTTCTTCATTGGGGACCCCTGCACTAGACAGTAAATACCAGATATGAAAGCAATGCTGCCTATATAAAGCCTCATGTGAATCTTTCAGTGGAACTAGGGAAGTTCAGGACCTTCCAGCTTCCCGTAGGTCACGCAAGGCTGCTTTGGTATCTTGCATCCTTTGGTTAGTGTTACAGACTGGAGAGCTGGCCAGTTCTTTTCATCCTTCAGATTGGCTTGCTAAATTGATGCTTTGATGGGTTTTTATCATTTTATACTGGCCACATTTATTAATTTATTCAGTTCAACTTCTATCCCACATCGTTTCCCCCAAGGGCAGCTTCCAAAACTAAACATACAACATGCAATGGAGTTCAACATGTTACCATTTTAAAATCTACATGATTTCCAGTTAAAACCTGTCACTTCTTTCTGTTGTATTTTTATTTATTGCAGTTTATTGGTTGTAAGCCACCCCCAAGCCACTGTGGGGAGCAGGTGCGAGGTATGACTTAATTAAACAAACAAACAATAAATAAATAAATAAATCAGAGCCTCCCATGCATCCTGTATCAATTATCGTGAGATCTTGATTTTTTAGACTGAATAGACTCCAGGCAACTCCAACAGGTGTCACATAGAAACATCTATTAACCACTGTATGTGATGCCAAATGTAAATGGTTGCCTGTCTATTGGGAAAGACATATATTTCCGTATGCACGGCTGGCCCGGAAATTCAAGGGATTTATGAAGTCACTCGTTGGGCCTCCACAATCCTATCTAAATACTGCAGAGAAAGAGATGACAATTCCAGTTGTTTGGTTATGAGCTGAGAAGGAGAGCCCTGCTTATCACCGAGGCTCCTGAACTATCAGCACCCTCGCTGAGAAAGAGATTTATGGCTAACCTTTGCTAGGTCGGTGGCCAATAACGGTGGGGAAATGTTTCTTACAGAACCGGCACAGTCAGGTGGCCCGACGTGAAATTAGATACCTTTCCCGGCTTAGCAGGTAGCCGAGAATCTGATTGAAATTCAGGATCTCAGACAACAACAACAACAAACACAAATTCCTCTGTGCCTGGAGTATAGTCTGGCCACTGTAAAACCGCTGTGCGCTGTGATGTTTTCAGCACTACTCACATTTCAGAGAAACAGCAGGACTTTGATTCGGTGTGATGTGCTGGTATGGCGAGGGGGGCCTCTGCTCCCGACAAGCAGTGCAAATGATATAATTCTCGAGTGTGTCCTATCGAACACCAGTCTCCTCCCTTTGAAGTGTCCTTCAATTACGTCCGCGGGTCCAGAGTTCTAAACAAACCTCCTGTCAATCACCTTTGTCTTTATCCTTCTGTTCTTAATCCCCCAGGGTGCCTGCAAGCTTTGCCAAACAGATTTGGAGGCAAAAAAATGGGGGGGGAAATAGATGTCTCCCTGGATAGGGTCAATATAGTTCCCTTACACTGCAAGCGTGGTAAGCTTCAAAAAAATATGAACTGTGTTTTGTTGTCGCTGCCGGACTCTGGATACACTCTGCTTCTTCATGGCAGAGGGGGGAAATGTGACAACAGGATGGAAGTCTTGTGAACTATTTGTTGACCTCTACCTGCACTTGTTGCAAACTGACAGCCTTTATGGACCAATCACAGCCAACTCCACTCATCATATTGTGTGACTTTTTTTTTTTTCCTTCTTGAAGTAAGAGCAGCTCCATCATCATCATAGAGCTTTATTGGCATAAAATAATATTACAGAAAGTACAGTCAAAAACAATCGATTCAAAAGAGCATATCCCAGAGTAAAACTGCACATTAAAAACTAAGTGTTGAAAACTCTTGCCCTTTGCTTCCATACAAGTGAGAGGAACTCGGCTACAGATGCAGTGATTTCAGGGGATTTATCAGAAAGCAAGAAGTTGGACTCACAGCCAACAATCTTTGCAGCAGACAAGAGAGGGCCTATCAGGTGATGGCATAGGCAAGAATAGTGGGGGAGTAGCTCCAGCCAGCAGGCCAAGCACTCAGAGCTGGGTAGATTTCTCAAGTCAAACTGGAAATCAAGGAATACGTGTTAATATTTCTTTTCTTTTCTTATGTGGGTATTTGTGTGTGTGTGTGTGTGTGCTTGCATGCCTGGAAATCATGGTGACTTCTGGCAACCCCTACTGGGGGCTTGGACGTTTTTCAGAGAGGCGGCTTGATAGCCTGCCTCTGTATCCGAAGCCCTGGCATTCCTTGGAGGTCCCCCTTCCAAAATTATTTGCCAGGGTTGGCCTTGCTTAGATTCTGAGATCTGATGAGATGGAGTTTGCCTGAGCTGTTCACGTCAGGGCCCAATATTTCTTTGCTCATTCCCACACCCTGCCTCAGCCCTTGAAGCCATCTCTCTTTTATGGTACCCGGGTGAGACCTGGGAATCCCCTGGAATTACAGTTCATCTTCAGACCACAGAGACCAGTCGCCTTGGAGAAAATGGATGCTTTGGAGGGTGGAATCTATGGCCTTGTACCCCACTGAGGTCCCAGTCCTCCCCCGGCTCCATCCCCAAATCTCCAGGAATTTCCCAACCTGCATCTGGCAATCTGAGCCCCCCATTCCCTGGGGGGACCTGCACCTCTTCCAAAGGATGAGCACATCCAATCAGGAGCTCCCTTCACATGTAATCAAAGCTCAGTCAAGGAAAGTTCGACTGGCAACTGAATTTGTGAAAAAGTTGTCTGCGTGGGCAGGGTTTAATTAGGGTGGAAGAAAATGGAGGGGGATCCTGATTCTACCCACCCAAAAAGAGGGAGAAAATCTAAACCAACAAAGCACAAACCTCCCAAGGAAGTTTGGAAAACTTATTGAGGGCCAAAAGTTAAAAACATAATTAAGTATATAAAGGAGTGTTTATTACAAAGACATATAAAAACCTAGTAGGGGCCCAAATGAAGCATCATAAAATGTCCGAAGTTACGAGGCCAGATATACTTGTGGCCCCCAATAGAAACTTTTTGGTGTGTCAGTCGATTCCATATTGGAACATTCCAATTTTGGTCCTGTTTTATTTATTTGTTAATCGCCTTATATGTGTCACCTGGACTCTTGTTGCTTGTTGTATTTTGCACTATTTGACCTCTGAAGAAGACTCTTATGAGCCGAAACGCGACAGGTCGTATAATGTCTTTTTTGTGTACATTTGTAACTTTGAACATCTTATGAGGCTTTGTTTGGGCCCCTGCTAGATTTTTATATGTCTTTGTAAAAAACACTCTCTTGTACACTTCTTATGTTTTTGTTTTTGTTTTACTTTTGGCCCTCAGTAAGTCTTCTAAACTTCCTTTGGAGGTTTAGATCCTGATTCTATGCCTGCAATTCCAAATGGTTGGATTGAAATGGGGAACCTGGTGACAAGCTCATGTGTGGAGAGGAAACAAATTGCTTGGCTCTGCCTGTATAGAACACTGATCACTCTCCCCACAAAGTGTCCCTGTAGGCAGGGAAGCTTTGACAGGTTAAACAGTGTTGCCTCAGTCCTTATTTTTCCTCACCCATGGAAGAAAGGAGTCCCAGTGTGTTGAATTCACAAGAGCAGCTCCTTACCAGAGAGACAGAATTGTCTCATCTCCGCTGCTGGGCTTTCCCCCTTCATTTGTTCTTATCTTCCAGTGTTTATCTCAAACAGCTAATCTTCCTTGTTCCTTTCCTGATAAATACCACAAAAATCTTTAAAAATATCCTAACCAGCAGAGTCAAGAAGATTTCTTTAACTAGTGAAGAGCGACTCAAATATTGAGGAGACCGTCTACGTGCTGCATGATTGTGGGTAGCCAGGCCCAAATGCATCAGGACTTACCTTAGAGTAAACACGATTAGGCATCTGCTGCAAATCTCACAGGAAAAGCAGTCTTCTGTGATTCCTGGTGGGTTTTTTTGTTGGTTTTGGTTTTTTGTCTTTGTCTCATAGATACTGGTTTCCTCGCACTTGGGGCTGTGTCTTGCCATTTTTCTTTATCACACGGAGACACGCTTTTTTATGTGTTTATGGGAGGCAGCGTAATATCCCATGTATTTTTCGGTCCCCTTCCACAATTGCAAATGGTACTCCGGCGCCAGCATGTCATATGGAAACTGTGATAAACTGCTGGTGGCAATTGGGTTCACTCTAAGTCTGGCATCAGCATTACCCTGGGAAGAAACTGTGAATAACATTGGTGGCTTCCCCATGCTGATTTACACATGTGAAATTGGAGGAGCTAAAGAAGGTGCTTCAAAATATGCAGGTGTCCTAAATCAGCATACTGAAATAACCTATTAACAACAAAGTCTGGTATGAAATGCAGTCGGGCCTTGAATATATATATATATGTATGCAGCTATATCTGTAAATGCTCAGTGCTAGGGTTTTTTTCTAAAAAAAATGCCTAGGTTATGAAAATGTCAAAATTTGTACAATGTATACTCATCAATTCATAATTCTCTGTGTAATCCCCTCACGCTGTTTCCCTCAGTTGTGATGATTCCTACATTTCTTCATCCACCACTGCAAATGAACTAGTTTGGGGATTTTCTGATCTTAATAATTACAAAATGCCTGGCATGACATTTATTTATTTATTATTTTTTATTTATATCCTGCCCTGCCAGCGCAGACATAGCAGAACAATGTTCAAATTGTACCATCCTATTTGTGCAATCAGGTAATGACTTTAAAAAAATGCCTTGTCTATTACTGAAACAAGCCAAAACTTAATTGGGCACCTTTATACCAACAAAGTTTTATTCAAGATATGAAATTTCGTGTACACACACACTTCTTCAGACACAATGAAATGGTAATAGAAATAACAGTCCATATTGATGGTCGGTGATAAATTAGCATACAGAACAATGAAGGTATTTTTAATAGATTAGAAGAAGAATAAGCTTAGTATATATGGCTATCATCTGTTTGGGTTCAACAAACATTCCATAGGTAATAAACATTTCAGAACTAGAGACTGATGTATCCTTAATGGTGAGAGTCTGTCTCCTCTCAAGCACGGAGGAGATCTTGCAGCAACTTTTTCTCTGAAGTGGGGCAACTGGCTGTGTAGAGTGATTTCCCTTGTCCCCATATTGGAGAAATACATCTAGCTCTACCATTCCAAATTACATTACATAGTTAATTACATTCGTATTTGTTAAGTGTAGTAAACTGAGACTCTGTCGCTACGTCCCAGTTTGGTGTAGTGGTTAAGTGTGCAGACTCTAATCTGGGAGACCTGGGTTTGATTCCCCACTCCTCCACTTGCACCTGCTGATGTGACCTTGGGTCAGTCACAAGCTCTGGCACAGCTGTTCCTGAAAGAGCAGTTTGTGTTAGAGTTCTCTCAGCCCCACCTATCTCACAGGGTGTCCATAGAGGTCATCGTGGCTCAGTGGTAGATGATCTTCTGGGAAAGAGCAAGGTCCCAGGCTCAATCCCTGGCATCTCCAAAGTAAAATGATCTGGTAGGAGGGGATATGAAATACCTACACCTAAGACCCTGGAGAGCCACTACCTCGGATACCAGAATCCTGTCATTATCCATCACAACAATCAGATCACTGGGATCCATAAAGGGACCTGTTGTTGTGTTGGAGGTTTCTAATGTCTCAGCTTTATTATAACTAGTGCTTTGGAGGTGATTCAAGAATCCAAGCTAGTCTGGGTAACAAATTATTATACTATTGGAATGTATGTCTAATCATAAGAACATAAGAGAAGTCCTGCTGGATTGGGCCAATGACCAAAACCCAGGCGCCATCAGGAGGTCCACCAGTGGGCCACTCCCACTGTTGTCCCCTAAGCACCAATCTAGTTTCTTCCTAGGAATATATATATTAAATGTATTTTATGAAAGGCTCTAAAGATTAGGTGTTGTAAATTTTCCAGGTTGTGTGGCCATGGTCTTGGCATTGTAGGACCTGACATTTCACCAGTAGCTGTGACTGGGATCCTCAGAGGTATAACACAGAAAGATGGAGTACTCTCTGTGTCAAGGTGAGAAGAAAAATGGTAGGCAGGTAATTTATATCTACCCCAGAAGGTGAGGTAAGGCTGAGTCATTATCTTGTAGGAGTTCCACAGGCTATGAACATGCTAATAGAGGAGCTTTCCTGAGGAGGTTCTTTTGTGTGTGGATAGTTTCCTGAGGAGGTTTCTTGTTTCCTGAGGAGGTTCTTTTGTATGTGATTGGCTGTTGAAATTCGAGTCTTATCTGTAGTGCTATTGTCAGATGTAGAACCTTTTGTGTTTTTCAGGACAGGAAACCATGCCCTATTTATTTTTAAACTCTCTTCTTCCCTGTTCAAATTGTGTTTATGTTTATAAATTCCAATGGCTTCTCTCTAAAGATTGTCACTGCCTGTGCAAGACAATATTTCTCTAACCTTCAAAGCATATTTTGTATCAAATATTATGAGTTACAGCTCTTTAAAAACACATTATATATGATATTGGCTTCAGTGTGAAGATATTATAATTTGCTGTGAAATATGTTACAATATTTTTCATTTTGTTAATAGATGGAATACCCTAACTCCCATCTCCCATCATGCAACCACAACATTTATTCATGTACATTATTTATAGTCCGCCTTTCTCATGGGGACTTGATGCAGAACATGCAGTGTTGAATCAATACAAGCGACAAAATGGGACATCCCATAACTAACACATTAGGATTTTGGAAGTCTGGAATCCCCAGGAAGAACTTAAGGACAGCACAAGTATTTACACCATGCATTAAGTTGTACAGAAATTACATAAACAGTGTCCTACTTACAATAATCTAAACACATCAGGATAGACCGCAGTCCTTAATCATTGGTCCAAGCAAGTTGGTAAAACCAGGGCTATTTGGGGGCAGGAATGCACAGAAACGGAGTTCTGGCTGCCTCCCGAGTTGGCCACGCCCAGCAGGAACTCATTAGCATAATAGCCACACCCAACAGCAGAAACTCATTAGGATAGGCCACATTAGGGGTGTGTGGCCTAACATGCAAAGAAGTTCCTGCTACAAAAAAGTCCTGGGTTTTGACAACAAGGTAAACAGAATAAGAAGCAAAAGGTGCTGTGGCTGGATGACCATACTTCTGGTGACATGGGGGTGTGGCCTAATACACTAATGAGCTGTGCTGTCAGGGTGTGGCCTAATATGCTAATGAATTTCTGCTGATGGGTGTGGCCTATTATGCAAATGAGTTCCTGCTGGGCTTTTTCTACAAAAAAAAAAAAGCCCTGGGTAAAACAATTTGGTGAAACTCATACAACCCCTACTGCCTGCACAGAAAAGCCCTCTTGAATCATCCCATTTTGCATAGTCTGTGGAAAGCCAGGAGAACAGCAGCTTTCTTGACTTCCCTGGTCAGGCTGTTCCACAAAGCAGGAGCCACAAACATGATATTTAACATTTAAATTGAATCTACCTGTTTGTTTGTTTTTAAATCAGACTTTTAAAGAATTATGCATCTTCAAAACCTTTCCTAAATTACAAAAATAAGTAAGATCACCGATCCTGCATCCTTCATTCTTATTTTGTACCCCCTGCTTTCCGTTCCTTTACTGTTTCGATTTTTCACGAAGGCGGGAACGAACCATCTTTCTTCCCTACCAAATATGAACTTTTATTTCTCTACAGAGGCTTACTGAGTGTGAACAGAAAACTGATTCCCCCCCCCCTTTGGAACATTTGTTAGCTCTTTTTATGCCCTCAGATTAATGGATGTGCCACCAACATGAATTAATCTTACTGTTATTTAATGTGAAAATTACTATATCTCGTTTTCTATCACCTGTACGCTGGAGTTGACCCAGCAATTTCACCCCACAAAGGATTTTTTTTTTAAAAAAATCCTAAATTCTATTTAGGTATTATAACTTAATTAAATATGTGGCTCAGATTGGTTCTCTCAGTTTCCCAGCAGGGCTCTAGCACTTTGTGATAATTTCTCTTTTAAATTAAAGCATCTCTTCCCACAAGATTTTTTTTTTAATTCAGAAGTCTGCTGTTTAACCAGGCAACAAACATAAAATAGAGAATGGATGTCTGATTACAGCAAGGATTGAAATACCATCATGGAAAGGCTTCATTAGAAATTTGACAGTCAAGATATCCCTTACAAGCAAAAAGTCTGAGATTTCCAACAGCTAGGCAACAGAGATTTTTAAAAATATTTGTTAAAGAGCAGAGTTCTTCTTTAA
Organism: Gekko gecko; assembly: GCA_029375565.1. Lineage (NCBI taxonomy): Eukaryota > Metazoa > Chordata > Lepidosauria > Squamata > Gekkonidae > Gekko > Gekko gecko. The sequence continues at coordinate 162,625,972 of JAPDNY010000004.1, read as the reverse complement.
TGTTCCCCCAAAAAAGAAGCCCAGATTCTGGCATTGTGAGTTTCTCTCTGATAAATGTTTTTGATATGGAAGCCTGGAATCAAGAAGTGGCAATTGAGTATTTCATACCCACCAACCCAGATCATGTCTGTGCTTAAAATTATAAGACCTATCAGGTCTCTATACAGGTCTCCACATATAGTTTACACCTGGTCTCTAGGTTTATGTTCCTGCAAATAGGAACTTATTTTCCTTAAAAGCAGGGCTCTTTTTGTAGCAGGAACTTATTTGCATATTAGGTGACACACCCCTAGTGTAGCCAATCCTCCTAGAACTTACAGTAGCCCCTGTAAGAGGAGCTCTGTAAGCTCTCAGGGGATTGGCTACATTAGGGGTGTGTTGCCTAATATGCAAAGGAGTTCTGGCTACAAAAAGAGCCCTGCCTAAACAGATACACCACAGCAGAAACAATATGTCCTTCATATGGCAGAACTGAAGTGCAGCTAAAGATGGGACAGATCTGTTTTATATGTATTTATTTATTTATTTATTTAGGGTGGGTTGCAACAATAAATTACAATCAACAAGCAATTAAAAGTAGGTATTAAGCCAAAGAAACAGTTAAAACTGTTAAAAGATGGGCACAGCAGCAATTGCATATTCAGCAATCCCAAAAGCAGAAAGGGCCCGGGTAGCCCGGGCCCGCCATTTGCGGGGACGGGCGGGGACGGAGAGGCCGGCCAGAAGTGGGGCGGCGAGGCGGGGGGGCGAGGGCACGGTGGGAAAAGATGCACCCCCCCCTTTCCCTAGCCAATGGGGGTCAGCAGGGCGGTCGGGGAGGGGGAGGCATTAAAAGCAGGAGGGAAGCCGCTCCCCCTCCCCACTCGACCATGAGGCGAGCCCGGTTTTCCTGAAGGTATGAAGCCCCCGTCACGCAGCACCCGGCGCAAGGGCACAGTTGCTGGGGTAACACCCCAGCCATCGCCCAAAGGGCGAGTGCGGCCCGCAGCAGTTGGAGCGCCAGTGGCAAAGAGGAAGGCAGTGCCGCGTGGCACAGATGGGTCGGAAGGCGTTTCGGAGCTGGCTGATACCATGCGGGGCCTGCAACAGGCCTTCGAGCAACTCTCTGAGAAGGTGGCCGAGATGAGCCAGGATTCGGTGGCCAAACGAGCCCGGAGGGCCGAATCCGAAGGGGGCTCAGCCCGGCAGTGCGGGGGGGCTTCTACTGGCGTGGCCAGTCGTTGGGGTTCTCGGCCTGCTGCACAATCCACGGATAAGGGACGGGAGCGGGGTAGCTCAAGCTCCTTGCGCGCTCCCGCGACGAGGCCATGGGCGAGGCTTTCTCAGGTTAGAGTTCCACTGCGGGGCGGAGTGGGCAGCCTCCAAGCGATTACTGGGCAGCAGCAGCCCATGAGCCAGGGCTGCCTGCATGGGCTATACACCGCAGGGCGCTGGCGATGTGGGCCGGGCAGGACCCTGGGGTGGTCTGGGGGGACGTTGACGTCACTGATCCTTCGGCCATCCTCTCCACGTACTCGAATGGAGAGGAGCCGCCAGGGCTCCATTTATCTGATGAACTGAGGGATAGCATTCTGGATGGTTATTATGTTAACGTCTTTACTTTGCTTCAAAAACGGGGGGCTGAGGCCCGCATGCTGGAATCCGACAAGAGAGAGAAGGAGAAGACCGCGGAAGCTGAGCGCACCTTCCTCAACTGGGTTTCTGGGTACTTGGTGTACGCAGGGGTGGTCGCTGCCGCGTACCCTGAGAGGGGCTGGCACCTGCTCAACCATATGAGCAACATGGTCGAGGCCAGGGTTTTGGCAGGCGAGGGACCGGCCATCGATTATGACGAGACCTGCCGTAAATTGGCTTCACGCAATGACAGGGCTCGGTGGGACCTGCTACAGGATAAGGTGTGGCTCAGGTTGGTTGGCCCGCGCATAAAAGGGAAGGAGGAAGTGAAGAACGAGCGCTGGGCCGTGCGCAAGGACCGGTCGCGTGGGGTCTGCTGGGAATACAATCAGGGCCGGTGTCGCCGGGCTCGGTGCAAGTTCCACCACAGTTGCGAGGCGTGCAGTGGGGGGCATGGGCGGGTGTATTGCCCATGATCCGCCAGCACCCAGCAGCCCTTTCGGGGCGGAAAACCCTTCTCCGGTGGTGCCAACACGAAAGGGGGAGGGGGGTCATCAGGCACCGCAGCCGCTTCTGCTTCCAGAAGCTAGTGCCCGGCAGGACTGGTGGTCCCTGGCGGCCACCCCCGTTCGGGTGGACGCCCTGAGACCACTCTTGGCGCGTTACCCCTCACGGGAGGCCGGACAATATATCCTGGATGGGTTCACACGGGGTTTTCCCATTCCTTCCTGCGGCCCGCGCATTGCAACCGATTCCAACAACCTGAAATCAGCCAGGGAGATGCCAGAGGTGGTTGCTGCGAAACTGCAGAAAGAATTGGCGGCAGGGTGCATCGCAGGCCCATTCAGCACGCCCCCTATTGACCACCTGCACGTGTCTCCCTTGGGGGTGGTGCCAAAGAAAACACCAGGCGAGTATCGCCTGATTCAGCATCTCTCGTACCCGAAGGGATCTTCGGTAAATGACAGCATCCCCCCTGAGCTCTGCTCAGTCAAATACGCTTCCTTCGATCATGCGGTTGGACTAGTCAGGGCTTGCGGGCGGGGGGCACTCATGGCCAAGTGTGACATTCAGTCAGCATTCCGACTGCTCCCGGTGAGCCCCGACTCCTTTTCATTACTGGGTTTTAAGTTCCAAGGGGCATGGTATGTTGACAAGGCCATGCCTATGGGTTGTTCAGTGGCCTGTGCAGCATTTGAGACATTCAGTACCTTTCTCGAGTGGGCAATGAAGTCGAGGACTGGGTCCACAGGGATTACTCATTATTTGGATGACTTCTTTTTCGTTGGCCCGGGGGACGACGAGACTTGCGCCGGGTCCCTACGAGCATTTCAGGAGCTTGCCGAAGAGCTTGGCGTCCCATTGGCAGCGGACAAGACCGAAGGGCCGGCAACTAGTCTAACATACCTGGGTATCCAATTAGACTCTGTAGCTGGGGCATCCAGGTTGCCGGAGGACAAACTCTTGGCCCTCCGGGCTCTCATTTCCTTGATTAGGGTTCGGCCGAAGTGCACATTGAAGGAACTGCAGTCACTGACGGGACACTTGAACTTTGCTTGCTGGGTTGTTTTGCCTGGCAGGGCTTTCTGCGTGAGGCTGGCCAGAGCGACGGCCGGGGTCAGGGCACCTCATCACCGGGTGTGGGTGACCAAGGGCATGAAGGAGGATTTAGGAGTGTGGCTCCAGTTCCTGGCAGGATACAATGGGGTTACCATTTGGCAGCACCCGATGGACTTGCAGGATTCCATCCAGATCCACTCTGATGCAGCCGGCAGCGCGGGGTTCGGTGTTTACTATGACAGGAGGTGGTGCACACAGCCCTGGCCCAAGGACTGGGAGGGTACTGAGGTACTTAAAGATCTCACCTTCTTGGAGCTTTTCCCAATACTGATGGCAGTGATCATTTGGAAAGATCGCTTTAGGGACAAAAGGGTGTGGTTCTGGTGCGACAACCAGGCGGTTGTGCGGGTGGTGAACAAGCAAACTTCCAAGTCTGACCGGGTGATGCGGTTGGTTCGCCGCCTGGTTATGGCCTGCCTGGCCGATAACATTACTTTTTCTGCACGGCATGTGCCAGGCGTGGATAATAGCATAGCGGACGCTTTGTCTCGCCAACAGAAGGAACACTTCCGGATCCTGGCGCCAGGAGCCAACCGCGTTTCAGACCCATTTCCGGAGGAGCTGTGGGAACTTGGGAAGGTACAATAAGGCGGGGCATTTACGGGTCCCTTGCCCCCTCCACTCTGGCCATGTATACCAAGGCTATAGATGCCTTTTTTGACTTTACCGCGGGGTTTGGGGGTCCGCAGACCTTGCCGGTGGAGGGGGACTGGGAACTTCGCTACATGGCATGCCTGCAAGACAGCAGGTTCTCTCACAGCACCATCAGGGGTCGCATGGCCGCCATCACATTTTTTAGCAAGGCTGAGGGATTTGAGGACCCATGCCACTCATTCCAAGCTCGTAGAGCGGTCGAGGGCTGGCGGAGGCAAGCCACACGGCCCCCAGATAGTAGACGACCTGTGACCTTTGAGTTGTTGGGGGGGATTTTGCGGGAGCTGCCAGCACTGTGTTGGTCCCAGTACGAGGCTGCACTCTTTGAGACCGCATTTGTCTTGGCCTTTTTTGGGGCCTTGAGGGTAGGGGAACTGGTAGCGAGCTCCAGAATCTCTTTCACCAACATGCCCTTGGGGGTACGGGATGTTTCCTTCAGACCGAAGGGGATGTCTTTGTATATTCGGAGGTCAAAGACGGATCAGCTGGGGAAAGGGGTGCGCCTGCATCTGGGGCCACTACCGGGCGGTCCGTGTCCAGTGCAGATCACCCAAGCCTTTTTAGCAATGAGACCTAAGGGAGTTGGACCGCTGCTCATCCATAGAGACGGGGCCCCATTGACGAGATATCAGTTCACAGGGGTTTTCAGGTCGGCACTGGGGGCCTTGGGCTTACCAGGCAAGGAATTTGGGCCTCACTCCTTCAGGATCGGGGCAGCCACCACGGCTGCGGGTATCGGCCTGCCGGAGGCACGCATACGGGACATTGGCCGATGGCGCTCCACAGCCTTTAGAGCGTACATCCGGCCGCAGTTGGAGTCCAGCCAGTGACCATCTCTCTGACTCCTCAGTTCCAGGACGGGGGTACAGGACAGTCTGGATTTTTGGGCACAGCATCGTCCATTGGGCAGGTTTGTATGCATCCTCGTCGGGCTGGGGAAAGGAGTTGGGCTTGGGAGGTGCAGCACGCATTACATGGATGGCACAGCGGGGCATACGGTGGAGGTCCCTGTTGCCATGGCTGAGGTGCGTCCGGGCGAGGCGACAACCTCCTGATGCACTGCTGCTGCAGCTTGGGGAAAATGACTTGACAGAGTGCCCTGGGGTGGCCCTCGAGCACCAGGTTCTGGCCGACCTGGCCTTAGTGCATGAGATCCTGCCCAGCACTGTCCTCTTCTGGTCGGATTGGCTGGAACGGAGGTCATGGCAGGGTGCGAATCAGCCCAAGAAGGTGGATGTGGCGAGATGGAAAGTGTCCGGCAGGTTGGGCCAGGCAGTCGAGTCAGCAGGCGGTATCTGGATTCGCCACCCAGACATCTCCCACAAGATGGAGGCCCTGTACTGAGCGGATGGCGTGCACCTATCGGCCTGGGGTATGGACACCTGGTTGCACGGAGTCCGTCATTACCTGCTTGCCTGGCTACAGCTGTAAGGGCATTGGCGGGAACAGGACTAAAGGGGGCATCCTGTTCTTGTGGCGGTAACAGCATGGGGCCAGATCTGTTGGCGGAATTCGGCCTGCGTGCCAATTCCGGAGTTGGGGACCCCCTTTAAGGGGTCTTGGCGTGAGGGCGGAATGGAGATGGCTAGCTCAAGGAATAACAGTGCTTGCCCTCACAGCCAGAGGGCAGGGGAGCTCACATAGGGGCAAGCGTCCGAGTGAACTCTGATAACCTGCCCTCCCTCCTTCTCTACCCATGCCGGCTGGCTGGGTAACATTTAACTCAGCTGGCACGCGGGCCAGCCGATAGGTCGAATCCGGTGGACCCATGCTGTGCCAATGCTCTACAGCTGTAACCAATAAAAGTTGTGGCCAAATTTATCCACTTAATTTCCAAAGGAAACTGTTTGTATGAGTTCATTTCAAAGTTAGCGGGGGGTGAGGGTACAAGGCGGGCCGACCTCGGTGTCCCAAGTAGGACCTGGAACCACAACTGGGAACAATTGGGCCACGGCCAAGCTACCCAGATCTTATCAGTAGCAGCATCTGCAGCAAGTTCAGCAGGAAGGTCAATTAATGGATGTCCACCACCTCACTTAAAGGCCTGGCGGAACAGCTTACATGTGTAGCCCAAAGAGAACATTAATGTGCTTTAAGAGAGAGATGGGCCTTCCTAATGTGCTTTGAGTTTTTGTTTGTTTTTTTTAAAACTCAGCAATGGCTCAGAGCACAAGATTTCATCATTTTATGTATACGCGCACACACAGAAAGGAGAGTATAAAGATAATTAGGGGAGGGGGTGGAGCAAATCGATACATCAAGGCCAGCATGTAAAGAACCACAAACTAAGTTCTTGACCCCAAATTCAGACTTGTATTTCAGGTAACAGGCCCCTATGTCTTTGAAAATAAGGGAGTGAATGAAATTAGTATTTAATATGGCATGAGTGTCAGCTGGGAGCCAGTTTGGTATAGTGGTTAAGAACATGGACACTAATCTGGGAGAACTGGGTTTGATTCCCCATGCCTCCACATGCAGCTGCTGGTGTGACCTTGGGCCAGTCACAAGTTCTCTCAGAGCTGTTCTCAAAAGAGCTCTCTCAGCCCCACCTGTTGTGGGGAGGGGAAGGGAAAGGAGATTGTAAGCTGCTCAGAGACTCCTTTGAGTAGTGAAGGGTGGGGTATAATTCCAATCTCTTCCTCCTCCACCACCTTCAAAGGAAAATACAAAAAAATGTTTCTTGTTGTGGGCAACCCTTTGGGCAACCCTGAACCAGTTTGGTGTAGTGGTTAAGTGCATGGAGAACTGGATTTGATTCCCCACTCTTCCACTTGCAGCTGTTGGATGACCTTGGGCAAGCCATAGTTCTGTCAGAGCAGTTCTTGAAAAAGGTCTCTCAGCCCCCTACCTCACAGGGTGTCTGTTGTGGGGAGAGGAAGGGAAAGGAGATTGTAAATCGCTCAGAGACTCCGAGTGAAGGGAGGGGTATAAATCCAATCACCACTACTTCTTCTTCCTCTTCCTCCTCCTCTTCCTCTTCTTCTTTCTTCTTCCTTCTTCTTCCTTCTTTCTTCTTTGTTTCATACCTACTCCTGGAATTACAACTGATGTCCAGACTACAGAGATCAGTCTCCCTGGAGAAAATGGCTGCTCTGCATGTGAGAGGGGCTTTATGGTGTTATGCCATAACTCCCCCTTCCCCTGGTTTCACCCGCAAATCCTCAGGAATTCCCTGGCCCAGAGCTGATGACCACATGTACATGGACTGTTAAAAAAAGCACCCCTCCTATTCTCTGCTTGAATCAAGTCACCATGGCAATTGCTGAACTTACTTTTTTTCTCTCCATCCTCGTCAACACAGAAGAAAAGTAGTCGGTGAATAAAGGTGCCTTCACAAAGCAGGCTGCATGCAGCATTCAGAGGTTGTCAGGAAAGGGCTGAAGGACGAACTTCGTACTGCATTCCGCAAGAAGGAAACAGGGTCCCATTCAGAATTGGCAGGCAGGATTCTGTCACCCTCACAAAGAAGCAAACGTCTGGTTTTAGAGTTGATGAGAGACAATCTCCCACTCTGGCTGAAGTCGTTTGCCCCACTGACATCCATAAAATGACCAGCCTATTGCCTTTCTCACTGAAATTGAAGTGAATAGCCATGGTGGCTCAGCCCTGGTAAGCATCTTCCCTGGAGTTTCTCTACAATTTTGGTATTAAAATTAGAGATAGCTGAACTTGAGCAGGGTGGATGAATATATTTTAGGTTTGCCAGATCTCTCCTGGCAACCGATGGGGGATGGGGGGACTTATCATGAGCGGGTATGTCATCGGCAACATGGTGACATCATGTATGGCATGTACCAGAATTGATGTCATCATGCTGTGACATCACGGCAATGGTCTGGTATTTGGGCAAAAACCCTATGATAAAATTCACGTCTACCTGCCTGGACATTGCCGGCATGATGATATCACTTCCGATGAACACCAGAAATGACATTGCCACATCACCCATGATGTGACCTGGGCATCTCCTTCTCTTCTGGTAAGTCTCCCCACTGGCCGGCTGATTGGCAGTGGGGGGCCTGGTGGTGGAGGAGGAGGAGATTGGATTTATACCCTGCCCTTCACTCAGAGTAGGTTACAAACTGCTTTCCCTTCCCCTCCCCACAATGGACACCCTGTGAAGTAGGTGGGGCTGAGAGAGCTCTTTCCAGAACTGTCATTGAGAGAACAGCTTTAACAGAACAATGGCTTGCCCAAGGTCATCCAGCAGGTGCAAGTGGAGGAGTGGGGAATCAAACCCGCCTCCACCATGGAGCTAGGAATCCTAACATGTTTAGACCTGCTTTCAAAGGGTTGGATCCTACAACTCCTTTTCACCGAGTCTTCCTTCAGCAGAGAGAAACTTCTTCCAATGGAGAATGACTTTATCTGATGGAGAAAGGATCTCTGATGAAGAAAAGTCTTTCTTTGTTAAAGGACTTCCTTCTCTATTGGAGGAAAACTAGACATATCTACTATTTCCAGAACTAAGTCCCATGAATTCAATGAGGTTTGTTCCTTCTAAATTACCCTTAAGAGGCCAATTAATGTATATCCAGCAATCTCTTTTATAAAATCTCAGTCTTTTACCTGATGATATCTGTTGAGCAATTTTCTTTGGCTGCCGAAACGTTTCTACCCTCACAGTTTCTAGAGCCTTAAACTCAGTCAGTTCACCAGAGCCTTTGAATGAGCACTTTGTTTAACTTCAGAACCATTTTAGGAAGCGTCTATTAGCAATGGCTGGTAGGGACAATGAAACCAAATATTTTCAATTCACTTGTGGAAGGAGTATTATTAGAGACGGCCAAAAAATATAGAGGCAGAAGATCACATGAATCGTACTGATTATAGTCTAAGTAGGAGTCTTCAAAGCTTTTTGGAATACTATTTGGAGATTTATGCCTGAATGCCGAGGAAAGGATCAGAAAGTAATTACTCCGAAGAGAGGACGCCAGACATGATGCTGAGGATTTTGTCTACTAGACATCAGAATGGAGAACTTACTTCAAAATGAAAAGGGACCAGGGTTCAGAGCAGTTCTACGGCATCTGCCTTTCCTGTGTAAATAAGATTTCGGCCCAAGCCGATCCTGAGGTTGGCCTTGGTTAGTGTTTGGATGGGAGACCCCCAAGGAGTTCCAGGAACATGATGTGGAGGCAGGCGATGGCAAACCTCCCCTGGACATCTCTTGTCTTGAAAACCCTCTGGGGTCGCCATAAGTCAGCTGTGACTTGACCGGCACTTTCCTCCAGCAATCCAGAGGTATTTGGGGTGGGTGGGAATTCCAAGTGATGCTGTGATCATTGCAAACAATGTATTGGGAAATTGAACTTACTCTCTGTGAAGGCCAGGGTCTTTAAAATGGTGCTTAAACAGAGGCAGTGTGATGGAAAGAGAGCCAGTTTGGTGCAGTGGTTAAGTATGCGGACTCTAATCTGGGAGAGCCGGGTTTGATTCCCCACTCCTCCACTTGCAGCTGCTGGATGACCTTGGGCAAGCCATACTTCTGGCACAGCTGTACTTGAAAAAGAGCAGTTTCTGTCAGAGCTCTCTCAGACCCAACTACCTCATAGGGTGTCTGTTGTGGGGAGGAGAAGGGAGAGGAGTTTGTAAGCCACACTGAGATTCTGAGTGAAGGGCGGGGTATAAATCTAATCTTTCTTCTTCTCTTAGCCGGTATGCCCTCTACCCAAACACTCCAGCTGACAGACCTAACCCAAGTGAATACAATATAATAAGTTTAGCCCTTGTGAGGGAAACAGAATAAGAACAGTGACTTTTATTTACTCCCAAGAACCGGGGAATAAGGTGGTTTGGAAAAGAGCCATTTAAAGTTTAAACCACTGCTTTCTGCTCCCCGGGTTTTCAATCAGCTGATTGGCAGGATCACTGTTTGGTTTAAATGGCTCTGAGACATTTAAACCCTGCTTTCTGGGAAAAGCAGCAAAGAACAGAAAGCAGGATTTTCCAGGCAGCCAAGTGGTGGGGACCACTGCTCAGTTGTTTAGCTTAAATGGCTCAGAGCCATTTAAACCAAACTGCTTTTTTTCCCTATGAAGAGCAGAAAAGCAGGGGTGAACACCTACACTAAACCACTGCTTTTTACTCTTGACAAACTGCAACAAACTGCACCAAAATTTGTGGAATTTTGTGGTTGTTCTCCATGAATTGGCCAAAATTTGTGAAGAACTTTAGTTCATCAGCAGGTTCATGCCCATCCCTAATTTTGTGTCCATTTTCTTTTCTTACATTCTTAAAAAAGGAGGGTATATGAATTTGCTTCCTTTTTTGATCCTTTTTGTTTTCCCATCTTCCACAGTGACCCTTGAGTTTTGTCAGAATCTAGTCAGTTGCATTGTGGAACTTCTTTGTTTTCTACCTGGCTTCTTTCCATGGACGTTATGTCATATATGTTTATAATTGTACCCTATATTAATCATATACAATTCTTAACATAGCCAAATCTGTGAATACAGAAATCTGTAGACTGGAGCCATGAAAAGACAAGACAGATCTTTCTATAAGCCTGGGGGGGGGCAGCTTTGCAGACAAATTTGAAATCTTTTAAAAGGGGCAAGTTAGCCCCCCAAAAATAATAGAAGCAGCATCAGTAGCATTAAGAAATACATGTGCTCAGTGGATGTTGCTATACAACCTCTCAGTCTGGGGCAGGTGATGCACTCTATTCTTGGTGCTGGAGGGGGCAGCAGTGGGAGGGCTTCTAGTGTCCTGGCCCCACTGCTGGACCTCCTGATGGCACCTGGTATATTTTGGCCGCTGTGTGACAGAGTGTTGGACTAGATGGGCCATTGGCCTGATCCAACATTGGCTTCTCTTATGTTCTTATGTTCTTAACCACAACAGTATTGCTAGCCTTCAAGCCTTGGTTCCTGTCAGTAAAGGCTGGGGGAGGGGGCAGGGCCCTTTACAGGGCTGTTTTATCCTTTGAAGGAGGACTCAACAAGGCCAGGCCCGGCAGCAACCACAGGTGACTTGCTACCATCCAACTTGCATAACCCACCCATGCCTGAGTGTTTGCTTTTGTTCAGCAGCAGCCACCCCACAAAAGGCAATGTGGCCCAGTGGTTAGATTTTCAGACTAGACTCTGTGATACCCATGTTTAAATCCCCCTTTGCCATGGAAGTGCACTGGTTAACTTTGGACCAGTCACATACTCTGAGCCTAATCCTCCTCACAGGATTGCTATGAGGATGTGGGGGCTGCCAGGACGATGGAAAGAGGAGATTGTGTGGGGAAGGGGATACAGGGGGAAACAAAGTGCCCTGTGCAAGTACTTTTCTGTTCCCCACCACACAACTGAGTTGGGCCTGGCAGCCAGCACCACAGAACTGGGCCAAGCCCATGGCTGGTACTGTAGAACTGGTTTTTTTCCTGAGTACAGGCTGCCCAGTGAAGGGAAGGAAAGAAAGCTGAGGATAAGATATATAAAGATATTTTATAGGGAAGGGAAGGAGAGAAGGAAGCGGAAAAGAGAGAGATGCTATGGGGGCTTTCAGGGAAATGAAAGAAGAAATAGCAGGGGAAGGGTCCCTCACTTTTCAATATGTCTAATTCTCAACATGATCAAATCTTTGCATGCTTAAATCCAGAGAATGGAGTCATGAACTTACAAGACAGATCTTTTGGTGAACCTGAAAAATGCTCAAGGTTGCCCCTTGTCAATCTGCCCCCATGGTTTATTACTATGGAGTAGGACTGGCAGATGTCTAGAGGAGAAATCTGGCAGATTCCTGCCAAATCTTAAGTTCTCCTCAGTGATTGAGAAGCCTGATAATAGCATGTATGCATTCTTTGTCATAAAAAGACCTGGCTGTCCCACCCTATCTTATAATAATTATCTTTTGGTTTCGTAAGATTCCATGCGCTCCCATTGGCTGTAAAATGCCCTCCCTCAGCCATTGGCCCATCAGCTGCCACTCAAGAGTACTCGCGTGCCGTTGGCCGGGTGCTGCATCTGCTCCTCTTCCCCACCCACTCCCCCTTCACACAGATTTGCATGTCAGATTTACTGGCAGACAGCTCTCTCTCCTGAGGAAGACAGTTCTCTTGACTCCTGTGAGGGACTGTCCCCTCAGTGGCTGTTGGTAGGCAGCCAAACTTGGTTCTGTGAGTAAAAAAACAAAGGACTTTCAGCATAACCCCCTCCCCCGCCCATAACCCCCTCCCCAATGGCCACTTTCCTGTCAGAATAAATGGAAAAAGGCTATTTCTCCTGCTTAGCTTCAGCATGGCTGGCTAGCTAACGAGGTGGGCCAGCAACCATTTTCTTCAACTCCCCGCTGTGTGGCTGACTTTCCCCTAGGGTTGCCAATCTCCAGGTGGGACCTGGAGATCTCCCACTGTTACAATTGACCTCCAGATGACAGAAATGAGTTCCCCGGGAGAAAATGGTTGCTTTGGAGGGTAGACTCTATGGCATTATACCCTGCTGAGTCCTTACACACACCAAATGCTGCCCTCCACAGGATCCACCCCCCCCCCCAAATCTCCAGGTATTTCCCTAATCAGAGTTGGCATCTGTACTTTCTCCTCTGTCAGTAAAAGGCCCTTTCCACACCTATGTTGGCCTTTGGGAGAAAACTCATTGGGCCCAGTCCTGATCAGGTTGCCAACTCCAGGTGGGCAATTCCTGGAGAATTGAGGGATGGAGCCTGGAGAGGGTGAGGTTTGAAGAGGGGTGGCACCTCAGACAGGTACAGTGCCATAGACTCCACCCTCCAATCCAGCCATTCCCTGATGGGGAACCATTGTTGCCAATCTCCAGGTGGGGGCTGGGGATCACTCAAAATTACAACTGCTCTCTAGGAGGGAGGGGGGAGGAGATGGAAAACTAAAGGCAGGTTGATGGTTGGCTGGGAGGGAAATGGGGTTATCAAGTCCAGGTTGGGAAATTCCTGGAGATTTGAGAGGTCGAACCTGGAGAGGGTGAGTGTTGAGGAGGGGTGGGACCTCAAACAGGTACAATGCTATAGACTCCACCCTCCAAACCAGCCATTCCCTCCTGTTACCAATCTTGGGGGTGGGCTGGAGATCACTCAAAATTACTACTGCTCTTCAGGTAGCAAAGATCAATTCCTCTAGAGAAAATGGTGGACTCTGTCATTATACCCTGCTGAGATTGCCACAGCAAATTGTTACTGAGTGCCCAAAGCTGGGGCACTCTCCCAGAGCCTCTTTCTAGAACCCGTTGTATTTATTTCCACAACGGGCCTTATTCCTAGTGTTTAGATATTTTTTAGTTTAGGCTTTTTCTTAGCTCAGGAACTCTACTGAAATACAGAAGCTGTCCAGTTTTCTTTAAAACCTTTGAGAAATGACACTTGAGGCAAATTAACTTTCAAAAACAGAATAAAGGTTTTATTAAACAGGCAGGGAATATATGTATAATAGGATTAGTCAAGGTTTTGAGATTGCTGAGGTAAAAAACCCTTTCTGATATTTACAGAGTTGAATTCTTAGACTATTCAAGAGTGTGTATTTGTAGTTCTGTTTCAAGGCTTCTATTTCTTTCAGAGGTGCTTTGTTTAGTATAATTCATCACTAACACAGTTCTTATTGATATTTCTAGATTTCTTCTTTCAGAGTTTTAGTTTTCCTTTAGATATTACAGCTTTTCACTAACTCCTGAGGTGTCTAAGCTTCTCCCCTTTATCACAGACCAGGGTTCTCTTCCCAACCCCTTTCACTGGCGGAAAGTTATTCTCCTTGTCCCTAAGAAGCAATAACTCCTTTTACTATTTGACTTGTATGGGAGTTCTCTCTAACTACCTTCTGCCAGATCCTTCTCCAGTATTCTTTCTCTGTCATCAGCAAGTTCACAGTCATCCCAGCTGTTCAAGATAGCTCAGCATCTGCTGACTACTAAATCTGGACAGGCAGGAATCTTTTTGTAGCAGGAACTCCTTTGCATATTAGGTGACACACCCCTAATGTAGCCAATCCTCTAAGAGCTTACAAAGTCCAGGAAGGGAATGGGACTGTGGATCCTCTCACTGTGTTTAGGATGCATTGTCAGTTTCCTGCCGCTATGATTGGCTTGTTGTTCTCTACTAATGTAATACCATTATTCTTCAATACAACCACTCTCTGTATCATGCCTAATATGTGCGGCTCATTCAGATTTCGGTGATCCTACTCGTAGTAAATCGCTCATTTGATGTCCCCATGTTGATGGTATCAACCTACAAAGTGCTTCTCGGATCTCTTTCTGTACGGACTGTCATTGACTTATCCTGTATAAACTTTGTTGACTCTCACTGAGATAGGCAGCCTATAAATACAGTAAACAAATGAATTAATGACACCTCACAAGTCTCCACCCCTTCCTGCAACAGGTGTCCAGTATTGGGTAGTGTTTAGGAATGTAGGCTCTAATCTGGAGAACTGGGTTTGATTCCTCACTCTTACACATTCAGCTGCTGGTATGGCCTTGGGTCAGTTATTAAGACCATTCAAAGCTGTCCTCTCAGGAGCGGTTCTTGAAAGAGCTGTCCTCTCAGCCTCTCCTACCTCACAGGGTGTCTGTTGTGGGGAGAGGAAGGGAAGGAGATTGTAAGATACTCTGAGACTCCTTTGGGTAGTGAAGGGTGGGGTATAAATTCAATCTCCTCCTCCTCCTCCTCCTTCTTCCAGAGCAGGAAGAGTCCTGCTCCATATCTTGTTAGCTCTAACCACTATAGTGGGAGGAATATTGACTAAGGCCGCTACAGAAAACCTCAGCAATTGAACAAATATAGACATGTAGAGAGGAAGTTGAGAAGAAGAAGAGGATTTTGGATCAGCACAGAGGAGAGCTGAAATCTCTTGCTCAGCCCCACAAGGAGAGAATTCCTGCCTCGCGTGGCTTTATTGTTTTTGTAAGGTACAGAAATTAAGTATTAATGCCCTACTTTCCCTTTCAGCATAACCAGGGTATTTTCTGGCAATATTTTTTTTAGAACATCATTCCCAATTGCAGTAGTACTTATTAAGCAACATGACCCAGATTTTGTAGTTTATTTTTTTTTAACAAAAGGCTTGAAAAGCCTAAAGATTGTAAGGGAATAATGCTTAATGTGGGCATTCCTGTGGCACTGGAGGGGAGGGAGCAGTTCATTTTAATGTTCTCTGCAGTTCAGTTGACTTTTCCTCTCAACTGGTATTTTTTTATCTCTCTGGTGTAGAAAGCTTCATGAGACATAAATGAGCAGACATTATAGCTTTGTATTTCGAGCTAAAGGGATGTACTGGGCTGGGAGGGGTCAGTTTGCCCCACTTTTCTACACAAGATGAGGGTCCTGTCTGCCCCCCCCCCCGTCTTCCATTGAATTCGTCCCAGTGGTACAGAACTGTGTACAGTTCTGATCACCACACTTTAAAAAGGATATTATAGCTTTGGAAAAAGTTCAGAAGAGGGCAACTAGAATGATCAAAGGTTGGAGAACTTTCCCTATGAGGAAAGGTTGAGGCGCTTGAGGCTCTTTAGCTTGGAGAAACGACAGCTGAGGGGTGACATGATCGAGTTTTATAAGATTATGCATGGGATAGAGCAGGTAGAGAAAGAGGTACTTTCCCCCCTTTCTCACAATACAAGAACCCATGGGCACTCAATGAAATTGCTGAGCAGTTGGGTTAGAATGGATAAAAGGAAGGACTTCTTCACCTAAACATAAGAACATAAGAACATAAGAGAAGCCAATGTTGAATCAGGCCAATGGCCCATCTAGTCCAACACTCTGTCAAACAGCGGCCAAAATATACCAGGTGCCATCAGGAGGTCCAGCAGCGGGGCCAGGACACCAGAAGCCCTCCCACTGCTGCCCCCTCCAGCACCAAGAATAGAGTGCATCACCTGCCCCAGACTGAGAGTTGCTATCTATATTTTGTGGCGAATAGCCTCTGATGGACTTCTGCTCCATATGTTTATCTAATTCCCTCTTGAAACTGTCTATGCTTGTAGCTGCCACCACCTCCTGTGGCAGTGAATTCCATATGTTAATCACTCTTTGAATGAAGAAGTACTTCCTTTTTGCTTTTTAAAGAGTGATTAACACTTGTGTGTCTTCTTTTCTCTCAGCCTTGCCCAAGATCTGTAAACTAACCCCCCCCCCGAACATTAGGCTACCATTTTCATAGTCACAGGGTGGTGACCAGTGTTCCCTCTAAGCTGAGTTAGTGTGAGCTAGCCCACAGATTTTTAGCCTCCAGCTCACAGATTTCTTGTCTTAGCTCAGGGAGGATGGCTCCAGAGCAAGCTAATTTATGCAGTAGCCAAATCACTCGCTCACAACTTAAATGCCAGCAGCTCACAAAGTAGAATTTTTGTTCATAAGACTCCACAGCTTAGAGACAACAGTTTGGTGACACTCTCATCTCTCTTCTAAGTTGTAGAAGGATTGTTTTCCTGTTATGCCCTTTTATTTCTACAGCCAATTCACTGGCGGGATGCACATCCAGTGTGTAGGAATTCCTTGGCAAACAAACTCGAGAGAGTTCCGAGAAGGTACAAAAGGTGATATTACTGGGGTTTTTTTTCCCAAAGAGCACAGAAAATATAATCACTTGTTCTCTCCCTGTCCTTCGTAGAGTACAGGCCGATACAACTTGTGATGCGCCATGCCAAACGTGGCTTCCTAGCCAAGTCTTATGGTCTGCCAATGGTTTGATAACCCCCTTTTGTGATGCCTGCTTGCAATTGCTGAAATGAAGGGGGGGTAGGGGCGTGTGAAGCGCTTGGCATAATGCACAGCTGGTAGGCTGAATTTTGCTTGGTGGATCCCAAGTTGGGCAGACCTGATTTAGTGAATTAGCACAGCGCAAAGCTGCCTGTGCATACAGATGTATCATTCCCTTCCAACCTGCTATCTTACTTATGTTTATTAGTGTCTATGACCTAAGGTCTTAAGCTCAATTAACAAACATGGATATACAATGTTAGCCTCAAAATACGAACTTTACAGTCAAAATTTACAGTCAAAATAATCAGATCTAAAAGATCCAAAATGTTAAAACAGAAGTCATTAATAAAACTATAATTCATTCAAATATCCATTTAAATCATATTAACTGAGTTTACACCAAGTTCTGTTGCGATTGGGTCAAGCCAGGTTTTTGTCACTTTGCAGATAAAACTATCATTAAAAATTTTGTAACAAAATAAGTGGTTTCAGGATTAATATCTGCCAACAGATAGGGGACCACCCAGAGTTCAGTAGGTAATAGATGTCCGGTAAGAACTGGAGTGATCCAAATCGATCTAGAAATCGACCACTGATGACAAAATAACAGAAGATGGCCAAGTGTTTCCACAGCTCCAGTCTCACAATTACAGAAGAAGAAGAAGAAGAAGAAGAAGAAGAAGAAGAAGAAGAAGAAGAAGAAGAAGAAGAAGAGGGGAGGGGGAGGAGGAGGAGGAGGAGGAGATTGGATTTATACCCCACCCACTACCTGAAGGAGTCTCAGAGTGGTTTACAAACTCCTTTCCCTTCCCCTCCCCACAACAGACACCCTGTGAGGTAGGTGGGGCTGAGAGAGCTCTGACCGAAACTGCTCTTTTTCAAGAACACCTCTGACAGAACTATGGCTTGCCCAAGGTCATCCAGCAGGTGCAAGTGGAGGAGTGGGAAATCAAACCCAGTTCTCCCAGATTAGAGTCCACGCACTTAACCACTACGCCAAACTGTAAGCGATCCGAGTATGGGACTTTAGCCTTCCAACCTGCATTCCTTCCAAAATTCTACCAAAAGAGGGCCTGGCTGTAAGAGGTGATGGTGTTCCAGTCCAAGATTCGGCATCAGTGTCAGTTATTCACAAAAAAAGAATGTCTGAGGAACATAATTTCGTCAAAATCCAAATAGAATACAACTGTAGTGTCTAATATAGATCAAACCTACAGCACGGGACAGCGTTGTTCAGTAATTAGCAAGTGCACGAATGCAAAGCCAACTAAGAACTGCTCTCGGAGGGATTCGTACATATGACCACCCCCACCCCCAGCGGTAGTCTACAAAGCATTGTTTTGAAGATCAAAAGAATAAATTTGCATTAAAATTTATAGATATTGTGTGTAACTGAAAGACAAAAAAGAAGAAGTGGGAAATCTCATCCTTTTTCTGACATGAAACCAGCCAACGCAATTTATGCTTTTGGTTCTCTGAAATGTGTCAGGGTACAGAGGACTGTGCATATGGCAAGTGCTGAAAATTACAGCAAAGTTATGAGTGTCTTTATTGTGCAATGGCGCTGTTTTTTCAACCTGCTTTCAGGGACGACGTGTCTTCGAAGCGCAATCTGGATCAATTCACATACCGAAGAACATAACAATAATCCTGCTACACTGGACCAGAAGACCATATAAACCTTATTTAATAGAGATGCCAACTCTGGGTTGGGAAATATCTGGAGACTGAGTTGGGCGGGGTCCGGGAAGGGGAGGAAATCCAGTGTGGCATAGTGCCAGAGAGTTCACCTTCCAAAGCGGCCATTTTCTCTGTTGCCTGGAGATCAGCTGCCATCCCAGGAGACCTCGAGGTTGGCAACCCTACCTATTCAATCATTACAGATTTGGTCTTCCAACCTTTTATAAATGGGGGGGAGCATGCTATCTGCCATCCTCCCAACAGATGTGGTCACTGTTTTGTGCAAACAGATCCATGTACGTATTTTCCATCTTAGGTACTGTCAGCTAGGCCAGCATGGTTTGGGATGTGTGGGATGCTCCTTGTCTCTCCCTCCTCCCTTCCCCCTCACTTTCTTTGCTGTCTGCTGTTATCTGTCTAGTGTGCTTGAAGCCGAGCTCTGCCTGCTCCTAGTTTCCCATTGAGAATGTAACCGTTGCCTTTTTGCCCATGTCTCCAGGTGCCTGCCTATTGGCTTCAATGCATCAGGGGGTCATGTATGAAGGGAGTACATCCGGGGCCCCTATATTTTATCCCGCCTTTCCTGACACAAGAGCTCATGATGTCCTAAGTACTAGCTCTCAATAAACTAAAACTTCTGAAGGAACGTCGTTGAGTGTCCTGACTGGGAACCCTGACAGATACACATGATTGGAAACTACATATTTGTGCATACCAAAGCAGAAAGATACATGCACTGCCATATTTGTGCATAGGGTTGCCAGCTCAAGATTGAGAAATACCTGTGGATTTGGGGTTGTGGAGCTTGAGGAGGGCGGGGTTTTGGGGGGGGAGGGACTTCAGTGGGCTATAGTGCCATAGAGTCCAGTTGCCAGAGCAGTCATTTTCTTCAGGGGGACTGATCTCTGTCACCTGGAGATCAGTTGTAATGTGGGGGGATCTCCAGCCACCCCCTGGAGATTGGGAACCCTATATCATGCAACATGACTGCATGTATTGAAAGGACTGCATGTGGTTGGATCACCAAAATCATAATAACCGAATAGGCCTCCCGTCTAATATTGTGTTTCCAGTGGTGACCGATACAGCAACCATCTCTCCATGCTCTTTGTCCCAAATGTCTGATATCTTCAGAGTGATGCTCTCTCTGGACCAGTTATTATTATTATTATATAAAATTATTTAAAACAATTTATGCTGCCTTTGTCATTAATTAGGCTGGAGATTTCCTGGAATTACAACTGAGCTCCAGACAATACTTTGGAAGGTGTTATAACCTGGTCAGGGGTCTTTTCGTAGAAAAACAGCTGCAGGAGCTCATTAGCATATGGTATGCTAATGAGCTATTAGGCTATTATCATATGCCACGCCCCCTGACATCACCGGAAGTGATGTCAGAAGGGGAAGCAAAAGTGGGGGGGGCATCTTCAAAAGCCTCCCCTTCCCTTCCCCAGCTGGTATGGGTGGGGGAGCTAAGAGAGAAGGGGTTTAAAGTTTAAACTCCTTCTCATGAGAGTTGGGCCACAGAAGGAGGAAAGAGGGAAAGAAAGAGAAGGAAAGGGGAGGGAAACAGGGAAAGGAGGAAAAAGAGAAGAGAAGAATGTGGGAAAGAAAGAGAGTAGAGAAGAAGGAGGGAAAGAGGAAAAAGAGAGAAGGAAAAGAGGGAATGAAAGAAATTTGGCAGCAATTCAGCCCCATTATATCCTATGGGCCATTGAAGTCAATGGTGAAAACATAGGGTATATTCTGGGGCTGGAGGGAGGGGTTTGAGGCTCCAAACTCACAGGGTAGCCGATGGAGCCTCTCCCCAAGATACCCAGCAAGTTTCAAGAACATTGGACCAGGGGGTCCAATTCCATGTTCTTGAAACTTGGTAGGTATCTTGGAGAGAGGCTCCATCGGCTACCCTGTGAGTTTGGAGCCTCTCCTCAAACCCTCTCCTCCAGCCCCCAGAATATACCCTATGTTTTCACCATTGACTTCAATGACCCATAGGATATAATGGGGCTGAAATTGACATTCGGCTGCCTGAAAGACTCTCCGGGACGCCGGCTGGGGGCGGGGCTTGGCTCCTGAGCTCCCGGAGCTGCGCTCCGGTGGTCTCTCCCCCCAAAAGACCCCTGAACCTGGTGAGGTCCTTCCTCTCCCCAAACCTCAGCCTTCCAAGGCTCCACCCTCCAAATCTCTAGGTATTTCCCAACCCAGACCTGGCAACTCTAGGAGGGCCTACTAGGTACTTCTTAATACAATCAAGACAGTCTTGAACTCTAATTCCATTACACATCTGGTAGCCTGTAGAAGAAGAAAAAGAGGAGATTGGATTCATGCCCCGTCCTTCACTATCCGGAGGAGTCTCAGAGCGGCTTACAAACTCCTTTCTTGAAAAAAGGCAGTTTCTGTCAGAGCTCTCTCAACCCCACCTACCTCACAGGGTGTCTGTTGTGGGGAGGGGAAGGGAAAGGAGTTTGTAAGCCACTCTGAGACACCTTTGGGTAGTGAAGGGCGGGGTTTGAATCCAATCTTTTCTCTTCTTCTTCCCCTCCCCACAACAGACACCAGAGGTAGATGGGGCTGAGAGAGCTCTTTTGAGGACTGCCTTTTCAAGGACAGCTCTTGTCAGAACTATGGCTTGCCCAAGGTCACATCAGCAGCTGCAAGTGGAGGAGTGGGGAATCAAACCCAGTTCTCCCAGACTAGAGTCCGTGCACTTAACCACTACACCAAACTGGCTCCGTATAATCATTAAACACATTTTTGAAGGTTTCCACACATATACCAGTATACCTAAATTTAGAAGCCACTCAAGGTGGTCATTCAGAAAAATGCTGTTCACATATAATTTCAAATCCCTGTCATTCACAGTCACAAATCTAGAAGAAGAGTAGCTTCTTATACCTCACTTTCCTCTGCCTTAAGGACTCTCAAAGCCACTTGGAATCGCTTTCCCTTCCTCTCTCCACAACAGTCACCTTGAGGTAAGTGGGGCTGAGAGAGTTCTGAGAGAACTGTGACTGGCCCAAGGTCACCCAGCAGGCTCCACATGAAGGAGTGGGGAATCAAACCCAGTTCTCCAGATTAGAGTCTGCCATTCGTAACCATGCTGGGATCCTGATTCTAGGACTGAACTGAAAAGAAATTCTGGACAGTTACAGATTTTACCCCACTAATTTGGCTGAAGTTCCAAGTCCTCTTTCACAAGCAAAGATAACAAGAAGTTCTCACCAAAATCTAGTCAGCTGAGCTGAGGAACTGAACTGCGGACTGAAGACTCTATCCATTCCACCACCCTTCCCAGGTGCCCAGCAGAGAATTCAGAGCAAAATCCCTGCGTAGCAATTCAGCTAATTTCAAGATTTTTTTGTTGTTGTTCCTGCGATTTTGCTTAATGCCACTTATGAGGCAGTCAGATGAAGAGTGCCGTGAGAGAATGTCGAGCGCTTAGAAGCAAGGATGTTTTACATGTCTTAATTACAGAATGTTTATATTTCTCCTTCATGATGTTGTGCTTCTCACCAAATTAAGTAAGGGGTGGGGAGAGAATCTCAAGGCAAAAAAATAAATCCCTAGGGGGATCCAGACATATGGCTGCGTCCCATAAAGTCAAAGAGGAGGAGTTTTGTTTCCATAAACACAGTTGATTTTGCAAATCACAGAAGCTAATATGGAAGATAATCTCATTTTAATATTTTAAAAGGTAAAGCAGGAAGCTTTTGCCGCATTATACATGCTGAACGCCACTGGAGTTCCGTCTGACGTCCTCGTTTTTTACAAATCCCATTCATTCAATTGTGTGTGGGGGGGAATGCTCTTAGAAACAACTACCAGGCTCTTGTTTCTGAGACAATAGCCATTAGGAGACTGAATACAAGCCCCTTTTTCCTACATCCAGATTTTTTTTTGTTGTAATACTTTGCTTTAATAATTCTGTACATCATATTTAGCTTTTAAGGAGAGGTCACTTATCTGTTTTATGTATGACAGCTGTGGAGGAAGGGGGCTCAGATTTATTGATCCTCCCTGCTCTTTTCTAATTTTGAGGATGCTAAGAGGAAATCCCCACAAAATGGCCAACCTAGGGGGTGGGACCAATCATGAAATTGATGTGGCCAGCTCTGAGTTGGGAAATACCTGGAGATTTTGAGGGCGGAGCCTGGGGAGGGTGGGGTTTGGGGAAGGGAGAGGCCTCAGCAGGGTACAATGCCAAGTCCACCCTCCAAAGCAGCCATTTCCTCCAGAGGAACAGATCTCTGACATCTGGAGATCAGTTCTCTGCCATCTGGAGATCAGTTCTCTGTCATTTGGAGATCAGTTGACATAATGTGAGATCTCCCAGGTGCCACCTGGAGGCTGCCAACCCTATACAAAATGGCTGCTACAGGAACTAGGGCCTGTGACAAAACATTGGGAGGTTCTAAGCCAAATATTCTGCTACTTTGGTGTCGTGGACTCTAATCTGGGAGAACTGGGTTTGATTCCCCATGTAAAGTACTGGGTTTCAGGCCTCATGACTCGGACGACGACATAAGAGAAGACGCGTTTATTCGTACTTCACATAAGACAAAGAACCCACAGTAACGGCCGGAGGCCAACTATATACAGTTAGGGGGGGACGGCCCTATATTCCTATTGGCGGGTTTGAATCGCCCGCCAATGCTGCCATTGGTTCACTACTGGCGAGCTCAGGAACCTAGTCCCTATTGTTCTCAGAGAGCGAAGCTTGGCAGTGTTTCGCCAGCTCAGCCCTCTGATCCCAGGACACAACACCCCTCCCCCATGGTTCGTCTCCTATCAGGTGACGTAGTCCTTTAAGTATGCTGGTGGCCTTCTTTCCCTTAGCGAACGTCGGGGGGCCGGTACCGGACTGGCGGGGCCCCTGTCGGTTGGTCCACCCGCACAAGGAGCTTGGGCCTCTGGAAGTAGCCGAGGTGGTGACGGCGGCGGCTGTAACGGTGGCAGCATCGGCGGCGGCTGTTCAGTTGCTACCGGGGCCAACGGTGGTGGCAGCGGCGGCGGCGGTTCAGCGGCTACCGGGGCTCCCTCCGGATTCCGTGGACTCTCTGGCGCTGGCTCCGCTGTCGGTGCTTGCGGTCGATCGGATGATGGGGCGGGGGCGGCATTTCCTGGTAACTCGATCTCTCTATCGGGGTCTTGTCGCCTCCGGAGCTGGTCGATGTGTTTGCGGAGAACCCGGTCTCCATCGGTTAGGACCTCGTATGACACCGGCCCGGTGGGTTTTAGGATGCGCCCTGCCACCCACTGCGGCCCCGCTCCGTAGTTCCGGAAGTAGACAGGGTCTCCCGGTAGGAAGCTTCGGGGCGCCTCCCTGTTCTCGACCAGCTTTCTCTCGGGAGCTCGGTCCGGGTGGAGTCTGTCTAATAAAGTGGCAGGGCGGCGGCCCATTAATAGTTCTGCGGGGCAGTGTCCTGAGATGGGGTTTGGGGTGGTGCGGTATGTGAGAAGGAATCGGGCCAGCCGGAACTCCCAGTCCCCTCCCGTTATGCGGCTCAGGGCCTCTTTGGCGGTGCGTACCGTCCTCTCCGCCTGTCCATTAGTTGCCGGGTGGAAAGGCGCGGATCGTATGTGCCTGATGAGGTTCCTTTCGAGGAACGCCTGAAACTCCGCAGATGTGAATGCTGCCCCGTTGTCCGACACGATTGTGTCGGGTAACCCGTGCGTTGCAAATATCTTCCGCAGGGCCCTTATTGCCGCCTTAGTAGAGGTGGTAGACACTGGGCTTATTTCCACCCATTTTGAATAAGAGTCTACCGTTACCATGAACTGGAGCCCCTGGAACGGCCCCGCAAAGTCTATGTGCAGGCGTGACCACGGCTTGTGGGTAGACTCCCAGCTTTGGGTTGGCGCTCTCGGTGGATTGGGGCGGACCTCCTGGCATCGTGTGCACCCTCTGACCCAAGATTCAATTTCTGCGTCCACCCCGGGCCACCACACGTAGCTCCTTGCCAGAGCTTTCATTCGTACGATGCCCGGGTGGGCCTCGTGCAGCGTTTCTAGCACCCCTTGTCTCATGGGCCCCGGAATGATCACCCTATCTCCCCATAGTAAACACCCCTTCAATGCGGACAGCTCTTCCCGCCTGGCCTTGTATGCTGTGAACTCTGGCCCAGTCTGTTCCGCTGGCCACCCCCTCACCACCCAGTTTAGGACCCGGGAGAGAATGGGATCTCGGGACGTGCGGGCGGCCACATCTGCAGCCTGAAGGGGGGTTTGGCAGTTCCTCCATCAGCAAGACAGCAGGGGCTGGGGCCGGATCTTCCCCTGTCTGCGGCAGCGGTAGGCGGCTCAAGGCGTCGGCATGACCCAGCGCCTTGCCCGGCCGATGCTCCAGTCGGTATTGGTACCCCGCCAAAAATAAGGACCAGCGCAACACCCGGGGCGACAAAACTTGCGGCGTTTGTTTGTCCGCCGCGAACAGTCCCAGGAGCGGCTTATGATCTGTTACGAGCGTGAAGGGCCGCCCGTACACAAAATTGTGGAATTTTTTACCCCCGCCACCAGTGCCAAGCCCTCCCTGTCGATTTGGGCGTAGTTCGCGCTCCGCGGGGGACAGCGTGCGGGAGTAATAAGCCACCGGGACCTCCCTCCCATCCGGTAGCTTGTGTGCCAAGACTGCCCCGACCCCATACGGTGAGGCGTCGCACGCCAGGATGACCGGGAGCTTTTCATCAAAGTGCGCGAGTACTGCGTTTGAAATCAAGAGGACTTTCACCCCCCGAAACGCCGCCTCCTCCCTCGCTCCCCATGCCCAAGGTGTCGCCTTGTCCAGCAGCCTGTGTAGGGGTTCGGCCACGGCGGCTTTGTGGGGGAGAAAGGAATGATAAAAGTTCAGGAGGCCTAAGAACGCCTGGAGCTCGGCCTTGGACTTCGGGGCGGGGGCCTCCACGATGGCCTTCACTTTGTCCCTCGCCGGATGCAGGCCTGATGCGTCTACCCGGTATCCCAAGAACTCTACCTCCGGCACCCCGAGGAGGCACTTTTCTCGCTTCACTTTCAGCCCCGCGGCTTGGAAGCGTTCCAATACAGTTCGGAGGCGGGCGGCGAAGCTTTCCGGGGTGGTCGCGGCGATGAGGACGTCGTCGAAGAACGGCGTCACTCCAGGGATCCCTTTTAACAGATCGTCCATAAGATTTTGGAAGATCCCTGGGGCCACACTGACCCCGAACTGCAGCCGCTTCACCCGGAAGGCTCCCCGGTGGGTCACTATGGTTTGCGCTCGGCCGTGGCCTCATCTACCGGGAGTTGCTGGTACGCCTGCGCGAGATCCAGCTTTCCAAATATGCGCGCCCCTGCCAGTGTTGCTAGGACATGGCTGACCACTGGTACGGGGTATGCGTGCGCCTGAAGTGCCTGGTTAATAGTGCACTTATAATCCGCGCAGATGCGGATCTCCCCGTTTGGCTTGACGGGTGTCACTATCGGTGTCTCCCATCTAGCGTTCGGGACGGGCTCTAAGACTCCCTGGGCCACCAGCCGGTCTAATTCGGTCTCTATTTTAGGGCGGAGGGCCAGGGGCACGGTGCGGAAGCGCCGACGGATGGGCGTCACGGTGGGGTCTAAGTGGAGCGACACCGGGGGCCCTTTGTAACAACCCAGTTTCCCGTCAAAGACCTCCGGGAATTCCTTGCACACCGCCCCCCAGTCCCGCACCCCACATTTATTTACTCCCCCAATCGATATGCCTAGGGCCTCGAACCACGCCCGCCCCAGGAGACTCGCGAGATTACCCTCTACCACCACCAAGTCCAAGTTCCCCTCAAAGTCTCGGTACCGCACTCGGAAAGTGCCGACTCCCCGGATGGGGACAGGGTTCTTTTGAAAATCCACCAAGCTTAGTGGTGATGGACGTAGAGGGGGTCCCCCTAGTGGGCAAAGTCTCTTTAAAGTGTCCAGGGAAATGATGGACGCCGCCGATCCCGAGTCCACTTCCATGCAACAGGGGACCCCTCGATCCGCACGGTTACTTGGATCTTCGGGGCAGAGGAGAGGTTGGGGTTGGGGAGGCGAAGTACCTGCAGTGGTTGGTCGGTGAGGTGGTACAACTCGGCGACCTCTTCCGTTGTCTCGTGTGCGGTGGACGATGCGCGGTACTGGGGGACCGACGATCTCGAATTCCGGGGGCCCTTGGACCGGCAGACCCGTGCGAGGTGTCCCTGCTTTCCGCACCCGTGGCAGACAGCATCCCGGAACTTGCAGGATTTCCGGCCGTGGGCCTCCCCGCAGCTGGCACAGACGGCTCGGTTGCCGGAATACTTGGCTTGCTCCCGGTTGGCCTGCTGGAACGGCGCCGGCCGGCGATGTTGGGGTTTGAGGGCGAAGACCTCGTCCGTCTCTTCGTTTCCGGGGCTTGGGCTCCTTCCAACCACCTGCGCGGCCGCGACCGGGCGATCCCCTTCTGCGGCCTCGTGGGCAGTGGCGGCGTCGAGGGCCTCGTCCAAGGTGAGCTTCCGGTGTCCCACCAACTTGCGCCGCAGCTTGGAGTCCGCCAGGCCCCACACGAACTGAGTCAGCAGGTTGTCCTCCACCTTCGGAAACCCGCAGTCCACGGCTAGCGCCCTTAGCGCGGCTAGGAAGTTGGCGATGGATTCCCCTCGGGTCTGGACTCGCCTCTGGAAATCCATCCTCTTGGCCAGGAAGGTCGGCCGGGGGCTGAAGTAGCCATTTAGGACGTCCAGGATTTCTCCGAACGAGCTCTCCAAGGCCGTGCGGGGCACCAAGAGGCTCTTGGCGAGGCGGACGGTTTGGGTGCCGCAGGCGTTCAGGAGGATCGCTCGTTTCTGGTCGGGGTGGCGGATTTGGTTGAGCTCCAAGTAGCTGATGAGCTGGTCGACCCATGCGTCCCAGGTTTCTGGCTGCGACTGGTCGAAGTGCTCCAGTGTTACGTGGGAAGCGGCCATGGTTCTGTCAGGAACGGCGTGCGCCGGGGCGAGCGGTGCGGTGCTGCTCTCGGGGTCAGCGATGCGATGCTCGGCGAGCGGTGCGGTGCTGCTCTCGGGGTCAGCGATGCGTTGCTCGGCGGTGTCCGTTTCGTCGTTCATGGAGTCACGGAAGGCGTTAGAATCCCACCTTCGTCGCCACTGTAAAGTACTGGGTTTCAGGCCTCATGACTCGGACGACGACATAAGAGAAGACGCGTTTATTCGTACTTCACATAAGACAAAGAACCCACAGTAACGGCCGGAGGCCAACTATATACAGTTAGGGGGGACGGCCCTATATTCCTATTGGCGGGTTTGAATCGCCCGCCAATGCTGCCATTGGTTCACTACTGGCGAGCTCAGGAACCTAGTCCCTATTGTTCTCAGAGAGCGAAGCTTGGCAGTGTTTCGCCAGCTCAGCCCTCTGATCCCAGGACACAACACCCCACTCCTCCACATGCAGCTGCTGTTGTGACCTTGGGTCAGTCACAAGTTCTCTCAGAGCTGTTCTCTCAAGAGAAGTCCTCGGAAGAGTTCCCTCAGCCCCACTTACCTCACAGGGCATCTGTTGTGGGGAGGGAGAAGGGAAATGAGATTGTAAACCACTCTGAGTGGGTCGGGGTATAAACCCAATCTCTTCCTCTTTCTTTAATCTAGTATGGATGTGGCTGTTTCCAAATGGGCTCTCCCTATGGAACCAAATGTGGTGCTTTCTGGTCTCTTCCAAAACTCCTCCTGTCCCACTGAGGTGGGAGAAAGCTAGGGCTGGTTCTTCTCTTTGGGGTAGAGGGAAATGGGTGCCAAGAAATACATTGGTGGTTGCAATGGCAGACATGGGGATGACACTGAGGATCACTCCTAGGGGTGTGCATTCGGTTTGTCTTTTGGGCAGCCACAGGCTGATTCAGATTCTCTAACCTGTATCATCCTGCCACCGAATTGCCACTGAAATTCGGCAGCATTTCGGTGGCTGCCCAAAAATGGCCTGGGAAAGCAGGGAGAGGCAGCAAGAGCCTCTCCTGTGCTGCCTTTCCCTTCTTCCCTTCCCACCTAAACTGGCCTTTTCCCACCACTTCCCTGGTTCCAGGGAGGAGGGGGAGAGGCCAGTTCCAGCCAATTGCTGCCATGCATTTGCAGCTTTCAAATGCATGTGCAGCCTGCAAGGTTGGTGGTGTTGCTTTGCACACTACCTTCCTTGCTTGGGAGGGGGAGGAAGACTCAGACTCTACCCAATAGGGGTGATTTGTATCCTCTTTGAGCCAATCACAGGACAGTGTCATTTTTTGAAACTGTCCTGTGCTTGGGCCAAAGTGGTTGGACTCCATTGCTGTTCCTTACCTGGCTGCCTAGTGGTTGGACTCCATTGCTGTTCCTTACCTGGCTGTTGGCTGTCTGAGAGAGATTGCCTTTGTCTGCAGCTGCTGGCTGCTCTCTCTGTGCCTGCCTGGCTTGGCCTGGCCTCTTGGACTGCTGCTGGACACCAGAAGACACCAACAAGTAAAAATTAAAGTGGGGTCTCTTTAATTTTTAAAGGGCTTCCCCTTTATTTTTAAGTTTCTTTGGGTTGGTTGAATTGGTCTGGGTTGGATCTCTTAATTTGAAGGGTTTTCTCTTTTCCATCTATTTTGAAGTTTGTCGGGATCTTTAATTTTAAAGGCTTTATCTTTTGCCCTCTATTTTTAAGTTTATTTGGGTTGGGGGTGGTGGATTGCTCTGGGTGGGTGAGATTTTTAGGTTCTCTAGGGGGGAGTGTTGGGTTTAGGCCTTCTCTTTTTAACAGTTTAAATAGTTTACTTTTAACAGTTTAGGAGTTGTATTGTTTTTTGTTTTTTTTTAAGTTGTATTGTTGTTGTGGGGGGGGGGCTTGCTTGTCTTATTTTTCCCTATTTGGTGGAAAGCAGTTTAAAGGTTTTTCCTGAGATATTTTATAGGTGTATAATTTTAAAAGAGCCAGTTTGGTGTAGTGGTTAAGTGCGGACTCTAATCTGGGAGAAACGGGTTGGTTTCCCACTCCTCCACTTGCACTTGGTTGGATGACCTTGGGCAAGCCATAGTTCTGATAAGAGCTGTTCTTGAAAAAGCAGTTTCTGTCAAGAGCTCTCTCAGCCCCACCTACCTCACAGGGTGTCTGTGTGGGGAGGGGAAGGAAAGGAGTTTGTAAGCCACTCTGAGACTCCCTGAGTAGTGAAGGGTGGGTATGAATCCAATCTCTTCTCTTCTTCTGCTTCGTCGTCGTCGTCTTCGTCTTCGTCTTCTTGCTGCTGCTTCTTCTTCTTCTTCTTCTTCTTCTTCTGCTTCTTCTGCGTGGACATCTGCTTCTTCGTCTTCTTCTTCTTCTGCTACTACTCCTCCTCCTCCTCCTCCGCCTCCTCCTCCTCCTCCTCCTCCTCTAAAGGTTGTGCTGGTTGTTGTTGCTTTTTGCTTGGGGTCTTGCTTGCCTTGTTTTTTTTTGCCTGTTTGGTGGAAAACAGTTTAAATGTTTTTCCTGTAATATTTTATAGGTGTATAAGTTTAAAAAGTTGTGCTGGTTGTTGTTGCTTGGGTGGGCAGGAGGCTTCCTTGCCTTGTGTGTTTTTGTGGGTGGGTTGTTTGTTTGTTGGGGTCTAGTTTGTGTGGGTCTGTTTTTTTGTCTGGTTTTGGACCTGTTGTACTGTTCTTGGGGGTTTTGCCTTTGAGTGTGACTGAGGTGAGCACAGTCTTGTTGTGCCTGCATCCTCTCTTAGTCTGTGTACTGGGAAATTTGGTTAGAAACTCTCTTCCCAAAATTAAAAGTAGAGAGAGACCAGAGAGAGACACGCCCCCCAAATCATTCCAGTTGGCAGACAGATGCCCCACCAAACTCCCCCCATGGCATTCTTTCACCCAGGCCACCCTCCCCAGAACACCTCCATAACCCCAGCAGCCCTGTGGCACTGGGCACCATCCAATGGAACACAGCAAAAACAATTTTCACATAAGCTAGTAGAATACAATTCCAAAACCAGAAAAACCCACAGGACAGGAGCACCATAGAAATTGACAATTGTCTTTGCAGGGGTGGGTGGGCATTGGGCAATACTTCCTCTAAGCTCTGCGAGCTAGAAATGCTACTTTGTGAGCTTCCAGCATTAAAGTTGTGAGCAGGCAGGTGATTTGACTACTGCATGAATTTGTTTGCTCTGGAACCATCCTTCCTGAGCTAAGACAAAAATGTGAGAACCAGAGGTTAAAAACCCTGTGAGCTAGCTCACACCAACTCAGCTAAGCTTAGAGGGAACACTGGATAAGGTTCCTCAGATGGGACAATGACAGCTGATGTGTTGCTGCAGAGGGCGGACAAATAATAACACCCCTCCTTCTCTTTTTTCTGAGGCCTTCCTTCCCTGGGTTGATTCAATGGGTAAAGGTATGCTTGTGGACTGACTACCCAGAATACCGCTACCCAGATTTTGAGTCTTTTTGCAACTCTAGCTCGCCTCCCTGTGGTGCACCCTGCGTCATGTGAAAGAGCTAGAACTTCCCTCGTGTAGGCAATCCCGGGATCCCCCATCTACACTGCCCAGTGGACCATTGACAACAAGACAAGCAGTCCTTCTTGGGACTAACTGACAAGGGGTAAAGGGGAGATACTCAGTCTTGTAGAGCTGGCATGTCCCACAGTAGCAGTGGGTTTACTGCTTGGAAGGGAGGAAGTTGTTGGGGAGGATCCAACCAGGGTAGGTAGGCTTGGAGGACCAAAAAGGCACATGGAGCCATGTTTTAAATTTAAAAGACTAATATTAGTTTCTTTATTGTGAGAATGCAACGTGGATAGGAAAGATGAGAGATAGAACAAAGGAGTACTAGCTAAGGGAGGAGGCAGGTGTGTAGGACAGGTGAAAGGAAGAAAAGAACTCTTTCCCCCCTGAGATCTCCATTCTACAAATCAAAGGGATAGTGAAGGTACAGGAGAGGAAAAAAACAGGAAAGTCAGTGTGGCACTGGGAATGCCTCTCCAGCTATCTGTCTCTTGCTGTGAAGTGGAGGTTGACCAAGGGAAAGCACCTTCTTGACTTTGAGCATGTGCCACATGCTGTGTATCCTCCTAAGCACTGCCATATGATCTTACAGGTAAGGTGAGGTGAAGCTAGGGAGGTGTCAGGGAAGAGAGAGGTTAGATAAGGTTGTGTGGAACCCATAAGAACATAAGAGAAGCCAATGTTGAATCAGGCCAATGGCCCATCTAGTCCAACACTCTGTCACATAGCGGCCAAAATATACCATGTGCCATCATGAGGTCCAGCAGTGGGGCCAGGACACCAGAAGCCCTCCCACTGCTGCCCCTCCAGCACCAAGAATAGAGTGCATCACCTGCCCCAGACTGAGAGTTCCCATCTATACCCTGTGGCTAATAGCCACCAATGGACTTCTGCTCCATATGTTTTTCTAATTCCCTCTGTTCATGCTTGTAGCTGCCACCACCTCCTGTGGCAATGAATTCCATATGTTAATCACTCTTTGGGTGAAGAAGTATTTCCGGTGGCGCAGTGGGTAAAATCCCCTGCATAACTATAACATCTGAACAGCCAAGCTTTGTCAGTTCTAGCCCCGCGTTGGTGTGAGCAACCAAACCTTGTCCCTAGCTCATCGTCCACCCGCCCCACGATTCGAAAGCTTCAGCAAGTAGATAAAATTGGGGACCACCCGCTAGGAGTGGGCACACCAATCCCTTCGGGGAGGTGTCAGCTGCCGTTGGAAAGACATCTGCTGCGCTGCGAGATCGAAAGGTGGAAAAATCTGTGTCGGCATTCCCTGCAGTGGAGCAAATTGGCCTGCAGTGGAGCAAATCAGCCAGGCGGTGGCAGTGTGACATCGTGAGTCCTGACGTCATCAGCCAGCCGACAAAGAATGCCGTCGGATCACGTCTGATTCAGCCTGCAGATGAATCCTCCCGAGCAGCTATAATGTGTGATTAAATAATTGTATGTGTTGTGTCCCCTATCACCCATGAATATTGTTAGTCCTATTGTCAATGAGTAACTGTAAATCGCTCTGAGCCCACAGGTGTGTGGGAAAAGCGATCAATAAATCAAAAGTATTATTATTATTATTTTATCTGTTCTACCCCGACTGCTCAGCAATTTCATGGAGTGCCCACGAGTTCTTGTATTGTGAGAAAGGGAGAACAGTACTTCTTTCTCAACCTGCTCAATCCCATTCATAATCTTATAAACCTCAATCATGTCACCCCTCAGCCGTCGTTTCTCCAAGCTAAAGAGCCCCAAGCATTTTAACCTTTCTTCATAGGGAAGGTGTTCCAACCGTTTTATCATTCTAGTTGCCCGTCTCTGCACTTTTTCCAATGCTATAATATCCTTTTTGAGATGTGGTGACCAGAACTGTACACAGTATTCCAAATGAGGTCGCACCAATGATTTATACAGGGGCATGATGATACTGGCCATTCCCACCTATCCTTCCTTTCCCAGGTTCCCCAGGTCTGTAGGGGGGGGGACACCTGTCTTGAAGCTTTTGAATGCAGGAATGCTGTACAGGTTGCACTCGCAGTGGCAGGCACAGGATTCTGTCACCAGGCTGGCACCACTGCATTCAGTGCACTGGTTCTGCTGCCCTTTCAGAAAGACCCCCATTGCCAGAGATTCTCTGATGTTATATAAGAACATAAGAGAAGCCAATGTTGTGTCAGACCAATGGCCCATCCAGTCCAACACTTTGTCACACAGTGGCTAAAAATACTAGGTGCCATCAGGAGGTCCACTAGCAGGGCCAGGACACTAGTAGCCCTCCCACTGTTGACCCCCCCAAGGAACAAGAATACAGACCATCACTTGCCCCAGAGTCCCTATCTATACCTTGTGGCTAATAGCCACTGATGGACCTCTGTGCCATATGTTTATCTAATTCCCTCTTGAAGCCATCCATGCTTGTAGCCGCCACCACCGCCTATGGCAGTGAATTCCATGTGTTAATCACTCTTTGGGTGAAGAAGGACTTCTTTTTTATCTGTTCTAACTTCTAACCTGACTGCTCAGCAATTTCATTGAGTGCCCACGAGTTCTTGTCTTGTGAGAAAGGGAGAAAAGTGCTTCTTTCTCAACCTGCTCTATCCCACGCATAATCTTGTAAACCTCTTATCATGTCACCCCTCAGCTGTCGTTTCTCCAAGTTAAAGAGCCCCAAGTGTTTTAACCTTTCTTCATAGGGAAAGTGTTCCAACCCTTTTATCATTGCTGTTGCTCTTTTCTGCACTTTTTCCAGAGCTATAAATATTCTTTTTGAGGTGTGTGGTATGAGTGGTCCAATGAGGTTGCACCATCAATTTATACAGGGCAGGGCCTGTATAAATGTTGTTCCTGTTGTTCTTTTGAGATTTCTGTGTGGCACTGTGACATGCTGGCACTGCCACAGTGCCACTTGTTCTGGAGTGTGCAACTTGTTCTCCTGGCAGAGAAGCACTTCCCAAGACAGTTCACTTTTCCTGAGATTCTCTGGGAGAGTCTGACTGCTGGGTGATGCCTGCTTGCCTGCCTTAAGTGCTGCTGGCTGGGTTTCCGCTTTGGAAACAATGGAGGGAATGGGGGCAACCTGTTTGGGTGCCCATAGCATTGGGCCCACTGGTGGAATTGCTTTGGGACATGGGGGTTTATGTGGGGAGAGGCTCCTGAAGCTACCCTGAAAATTTGGAGCATCTCCCTCAAACCACCTCCCCCCTCCAGAGCCACTAACAGCACCATGGGGGAAAAGTAATTTTTTTCCCACCATAGAGATCAATGGAGGAGATGGGGCAACCTGTTTGGGGGCTCATAAAATTGGACCCCCTGATCCAATCTTCTTGAAATTTGGTGGATATCTTGGGGAGAGGCCCCAGCAGCCGCCCTACGAATTTGGAGCATCTCCCCCAACCCTCTCCCCTCCAGCTCCCAGACTATACCCTATGTTTTTTGCCATTGACTTCAATGGCCCATAGGGTATAATGGGGCCGAAGATGACGTTTGGCCAGCGAATGACTACCGAATCAGCTTGTATTGCTGAAATTGACATTTGGGGCTCATTTGGCCAGTCGAATTAGATTATGCCCAATTTGGCAGAATCTGAATCAGGCCGAATTTCTTTCTTTTTCTTTTTCTTTCTTTTTTTGTACACCTCTAAATTCACTTCTGCAGAGGATCACATTGCTTATCCACATATAGGACCTAATGTGGCTTGTTTTTAATGGAGTATTATTGTGTTTTTTGGTGGAGCTGCGGTGGCTCAAGTGGTTAAGACGCTGAACTGCAGGCTCTGGAAGGTCAGTAGTTCAGCAGTTCGAGACCCGGGTGCCGCATGACAGGGTGAGCTCCTGTCTCTAGTTCCAGCTCCTGCCAACCTAGCAGTTCAAAAGCAAGAAATTGCAAGTAGATAAATAGGTACCACTTCGGTGGGAAGGTAACAGCGTTCCGTGCACCTTGGTGTTTAGTCATGCCGGCCACATGACCACGGAAACGTCTTCGGACAGCGCTGGTTCTTCGGCTTTGAAACGGAGATGAGCACCGCAACCCTAGAGTCGGATTCGACTGGCTTTCGAGCAAGGGAACCTTTACCTATTGTGTCCTTTTATATTATTTTAATTGTAAGCCACCTCAAGCAGGACTCTGAAGTGGGAGCATAGATGTATTCTAAATATATAACTAAATAAAATAAATCCGTAACTTTTTTTTTTTTTTAAAAAAAGATCAATATGTTAGGTAGTTAGTCCTTGACCAGAAAAAAAATCCTGCAGGGCAGATCTGTACACAGGTCTCCCATTTCTGACTCAAAAAGATTAAGGGTTTCAGCTGTCGTCCTGTCTGCTTTGACATTGGTTGTATTTTACAGGCTCGGCGTTCCTGCCTGCCCCATCTCCCATCCTCCAAACTACAAAGGGAAACAGCTGATGTGACATCTTGTTCCTGCTGAATGGATTGAACTATTGGGAAAGACCTAAAGAAGGATTATGTAAATCAGATTGCCACAACTAACCAGTGTATAGGGAAGCACATAGCAAACAAATGGGGGGAAAGAGACATTCAAGTATCAGAAGCTGGGCAGCATCCCTTGCTTGGAATAGACTGAGACTGTTCCATTTATCGGGTTTCTCCCTAACCTCCTCTAGCAATTATAGACTGGAAGGAATTTTTTTAGAATGTGTACAGAATGTGCGGGTTGGTACATAGAGTCTGATTTTATAAACATGCAAAGAGGAGGGGAAGGACAGATAACCATGTAACTGAACCCTTCTTGTCTATGTTCAGGTGCCCAAGATTTCTGCAGCCATTCAACACTAACAGATCATCCTTTATCAGAATCATCTCAGAGTATCTCAATACCATTTCATCGCTGCCCTTTGCTTCATTAAAGTTCCATTGAAGTCTTGCGGTTTCAGTCGTAGGGAAACAATTTGAGGACACACACACAAAAAATCTAAAAGAGATTTACTGGGCCGCATTAATGGATTTTGGCACCTCTCACAAGGTGATTACCCAGAGCTGACTAATGGTTCCTAATCCGTAATTTAAAACCCACAGATTGTAGATTTATACTCTGTTCTTGGTATTGGATGTTGGTTTGCTACTTGAATGATTTTGGCAGCTGGGAAGATGGAAGAGCAGATTGGCAAGAAGAAATTGAGGCTGCCCGTTTTCCACTGCTACAATTTACCTCCCCGTACTGGTCCATCTGCACATCATTTCTGGCATCAGTGACATGTGCTTAAGGCCCTAGTACAAAAATCTGAGCCCTCATTCTATTCCATGTAGTAAGGGGGGGAAATCCTGAAAAAATGTGTCCACATCTAGAAACAGAGGGTTTTTTTAAAAAATGAGCAACTATACACAAAAACATGCAGTTCTTTTGTGGGATGGGAAATATGCTATTCCAAATAGCATTGCCAAGAGAAGCTCTCTTAATTTCTATTAAGCCTATTTCTTCATGAAATCTAACAATCTGTTTCCCCACACCCCCAGTAGGAATATGGAGACTGTTTCCTATCAATTCACTTTTGATCAAATTTGAAGATAAAGAAATTCTAATGTGGAGAACTGAGTTTGATTCCCCACTCCTCCCCATGAAGCCTGCTGGGTGGCCTTGGGCCAGTCACAGTTCTCTCAGAACTCTCTCAGATCCACCTACCTCACAAGGTGATTGTTGTGAGGGGGGGGGAAGGGAAGGTGATTGTAAGCCTCTAGAACCCTAGAGCCAGTGTGATGTACTGGTTATGTGTGGTGGACTCTGGTCTGGAGAACTGGGTTTGATTCCCCTCTCCTCCCTCCTCATGAAGCCTTCTGGGTAGCCTTGGGCCAGCCACAGTTCTCTCAGGACTATCTCAGCCCCACCTACCTCACAAGGCGCCTGGATGTCAGGTAGCCCTGTCATGGAGTTGGAATGCGAGGGGAGTACTCTCAGTCTACCAGCCTCTGACCATTACTGTTCTACTGTCTGTATGTTATAATCTCCCTGACCTTGTAGTGTCTCCAGCTGCAGAACTCCTCTGCTGGGAATCAACAGCTTTTAAATTGTTTTGCTCGCTTTGCCCACTTGCTTTGCCCATGCGCTCAAACTATACTCATTGCCTTCAGCTCATTTAGGGGGATGTTTGAATCCACTATAATTTAGGGAGCCCTGCTGTTCCCGGGCATTCCTGACACAAGCTGTACATGTGTCTTTAGTTATGATTCACCAATAAAGAGATTCTTCTACTGAAGCCCCACGTTGTGTGACCTGACTAAGGAGCCTGACACTGTGGTGGGGAGAGGAAAGGAAGGTGGATTGTAAGCCACTTTGAGAGTCCTTAAGGTAGAGGAAAGTGGGGTATAAAAGCCAACTCTTCTTCCTTCATCAGGAAGGGACCCAGTGGGTAGCTGCACGCACCATGTTGGGGACCCCTGCAATAGATGCTCAAAGGGAGGCAGTAACTTCTCAGCCCTTCCTAGCCCGCTTCTAAGGCACCACCCTGAGAGGTGTAACATTAAAGAAATCCGTCGCAAGGACTGAAGTTACAGAATGGTGCATGCATTTCTCTTCAAAGAGTAACGAAAGAGAAATGAAACAGGAATCTCTCTTTTAAGAGAGAAAAAGGAGAAAATGTGAAAAGAGAAATTTCAGAAAAAGAAACGTCCCTCCCATTAACAAAGCTAATTCCGAATGAGCAGTCGTGCAGTTCAGAAGCTCAAGTCACGCAAATGTTGTGTTGTATTAAAAAAAAAGAAGAAGTGACCAATTATGTGTAAAGTAAAATGAACACTCCAGGTTTGGTGTAGTGGTTAAGTGCGCGGACTCTAATCTGGGAGAACCGGGTTTGATTCCCCTCTCCTCCGCTTGCAGCTGATGGATGACCTTGGACAAGCCATAGTTCTGTCAGAGGTGTTCTTGAAAAGAGCAGTTTTTGTCAGAGCTCTCTCAGCCCCACTTGCCTCACAGGGTGTCTGTGGGGGGAGGGGAAAGGAAAGGAGTTTGTAAGCCGCTCTGAGACTCTGAGTGAAGGGTGGGGTATAAATCCAATCTCCTCCTCTTCCTCCTCCTCCTCCTCTTCCTCCTCCTCCTCCTCTTCTTCTTCTTCTTCCTCTTCTTCTTCTTCTCTTTCTCCTTCTTTTCCACCACAGAAAGATCCTAGTGTCATTGAAGGCTGCTCTGTGCCTCTCCAGGCACGAGAGGGATTCTTTGCCTTCAAAGTCATCTCCAGTTTGAGAAAATCCTGGTGATCTTGGGGGCAGGGCTGGGAGGATGAAATCTGGGGAGAGAGCTCAGGGGAGATCTGATGCCATAGAGACCACCCCCCAAAGTTGTCCTCGTGTCCTCCTAGGCAACTGAGCTATGCAGTCTGGTAGCTGGCGGCCTTATCTGCCTCAGCGGTCTGAGTCTGACTTTTCCAATCCAGATGCCTGTGGCCTGTGAGAAGCAGGAAGAGATAAATAAAATGAACAGTAAAGCAAATTCTTTACATTCTTAGAGTCCAGGGGCACCTTTAAGATGAACGAAGTTTTATTTGAGCTTTCGTGTGCACACATACTTCATCAGACGATGAAATGGAATTAATGCATAGAATGGTCTTAAAGGTGCCATTGGACTCTAACTTTGTTCTATTGCTTCAGACCAACACGGCTACCCACCTCGATCTATCTTTGCATGCTTGTTATTGTCACTTCCCTTTGTTGGAAAAGGCAATGTCTGTTGTACAAAGAAGAGAAGAAGATCCTGAAGGGGGAGGCATGAAGACAATTGTTAAGTGTCATTCCTTGCCTGTGTCCAGATAGCTACTCTTAAGGCAATCTCCTCCTTCTCGGAAGTTCAACATTTCAGTCTGCCTCCTCTCTATCAGAGATGTAGTTAGGAACCTACCTCTGGTTCTCCTCTTTTCTATCAAGTATGCTAGTTCCTAAAGAAACCTTTATCTGCTCTTTAATCAGGTCGTGCACTTTTGCTGTGTTAATTACTCTGCCAGCACCCTAACTAGTGCTGTGTGAAATATGTGGTAAGTGGACTACTGTTTCTTTCAGAGTTGAGTTCTGAATTGTTCTTGAAGGATCTGTTGAATTTTTTGGTGTGCTAACTTGGGAATGGATTGAAAAAGAATGTCGCAGAATGTGATTCTAAGAAAAAAAACAACACCATGCAAAATGCACAGATGGTCAACTTGCAAACAACTTGAAGAAACCTTGACACAGAGAGTACTACATCTTTCTGTGTTATACGTCAGAGGATGCCAGTCACAGCTACTGGCGAAACGTCAGGTCTTATAATGCCAAGACCACGGCCACACAACCCGGAAAATCTACAGCAACTAACTTGAAGAAAGATTGTCATGACCCCATGACAAACCCCTGTATCTCCCCAATTGTCTGCCAGATTCCGTCCCCCCCCCCCACAAATCTTCAGTTCCCCTCAGTGACTGAGTTACCCTACAGTAGCGTGGACATATTCTGTGTCATAAAAGACTTGACTGTCTCACTCTATGTTTAGATTTTTAGTTTAGGCTTTTTTGCAGCTCAGGAACTCTACTGAAAATACAGGAGCTGTCCAGTTTTCTTTAAACCCTTGAGAAATGGCACTTGAGGCAAATTAGCTTTCAAGAAAACAGGGTAAAGATTTTATTAAGGCTTAATGTGTAGAAAAGGACAAGCGAGGGAAAACAACCGGGTGTAATAGGCCACAGTTTAAAAGTGGGACTACTGAAGCACTGTATACACACACACCAATGCTCCCTCTAAGCTGTGGAGGCTTGTGAGCAAAAATTCCACTTCGTGAGCCACTGGCATTAAAGTTGTGAGTGAGCCGTCCTTCCTGAACTAAGACAAAAATGTGTGAGCTGGAGGCTAAAAAACTGTGAGCTAGCTCACACTAACTCAGCTTAGAGGGAACACTGACACACACCCCTTTGCTGACTAGTGCCTGTTTGGCTCATTCAGACATGCTGGTTGCCACTTGCCATGCTACAGTCATCCACTGATAAACCTTCATTAAAAAAAAAAATAGAATTCATCTGTATGCAGTTCTTTCCTTAAATGTTCCCCAAACTGAAGCAAACCTTATCAGCAATTTTACACAAAGTCGGTATGCTATGTAGCATCGCCATGACGCAGGTGACAGGCTGAGGCTTAAGCTGTGATCCTATAAACACTTTTCCTGGGAGCAAGCTCCGCTGGACAAAATGGCACTTCCTCCCAAGTAGACCTTCTTAGAATTACTCGCTTAGAGGTTTACCCGAGAACACTTAGTGCGATGAGTTGTGGTTTGTAACAGGAGGCTTCCCAGACTCTCAACCCATTTGCTTAGCGCCTTGACTAACTGAATTAGATCAGATATCTTCTCTGTCCGTACCATTCTCGGGTGCCTCTTGGGCAAAGCTCTTCTGCATTGACTCTCTGAGGTCCACCGTTTCGAGGATTTTCTCTTACTTGGTGTGGTCTTCTAGGGTGCCTAATTCCCAAGTGCGGGCTGAAGTCCTCCTGGAATTACTGTTGATCTCCTGACTACAGAGATCAGTTCCCCTGAAGGAAATGGCTGCTTCGGAGGGCAGACTCTCTGACGTCACATCCACACCAAGCTCCCGCCTCTCTCCAAACTCGGCCTCCAAATCTCCAAGGATTTCCTAAAATGGAGTTGGCAGCCCTGCATTCAATCTGAAACTAGTCTTTCTAAATCCGGTTTGGAATCCTCTCAGATAATTAAAAAAAGAGAAAAAAAATCTAAGAAAGTTCCCCTCTGAAAGCCTGAAGCTAACTTACCAGACTGGACTCCTGAGGAAGTAATTTTACTAGACAAGGGGTAATACAAGAGGAGGGGAGGGGAGGGGAGGAGAGGGGAGGGGAGAAGAGAAGATTGGATTTATACCCCGCCCTTCACAACCTGAAGGAGTCTCAGAGTGGCTTACAAACTCCTTTCCCTTCCCCTCCTCACAACAGACACCCCATGAGGTAGGTGGGGCTGAGAGAGCTCTTTCAAGAACTGCTTGTGAGAGAACAGCTCTGGAAGAACTCGTAACTGACCTAAGGTCACGCCAGCAGCTGCATGTGGAGGAGTGGGGAATCAAACCTGGTTCTCCCGGATTAGAGTCTGCACTCCTCACCAGTACATCAAACTGGCTCTCAACACCAAACTGGCTCTCAAGAATTCCAGCCAGCAGAAGGCAAGGGAGTCTGGGGTATGGGGACTTGGTAAGCATGCTATATCACTTCTGGGGAAAACCTGGAAGTGACATCATGGTGCTAGCAATTCCTAGAGTGGCATGATGTCACTTCTGGGTTTCCCCCAGAAGTGACCTAACACCATTGCACCAAACACATTTCCCCCCCTCCTACCAGTCATAAACAATGGGATCTGGGGCTGTGAGACCTCCCATCCCCAGCAGGACAATGGTAAGGCTAAATAACGCAGCCTTTTAATGTGCTCAGGAGAGCCAGTTTGGTGTAGTGGTTAGGAGCACGGACTCTAATCTGGGAGAGACAGTTCCCCACTCCTCCACATGCAGCTGCTGGTGTGAACTTGGGTCCAGTGTTCCCTCTAAGCTGAGTTAGTGTGAGCTAGCTCACAGTTTTTTAGCCTCTGGCTCACACATTTTTGTCTTAGCTCAGGAAGGACGGCTCCAGAGCAAACCAATTTATGCAGTAGCCAAATTGCTCACTCACAACTTCAATGCCAGTGGCTCACAAATAGAATTTTTGCTCACAAGGCTTCACAGCTTAGAGGGAGCATTGCTTGGGTCAGTCGCAAGTTCTCTCAGAGCTGTTCTCTCAAGAGCAGTCCTCGAAAGAGCTATCTCCACCCCACCTACCTTACAGGGCTTCTGTTGCGGGGAGGGGAAGGGAAAGGACACTGTAAGCCGCTCTGAGACTCCTTTGGGTAGTGAAGGGCTCTTCTTCCTCTTCCTCTTCTTCTTCTAGGCAAAAGGGTGAACACCAAGGATTATAAGGTTGGTTTGTTTTTTCCTCACTGTACACAAAACAAATGCATATTGATTATTCACGCTCTCTCTTTGTCTCTCTCTCTTAAGCACTCTCTGCTTCCAGAAGTGCTGTGCAATTTTCTTGTCTCCCCACCTCGACTTTTCACCAGTGTGATAACTCTTCTTGCTAACTTGCAGTATCTAACAGCATGATGCACAGCATGTCATAGGAATGATTCGAAAAATATGCATATTTAGCTCCTTTTGCTTGCTGCCAGAGTTTGCCGCATGAGTCTTGGAGGAGGCATTAAAGTTTCTCAGGAGGTAGCAACCGGGCCTGCGTTTTTCGAGAACGTAATAACCCACATTAAGACATGTTTTGAACTTGTGCAGATCAGCA
The DNA here is from genome assembly GCA_029375565.1 of Gekko gecko. NCBI lineage: Eukaryota > Metazoa > Chordata > Lepidosauria > Squamata > Gekkonidae > Gekko > Gekko gecko. The sequence continues at coordinate 162,584,037 of JAPDNY010000004.1, read as the reverse complement.
CTTATGGCCATTTGACGCCAGTTAATTATGAACCAGAGCAGAATTTCTCCCCCCCCCACAGTTTGCCTTCCAATCCACTGCGGATCGTCCCAAATGGTATGCTACCGCACCGCAGGGAGTTACCTGTGTACCGTTTCCGTTGGCATATGGCTGGGGCTTTTCCATCCTCACATTATTGGCCAGTTTTACAAACAGTCCATTAATTTTTCATGCTATAGCAATTTTTTGGCATCGCTTCTGAAATACTCGACGTTTGCTGACATGGCATGAAAAACTTTGATGAAATGGAACAAACGTCTATATATACCTACAGTACTTTTGGGGCATTCTGCTGATACAGAGTGTCTGATTCTTGTGCCTTTTATCATTATTCATTGACATACGTCCATAAAAACCAGATGCATATTGTGTAAGAGCTGAGTCACTTTGACGGTCAGTGCTTTTTCTAGTGAGTCATTTTGAAGACCCGTGAGCTGTTTATGCAGTGATGGTTTAAATGGAGAAGGAAGAAATATCCACAGATAAGGACATTCTGTGGGTTTGGGACTACATGACATAAGAAGATCCTTATTGGATCAGACCAAAGGCCCATGTAGTCCATTACTGTGTTCACCTACCACCTGCCTCTTGGGAAACAAGAAGATGAAGAAGGAAGAGGAGGAGGAGGAGGAGATTGGATTTATAGCCTACCCTTCACTACCAAAGACTTACAATCTCCTTCCCCTCCCCACAACAGACACCCTGTGAGGTAGGTGGGGCTGAGAGACCTCTTTCGAGGACTGCTCTTGAGAGAGCAGCTCTGAAATAACTTGTGACTGACCCAAGGTCACACCAGCAGCTGCATGGGGGAGGAGTGGAGAATCAAACCGGGTTCTCCCAGTTTAGAGTCCACGCTCCTAACCACTACACCAAACTGGCTCTCAGGGTAACAACAACAGGGAGCAACAAGGCTCACAGGAATGGCTTTCAGACAGGAAGATAGAATGGGACTGGGCCATGGAAGGTGATCATAAAGAATAGACTTCAATGGCTAGTATTCAGCGACAAAGATATGGACATCACAAATGAAATGAAGCTCTCAGTACTGAATCCAAATAGAACAAGTACCTTATTGAGAGCACAGCATGCACGACCACCAGTGTTCTTTGGAGTTCCCTTCTCATGTGCTAGTTTGAGCTACTTATAGACCTAACTCACTGGGTTAAATTCTTTCCCCTCAGCCATACCAGAAGGCCAGATTGCAGGCGTGGCATATTCAGACAGAGTTTGTAAATGTAGATCTGCTCAGCCTGAGTCCTGAGAGCACATTTTATTGGTGTGTGAAATCTGGTTTGATTTGAGAGAAAGGTATTTCTCCTCTACCTTAATAGGTTATGTGAATTTACCATCTCAAAAAAGCTGTCCAGTTTTTCCTTGTATGTGAGAACTGAAAAAACTACCTCAGCAGTTGCTAAATATTTAGCTGTGGTGATTGTCTGTCAGAGGGTTGGGTCTCTATCTGTTCGTGGAGTCAGAAGAACAAGAAGACAGAATGGGATGTGTACAGACCACACATTCCGTGGTGGAACTACTCCCAGGAAAGCGTCCTTAGGAGTGCAGCCTTCATCTTCTAAATCTGAGCCATTCTGTCTAACACTCAAACTTGACCTATAGTCAGTCAGAGCTTTGTTCTTTTGAATATGCCCATAGCATCTCATTAGTAATAGTAGCATCTCATTAGAGGTTTGAAAATCAAGTGCTGTTCAGTTTTCTGATTGTTCAAAATATCTCTCTCGTCTCTTTTCATAAACAGAAATAAACCCGTGGAAGATGGATTGATGGATGGATACATTGATCAGGAAGATAAAACAGCATGGTCTTCCTATGCATATTAGAAAGAGGGATTGCAGCCTTTCAGTATGGCTACCAAATTAGGGTCGGCAACTTTTTTTTTCTTGCTCAGCTCCAGTGAATTTACATTGCCTGACATGCCAAAATTTAGCAGGCACTTGTCCTGCTTGGATGTTAAGAAAAAGCAACATTTTCTAACAGTGAAATTCTATGCAGAGAGGAACATGATGGAGGTTTATAAAATTATGACTTTTGTGAGTCAAGATGCTGGACTAGATGGACTTTTATGTTCTTATATTCACATTCAGAGGCACTAGGCCTCTGAATCCCAGAGCCAGGAGGCAACATCAGGGGAAGGCTCCGGCCTCTATGCCCTGTTGTTCAGCATCCAGAGGGACTAGTTGGCCACTGTGTGAGACAGGCTGCTGGACTAGATGGACCACTGGTCTGATCCAGCAGGGGTCCTCTGATGTTCTTATCAGGGGGTGGCCTTGGACTCTATGCCCTGTTGTTGGCTGTCCAGAGGAATTAGTCAGCCACTGTGTAAGACAGGATGCTGGACTAGATGGGCCATTGGTCTGATCCAGCAGGGGCCTTCTTATCTTCTTGTATAGACTTTTCCCAGGCTAAGTTTATTGAAATCAGTAGGATTAGACTGGAGTAACATTGCATAGAATTGTACTTTAAGGCTGTGATCGCACGCATTAAATAACCCTCTTTCAATTCACTTTCAGCGCACTTTCCAGCTGGATTTCACTGTGTGAACTGGCAAAATCCAGTTGGAAAGTGCTTTGAGAGTGAATTGAAAGTGAGTTATTTGGTGCGTGTGACCGCAGCCTAAGTGTCTTCTTGGCAGGCCCCATGTAAGTAGTCATAGCAGACAACAGTGTCAGCAACACTCGGTTTCAAACCAGTTTTGTTGCTGTAACTTGCCTGAATGTAAACTCTTTGCGTACTGAAGTGCCTTTTTACATGCTCTCAACAGTCCGTTGCAAATGTTAACACTGTGGCCTGGTACAAACAAAGCACAGATATCTTAATTATGTGAGGGAAGAATTTGCACTTGGAAGTAGGAATTCCCAGTAGCTTAACCAAGGTTAAGAGTTTGGTGACCAGTATGTCTTCCCTGGGCCACAGTTAGGGTTACTGACCTTGAGGTGGGGCCTGAAATCCTCCCACAATTACAACTGATCTCCGGACTTCACGAGCTAGGGTTGCCAGACTCCCTGGTGGAGGCAGGGGTCCCCCAGTACGAGGCCCCACCACCTCACCGCCGATCAGTTGGCTAGTGGTGGGAACGTACCCTGGAAAAGGAGATCCAGCCAACATGCAGCAATGTGCCTATGTCACTGCCCACCTGACCCAGAAGTGACATTTTCATGTCGGGGATATCAGGGCGATGCTCTGGTATATGGGCAAAAACTCTATGGTAGTAGGCAAAGTTACTATAGAGTTTTTGCCCAAATACCAGAGTGTCACCCCAATGTCCCTGACATGATGACGTGATCACGTTGGGGATGTTGAGGTGACACTCTAGTATTTGGGCAAAAACTCTATGGTAAATTTGGCTACTAACATAGAGTTTTTGCCCATATACCAGAGTGTCACTTCAATGTCCTTGACATGTCAATGACATTTCTGGGTCACATGGGCAATGACATAGGCATATTGCTGCACATCGGTTGGGAGTCCCTCCTGCTCGCAGTAAATCCCCCCCTACAATCCCCTGCCGGTTGCCAAAAGGGATCTGACAACACTATCGATACCACTGGAGGAAATATCAGCTTCAGACAGCGGGCTCTCTGGCATCACATCCTTGCTGAACTTCCTCTCCTCCCCAGACTCTGTCCTCTCCACCCAACACCTCCATGTCTGCATGGATTTCCCCAGCCATACTTGGCATCCCCAGCCACCATGTGAACGTTTGACCCAATGAAAGCTGTCTCTTTTGCTCGACTGCTGTAATAATACCCACAGCTGCTTGAGGACCTGCACAGAGATATCAGGATATGTGCATATGGATGATAAGGAAACATATTAGCATCTATTGTAAATACCCTCCTGTTATATCTACCCCGATACGGACAACTCATTTTCCACATTCTGATAACTCTTCCTGAAATATCAGCAAATGCAGCAAGTGCCCACAGCAATGGGGGTTAACAGAAATACGAAATAGGTTAGGCACCTGACCATTCCACATGGCTCATCCTTTGGAACTGAAGTCAGCAACCGCTCTCTGCACCAAACAGTCGCGGGAAACAGCAGCTCTGTTCCTTCGCAGTTCCACGACAAGCATCTTAACTTCGCGCTGCTTGCCTCTCCGTTTTTTGAATTTCCAGCGGTCTGATCAGGAGAGACGGAGGGATGGCGAAGCAGATGGCTGTCAGAAATCTGCTTACTTCAATCAGGCAACTGAGAGTTTCCGGAGCTGGTCTTTTCGGCTCCAAACACTGTAAACCGTGTTTGCATTAAAGGCCGGGAGACATAAAGAGTTTGCAGAGCATCTGATGGCTGTAACTCATTGGAATTTTGCTCTTTCTTTTTCAGAAAGCTGAAATGCATAGAATACACATGCAGACAAATTAGGCAAATGACTGTGTGTGCGTGTGTGTGTGTGTCTGTACACACACACACACAGAGTCATTACTTATAGGCTTGCCAAGCCCGTTAAGGGAACTTCCTGGAAGTTTGAAATTAGGGAGGAAAAGATTTAGGGAAGAGAAGGACCACAGCATGGAATAATACAAAAAAGAGGAAGAGGAGGAAGAGGAAGAGGAAGAGGAAGAGGAGGAAGAGGAAGAGGAAGAGGAGGAGGAAGAGGAAGAGGAGGAGGAGGAAGAGGAAGAGGAAGAGGAAGAAGAAGAAGAAGAAGAAGAAGAAGAAGAAGAAAAAGAAGAAGAGGAAGAAGAGGAAGAAGAGGAAGAAGAAGAAGAAGAAGAAGAAGAAGAAGAAGAAGAAGAAGAGGAGGAGGAGGAGGAGGAGGAGGAGGAGGAGGAGGAGGAGGAGGAGGAGGAGGAGGAGGAGGAGATTGGATTTATAGCCCACCCTTCACTACCCAAAGGAGTCTCAGAGTGGCTTGCAAACTCCCTTCCCTTCCCCTCCCCACAACAGACACCCTGTGAGGTAGGTGGGGCTGAGAGAACTCTTTCAAGAACTGTCTTTAAGAGAACAGCTCTGACAGAACTACGGCTTGCCCAAGGTCATCCAGCAGCTGCAAGTGGAGGAGTGGGGAATCAAACCTGGTTCTCCCAGATTAGAGCCCGTGCGCTTAAACCACTACACCAAACTGGCAACCCCGGATTGGGAAATCCCTGGAGATTTGCAAGAAGGGGTCTGGGGAGGGTGGGTCTGGGGGAGGGAAGGAACCCTGGTAGGATATAATTCCACGTAGTCCATGACAGCCATTTTCTCCTGGCAAACTGATTCCTGTAGTCTGGAGATCCGATGATGTTCTGGGAGATCTCCAGGCATCACCCAGTGGTTGGCAGTCCTAAATAATGCCATGGAGTCATCTTTCCAAGGCAGCCATTTTCTCCAGGGGATCTGATCTCTGTCGTCTGGAGATAAATTCTGAGATCTTCAGGCCATACCTGGAGGTTGGCGACACACACATACAAACATAAAGCACTTTATAGAAGCGTCAAATCTTGCCTAAACTTTCCCAATTAACTTTCTCAATGTCCCGGACAATGGACTCCGCTCCTTCAAAAACAAGGATGATTAATTAGATTTCAAATAGCTGAAGAATATTAGGCCGCACTCCCAAAGGAGGGGTATTTTCTTTGAATGTGTTATCCCCAAACATACTGTACTTCTTTGTTTCCCTGTGACAATCCTCCGGGAAGAATGTTGAGTGATTGACGCAATTAGTGAACAAAGAAACCTGCAGGTTTTTTTTGGGGAAGGGGATAATTAGCTTGTTAGAACTCGTCAGAAGCAGATACATATAACGCAATTAAGGAACTTAGAGGTAAGTATCCAAAACATTAAGGGAAGAAGTGAAAAATAGGTATTTATTCCTATTTCAGAAGTCAAATGGGGACATTTAAAAGGCAACATGTCTCCACACAGATGAGCTTCTATGGGTTAAGGCATTTTTGTTATAGGCTTTTGTCTATGTGTGCCAGCACATTTCTAGTGACTTATGGCAAAGTGAATATTAATTAAATGCTCTCAGACTCTTTTACTGTACTCATAAATTTAAGGCTGTCAAGTGAGGGACCGGGACTCTCAGGTGGGGTGCAAGCTCCCATAAAGCCACCATGTTTGTTGCCTTTGGGAATGGCCTGCCTTAAGTGCATATGTTTCTAAGTGTTTCCTGGGGAGAGCCCATGGCTCAGTGGTATAGCATCTACCAGTCCTAGAATCAGGATCCCAGCATGGTTACGAATGGCAGACTCTAATCTGGGAGAACCGGGTTTGATTCCCCACTCCTCCACTTGCACCTGCTGATGTGACCTTGGGTCAATCACAAGCTCTGGCACAGCTGTTCTCTCAAGGACAGTTTCTGTCAGAAGTTCTCTCAGCCCCACCTACCTCACAGGGTGTCTGTTGTGGGCAGGGGAAGGGAAAGGAGTTTGTAAGCCACTCTGAGATGCCTTTGGGCAGTGAAGGGCGGGGTATAAATCCAAACTCCTCCTCCTCCTCCTCCTCCTCCTCTTCTTCTTCTTCTTCTTCTTCTTCTTCTTCTTCTTCTTCTTCTTCTTCTTCTTCTTCTTCTTCTTCTTCTTCTTCTTCTTCTTCTTCTTCTTCTTCTTCTCCTTCTCCTTCTCCTTCTCCTTCTCCTTCTCCTTCTCCTTCTCCTTCTCCTTCTCCTTCTCCTTCTCCTTCTTCGGTTCCCATGTGCCGAGAACAAGAGTTCTATACCTCCTGCCTCTCTTGGCACACACAGGCTGAGGGGAACAACAGGTCAGTGAGGTAAAGTCGCCTACAAGACCACCTTAAGCAGAGTAGACGTAGATTGGACTTAACTTTGCATGAAATTGTTCTGTCAGTGGGGATGCCTCTGAGTTTCTGATCGTTCTTACACTTCACATTTGTTTACTCAGGGTGAGTAAACCTCATCCTCGAGGAAGTGAGGTGGAAGAAAAAAACGACAAGATTACAGCCTCCATAATGACACTCTAGGGATTCCCTTGTGTCTCTGTGGTCTTTATTAGGGATGGGCACGAACGGGATTATGAACTAAATTTCATGACAAACAGCATCGGTTCATGGGTTCAGAAACCACGATTCGTGTGGTGGCATTGTTCACAAACCACCCATGAACCCCCATGGGTTCTGCCTCAGTTTGTTCAGTTCATAAGAGGGTTTGCGGCAGTGCCATGCAAGTGAGTTCAGAAGGCATTTAAATGCTTTCTGACAGCTCATTCATATCACCTCCTGAGTTGATTTGCTTGAGTTATACCACCACTTGTGAGAGCCGCTGCAGCAAGCCAGTTCAGCGATGCCTTTTCTCTCCCCTCCTGCCGTGAATTTGCTACTTGCACTTTAAATGGTTTTTGACAGTGGTTGCCCATGCGGGAGTGGAATGCAAGCGACAAATACACCACCTCCAGGTGAATCCGCCACTTGGACTTCAGGCCCATGTGGCACCTGCTGTTGAAACCCATTTAAAGGGTTCCCCTTAAATGGTTTTGACAGCGGGCGTTGCACGGGAATGGAACTGAAGTGGTGAATTCACCTAGAAGTGGTGAATGCACTACTTGCACTCCACTCCCACACATTACCCACTGTCAGAACTCATTTAAAAGGAACCTTCCCTTTAAAGAGGTTTTACAAACTCTACCAACCTGAATTGCTTCACGAACCAGGAAAGGTCTGGATCGGTTCATGGATAGTGGCTCATGTGATATTACCAACCACGAACTGGGACGAACATCCATTTCCCCAGTTTGTGCCTATCCCTAGTCTTTACTACAGAAATTAGGGGAAATTCCTACAGCATCACCTGAAGTGATGTCATATCCTCTCCAAACTTCACCATCCCTAGGCACCACCTTCAAGAAATGCTGCAAACCCTATCTGTTCTGCTTGTTCCTCACCAAGGTACACTTTTCTGATGTTTGACTTATGTTTCCATGAGTGGGTCATAACTGAGGCGTCCCTTTTTCCTGTCACATGACTCTATCCTCATCATCACTCAGATGTGACATGCTTGCAGCTAGGCTTGCTTGCTGAAGGCTAACAACCAGCAAAGGGGGTAGGGACAGGGAGAAATGATGCAAGCAAAGAGACTTGGTCTCCCTACTTTCAGTTCAGTTGGGCCCTGATTCAGGTCTGGCTACCTTGTGCTCATGAACTGCTATTTGTGTTGCTACCTCTCTAAGAATTTCCCAAAAACCCTATGGTAAAACCATAGAGGTTCCGATGATTCCTAGAGAAATGTGACATCATTTCTTGGGAAAACCAGGAAGTGACATCAGTCTTCAATATTAATCACCAAAAAAAACCCTCTATGGCTTTACCATAGAGTTTTGACCATTTCCTAGAGAAGTGTGATATCACTTCTGGGTTTTCTTGGAAATGATATTACATCAACAGGTGGCAGACTCCCCCTCCCCCCTTTCCTGGGCTGGCAACCATAACTGGGTCACAAACTGTCAAATCTAGCACAACGCTGTCTAGAAAAGAGGAAGGGAAAGGAAATTTGGCAATTCGGCTTTCCCCCTTTCAACTTTGAGGCAACTGGAACCTTAAAAGGAACTTTACTTTTTGAGAAGATTGCTTGGAAATAAATTATATAGGAGCAAGCTAATTTAGATGCAGTAGGGAAATGTTTCCTATCGCTGGAGTCCATTTTGCTGGCTGCGAATAGGCCGTGCTCTTCATTTATATCAAGGTAATGATGTGATGTGCCTCAATGTGCCATTTTTCTACCATATAATTTCTCTTACCCGGTAAGTGCTTGTGTTGCATTTCTGTAAACATAATCACAGTGGGAGATTCCACTTGCCGGCCATTCCACATATTAATTGCCATCTGCCTTAACAGGCCAGCAAGCATCTTAAATGCCTGCTCCTTTTGTTGGCACTCTTCCCCATAGCATGGACTATGACTACCATTTTAAAAAATATGATGATACGAACCTGTCACCATCTAGAATTGTTGCACAGTGACACTTACTATTCTATGGCACACATATTTATGTCTTATCGTGTTGTGGGGTGTGTGTTTTCCCCCCTTTCCTGGAACTCCAGGCGTATGAACTGCACCCGCTGTGTTTACCTGGTGTAGGATCTCCACTGGATCGGGCCAGAGTTGTTGCTACTTCAATATCTGGCGTCTGGTAGTAGGCAATCAAATGGTTCAGGAAGTTCACAGTCAGGGAACAAAGATAACAACCTTTCCCTAGAAAAGAGTAAAAGACCAAGAGCAAGTGAAAGACTCACAAAATTTGTGGCAGGGTAAGAGCTTTCGTGAGTCATGGCTCACTTCAGGTATTTTCGGATATTCTTCAGGTATGTGAAAAAGTGAGCTGTGACTCATGAAAGCTCTTACCCTGCCACAAATTTTGGTAGTCTTTAAGGTGCTCCTGGACTATACGTTGTTGAAGGCTTTCATGGCCGGAGTTCATTAGTTGCCATGGTCTTGGCATTGTAGGACCTGACGTTTCGCCAGCAGCTGTGACTGGCATCCTCAGAGGTATAACACAGAAAGATGGAGGACTCTCTGTGTCAAGCTGAGAAGAAAAATGGTAGGCAGGTAATTTATATCTACTCAGGAAGGTGGGGTAGGGCTGAGTCATTATCTTGTAGGAGTTCCCCAGGCTATGAACATGCTCCTGGGCTCTGGCCCTTTTCTACTGCTACAAAAAGACTAACATGGCTACCCATTTTAACTCTTCCCTAATGATTGTCTTTGGTATTCTGTGGTATTTTGCTTCCTAAAATGGATGCTCCAGCTAGCTGGTATGGCAAATAGTTATCTATAAAACCCTGCTGCATTAATTCATCTAGTATCTTGTGGCAATGAGTTCCATATGTTGGGTGAAGATGTGTTTTCTCTGTCCTGTACCTGGGACTGCCAGAAGTTCGGTGCTGGTAGAGAAATCTGCTCCACTTGGGTTGCCAGGTCTCCCACTGTATGATTTTACCATAAAGTTTTGTAAATTCCATAGAATTTTGTAAATTCTAGAGCATCCCATGATATCAGGTTGCCAGAGTGACATCAGCATGGCAAGGTGATGCCACCATGCTAGTTCCCGCCCCCAAATTACTTTATGAGGCTTCCTGGCAACCTTAGCCTGCCTCCTCCACGTCCTTCTACTTTTTCTCAATGGAATTCTGGAGAGAGAAACAGCACTACACAAAGCTGTATCTCCACCTCTAGACAAGAACACGGCAGTGAAGTCATCGAATTGCATGGCACTCTAGGAATTCCCCTGATCTCTATGGTATTCACCGCTGAGTTCTGTGGAAACTCTAGAGCACCACACGGTATGGCAATGACATTCACAGTTATGCAGCGAGATGTAATGTTGCAACATCATGCAATGATGCCATTTCTCTAGCCTGTGCCTCTAATCTGCCACCAGTTGCCAGCATTTGGCCAGCAAGACCACCTGAACCCAGTGCCTGTCAGTTTTATAAGCTGAAGCCAAGCTATAGTATTAGGACAGACAGAAAAGAACTCTCCTCCCATTTATTTGTATACCATTCATAACAGGATTTCATATGAAGAAAACAGAAGAGAAGAGATTGAATTAATACCCACCCTTCACTATGTGAAGGAGTCTCAGAGTGGTTTACAATCCTTTTCCCTTCCCCTCCCCACAACAGACACCCTGTGAGGTAGGTGGGGCTGAGAGCTCTCTCCTGAGAACTGCCCTTGAGAGAACAGCTCTGAAAGAACTTATGACTGACCCAAGGTCACACCAGCAGCTGCATGTGGGGGAGTGGGGAATCAAACCTGGTTCTCCAAGATTAGAGTCTGTGCTCGTAGCCACTACACCAAACTGGCTGTCTTCAAAAAGCCCCCTTTCCCAATTCTTCAAAATGCCCTTTTCCCAATTAGGACTGTGTCCATGAGGAGACCTTTGGCTTGACGAGTAAATCTTGTCGCAAATCTCTGTCCTCTCTTCCTATTAAAACGTCGAGGGCTACTCTCTCTCTCTCTCTCTCTCTCTCTCTCTCTCTCTCTCTCTCTCTCTCGATAGCCCATTGACTTCTCTGAACACATTCAGAAATGACAGAAATTGCTGTCAACAACCTCATCAGATGGCAGGGAAGTCAGGGGTGAACAGAATCAGGGTAAACCTGGGGAGAAATCCATGTAATAGGTTCCTCTCATGAATAATAAATCTAATAATAAATCAAGTATGTGTATTGTCAATACGACCTGAGGAGACCTGGTCAGATTTGAAAGCCGAAGTGTGAGTTCCATATAAAGCCTTGGGGAGTTGTCCCCTGAACATCCCTGTCTCTGTGTGTAAAATTATACGTAGCATTTATAAATTATGGGACTTTTTTGCAGGGGGCGGAGGATTATGTGAAGCTGAGCCGGTCCACGTTGGTGTGTTTGGATACACTGCACTTAAATTGCCTGAGAGTGCGGTAGCTGTGTCTCCTTTCTGCTAGGAAGAAAACACACAAAGGGCGGCAGGAAAGCTGACCCACGGTTGTCACACCGCAAGAAGCCCACCCGTTAAAATGCTTCTTGCTCTTTCTTCAGGTTGTGTCGCACCCCCCCCCCCGGCCCCAAATCCAATTACGTCCCTCTTCGACAGTTATTAAAATACCATCCCTGGTAAGTCACTGAGAAGTCTGTAGCTGGTAAATTAAGTAGCTTTAGATGGTGCGTAGCCAAATGTAACACTCCTTAATCTTGCACAATTAAGCACAATGCAACCCAGCACAATTTCGGGAGAGATTCCGTTTGTTATAAAGGGGATAGATGTCGCTAGTGCCAAACACTGTGAACAAAGCTAATCGGCATGGACTTAATGATCGCTCTGGCTACTGCCTTGCCATACTGCAGCGCTGCAGCTTTGGAAGAACTCCTTTCTCTCCACTCCTTTCTACCCTTCTGGATGCTCATGGGGGCTGGATCTGAATGTGATCCTGGCCTTTCTGGGCAACTTTACGCATGGCCACCATCTTGTTCACATGGAACTTTGTTGAAGCTGTAAGCACCTTTGTAGTTCTGACACAGTGTGATGGCCACCACCACAAAATGGCTGCCATAAAATGGCCACTGCGGGAGGTGGAGTCAACTACAAAATGGTTGACCCAGCTTAACTTCTGCGAAGATCTTTGTGCTGTGGTGGCAGCTGCTGCCATATCATCATAAAAAACCAAAATGTACACAGCCAATCAAATCCCCGGTGGCCAATCAGAAACCTTGCTGGCCAAAAGGCCACCCACTCCCTAAAATCACTTGGGGAGCACCGGGAAAGGTGTTTGTGGATCTCATGGTGCCTATGGGCATCATGTTGAGGGGACCCCTCTGCTAGGGAGTCATAGCACAGATCATGGAAACTAAACATGGAAACTAGGCACTGGAGGAGTGACCATGTTGCATGGTACAGGTCTTCTGAGAAGCATGGTTAACTGCTGCTTTGAAAGGGGGCAGAAGTCCTTTGAATTCCCCACTCCTCCACTTGCAGCTGCTGGATGACCTTGGGCAAGCCATAGTTCTGTCAGAGCTGTTCCCTCAAGGACAGTTCTGGAAAGAGCTCTCTCAGCCCTGCCTGCCTCACAGGGTGTCTATTGTGGAGAGGGGAAGGGAAAGGAGTAAGCCGCTCTGAGACTTCCTTGGGTAGTGAAGGGTGGGGTATAAATCCAGTCATCTCCTCCTGCTCCTCCTGCTCCTTCTCTTCTTCTTCTTCTTCTTCTTCTTCTTCTTCTTTGTCTTCATCTTTGTCTTCTTCCTCTTCCTCTGCTGTATGCAGGTTGGAGCCAGCCAACTTTTTCATTCAAGCTTGCCAACTTCTCAATACCACAGCCCATGTCCCATGTGGCTTTTTGGGTGGCCAAAGGAGATCCCTGTGCCTATTTTCACCAGCAGAAAAGCTGGTTGGATTCACTCTCATGAGTTCAATAGACACATATTCACATAAAATGCCTGTGGCTGAATCCTGAAGGGCCTGTAAGGCAGAGATGCTCCGCCAGGCTTTTGGTTGGGGAAAGCAATGGTTTTCCATTATAGCTGACACCCGCGCATAAGCACAGGTGCCAGGGCAACTTAAAAAAAAACAAAAAAACAAAACCTGAACTGTGATGCATGGATGACTCGCTGTAACACTGTGACTGATTGACCACAGGCCCTGTGTGCTGTAAAGGCACCTCAGAGTGTGGTGTCTGACTGAGATTCTCTGTTTCCAAATGAAATGGAGAGATTAGTGGCATGACCATACCGCACCAACCTTCCAGGGTGACCGCAGCCCTAGTCTCTATGGCCTTTAACATGGAGACAAAGGGAGAAATTCCTAGAGTATCACCACGTGGAGGCCATTTTTCCTTCTGCTCCTCAGTTTCTCAGGGGCAGAGAGTTGGGGCTATGAGCTGGTAAATCCCTACCCTGGATGAGTAAATAGGAGGTCTCCTGGTGGTGCTTTATATGCAACTCCAGCAGGAAATAATGTGATCAAAAATCTTTGTTTTAAAAACATGTGATCTTCAGCGACTGCATCAAGAGACCATTCAGAAGAGCAACATTTCAAGAGATGCTCCAACTAGGGATGAGTGGATCACCCCCATCTGTTCCTTTATTGTTCTAAAACAAAGTTTTGCCGGGTGCTGCCTCCCACTCCTTAATTCTGGCTTAACTAGGATAATATCTAAAAATAATTCTGGAATTGGAACATGCCCATTGCTGCAGTTTCCATTTGTCCCTTACATTTGCATCTCTCTGTACACTCCCTGTATGTACAATCACAAGCAGCTGGCCTTTTTTACAACGTTTTCTCAATGAGGTCGGTGTACAGAAGTGAAGGAAAGATGCAAATAGCACATTCACGGCAGAATGTTTGAAAACTGGACATAAGAACTGGAACGAAGGAAAATTCATAGTACATTGGTTCTGCTGCAGGAGCAGTAATTTGAAACTACAAAATTCAAATGAGGATAATTTGGGAATCATCCCTAGCTCTGGCATACCGAGATTTGCCTGCACTTGTCCATTGCATATATTAGTCTGATCAGTGGGCAACTGCATTCCTCCTGAAGAACATGTTTTTTTTTTAGCTCAGGGTCAATGCTGGATCATGACCTACAGTCGGTAGCAGATCACCTATGTGGCATGTAACACGTTTCATCAGCTTTGGTTACAGTTACAGCCTTACCTTGAAAGGCATGATTTGGCCATTATGATCCATGCTGTGAGCAGTTTTGGACTAGACTACTCCAATGTTCTTTATGTGGGGCTGCCTTTGAAGATTGTTCAGAAACTTCAACTGGTTCAAAATGTGACAGCCAAGTTGCTGTAAAGAGCATGATACAGAGATTGTATGCTGATATATCAGTACCGGTGGCCTGTCCATTACTGGCCACATTTTAAGTGATGGAGCTTGTCTTTAAGTTACTGAATGGCTTAAGACAGGGGAGGAGTGAAGATATAAGTGATTTTATTGTTGAAGAGACTCCCATGAGACTAGGGATTATACTCATCTCTGTAGATTGGCCTAAACAGTCGCTCATGGATATAAAAGTCTGCCAGCAGTCCCACAGGTGCTAATCAAATTAAAATGAGCCTTGTTAGGAATACCCTTTTTTAAAGGGCCAGCCTAATGACATAGAATAGCGTGAAAGGTTCCGAGTTCAATGGAACTCTTCAACGGGGCAGAAGAAGGTCTGGCAAATATATGATGAACTGTGTTATTATACTAAATAGTTTTAGATTGCCTAGAATTTCTATAGGTAATCTGCTGATATATGACGATATAATACTATATATAATATTAAAAGCACCGATTGCTTAGAATTCCTAGATGTTCCTAACAAGTAGACAAGTAGACATAATATAACATGTAATATATTTCATCCTGTCTGGCAGAAAATCCACCAATAAACTGGCATGGCCAGTTATAATATAACATTATATATTATATTAAAAGCACTGATTGCCTAGAATTCCTAGACGTTCCTAATAGGTAGACAAGTAGACATAATATAACATATAATATATTTCATCCTATCTGGCAGAAAATCCACCAATAAACTGGCAGGGCAAGGTCTTAAAATCATAACCTTAAAAAACAAATAAACAAAAAAAACCCACCTTTAGATCTGACATAGGTGCGAATGCCTGATGGATCTAAAGGGTGCGATCAGACAGAAACAACTGGGAAGCATCCTACAGTCATCAGCAACCCATGCTGCTCCGCTATGGAATTGGAGTTAAAAGACACTGGGGAAAGTCTGGTAGTAGACGGGTTCCGACGGGCCACGGATGGACTTTACCCTGTCTGATCATGCAAGCATGCTCTCATGCCATCGGGATGGTTGGATCAGGACATCCCAGCTCAGTGCCCTTCCCCTCCTCTTCACAGTATGCACATCATTGCATACTCTGTAGGGGGCCCTCAGTGGGGAGGTGCAATTCCTCGTTTATGCTCATGGGAAACAAACCGGCCCAAAAAACCCGACTCACCCGCAGTTGCATCTGATCACACAGTGATGGGCTGCACCTGCAGCTACAAAGGGAGGTGTGATCTTGCAACTGCGTGTCAAATTCCTCTGCAGCCACTGGCCTAACATCTGGCCTGACAAAAGACCTCTAGTGGATTTGAAAGCTCAGCTTGGGTTGCCAACCTTGAGGCGGGGCCCCGAGATCTCCCAGAATTACAACTGATCTCCAGATGACAGAGATCAAGTTCCCTAAAGAAAAGGACCGCTTTGGAAGGTGAACTCTATGGCATTGTGCCTCATTGAGAGCCAGTTTGGTGCAGTGGTTAAGTGCGTAGACTCTAATCTGGGAGAACCGGGTTTGATTCCCCACTCCTCCATTTGCACCCTGCTGGATGACCTTGGGCAAGCCATAGTTCTGATAAGAGCTGTCCTTGAAAAACAGCAGTTTCTGTCAGAGCTCTCTCAGCCCCACCTACCTCACAGGGTGTCTGTTGTGGAGAGGGGAAGGGAAGGGAGTTTGTAAGCCGCTCTGAGACACCTTTGAGTAGTGAAGGGCGGGGTATAAATCCAATCTCCTCCTCTTCCTCCTCATTGAGGTTCCTCCTCTCCCCAAGCCATGCCCTCCTCAGGCTTCACCCCCAAAGCTCCAGGCATTTCCCAATCTGGAGATGTCAGCCTGGAAGCCCATGCACTGTTCTATATCACCGGGCAGATCCTAATCACAAGTGTTTTATGATTGGATCCTTGGCTTTTTAAATTGTCATTGAAGACCAATACAACTGTGAACTTGTCTACTCATTAGGAATGTCTAGGGATTCTAGGTAATCTGCAACTATTTAATATAACAAAATGATCTGGACAGGTCGAAGAAGGTAAATATTTCAATCCCGGCTGAATTTGCAATTTTTTTTGCATCCAGAGGTGCTCACCCAACAATAATAAAATGATCAAAGCCTTGGTCTGAATGAAAATCTATATGGAAAATTGGGTTTGGAAGTGTTGCCTGTTGTGGCTTATCAGATAGACTTATCGACATTTGCCCATTTATCTTCTAGGAAGGTCAATAGTTAGAGGTCCGGTCAACTTCAGCAGGGCAGCTGTCTGATTACAAGGAACAAGAAGCCAGCCTAGGAAATTGCCACCGTTTGTTGGTTGTGATTGCGATCCTTACCTCCACAAAAGCAAGGCCTTTCCTCTCAGTTTTGTACCCATGAGCACACACAGGGTGATAAAAGCCAGGATGTACCAGAAATTTCCCTTCCTGAGGGAACAGATAACTCATTTCTGGAGAGAAATAGGCCCAAATCATTCTGCGACTGTTGTGCCATAATATCATTACAAAGTAGAAGTAGAAGAGCTAGTTTCATGTCCAGTAATACCTTAGAGATCAAAAAGGTGTTCAGGGTATATGTTTTCTGGAGTCAAAGCTCCCTCTGTCTTCGAAACTTAATTACGGGCCCCTCTTTTTTGTATTGGATGCAATGCAAAATTTCTACCTGCATTAAAACTGTTGCACAAGTCGAAGTGCATGAGAAAGATTGTGGCAGCCACTTGCGATGAGTCAGAGTTTTCTTTAGAGCCAGGTGTTGCTTTCTCATGTTTACACAGTAGGCCATGGAAAAATCTCTCATCGTCACTTGCACACGCTCTCCAAATTGTTCTGGTAACAAATATCCAATGTGTCTGGATGTGTGTCTTTTCCATCAAAGGTAGTAATCATAGCCTACTGTGTAAACTTTTAGCAATTGCACATCACATGAGAAAACAACACCTGGTTCTAAAGAAAATCTTTTTTTTTCATATATTTATTTCTGGATGTGTGTTGTTCTACAATAGTAATATTGACCGCTGAGGAAGGCCCTAAGGGGTCGAAATGCATATGCTCTTCTGGTCATAGGATAAACCCGTCAATTGTATATGTGAAAGTAACAACTCTGTATGTTAAACGTTTCATGAGTCTGCTATTTGGATTATTTCTTTTAACCTATTTCATTTTTAGTAATGTGTACACCATAATGAATATTTGTATTTTTATAATAATTTATTTTGTTCGCTTGACCCACAAATGTCACAGCCATGCCTTGGGCTGAGTTTCCCCCCTTTTTCTTGTTTTTAGTTTTCTGTTGTACCACACAGTGGTGGTCTGTGTATCCTTTGGCAACTTCAGCCCTTGCAGGACATTTTTTTTTTTACTGTTAAACACAACAGGCTGGTGCTCAAACAGGACGATAGGAAGGTGTAGGAAGACAATGCCTGCCTCTGGGCAACTGTAGAGTGAAATCCTGAAATTGCAAAAAATAAAAAATAAAAAAATAAATCAACCCTCCTATCCCTCCTCTATTTGGATTTCTAAGAAGAAGAAGAAGAAGAAGAAGAAGAAGAAGAAGAAGAAGAAGAAGAAGAAGAAGAAGAAGAAGAAGAAGAAGAAGAAGAAGAAGAAGAAGAAGAAGAAGAGGAGGAGGAGGAGGAGGAGGAGGAGGAGGAGGAGGAGGAGGAGGAGGAGGAGGAGATTGGAAGTCTCAGAGCGGCTTACAAAATCCTTTCCCTTCCCCTTCCCACAACAGACACCCTGTGAGGTAGGTGGGGCTGACAGAGTTCTTTCAAGGACTGCTCTTGAGAGAACAGCTCTGAAAGAACTTATAACTGAACCAAGGTCACCCAGCAGCTGCAAGTGGAGGAGTGGGGAATCAAACTGGGTTCTCCCAGATTAGATTACATCTGGCCACTACTCCAAAATACACCACTACAGCTAACTGATCTGCAACACACCCCAGATTCCTAAAAAGAGGAAAAGAAATGGATTTTGGAGTTCGTGATGAAACTGAGTAAAGAGGAATTAACAGAATTTCTGTTAACAAATCTGACTTTGATGCACTTTACAGATATGTCCAGTTGCCCATCATGTCTCTGTGACTTCTCGTGGCATGATAGCACTTTACTGAACTTTGATAGACATGCTTTTCCTTAATAAGGTTTTTCCCTCCATGAACAATTTAAACTGCTGCTTGCATACTCTTGGTGGAGCTTTTGTTTTATTTATTAGACTTGGCTGTCCATTGGCACGCATTGTGGTCTCTTGTCTGTATTTTAACCACATATGAGGCATTGCCAGTGAAGAAAAAAATGATCTAATAAATCTTATTTTTTCCACTCTATTTTTTTAAAGAACAAAAACGTGGCTTGCACAGTGTCAGATATATAAACCTGTTTGTTTCTCCAGTCCCTTTCCAAAATATTTTTATAGCTGGGTCAATGCTTGTTCGTGGTTTCTGCTTCTTTGTTTCATAACAGAGAAACCAAAGTTGTGCATGGTGGCAGTAAGGATTTACCAGAAAAAAACACAACCCAACCTGTAATTCTGTGATAGCAGAAATGGGGGTGCCCACCATTTCCCCATTTAGCAAGTTTGGGCTATATAATCCAGACAGACTTCAGTCTTGTTGAAAATAACTCTGCAGTCTCCTCCCCTACAAATCTGTAACCCTTTAGTAGACTAGCCTCCTTCTAAATCCATTGATCTTGCTAGACTTAAGAAGGGTTTAACTGTGCTTAGGATGGCATTGCAGTGGAGGTACAGCCTTGATACTCTTCAGCATTTATATGTCAAGGGATAAGGGAAAAGGAGGAAGGAGAGTAAAAGGTCTTTATTAAGTTTTCTCAGGATTACACAGCACGGGATCAAATCCAAACAGAATTTTCCAGTAGATGAGGAGGAGGAGGAGAAGGAGGAGGAGATTGGATTTATACCCTGCCCTTCACTACCTGAAGGAGTCTCAGTCCAGTTTACAATCTCCTTTCTCTTCCCCTCCCCACAACAGACACCCTGTGAGGTAGGTGGAACTGAGAGAGCTCTTTTGAGGACTGCTCTTGAGAGAACAGTTCTGAGAGAACTTGTGACTGACCCAAGGTCCCACCAGCAGCAGCATGTGGAGAAGTGGGGAATCAAACCAGGTTCTCCCAGATTAGAGTCTGAGCTCCTAACCACTACACCAAACTAGCTTCTCCCTGACTCCCCCCTTCCACTGCAACCCATTCATCTCTATGAAATACTGTTTCTGGGGATAAGGGGCCTTGAGGAATTATAATGAAGGGAGTTTGGAAATAGCCATTGTAGCCTGGATCCAACCTATTTATTTATTAGATTATTAGGGATTTTTTCTTAAGCACTCAATTTTAAGTAGCAGGGTGGTGATTTTGGCTATGTGGAAGAAATGGCATGCTGTGGAGCATGCTCCATGGAGCAGCATAACATAACATAACATAAATGTTTATTATGGTCAGAGACCCATCAAACAGCATACAGGCTCAGAATACAGACCCGGATTACCAACATTACGGGGGAGAAATGTCATAAGAAGAATTAAGGAGGTGCTTGCGCTTTGAAAATGCAATGAAAAGGAATTTGGCAACCTTCCTTGATATTTCGATGGATTTGTCCTCCAATAGGTATTTCAACACAAGTTCCTCGGAGTGGATTACTAGTTGTCCTTGGCACCTAAATGACCTTAATACAGGTGTAATCAAAAGAGCTCTTTCTTCGGCATAGTAAGCACAATGAAATAAAATATGAGGAAGGGTCTCAATTGACTCGGAGGGGCATGAACAAAGTCTCAAATGCTTAGGAATGTGTTGGAATCTTCCAAAAAGAACTGCCGATGGATAAATGTCAAATCTGGCTCTGGAAAAAGCCCACCTGTGGTGCATGGAGCAGCTGAAATCTGCACAAAGGGTATCTGCTAAAACTGTTAAAATCGTTAAAACTGTAACTATCTTAAAATAATAGAATCATAGAATGTTAGAGTTGGAAGAGACCTTGCAGGTCATCTAGTCCAACCCCCTGCACTCTGCAGGAGCATAGCCGAAAGATAGCCTGACATGCCTACAACATACCCAAAAGATGGTCGTCCAGCCTCCGCTTGAAAACGTCCAGCGAAGGAGCATCCACCACCTCCCGAGGCAGACTGTCCCACTGCTCAACCACTCTCACAGTTAGGAAGTTTCTCCTAATAGCTAGCCGGTAACGACTCCCTTGTAATTTCCACCCATTAGATCTAGTCTAGCAATCCGGAGCAGGAGAGAATAGATCTGCTCCACCTTCTACATGACAGCCCTTCAGATACTTGAAGACTGCAATCATAATCTCAATCTTAATTGAGAGTTTTCTGATGGATCGAATACAATATCGATATGGTGGTGACATGTAAGGGAGGGGAGTCAATCCACTCCG
The DNA here is from genome assembly GCA_029375565.1 of Gekko gecko. NCBI lineage: Eukaryota > Metazoa > Chordata > Lepidosauria > Squamata > Gekkonidae > Gekko > Gekko gecko. The sequence continues at coordinate 162,563,409 of JAPDNY010000004.1, read as the reverse complement.
GTGACTGTTTCCAGGGGATCTTGCCATTTCATGCCGTTAAAACCCACTTGTGAAGTGCACTGAAAGTGAATTGGAAAGTGCATCTGAACAAGTAAATGAGCTGTGTGTGTGAAGTGCTGTTAAGTTGTAGCTGACTCATGGCAACCCCATAGAGCAGGGGTGTCAAACTCATTTGTCACGAGGGCTGGATCTGACATAAATGAGACCTTGTCGGGCCGGGCCACGTGTGTCATAAAATGTAACGCCAGGTAGCAGAGACATAAACTTTATAAAGGACACAAACACAAAGGGCTTTTTTTTTTTTACTTAAAATAAAAACATGCTTAAAACATTAGCATTCTTGCAATAGGTTTTTTTTATTTAACAGTGACACCTCTTGCTCTGAATTATTGCATCTGGATAAGTGACACCTCTTGCTCTGAATTGTTGCATCAAAATGTCTGTGCTGCTGCAATCCTGAGTATGCTGTTCAGGTGTGTATCTGTAAGCTGCAAACCTATGATGACGCAGCAGCAGCAGAACTGGAAGAAGAAGCAGAAGACAGCCTGTTCCACTGTGGGCCTGATAGAAGCCCTTCAGGGGCCTGATCAGGCCCCCGGGCCACATGCCATAGGGTGTTCAAGGCAAATGGCAAAGCAGGGGTGGTTTGACATGGTCCTCCTGTGCAAAGGCTTCCTTGGTGGCCTCCTGTCCAAGCACTGACCTTGCTCAGATTCCAAGATCTGATGAGATCAGCCTATACTATACCAGGGAGGACATACTAACCTTAGATTTTCTGGGCTGTATGACCATGGTCTTGGCACTATAGGACCTGATGTTTCACCAGCAGCTGTGACTGGCATCCTCTTTCTCTACCAAATTATTCCCAAAATTGAAATACATTTTTGAGCAATAAGCCCCATAGATCACTGCAGATGGTGACTGCAGCCATGAAATTTAAAGATGTCTGCTCCTTGGGAGGAAAACGATGGCAAATCTAGACAGCATAATAAAAAATAGAGACATTACCCTGCCAACAAAAGTCTGTGTGGTCAAAGCAATGGTACTCCCAGTAGTAATGGATGGCTGTGAGAGCTGGACCATAAGGAAGGCCGAGCGCCGAAGAATAGATGCTTTCAAATGATGGTGCTGGAGAAGACTCTTGAGAGTCCCTTGGACTGCAAGGAGATCAAATTAGTCAGTCCTAAAGGAAATCAACCCTGACTGTTCCCTGGAAGGCCAGATACTGAAGTTGAAGCTCAAATACTTTGGCCATCAAATGAGAAGGGAGCACTCCTTGGAGAAGACCCTGATGCTGGGAAAGATTGAAGGTCAAAGAAGAAGGGGACGGCAAAGGATGAGATGGTTAGACAGTGTTATCAATGCAATGAATATGAAAACTCTGGAGGACAATGAAAGACAGGAGGGCCTGGCATGATGTGGTCCATGTGGTCATGAAGAGGTAGACTCAACTGTGCGACTGAATAACAAAAATTCTATTTTTGATAGACACTGTTTTCCTTGATTGTGTAGTCCAGGGGTCCTCAAACTACGGCCCGCGGGCCACATGCGGCCCGCCGAGGACATTTATATGGCCCGCCGGATGTTTATGCCGCCACTGCTTGTCTGTAATTTTTTTTTTTTTACATGAGAAGGAAGGTCATTGGTGGAAGAGGGAGAGGGGGTGGCGGCCACTGCCGATTGGCTGGCTGGCTGAAGCGCTGGATCATGGGAATTGTTGTCTGGCCGCAATCTAGCTTCAGACTGTGAGAGGAACCGAACAGCGCAGCTGGACTACAACTCCCATCTCCCAGGATTCAGAGGAAGCCAGGGCATTTGGGAGGGCCGCCTGTGTGGTGACTTGTGGGCAGTGAAGGTCGGAAGCGGGAGCGCGGAGAGTGGGAGAGAGAGCGCGGGAGATGGAGGCATCACAGCGCAGAGGCAGCTTGGAGGAAGTTGGGTGCATTATTACCCCCTGGAGAGGTGAGTCCCATGGCCACTACTTGGGCTACGCTGGTGAGCACTAATTGGGCTGTGCCGGTAGGCACTAATTGGGCTGCGCTTGACTGGCTCTCCCTCCCTCAGCTCCTTCATTTGCCCCTCAGCTCCACTCCCAGTGATATAACAAAATAAGATATATGCAGTGTGCATAGGAATTTGTTCATAGTTTTTGTTTTTACTATAGTCCAGCCCTCCAACGGTCTGAGGGACAGTGAACTGGCCCCCTGTTTAAAAAGTTTGAGGACCCCTGGTGTAGTCCATCAGTTGGGTGATATACTCTTGAAAAGAGGTCGCTGTATGTATTTAAGAGGGCTGCAATCCAAGACCTGATGGCAGAGTCAAACTAGTGGACTGAGACTTCCCTTTTTCTACAGCCCAGTGAACACCCCGAAATTCTCTTCTTTGGGGTCAAGAACATTCTGGGTAGCAAAGTGGGGGGGAGTCATTATCTTGTAGTAGTTCTCCAGGCCATGAACATGCTAACTACAAGATAATGACTCAGCCCTACCCCACCTTCCAGGGTAGATATAAATTACCTGCCTACCATTTTTCTGCTCGCCTTGACATAGAGGGTACTCCATCTTTCTGTGTTATACCTCTGAGGATGCCAGTCACAGCTACTGGTGAAATGTCAGGTCCTACAATGCCAAGACCATGGCCACACAACCCAGAAAATCTATTGCAACTAATGAACTCTGGCTGTGAAAGCCTTTGACAAAATATTGAAAGTGAATAATCATTTTTTTTTTTAACTTAACAGGATAGTAAAAATGGCTATATTACTTACTTAAGCAGCAAGATCTAAAGACACAAGACCTGGAGATTCGTGGGGTGGAGATTGAGGAGGGCAGGGCTTTGGGAGGGGTGGGACCATCGGTACGATGTCATAGAGTTGACCTTCCAAAGCGGACATTTTCTCCAGGTGAACTGATCTCTTGTCACCTGGAGATCAGTTGGAATAGCAGGTGATCTCCAGACTCCACCTGGAGGGTGGCAACCCAACCTCCAACCCACTCCAGTGTGTATCTGTTTGCAAACCACCTACGTGTGTATCCACCTCTAATTTGTTAATGTAAAGGAGAAAGGTTAAGTGGCAGAACATCAAAAAAAATGTGTACACAAAGGTGTGTATTTTTTTCCCCTAGGAGGAGGACATTTCTCCACATTTGTCGTGGTTTGCCTATTATGGCCTGTGTTTGCTCTCAAATACCATGTGCCTCCTCAGTAGCTTACGTGAGGTGGAAAGAGACTCCAGTGCCTCACAGCGGTTAAGCTTTTTTGCTTGTATTTTGTATTAAACAAATGGCGACGCTTCTGCAAACACAAATCCCATTTATCAAATAGCCCAAGCGCTGCATTCCTTGTTACAACTGTGGGGAGAATATAATATCTGGAGACAGTCTGACAGGATCTCATTTTGTAAGCTTTAGAAATGGATGTTCAAAAGGAAAACAAAAAAAAGAAAAAAGGAAAAAAGGAACGAGGGAGAAACTTACCTGGTGAGGAAAGGAAACCGGTCCAGCTGGCAAAGGCAAAAATTTAATTTTTTCCAATGACTCAGATAGATTTTTGTCATCTGTTATGAGAAATTGTTCGCTGCCATGACCCTTCTTAACTTAAGCTTGGCCCAGAGGAGAGGAAAGATTCCCTAGCGGGAGATAATTAGCAAAGATATTAATTTCATACTCGGAGAACAGAACAGATTGATTTATTGACTTGTCTGTAGGGTTGGAGCTCTAAAGCTTGCCTGTTCTTTTAAAACAACTCCCTTTATGCTCGTGGGTCTAAAACTATTTTCTGTGCTTTTAATGTTGTGTTGGAGGCTAATTTTTGTACCCCAGATGTTTGCGGACTTTTTGACTGTGAGCTTTTCAAACTGCTCGATTCCTCCTCCTTACTCATTTTTTTTCCCTTTAGGCATTGTCACACATGACTCTTGTGATGAAGTGGATTCTAGCCCACAAACACTCATGCTACACAAATGTGTTAGCCTTTAGGCACTTTTACAGGCTGAGTTCAGACTGGCAGCTTGAAGCGGGAGCCAGTCATGACAAAAAAAGCCCCAGAACAAACAGTTCCGGGTTTTCCCGGTCACACTGCACCGACTGATGCAGTAGCATACCAGGAGGAGGTGCGCGGGAGCATTCAAACTGCTGACCCAGAGGCGTGGCTGTAAATGGCTTTTCCCTGGTAATTTGGCTATGTGTGCTCATGTGCATAAGCACATCTGGCTGATTTGGGGAGGATCCCATTGTGCTGGCACCACATTGGACAGTAGAGTGGAGCACAGCCAATCATATCACTGCTGCCTTATGTGCAATGCGGGTTGCTCCCGGCTTTTTGGGTTGGCGTTCACACTTCCCGGCAGTGGAATGAAGTGGGATAAACGGGCTCTCTGGGATTTGCTACCACTTTCACCAGGTATCTTTTAAACGTGGGAGCGAAGCAGAACAACACAGATTGACTATGGGTGGGGAACGCCAGGCAGATGTGCCTGTGTGAACACTCCCTTTAATCCACTTGTGAAACATGGCTGAAATGTGACTATAGCCAGTCTGAACTCAGCCACACATGCTCTTTCAGTCCACTTTCAATGCAACTGGATTTTTACTGTGCAAAACGGCATCGACTATTGCAAAGAATCGGATTGGGAGTTCACTGCCTGGAATGGCAAAATCCACTTGCAACTGGTAGCTAAAGTGCATTAAAAATGGATTGAAAGTGCATTATTCAGTGTGTGTAAAAATGCCCTAAAGACTATTGGGTGGGTGGGTGGGGAATAGCATTAGTCGTTATTAAACAGGCAATCCGGCGGCCTTAATAAACAGATTTGGTGATCCAGCTGGATAGGTCTGGCTTGCCTGAGGGGTCATTTGCACAGGCAAGATTGATGGAGGCAAAGGAAAGGAGGGGCTTCCTTGAAGGGCTCACCCTGGGCACCAAAGACGGCAGCTGATGGGAGCAGTTCCAGAGGGGTCCCTGTGTTTGTCCACTGCAGCACAGATAAACTGGCGTCTAGTCTAGTGGCACTTTAAAGACTATCAAGGTTTGAAGAAGTAGCCTCTAGCCCATGAAAGCTTTTTTTTTGTTTGTTTTTCCTGTAAGCTGCAGGAGACTCCTGTTTATTTCGACCGTGAGGAACGCTGACTCTGTGCTATCAACAAGTGCCAATAAGGCAGGCGCTCGGGTACCTGCAGTGTCTGCTGCACTGGAATTTTTCTGCCTGTTACTGATGAGGGGCTCCAGCTTCCACAAACATTGCAAAAGAATGTATGACTAGTTCACAATGCAGAGGGCTCCCAGTTTGGTGAGTGAAAAGTACTGAGACTGACGAGTGATTTCAGCTCTCACATACTTTGTTAGTTGAAGAACAAGACAAGAGAAGCCGGCTCGCTGGCCGGCTTTTATTCCCAAGGGGATCCACACCCCAACACATACCACACCCCGTGATGGGCTATTTACAGTGATTGAGTTATTTCCTAGGATTCCGGCTCCCCGATTGGAAGGGAGCTAGGATCCTATAGTCCATTGTCTTTGGGAGCGAAGCTCAGGCCCTTCGCCTGGCCGCGTGTCTGAGCGGTTGGAACCAGTCAGAGCACATGGCTGTCCTGAGCACATGTTCTCTGATGGATACATTACACCGAGCCAATTTGCTGTACTGGTTTGGAGTGCGGACTCTAATCTGGGAGAACCAGGTTTGGTTCCCTACTTCTCCACATGCAGCTGCTGGTGTGGCCTTGTTCTCTCCAGGGCAGTCCTCAGGAGAACTCTCTCAGCCCCACCTACCTCACAGGGTGTCTGTTGTGGGGAGGGGAAGGGAAAGGAGATTGTAAGCCCCTCTGAGACTTCTTCAGGTAGTGAAGGGTGGGGTATAAATCCAATCTCTCTCTCTCTCTCTCTCTCTCTCTCTCTCTCTCTCTCTCTCTCTCTCTCTCTCTCTCTCTCTCTCTCTCTCTCTCTGAATGCATGGATGGACTCCATTCTTAATCGGAGTGTGCCAAGACCGGGGAGCATGAAAAAAACTACACCAAAGTACTTAAAGGAAGTCACCTGCTCAATAGTCTCCCCATTAATCATCCATCGATGCTTAGATATTCTTCCGGTAAACACAACGATTTTGGATTTGCTATGGCCAAGAGGCCATTATCACACAATGCAGTGCAAGAGCCCTCGGCTTTAAACTTCTATTGGTACCAGAGAGAAGGACTGTCGAATCTGCATAAAGTAAAGTTGAAAGCAGTCTAGGAGCCAGTTTGGAGAGATGAAAACTGGAGTAAGATAACTTTTAACCATTGGGTTAATTTAAACATTGGATACAGCGAGTGCCAGAGCACAGCTCTGTTTAGGGGAGGGCCCATAGCTCAGTGGTAGAGCCTCTGCTTGGTATGCAGAAGGACCCAGGTTCAATCCTGGACATCTTCAGTTAAAAGGACCAGGCAGTAGGTGATGGGACAGACCTCTGCCTAAGACCCTGGAGAGCCACTTCTAGTCAAAGTAGATAATACTGACATCAATGGACCAATGGTCTGATGCAGGGCTCTTTCTGTAGCAGGAACTCCTTTGCATATTAGGCGACATGACCCTAATGTAGTCAATCTTCCAAGAGCTTATGGTAGCCCCTGTAAGAAGAGCTCTGTAAGCTCTTGTAGGATTGGCTATATTAGGGGTGTGTTGCCTAATATGCAAAGGAGTTCCTGCTTCATGTGTTCATGTGACACCATTATAAGTAGGGACAGAGGCTGACAGATGTCCAGCATGGTTACAATTAACCCATAGCCAACTGGGCTCCATTGAACAAGCATTGTCTTGGGTCCAAACTAACATTTTCAGTCACGTAGCATGCTTTGCCCACCTTCCACCTCCCATAGCAGCCCCATATCTTGTTGCTGATTGTCCCCTCTCCTCCAAGGAGAGGACTTCAGCGGGGATTTTGGACTACCACAGGAGTGGGAGGCAGGACAATTGTGCTCCATAAGTGAGAATCATAGCGCCTGCAGAAACATCTAGCCGAGGTCCAACGCATTGTGCTGGCACGATTGGATGGTATATAAAATGGTTTTCCATGGCACTTGTCCCATGAGGGCTCATTCACACATGCCAGTCATCGCTGGACGATCATTTGGTGATGGGGAACACCACTGACAAAGGACAGTGGAAGGGGAAATAGGGAAAGGAACTCAACAGTATTTGGTTCTGCGGTGGGCCTTTCCTTTAGCACAGCAATTTGGAGGTCCCCCAGGTTATGTCGGCTCCAAGCTGGTCTGCAAACAAATGAGACATTTGTAAGATAGCAGCTACCTGTGAATAAAAGTATTACCTCAAAGAGACAGAGAGAGCAATCCTATATAGGTCTTCTAGAAGTAAGTCTCATTTTATTTTATTTGTATTTTTATATGTACATGTGGGCAGGGCTCTCTTTGTAGCAGGGACTCCTTTGCATATTAGGTGACACACCCCTAATATAGTGAATCCTCCAAGAGCTTACAGAGCTCTTCTTGCATGGGGCCACTGTAAGCTCTTGGAGGATTGGCTACATTAGGGGTGTGTTGCCTAATAGGCAAAGGAGTTCCTGTTACAAAAAGAGCCCTGCATGTGGGGGTGTGCATGTGTGTGCACCTGGAAGTCATGGCGACCTCTGGTGACTGACCCCTACTGGGGGCCTGGAGGATATTCAGAGAGGTGGCTGAATAAAGCCTGCCCCAGCCTCTCGCCTTTGGTATTCCAAGGAGGTCTCCCATCCAAGGACTTGCCAGAGTCAACCCTGCTTAGCTTCTGAGATCTGATGAGATCAGGCTTGCCTGGACTATCCAGGTCAGGGCATAAGTTCTTATTTTATTCAACAGAACTTCCAGGGAAGTGTTCTTAAGGTGGCCGCCACAACAGCACAATCCTAAGCAGTTTTACACCCTTCTGGGCCTATTGACGTCGATAAAGGGCGTCAACTCTGTTTAGGATTCCACTGTGAACTTGTCGTCATTCGAGGACCTTGCTCAGTTCACAAGCAGCAGAGGCATGGCTGGGTCATGGTCTGATCCCCTCTGAGACTCCTGAGACAAAACACAATACTGCTCACGGTTAACACTAAGAATAGGGAACCTCAGATGTTAGACAGCAGAAGCTTGACTGCTCTGGAGGGTGGAGTCCAGGGCTCTTTTTGTAGCAGGAACTCCTTTGCATATTAGGCCACACACCCCTAATGTAGCCAATCCTCCAAGAGCTTACAGAGCTCTCCTTACAGGGGCTACTGTAAGCTCTTGGAGGATTGGCTACATCAGGGGTGTGTGGCCTAATATGCAAAGGAGTTCCTGCTACAAAGAGAGCTCTGGTGGAGTCTATGGCATTATATCCTGCAGAAGGGGAAGCCTGGGAAGGGCATTGTTTGGGGAGGGGAGGGAACTCTGCTGAACTTCCTCCCCTCACCAAACGTCGCCCTCCCCAGGCGTCACCCCCCAAATCTCTGATATTTCCCAAGCCAGTAGTGGCGACTCTACACTGAGGAGACTTGCCTTTTGTCAGTCACTCCCAGTACCCCAGGCGTGGTGAAGGCAAACGCCTGGGTAGATGTTCAGGTTAGATGTAAACATCTATAGACTTCAGGCCACTGCTACAGCGGTAGGCATCAACTCATATATGCAACCTCAGTTCAGCTCTGGCTGTTGGGGATTAGTTCTTGCCTTGCTCTGATAGTTCTTGCCTTGATAGCGTTGGGAGTTCCAGGTGTGACGTCCCTGTCGCAGCCTCCAGACGTCGTGGCAAGAGAGAGTAGATAGCTAGATAGGCAGACTGGCCTTTCCTTCCTGTGTTTACTCTTCTGCTACTATCCCCTTTGAAATGTAGATTGTGTTCTCAGGGACAATTTCCTTCCTTCCTTCCATTCACGCTCTGAGATGATGAGGAACTCTCTCCCTACACACACCAAGAAGGACGACATGCTGTCCTCTCTTGGAACCATGAGGCAGACGGGCCTCTCACCATCTGCTTCCATCCTCAGCTAGTAAGTTAGTACTCTATCCTGCCCCTACTCTTCCCGATCCAAAAATGTGCTTCTCAAATAAAGAGAGAAGAATTTCTCTGTTAAACTTGCAACGTGGCTCTGTGTAGCTTTGTAAACTGGGTAACCTGGTAAAGTGACACTGCTGCGCCTGTAGCTTTATTTAAGCACTCTGCTGACTAGTGGGAACTCGACTAACTGCACTGGTTAACCCCAACAGATCGGCCCTCCAGCTTGACTTGACTGTGCTCATGAGAATTTCTGCTTGTGTAGGACCAATATGATAAAGGTAAAGGTTTCCCCTGCTTGAAAGCCAGTCGAATCCGACTCTAGGGATGTGGTGCTCATCTCCGTTTCCAAGCTGAAGAGCCATTGCTGTCTGAAGATGTTTCCATGGTCATGTGGCCGGCATGACTAGATGCCGAGGTGCACGGAATGCTGTTACCTTCCCACTGAAGCGGTACCTATTTATCCACTTGCAATTTCTTGCTTTTGAACTGCTAGGTTGGCAGGACCTGGGGCCAGAGACGGGAGCTCACTCTGTCATGCGGCACTCGGGTCTTGAACTGCTGAACTACCGACCTGCTGGTCTGCAATTCAGCATCTTAACCACTTGAGCCACTGAAACCTCTAAGACCAATATACTTCCTGCCACTTAAACTGTCTCTACCTCTGCATTTCTTCCAAGCATCTCAGGACCCAAGGCACATAACAACATTTTGTGACATACAATATATTAATCAGGAGCAGACTGGGAAGAGAAAAACAATGGACCCCTAAGAGGGAGGGGGAGGGAGGAAGAGGAAGGTCCCGCCTGGCTCACAGTGGCAGCAGCACCCATCTACTTTTTGGCATTAATGGCCAATCCATCCCTGATAATATAGTTTGACTAAAAATCCATCTTAAAACTCATTATGACCCTCCACCATCAGGGTATTCCCTCCTTTCTTGTCCTTAGGCTGCCCCCAAAGCTCTCTCTAATGATGTGTTTCACACATGCCAGATAATGCATTTCCAATCCACTTTCAGTGCACTTTGAGAATGCATTTTACTGTGGGAAGTGGCAAAACCCATTCGCCAACGATGGCAAAAATGCATGTGTGGAAGCGCCCTGTCTTACAGTTTCACTGGAAATGAGAGAGCAGCAATCTCTCTGACATCTTCTGGAATGCTGTTCCTTAGACACGAGGCAGCTGTTGATAAAAACTGAAACCTGGACCATTGGAGACTATTCCTGAAACAAAGGGGATACTAATGATAGACCTTGTGAGGAAGAATGGGGCTGCAGAATGGGCTCATGCTGGGAGACAGACGTTTGGATGGAAGTCTAGAATATGTTGTATTGTCTAGCATATTGCATGTCTAGAATATTGCTAACTAGCCCCGATTTTGAGTGTATTTAAAAGTCCCAAGCCTGGGTTCAAGAGTTCCCATGACAATCCAGTATGAAGCAGTTATGAAATGGAACTGTATTCTGTAATATTAAAAGAAGTATTATAATGAAGTATTTAGTGAAATAGCCCCTATGGGTGTGTTGCCCCCCCATATTCTAATTGATCTTGCAAAATTATTCCCATTTAGGGTACAAGTTCCATTACAGGAGAAATTGTGATTAAAATTCAAATCCTAGTACTGTTAAAACACCATATGAACAATGAAAATGCTTAGAGTAGCATTAAAAATAATGTAGATAATGAGAATAAATGATGTGAATTAGAGTTAAATTAACAACTGATAATGCAGTTGTAGATCTAAAGATAGATTGCTGAGTTATTAACCTTTTAGCACAAAAGCTAAGGTGAAGGGTTCCCACCCCAATACATTTGTGTTTTTAGACCTATAGCCTTTATGGAAGCTCTCACTTCGGGGGGGGGGAATAGCATACTCATAACAGGAACACTCTAAATATTCTTTTGAAGTCGTGACAGACTGCACTTTTAAGAAGTTTAGAAGTGCTATACAAATAACTAAAGGACTGTGAAGGGTTAATTCTTCCCAGAACCAGAGAGCCTTGAGTGACAGGCTGTTTCAAGCAATCTGATCTGTTGGCATCAGCTGAGCAGAAAAAAACTTGAGAGCTGCATGCTGAGGAGAGAGTCAGACAGATTTCTGCCTTGACTGAGTTAAGTCTGATTGCAGCCTTACCCGAGAGCGGTTTTACACAGAGTATTAGGGGGAAGTTGGCAAGTAAGTTTGGAAAGTTAGATGAAGACTCCCATTCAGGTCAAAGAAAGGGGTTAGATCTTCTAGTGAGAGGAGGATTTCCCTACCCAGTCAAACAGGGAATTAACTCTGAAGAGTGCACAGATCCCTGGTCTGGTGTGGTTAGAATCTGCCTTTGGAGACCTTAAGAGTCAGTACTGGTGTTTCAAGAGAAGGGATTTGGGAACTGGAATGAGTGTACCAGCCTTCTGGAAACCAAAAGAGTTAGAGAATACTAAAAGAAAGTGTAATGAAGTGTTTGGGGAAAATACTGGAACAAAAGCCTCTCATCATAAATATTTAAATCACTGTAGAAAGCTTAAGAAACTCTCATTAGCCTGAAACATCAGGACTAAAGTCTGTGCATGTCCTGATTCTACCTCAGAAATCTCAACCTCTGATTTCACCTGACCTTTCCACTCTATGTTAAATAAAATATTTTGTTATTTTTGCATTTCAAAATGCCTCAAGTGCCATTTAAGTTGTTTAAGTCAAGGCAGGCTCCTGAACCTTCCCTCAGGTTCCTGGGCTGAGCCAACAGTCAAAATATCATACTGTGAAAGGGTGGGACAGCCAGAGCCCTTCAGCAAAGAAGAAAACACATTACTAGGGTGGCTCAGTCAGTAAAGGGAAAGAAAAATGGAGGGGAAATCTTGCCTCTGAGGGAAGATATGGGGCTGGCATAGATGTGTTCATTAGTAGTAAATCTAACCGATAACTAGAGGGGAAGTATAAGATATTATGTTTATTCTAGAAGTCAAGTCACTATAATACAGCAAAGCAGAAGCAGCCAGAAATTACCGGTTCTAGTAGTAAGTACAACACAACACTTTATAGTTCATTCCAGAAAGACGCAAATCATGACAAGTATCACACTGTGGCTCCTGCAGTATCATTTAACAAATATATACAGAGCTGTTTACTTGGAACAAGTGGTATTAACTTCACTACAATAGAAGCAGATGTTCTGGTAACGATGTATTTTTGGTTTTATCACCCGTTCCTTCAGCTCATCCTAGCAAGCCAAATAATTTGGTGAAGTTCCTCAGTTAGGCCCCAGTTTGAGAGAAAAACTTTGAACGTGGATTTAACTCACAACCAGCTCAAGGCCTCACAGACACATGCTGGATTTTATTTGTTGTCGCTCTTGTAAATATAAAGGCAGGAGCTTTTGAACACTTGCTGCACCCCTGTTTTCATGAAAGATCACAGCCTGAGGGCCACTTCTCACTTTCCAAATCTAACTTCATGTATAGGTGCAATTTGCCTTGCCCTGGGCTGGCCCATCTTGTCAGATCTTGGGAGCTAAGCAGGGACGGCACTAACCAGCAGGGCTCTTTTTTGTAGCAGGAACTCCTTTGCATATTAGGCCACACACCCTAATGTAGCCAATCCTCCAAGAGCTTACAGTAGCCCCTGTAAGGAGAGCTCGGTAAGCTCTTGGAGGATTGGCTACATTAGGGGTGTGCTGCCTAATATGCAAAGGAGTTCCTGCTACAAAAAGAGCCCTGTTGGTCAGTATTTAGATGGGACCACCCAGGAACACCAGGGTTGCTACGCAAGGACAAGTGATGGCAGACCATTTCTGTACATCTCTTGCCTTGAAAACTTAGGGATGCTTTCCTCCAGGTGGGACCTGGGGTCACCCCAGAATTACAGCTTGTCTACAGACTACAGAGATTGGTTCCCCTGGAGAAAATGGATGCTTTGGAGGATGAACTCTATGGCATTGTATCCCACTGAGGTCCCTTTCTTCCCCAGGCTCCGTCCCAATCTCCAGGAGTTTCCCAAACCTAGAGCTGGCAACCCTACGCCCCCCACCCCACTAGTGGCCAGGGAGGACCTGGTAACCCTATGAAAAACCTACACAGGGGTGTCACAAATAAGGCCTGGGGGATGGAACCAGCCCATCCAGGGTTCTCATCCAGCCCACGAGAAACCAGTACAAGGGAGTGAACAGGAGGCTGCTCTGGGGGGTGAGTAGGTGGAACCATGCCGATTGTGGCTTCAGCACATCTGCAGCAGTCAAGCGGAACTCCTTCCCTTCAGAGGCAGCCTCACCAGTAAGTTGGGTGCCACCACAGCTGCATTCAGTTTGGTGTCGTGGTTTGGTGTGCAGACTCTAATCTGGGAGAATCGGGTTTGATTCCCCACTCCTCCACTTGCACCTGCTGGATGACCTCAGGCAAGCTGTAGTTCTCGCACAGCTGTTCCTGAAAACTAGCAGTTTCTGTCAGAGCTCTCTCAGCCCCATCTACATCACAGAGTGTCTGTTGTGGGGAGGGGAAGGGAAAAGGCATTTGTAAGCCACTCTGAGACTCCTTCGGGTAGTGGAGGGCGATGTATAAATCCAGTCCTCCTCCTGCTCCTCCTGCTCCTCCTGCTCCTCCTCCTCCTGCTCCTCCTCCTGCTCCTCCTCCTGCTGCTGCTGCTGCTGCTGTCTTCTTCTTCTTCTTCTTCTTCTTCTTCTTCTTCTTCTTCTTCTTCTTCTTCTTCTTCTTCTTCTTCTTCTTCTTCTTCTTCTTCTTGCCAGCTCAGGGTTCCAAGGTGAGGTCACACATTTCTCCCCTCAGCCTACAGCTTTGGGGATGCTGTCCCAGATGGCCACAGGTAACAGCATTTGCACGTGGGGGCAGGATGCAGACAATCCTCACTGGAGCCTGCTAACAGCCAGCACCGCTGTCATATCCATGCCCCTCCCACGTGGTGGCTATGCTTTGGCCCATGGAGGGGCTTTCTTCAACAGTTCCTTCCACACATTGGGGGACTAGTCCTGCCACCGAGCACACAACTTGGCAACCAGGCCTTCCTTGCCCATGGGCCACCCGGCGGCCTTCAGCCATAGGCAGCTGCTGCCTTGTGGGAGGTGCCAGCAATCTCCAGTTCTACTGGTTGCTGGGTGGCCTAGGGCCTCTGCCACACACACGGCTTTGTGTGTGTATTACCCATTCCCCCATCTGATCTGACAGCATTTGGCCTGGGACCACTGCTGCTGCATGGGGGTGGCATAGCTTGGCAATGATCTCTGGTTTGAACCCCAGCATCACCATACCATAGATCCCCTGCTGGCCTTGGTCGGAAGTGGCAGCTGCCACACAGGAGTTCCTGGCTTATTGGGCTTCAATTTGCCTGGGTCCTACTGTGTATGCGGCCTTGGACCTGGGCTACTAACACCTCACTTCAATGGAGGGAGGAGGTTCAACTTGCCTTTCCAGTCCCCTTCCATGGCGACTCGAGGGCAAGGGGGACCTCGCAATGCCCAGGCGCTTCACATTTTTACCCTGGGGCTCAGGCTCACAGGATCGGTGGCAGGAGCAGGCTGGGGAAGGGGTTTGGAGGGCAGTTCAGGAGGGTCTGCCCAGCTCTGCACCACTGGATTTCTAGTCTGCCCATGCGGTTCAGCTGCTGCCCTTTGTATCTCTGGTACCTGGCATTACGTTTTGTGGCACACATGGCTTGGTCTGGCAATGTCATATTTATGTCAGATTCAGCTCTTGTAGAAAATGAGTTTGACACCTCTGCCCTATGGGATTGCCATAAATTGCCCGCGACTTGAAGGCAAGATAGACAGTTAGACAGACAGACAGACAGATTTATTTGTTTGTTTATTTATTTATCACACTTATACCCCTCCCTCCCAGCAATAGCTGGCTTAGGGCGGCTTCCAAAAAAGATAAAACAGCAATACATAATATAGTAGTCATAAAATCATAAAAACAATTGCACATTAAAAAGGTGCTAACCAATAACAGTCCAGATGTCATCAACAGTAGTAATTTACAAGACAACATTTGGCTTCAATGCCTTTCTAGAGGTCAGTGCTGATCTCATATCGTGCAGCTGGCTCAGGCTGCTTTAAAGATTCCAGGGAACAGGGTTTTACTCCCAGGGCGGCTCCTAGATGAAAGGCCAGTGGAACAGCTCTGTCTTGCAGGCCCTGCGGAACTGCATAAAGCCCTGCAGGGCCCTGATCTCCTCCGGGAGCTCGTTCCACCAGGGAGGAGCCACCACCGAGAACATCCTAGCCCTGGTTGTAGCAAGCCTGGCATCCTTCGGTTTGAGAAGGGTGAGTCGATGTTGAGACCCTGATCGCAGTGCTCTCTGGGGAGCATGTGGGGAAAGGCATGTAGGTCCCTGATGATAGATAGATAGATAGATAGATAGATAGATAGATAGATAGATAGATAGATAGATAGATAGATAGATAGATAGATGATGATAGATAGATAGATGGATGGATAGATAGATAGATAGATAGATAGATAGATAGATAGATGATAGATAGATAGATAGATAGATAGATAGATAGATAGATAGATAGATAGATAGATAGATAGATAGATAGAGATAGAGGGGGGGCTATTTTGGGGTAGGAACGTACAGGAATGGAGTTCCAGCTGGCTTCTGAGTTGGCCACACTTACAGCCTCCCCCCCCCTCGGGTTCCCCTGGTGCCTCGAAAGCCATGGGGCGCCTGGGGAAGCCAAGCCAATTCATGGAGGGAAGGCAGTTTAAACTGCCTCCCCTCCTCAGGTTCCCCAGGCACCCTGCAAGCCACGGGGCACCTGGGGAAGCCAATCCTGGGAGGGAACTGTGCTGTCAGGGGTGTGGCCTATTATGCTAATGAGTTACTGCTGGGTTTTTTCTACAAAAAAAGCCCTGGATAGATAGAGAGAGACAGACAGACAGACAGACAGACAGACAGACAGACAGACAGACAGACAGACAGAGCCATCAAGTTGCAGCCAACTAATGGTGACCCTCTGATAGGCTTTTCAAGGCACGAGATTTTCAAAGGTGGTTTGCCATGGACTGTCTTTGTGTATATCTGCATACAGAAACATATAGAAGTATTTCTTTGCCATGAGTATATATGTGTGTGAGGAAGAAGCTGCCGCCACAGATGACTGGATGTTGTGCTATGGTTACAGTACAGCAATCCTTCACAACTGGATTGTTACGACTCCTTCACAACTGGATCGTTGTGAATGAATCCACAGCCTCCTCACAAATCCTACTCTCCACACACACCACCTTCAGAGGTGTGGCAGGTGGCGACCGGAGACAGTGGCACTTCATTTCAGCGGTGGCACCTCATTTATGGAATACCCTTCCCCTTTCACCGGGCACCTCAATAACTCTCTGTTAGGTGCTAGGCCAAAGCGTTTCTTTTTGCCCAAGCTTTTAATGAAGGGGCAGATGTTTTGCCACCATTTTAACGGCACGTTTTAATCTTATTCATTTTAAACCTCCCCATCTGTTTACGAGAAAGAGCGTCAGCCGCCCCATTGTCGATCCCCGGAACATGTCGGGCAAAAAACAGAATATTAAGATGAAGGCAGCGCAGTGTGAATGCTCGAACTAAGTCCATTACTCGAGGCGATCTGGATGTGAGGGAGTTGATAATCTGGACAACAGCCAAATTATCACACCAAAAATGCACTGTGTGATTAGCCAGTGTGTCTCCCCACAACCACACCGCCACTAGAATGGGAAAAAATTCCAGAAAGGTGAGGTCCCTGGAAATACCATCTCGCACCCACTCTACTGGCCATTCCTCCGCACACCAGTGCCCCTGAAAATAAACACCAAAACCCAGGGACCCTGCCGCATCAGAACAAATCTGGAGGCCAGCCCCCAACTGTAGCTCAGTCCTCCAGAAAGAGACTCCATTAAAAGAGTCTAGGAACTCCAGCCACACTCTGAGGTCGGCCTTCATACCAGCTGTAACCCTAGCCCTATGATGTGGCAACTGAAGACCCTTCAAAGCATCACACAACCTGCGCAAGAAAGCCCGCCCAGGGGCGACCACCTTGCAGGCAAAGTTGAGGTGCCCCACTAGCTGCTGAAACTCACGAAGTGTGGCCTTCCTGCACGCCAAGAAAATGGCTAACCTCTCCCGCAACTCAGTGACCCTAGTTGGAGGCAACCGAGAAGCCTGAGCCAGGGAATCCAACTCAATGCCCAAAAAGGTCAGGACCTGCGAAGGACCCTCAGTTTTTTCATGAGCCAAAGGAACACCCAGCTCCTCAGTTAGCTCCAAAAAATTCTGCAATAGCACCCGACATTGGTCAGAGCCCACAGGTGCCACAAATAAAAAATCGTCCAAATAATGAACCACCGTGTTAATCCCCGAGCGGCAGCAAAGGGCCCATTCTAAAAATGTGCTAAAACGTTCAAATGCTGCACACGAAACAGAGCAGCCCATAGGCAATGCCCTGTCCATGTAAAACTGCCCTTCAAAGGAAAACCCCAACAACTCAAAGTCGCTAGGGTGAACCGGAAGGAGTCGAAATGCCGACTTTATGTCACATTTGGCCATCTCAGCGCCTACCCCACAGCGGCGAACCACCTTGACCGCATGGTCGAAGGAGGTGTACCGCACAGAGCACAAAAACTCTGGAATGGCATCATTAACCGATGCCCCACGGGGATAAGACAGATGGTGTATCAACCGATACTCACCAGGGGCCTTTTTTGGAACAATGCCCAACGGGGAGACCCTCAAGTTCGCCACTGGCGGAGAAGGAAACGGGCCCAGCACTCTTCCCTCCACCCTCTCCTTCTCAATCTTGTGCCTAACCACGTGCTCCAAACCCTTGATGGATGCTAAATTAGGTGAAATAAATGAAACCCTAGGGCCTTGGCAGGGAATACGAAAACCAAACCGAAAACCATTTAACAGATAAAAACTATCATCCCGCCTGGGGTATCGGCTTAACCAATCCTCAAGCACTTTCAGTTTTATGGGACTGGGGCCCTTTACCAGCAGCTGCTCCGGAACCCCCCGGTTCAAATCGCTTACGTCCCCTCCGGGATTTTCCCTGGAAGCAAGCTGAAAAAGGGTGCGGTCCACTGCACAGAGGGCACTCGTGCCTATATTGGCAAGCCTTCCGGCTGCAAACGCCTTGCGATCCAAACTCCCAACATAATTGGCGGGGTTGAACCGCTTGACCCGCGGCATCGCGGGTGGTAGGTGACACAGGCAAGCGCTGCACTATGTGTCCACTGTGTGACCGTTCACCTATGTTAGGCCGAGCCGGGGACATGATCTGTAACCACAGATGGGGGTGTACCTGGTCCCACCGCAGTGAAGGATTCATAGCTGCCCACATGCGGAATTCCTCATAATACTGGAGCCATGCCGGTCCAGTGAAACCTGTATACCCTTTGTATATAATGTCAAAATACTGAAATAAAGCTGCAGCTCGCCAAGGCTGCGCCCTTGCCAGCACTCCGGCATAAACTATAAAACCAGCTACCCAATTAGCCCAAGTCCGATCTACTCTCATTTTTCGAAGCTTTTCTCTGTCCTTATCGTCCAAATCGTTTTTGTCTTTCTTTTCCAACTCTCGAAAAAGAAGGGAAAAGAAATCAACATATTCCCCTCTATAAATCTTCTCTCTGGTGGCCGGCAACAAATGATCACCTAAAGGCAGAGCCACGTCTCCAAAAGGCAACTCAGTGGCAGGCGTGGCAGCATAGGATGCACTCCCATACGATGTGGAGCCCAAACTCTGGCCAGGTCCCCCTGGCGGCGGGCCATACCATGTCCCCGAAGGCCATTGCATAGGCAATTGAACAGGCTGTGCACCCCAATGTGGTCCCATGCCCTGATTATGCAAAGCAGGAGCGGAACCTTGACTTGGGGTGAGCGGGGGCCCAAATTGCCCCCAGGGCCATGCCACCCCAGGAGGAGAACCCGAAGCTGACTTACCCACTGCGGTGTTTTCTGGAATGGCCGTCAAGCCAGGCACGTCTGTTCCTGAAGAAGGCCCTTCACCAGAAGGGCCCGCCGTAGCACCCTCCTGACTGCCCACAGCTCCAGTGCCAGACCCAGCACCTGCGGAAATCCTACCCTCAAGGAGAGAAAGACGGGTCAACACCTCGGCCTGGAAACGTTTGCTAGCCGACGCACGAGTTTCTTTCCGCCCGACCTGCTCGGGCACTAAAGGAGGGCGGGGGCCGCCAACCCAGAAGCCTGCTCTACTGCCATCAGGCGAGCCAATATGGCCTGCTGCACCTCATCATCCCCCTCCTCATCCGAGGAAGAGAGGGTGGGGGCTGGCCGCTTTGGAGGAGCCTTAGGAGCCGGCTGCTTACCTTTTGAACGACCAGTGCCTTTTTTAGGTGCCATAATTAAGGAAGGCACAAATGGAGAGAACTGGGTTATACCCCACCCTTGCCCAAGGGTATCAAAACGGCTCAAAAAACTCCACACTCTTCGCCCAAAAACACCTGTTGTCCAATGTGCTAAAAATCTCGCACCAAACTGCCCTCCTTATAAAACAGCCGGGCAAAATACCAGGGGCACAGAGTCACCACCCAGGAGCAAGTGAATTGGAAAAATCCACCCAGGCCACCTAGAATGCAGTCTGCACACTGAACCAACACACCAAACCTGGGAGGGAAAGGAAAATTGGGGGGGGGGGGCACCCAGCCCCGCCAAATGGCTGCCGTTAGTACAAAAGCCGCCAAATTCCACTGTGACTACTGTGTACCGGGTGATTACAGACCTAAAATGGCCACCAAACCCCACAAAATGGCCGCCAATCTCACAAAATGGCCGCCAATCCACAAAATGGCCACCAACCACAACTATCTGTGGAGTGCTGGCAACTGCTGAGCCGCCCAGTGCCGAGGTAAGTACCCGACTGGCCACTTATCAAATATCGTCACCCCCAACAGCCAGGGCCACTGTGGAGACTTCCTATTTATTGAAATTTTTTTTGGTGGGGAAATTGAACAGAAACTGGGGCAGAATAATCAACTTCTCCACTAGGAAACCGGGCAAAATTGGGGGGGGGTACAATTGCCAAGAGAACCCAGCCCCCGTTAACAATCCAAGGCCTGAACAGGCCTACCACCCCCAGGGGCCGGCCTCACCAACCAAGCCCCAAAAAACCAGCAACCCAGCTCCAAAGAAGCCAGAATGTAAGGGAAAAAGGGGGGTGCTCCGCTGGAACACGAAGCCTCCTCAGCCCTTCCCCGTTCGCCGCGGCACGTGCTGCTCTGCCTGGATGCCTTCCCCCGTTTTCTGCTGCACGCGCTGCTCCGCCGATCCTCAGCCCTCCTTATTCACTGAAGCACGCGCTGCTGTCCTTCCGCACCTTCGCTGCTCGATCTGGGCCACAAATGGCCGAAATCGCAGCAGTCGCCAGAGACGGAGCTCAGAGAGCTCCCTCCAGTCCGAGCGCGGGGCAAAGAGTGAAGGGCTGGAGCCACGAGCTGCCTAATAAGCTCGGGCTCCGCTCCTTTAGCCCCGGATGCATGACGATGCATCCAACTGCCTCCTCTCCTTCCTGGGCGGCAAAGGCGGTCCCCCAGCCGAACGGCCCGAGTGCCGACGGCTGGGAAACCGAGTTTCCCTGCCATGCGACTGATTGGTGGAATTTTATTCTTTAAAAAGGAGGGGGGTGGTCCCAACTGCTCCATGTTTTCTCCACAAGGAGAAAATCTGGCTGTAATCTCTGTATTTAGTACATAAAACTTTCCACTTGCTGCTCACCTAGGCACACCAATTACTCACCCCAGGCAAGTAGCAAATGACGAGAATATTTTAGCTAACCAGTTTTCATATTTAGTTGGCTAGTTTCTGCTGGAGTTTTTTTTTTTTTTTTAATTATCTAAGCAAGAACTTCATGTTTCACCAAGTCAAAATAATAAAGGGGGAGAGGCTTAACTTATCATGTATGCCTTGATATTGCGGGATCTCCAGCATCTCTGCATCAAAAACCGCATGGTTGACTAATGCCTTTTAATTGTTTCACACAACAATGTTTATAAATATTCATGTATAAGCAACCTTATTAGTCTGTGTTGGATAATGAATATTAATGTCTACTTTATTCACGCAAAAAAGCAAGGGGAATAGAGTCTCGAGATGAACATAGATATTTTCATTAGGACAAAATCTGAAACAGAGTATCAACCACTCACAGGCAATTCCCCACTATTGACATTTTCTGAGTCCTACTGTCAATAACATTTAATTGTTTGACTGCCAATTATCCCTCTCTGCCCAGAGAAGCCATGTGATTTGTTCAAGATAGGGAAGTCTCTGTTGTTTAAGAGCCCTGATAGAGAGAGGTATGATTAAGCCAAATATTTGACAACAATTAAACTAAATCAACGAGCATTTGCATTAATTTTATGAACACAGTTTCAGTATCACTATAATTTCCTAATTTTATTACCATACACTGCCTCACAAACACAGAGACGTGCTACATCAGTCTAACAGCCTGAGTCTAGACATGTATATTAGAAGTAAATCCTGTTCATGGGCTTTACTTCCAAGTGTGTTTACTTACATGTTCAACCTAAGGGCGGAGCCTTAACCATGCTTACTGTGGGAAGGTAAGGCCTGGTTCAGAGAGAACCAGTTTGGTGTGGGGGTTAAGGGCGCGGACCACCTCCTGTGGCAGTGAATTCCATGTGTTAATCACTCTTTGGGTGAAGAAGTACTTCCTTTTATCCGTTCTAACCCGACTGCTCAGCGATTTCATTGAGTGCCCACGAGTTCTTGTATTATGAGATCCTCAGCAGAAATACCTGCCCACTGGCAAGACTGTGGAAGTGTGATATATGAAGCAGTTCTATGAAGTTGCAAGGGTTCCTCTGTTGAACTGATTGAGGCAAGACATGTGTCAGAATACCATGTATGGGTGTTAACTTAGGCCCTGAAGATTTTTTTTTCCAATTTGGATGTTGACGAAGACATTCGAAACATGCCATACCAGAGGGGCCTGCAACAATAATGCCACTGACAAAACCAGCATGGGATTCTTTGGAAACAAATGTTTCATCTTTCAAAAGTGTTCAACGGCATCAATACATACATGGTTTTGTATTAAAGTTCTGGTTATAGAATCATAGAATGTTAGAGTTGGAAGGGACCTTGCAGGTCATCTAGTCCAACCCCCCGCACTCTGCAGGAGCATAGCCGAAAGATAGCTCTACATACCTACAACATACCCAAAAGATGGTCATCCAGCCTCCGCTTGAAAACGTCCAGCAAAGGAGCATCCACCACCTTCCAAGAAAGGCTGTTCCACTGCTCAACCACTCTTACAGTTAGGAAGTTTCTCCTGATATTTAGCCGGTAACGACTCCCTTGTAATTTCCACCCATGAGATCTAGTCTTGCAATCCGGAGCAAGAGAGAGTAGATCTGCTCCATCTTCTACATGACAGCCCTTCAAATACTTGAAGACTGCAATCATGTCCCCTCTAAGCCTTCTCTTTCCCAGGCTAAACATACCCAACTCTTTCAGACTTTCCTCATAAGGCTTGGATTCCAGCCCTCTCACCATCCTAGTCACCCTCTTCCGGACACGCTCAAGCTTGTCAGCATCCTTCCTAAAATGTGGTTGTTTTTTGTGCCTTTAAGGCTTTATAAAAAAAATCCCCAATGTGATCTGTAGCTTTTAGGAAGATTGTTTCAAAGAATGTATGATGAAGAAAATGCAAGAGGCAAATGAACATGATGTGTTAAAGTTTAATTAAAGGTTCATAGTAGTACTACTTACATTCGGTGATTAGCTTTCCAATAATACATTCCCTGGAGAAAATGGCAGCTTTGGAGAGTGGATTCTTTCCCCTCTGAGATTTCTCCACCACCACCACCGAACTCCACCTTCCCTGGTCTTTATCTCCAGATCTCCAGGAATTCCCAACCTGGAGTTGACAACCCTACTCACCCCACTGTTCCTGTGGGTCTCCTTTCTTTAAGAGCAACATCTCCCTGGTTTGAGCTGAGTAAGGGAGAAATTTTGTTTCATCAGCAAAGAACCAAACATGGTAATTTGGATCCCACCCGATGTGTTTATATACATGTGCAAATTGACCATTTGCGGGGAGGGACTGTCGAGGTAAGGTGGAAGTGGCAGGCATGAAGGGGGCCAGGAGAGAGTGCGAGTATCCAATAAATACTGGGGGCTTTGGCTATGTGCAAACTATATACATTTATTTACACACCACAGCCATCATCAAACAGAGTGTCAAAGTGCTCTGCTGCAATCATACATAAGAGAGAAGAGGGAACTGTACATCACTCACTGTACATTTATACAAACACTAGCCAATCAGGCTTCAGTGCTGAGTCACTGTGATGGCAGTAGCAAGACTGCCCTGAACCAGTTGTAGCCAGCTCTTACTGAGGTTCCTAGCTGACAGCTTCATGTCACTAGATCAAACACATCTAGACAGACTTATATGAACATGTGGATCTCAACAGGGACAACCTTTCATGCAGAAAAATTCCGGTGGGGTAGCTGTGTTGGTCTGAAGCAACAGAACAAAATTCGAATCCAGTGGCACCTTTAAGACCAACAAAGTTTCATTCAAGGTATAAGCTTTCACAGGCGTGCACACTTCTTTGGACACAGTGAAATGGAAGTTCAGTCCATACATATAAATTAGCATACAGCATAATGTTTCCCTCACAATACATTTTGATGGAATTGGTTTACACATTCAGCTGATGCTTCATCATCGGTATATATAGCATCACATCCATGTAGGGAACTGGGAGATGTTCTTGCAAGCTGAAACCAGCCCTAAGTCCTACTGAACTCAGTGGGATTTGCATGCAAGTAAATATGCACGTAATTGGGATGCACGGAGCTCCTATCACGGACCGGATTCACAGTGAACATGAAAAACATCAACTGCCGTTTAAGAAGTATGAGGTTTCAAAAGAATGACACATCCATGCCTGGCGGTGACCCATTTTTTTTTTTTTCCCCAGAATGTGTGATTGTATTTGCATATTAAAATGTCCGTATTTTGCCAGCAAAGCTCACTGCAGACGAACACTCACGAAAGGCTGCTAAAGAAGAAATCAAATTGAGGAATGGATTTTGCTTAAAAGGGAGATAAAATTTATTTTCTTACCAGCTGAAGGGAGATTGTGCAAAGCAGAACTTTGAAGAGAAAGACTTCAGTAGCCCTAAGGCCTTGTCTTACAGCCAAACTAAGTGGGGGAACTATATATATATATTCATTCATTCATTCATTCATTCCTGCCAACCTAGTAGTTTGAAAGCAAGAAATTACAAATAGATAAATGGGTACACTGTTCCGTGCATCTCGACGTTTAGTCATGACAGCCACATGACCACTGAAATGTCTTCAGACAGCGCTGGCTCTTTGGCTTGGAAATGGAGATGAGCACCGCCCCCTGGAGTTGGAATCGACTAGCTTTCGAGCAAGGGAAACCTTTACCTTATATCCTGATTTTTTTACCTTTACCTTATATCCCGATTGCTGCAGTAGAAATTTTGTGGGGTTCAAGGAGGGGTAGAGGGGGAAGTGCTGGAAAGAATTAACATGCACATAAACCATTTTGGTAAAAAAAAAACATGGCCACAGTTTAATTTATTAATGCAAGGGAGCAATGGCACAGCCTAGGGATGGCTCCAAACACTGGGCGACCTGCCTGCTGCCTGACGGGACACTCCCACCAGCCTGCCTCCTGGCGGATTGCCTCTACATGGTCCCCCTGCCACCGGGAGGAGGTGGAAGCCAGCCAGCAGTCCCCACCTGGGAATGAAGCTGTGGGGCTCCCTACCCTAAGGGCCCTTATGAGAGCTCCCCAAATGGGAAAGGCATGAGGCCCGGCCTACCCCCCCCAAAAAAAAAAAAAAAGATCTGTCCCAATGCCCGAACCACCAAAGAGCAGGGGACACCATGCCCCACTCCTGCCAAAGTTCCTAAGCCTGTAGCCATCCTAAGCAGGGCTGCAGGGACTCCACATAACCAGATGCCCCTGCCCCAACTCAGAGGTGTGCACGCCGTCACCTCAAAAGAGAGCAGGTGGCCTGAATGAAATGCTGGGGTGAGTGATAACCTCCCCACCCAGAGCCCAAACAAATTGTGTGTCACTGCCTTGCATACCTTTCTTCTGGCTAAGTCCACCAGTTCTGGTGCCAGCGCCCCCCTCCATTCCCATCGCTCCAGCAAACGAGGCCTGCCATTTGTAAACACTAGGGTTTTTTTGGTAGAAAAAGCCCAGCAGGAACTCATTAGCATAATAGGCCACACCCAACAGCAGAAACCCATTAGCATATTAGTACACACCCCCATGTTACCAGAAGTGTGGTCACCAGCCACACCTACCTTTTGTTTCTTACTCTATTTACCTTGTTTGTTGTCAAAACCCAGGGCTTTTTTCGTAGCAGGAACTCCTTTGCATGTTAGGCCACACACCCCCAATGTAGCCAATCCTAATGAGTGTCTGCTGTTGGGTGTGGCCTATTATGCTAATGAATTCCTGCTGGGTGTGGCCAACTCGGGAGCCAGCCGGAATGCCGTTCCTGTGCGTTCCTGCCCAAAAATAACCCTGGTAAACACAGTGGTGACCGCAGAGCGAAGGGAATCACCCCAAAATGTCAGGGACAAAGCAACTAAATCTCCACAAAGGAGCCTCCCCCCCATGACCGTATCCCCTCCCTGGCCTAGTCCAAATAGCATAGGGGCCTTGCTGATGCAAGCCCCTGCCCACTCTGCGGTCCTCGTCACCAGGAGCACCACCAGAGACTGGAAAGCCTGAGTTCAAAGGACAAGGGGCTGCTGAGGCTGGCAGAACACAGCTCTGACAGAGCAGAAAGCCCACACTCAAAGCACCATCAGAAAGGCAGCGGTCAAGAGATGCCCAATGGCCAGCTGATGTATCTGAGCACTGCCGAGAGAAAGATTTAAAGGGGCAAAACTGGTCCCAATGTAGGGGCTCTCCAGGTCTCAGTCATGAGAACTGGAAAAGCAGGAGGTCCCTTCCACAACAAACAAAAGAACGAGCCCAGATCACAGGGCCTGATGGCCACATGGTTGGAGGCTGCAAAAAAGAATAGTGGAGGGGAAGCCAAGCCAGTAAACTGAACAGAGCAGCTGGGGCCCTGTGTGTGCAGGCCTATATAGCCCCTGCAGCCTTCCCCCGCCTCTGCACTGTGACTCACTGCCTGACAAGGTGGGCCACAGAGAACCAGCCTGCCCTGCCCCACCCTTCCAGGGGGCACAACATGGCCAGCCAGCCTCCTTTCAGCCTCCCCCACCTCCTGGCCACAAACGTCAGTGCAGGTGAATCTCGGTGGTGCTTCTTACCAGCAGAAGTTAGAATGTGGAATGAAGAACTTTGAAGAGAAAGCCTTCAGCAGCCCCGGTGTCTTGTCTTATGGTCAAACTTTTTTTACCAATTGCCGCTGTGGAAATTGTTACATTACAGCCACCAGCCCACATGACTTTTCTGCATATAGCCCCATGTCTTTCAGCATAGCCTTTTTGCAGTGGTTAAAGTAGATGTCTCCTTCCTTTTTCATCAGCAGAAAACCTGGTGGGATCCAAGCCTGCAATTGGACTGGAAGACTAGCTGTGCAATCTAAGCAGGGTTGTATAGTGAAATTGTGGAGGACCACTGTCATCTCGAGGAGTCAGCTGCTATGTCATGATTCCACCATTTCTGCCTGAGTTTCATTTCAGGCCTGAAGCCTAGTAGACCCGAGGGTCCATCTCCATTTTGCACATAACTCTAGTTGACGTACTGAACTAGGGAGTATATGGTTTATACTCCCTAGTTCAGTACTGAGAGCCAGTTTGGTGTAGTGGTGAAGTGCATGGACTCTAATCTGGGAGAACAGGGTTTGATTCCCCACTCCTCCACTCACAGGTGCTGGGTGACCTTGGGCAAGCCATCATTCTGACAAAAGCTGTCCTTGAAAGGGCAGTTTCTGTCAAGAGCTCTCTCAGCCCCACCTACCTCACAGGGTGTCTGTTATGGGGAGGGGAAAGGAAATGAGTTTGTAAGCCGCTCTGAGATTCCGAGTGAAGGGCAGGGTATAAATCCAATCCTTCTCCCTCCTCCTCCTCCTCTTCTTCTTCTTCCTCCCTCCTCCTTAATGCACCTGGTATGGGGTAAAGGAAGTAGTGGGGACATAGCATAGTTATCTGTACTGGATGCTTGCCACCTATCATGGCTAATCAGTTGGCCTTGGGAGAGTCTGAGATATATCAGTCCTGTCAAGATCAGTTACATATGGTTACAAGCACCTGTGAAATAGCTGACTCTTAGAACAGTACATCAAGCCTCAGAAGGAGCCCCGAGATTGGAACCCCAGTGTGGACTGAAAACATGGAACAATGCTGGGCAGCTGGCCAGTTCCAGGGTGTCCGTCCATTGTCATTCTCCAGAAGTTCCTGACAGCTGAAGGAATGTAAGCATGTAATTTTCCTGCTTTGATTCGTCTGCAGATGTGGTTTTCTTCTGTGGACTACTTAAAGTACTTAATACAATCTATTTTCCATCACCTTTCACGTTTTCATCACCTCCATATCCCTTAGAGGAAAAGAGCTATTGACCATTAGCAATACAGGTTCCCAACAGATTGTACTGTCAGGGATTGGGGGATTGGGGCATGTGCCAGCATCGCACCTGTACACTGACATCACTACCAGTAAAACAAACCTGGAAGTGATGTCATGGGTGCTCTTGGATTAGCAAAAACACTGTAGTTTTGCCAGTCCCAGAGTACCCATGCCATCACTTCTGGTTGTTACAAGAAGTGATGTCAGTGTGTCAATATCACACCAGTGTTCCAGTCCCTGCCCCCAAATTTCTCCTGGGGGTAGTTTGCTGCAGCCTGGCAAGTCTAGGCCCAAGGGTTTAGTTGAATGTGTGCTTGCGGTCCATTCCCTTTTGCTGTTGTTGTTCCTCTGTTTACAGAAAGGGGAGGGAAGGTGTCATGGTATATAGCCCAATCTCATTAGATCTCAGAAGCCAAGCAGGGTCAATATCTGTATGGGAGACCACCAAGGATGGCTCTGCAGAGGAAGGCAATGGCAAACCACCTCTGCTTCTCACATGCCTTGAAAGTCCTTTTCTAGGGTTGCCGTTAGTCAATTGTGACTTGACAGCATAACTACAAAAAACAGTTGCACTGCTGACACAAGTAGATCACTCACACGATCAGTTTTTCATGTTGATTTGATGCATAATTTGCTTTTGAAAAGTCTAAAAAAATTTTCAACAGAGAAAAAAATGTAACATTAGTGATTTACTTGTTCTCAAGCCGGATTGGATTTGTGGAATGCATGGGGTTGGCTAACTTGCAGTGTGATCCTAAGCAGAGTTACATCCTTTTAGGCTTTTTAACTGTAGAGGACTTAGAAGGGTGTAATTCTGCTTAGGACTGCACTTTTGGGAGCTTGCTTACTTATCGGCAGCTGTATAGAAAACACAACGGTATTGAAAAGCTCTGTAAAGAAAGGGAGTGAATTAAACACATTTGAAGCATGAGTGGATGGGTTTGGAGGAAATACAAAGATACAACAGAGTCAGTATTTTAAAATTACCATTATAATGGGGCTGAAAATAAAAATAGCCTCAACAGTATAGGTTAAATATATGGAGGAAGTACCAGATGTAGCAGCAAGTGCTGATTAAAATGCATTTAAATTTTGAAAGAGCCTTTGGCAAGGTTGTTTACAAGAGGCAGCTTGTTAAGGAAAATTCCTACGTAGCTAAGGGTCAGGAGGTAAAGTTTTGCCAAGGATCAATAATGGGAAGCCAACCAAAATATGGGGGAAACGGTCAAATTTCGACCTCAAAGCTGTAGAAGAAGAAGAGATTGGATTTATATCCTGCCCTTCACTACTTAAAGGAGTCTCAAAGTGGCTTACAACCCCTTTCCCTTCCTCTCCCCACAACAGACACCCTGTGAGGTAGGTGGGGCTGAGAGAGCTCTGACAGAAACAGCTCTTTTTTCAAGAACAGCTGTGCCAGAACTACGGCTTGCCCAAGGTCATCCAGCAGGTGCAAGTGGTGGAGGGGGAATCAAACCCAGTTCTCCCAGATTAGAGTATGTGCACTTAATCACTACACCAAACTGGATCTGTACACCAAATTGGCTCTATAGAATAATCATTTAGAAAAGATAAAGGGGCCTTGGTCCCAATGTCAAGTCCACAAGTCAACATTCCACCACAGATGATAAAGGTATGAGCCATCATGTACAAAACATGTTCAAAGTTATGAACATGCAACAATGACAGAGAAGCACAGAAATGCTTGAGGTGTATTATTTTAACCTATTTTTTATTATTTTATTGCATATATTTCTTTGTAAGCTGCCTCAAGCAGGTTTCTGGAGAGGCAGCTTTGGTATTCTTTAAATAAAATAAATGGCACCAAATGGACTTTTGGCAACAGGATTCAATTCCCTTGGTCAGGGCTGTCTCGAGGGGGACCAAGGAGACAAAATTACTGGGGCCCAAGTCAGCTGGAGGGTCCCTCAAGTCAGCTCATGCTGCATTCAGAATGCACTGCACACGCTAGGGGAGCAGGAAAGGCAAAGCATATTAAATAGGAGTTCCTTTGACTGCTGGCCCTCACTTTCTGCAATGCATAATAGGAGGCTGGGGGAAACTGTTGCTTCTCAGATCCTGCTAAACCCCTCCACCAAGCCAGCATTGGAGCAAGGCAAGACCACTCAGAACAAGCTACAGTCATTGTTAGGATGTAGCCTCCTAATAAGGTCATTATTTCTAACAGTCTCTCGTTTCCCTCTTCCTTTAGTTGCACCCAGCTCCATAGTTCTGTCTGTACATCCAGATCTTGCAAAGGGCAGCCCTATTAGAGTGCTGTAGCAAAAAACAAAACAAAACATTTTTTGTTGTCTTTTCCTTCATTTCTCTTCTCATTTTCATACTTTTCTCCTGCTTCATTTTACTCTCTTCCTTTCATTCCTCTCTCCCCACTTCTAATCCCCCCTTCTTTTTCAGTCTTGGGCTCAGCGTCTTCTCATCCATCCTGGTTAGCAACTTAGTATAGCAGTACAGCACCAAACCTTTGTTAATATGATGAACAGAAAGGAGGAGTTAATATTTCCCCATGATCTATCAAAGTAGTAAAAGGATGCCTCCCTCCCTCCATTCTTTACACACATGATAATAGACTATTAATTTGCCTTAGTGGTTATCAGTGAGGAACAGCAGTTAAAACTTTGCTTAACTTCCAGTGCAAATAGCACCAGGAGAGTGTTTCTGGAGATAATTTGGGCAAGGGTATTCCGATTCCTTTCATTTTTGGCCCTCAAACTCCCATGATCATCCTGAAGCTGGTGGCCAAATTTGAGATTCCCAGTTTTATTTTCTGGTGAGTTATGCCTGCCACAAGTGGACAGGTGGATGGGCTTGCAGATTCTTTCATTAGTATAGATGCATGGTAATAACCAGCCAAGTGATTTGTTTTGTTACAATACTTGATTTGGATCAGTGTCATATGCGGAGGGCAGGCAGAATTTTTGTCTGGGAGCCCATGGTGGCTCTCAGCAGCCCAGCACTTGGTAATCTCAGCTCTGTTTCTTTTTTTAAAAGTCAAATGTCTTCTGGGCATGGAACAGCTATCACTGAGTGTGTGTGTGGGGGGTGTATTTGTGAATTTCCTGCCTTGTGCAGGGGGTTGAACTAGATGACCCTGGAGGTCTCTTCCAACTCTAAGATTCTATGAAGATGTGTAGACAATGCCTGCTGTAATCTCAACCACTTGAGCAGCCAAGGAAGATATCTAGGGGCCAAAAGACAGTGCTTCGGTGATATGTGTACCTCGTTGTGGCTACTCAGTCATACCAATAATAACACTCTTGGTTAAATAACGTAAATTTCCAGAATATATAGATATAGTTAGTTATATAGATATAGACATATATGTTGTCAAATTATGGTTTTCTTGGCTCAGACTTTGAATTAACTTGGGTCAGAATTGTATTGCATTTTATTTTTAGTGCAGGGTGCACACACAGCTCTGATTAATATTCTACAATGCATTAGTGTCCACTTTTCTTTCATGAGAGCTATTTTTGAGTAATGAGAAATGTTCTGGGATCTCCCCCGTCCCAGATTGTTACCAGGTTTTATCGTACCCTGGAAAGAGAGCAAGGATTCAGAACAGCTGGATTTGAGTCCAGTTGCACCTAAGCGATCAGTGAGATTTTCAGAGTGTAAACTTTCAAGAGTCAAAGCTCCCTTCTTCAGATATCTGATGAAGTTAGCTTTGACTGTACTGCGGACCAACGTGGCTACACTCTGAACCTGTAATCTTGGAAGAAATGATGCCAAGCAGTGCAGAGCAGAATTCTATGGAATAAAATATCTCAGGATCTTTTCCTGGGTCTCCTAGGGGATGCAAAACCTACTCTGTAGCAGCTGGTGAGCTACCTATTGGACACCCCTGTTCTAGCAACCATTGCTCCTTATGCTTAAGAGACAAATCCATGGATAGTGTAGTGACCTTGATTATTTTCTTTCTTTCTTAGCAGCCTAATAGCCCAGACTAGTTTAATCTTGTCTGAGCTTGGAAGCTCAGAAGGATCACTCATGATTAATACTTGGATGGGAGACCATCAACAAAGTCCAGGGTTGCTACGCAGAGGCAGGCAATGGCAAACCACCTCTGCTCATCTCTTGCTTTGACAACTTTATAATCCCGGGGTAACCATGAGTCCCTTGTGACTTGACAGCACATACTGAAGACCCTACGTGGCTTACGTTGACCCTCTCTCTTCCAACAATCCTGTTACGCTGAGAGGATGTGATTGGCTGGTGGTCTCCCAGCAACTTTCCTTTGCAGAATTGAACCTGGGCCTCTCAGATTCTAGTTCAAGAACAGGCCATGCTGTCTCTCAATTGTATCTCAGTGTCTTTTCTGGTACTAACATAATGGAATCCAATTTATTTCTATTAACTGCAATGGCTTCAGACCATTTCTGATATTATCACCCTCTTGAGGATGTCTGCTGTTGCAGAGAATGGAGACACTGAATGTGACGGTGTCAGAGAGAAGTCCATTTTTTCCCCACAAGAAAAAAGAGAACAGTGTGCTCTGTACTTGAGAAGAGACACCATTGTGGAACATGCAGCATGAATAATTGAAACATGTAAATAAATAAAGCAATAAAGAGCTTACTGTCATTGGAATGATTAAGGAGCCATGCTCTTTGTATTAGCTCCTCTGTGCAGCTGCCTGGGAAATAAGCATTCCTCCTAACAAGATTTTTCTTCTGTTCCATCTTCTCCAGCTCTTATGAAAATGGTGTCACAAGTATTTCTTACCTCATGCTTTGTAGAAGTGTCTACCATTTAAAAACAAAGAAAAGGTGCTCCTGAGTTTCAGAAGTTCAGATTCACACTTTGATTTCAACAGATGTAAGCATTAGGGATGTGCATGAATTGGGAAAATGCTGGTTCGAGTAGGTTCGTGGAAGTTCACGAAACACAAACCATGACCCTCCACAAACCTTTCCATTTAATGAACCAGTTTGTGAGGTTCATGGTGCGGTAGAACACACACACCCCAATGGGCTAGAGATGCCAAATTCACAGCAAGTCTCTAGCTGACTCTCCTCTACCTGTCCTCCAAGTTTGGTGAGGATTGGATTTAGAGGGGCCAAGTTATAGTCCCCCAGAGCAGGTGCCCCAGGACCCACTTAGAAATGTGTCAGATGGACCTCCTGCAAGCTAGAGTCATCAAACTCATAGAGAACCTCCCTGGGATGCCCCTCTATCTGCCACTCAAGTTTGGTGAGGATTGGCTGTGGGGGGAGAGTAGAAGTCCACCAAAGCAGGTGCACCCAGGAAAGTGCTTTCTGGGAAAATCACAAGTGACCCTTCTCCTCTGGCCTGAGAGGTGTCCACCTCCCACTTCCCCCGGGTGACTGAGGATTGGGAGGGTGGCCTGCCATACTCCCCTCATGCCTGGGAGGTGGTCACCTTGTTGCAAAGATGCATTCTGGTGGTGGCCAGCCCTTCCCCTCTGGTCCAGGAAGTGGTCACCCACCCACCTCCCCCTGGTAACAGGGATTGGGGGGGTGGCCTGTCACACTCCCCCTCATGCCTGAGAGGAGGTCACCCAGTTATGAAGATGGATTCTGGAGGTGGCCAGTCCTCCATTGTTGGTGTAGATGGGGAAACCTTAGGTACAGTCAAACAATCTCGCTTATATGGGTGGGTGTTTGATGAGGTAGAGGCTTGGTACATGAGGTAGGTGTTGTGCTGTAAGGTAGATCTTTGTTCATGAGGTGGGTGTTGCTCTATGATGTTGGTCCATGATGTAGGTGTTGTGATATGAAGTAGATATGGGTTCATGAGGTAGCTGTTGCACTATGAGTTAGATGTTGTTCCACAAGGTAGGTGTTGTGCTATGAGGTAGCCCTTGGTCCATTAGGTGAGTGATGCACTATGAGGTAGATGGGGGCCAGAAATCATGAGGAGGCAGATGTGGACTGGGAAATCTGGAAGTGACAATTCTTGGGGAGACAGATATGCTGAAGAGACATGTGGACGGGGAGGCTTGGAGTGACAATTCCTGGGGGAGGGCACAGCTCATGAGAAGCTGTTCAGGTTTTCTGGTAAGGTTACTCTTCTAGTGTATCAAATTCTTTCCCCTTTTCTGAAATCACAATGTGTCTTCTTTGTCCTGAGTAATCTATAACCATTTCCTTTCACAACAGACCAGGGACTGCCTTAGTTTCAATTCTCTGTATAACTGGAATTACAGAGGCTATTAAGAAACAAAATATAAATAAAGCACCTGGGCCAGATGGACTACTAGCTGAATACTATAAAATATTTGAAGATGTATTATTGATACCTTATAAAAATGTAATTTTGTCTGTAATAGGAAAAAAAAAAACAGAAATACCATACTCTTGGACTGAAGCAACTATATCATTGATTCATAAAGAAGACACAGATGCTAATGAGATTTTTTTTAAAAAAGCGAAAAAACTATAAACCTATTTCCTTGCTGAATTGTGATTACAAAATATTTGCAACTATCTTGGCTACAAGGTTGAAAAAAGTTTTAATAGACTTTATACATCAGGACCAAGCAGGTTTTCTACCTAAAAGACAGCTAAAAACAATGTGAGAACAGTCTCAAATATATTAGAATACTATGAAGTGCATCCAGAGCTTTGATATTTTTGGACACTGAAAAAGCATTTGACAACGTCAACTGGCAATTTATTAATCAACATATGAAAATAATGAAATTTGAGACTAATTTTATAAAGGTTATTTAAGTTATATATACAAAGCAGAAAGTGAAAATAGTAGTAAATAATGAATTGACAAATAATATATGGATTGAAAAAGGGACAAGACAAGCCTGTCCAATATCTCCATTGTTTATGTTAACATTGGAAGTGCTGACAAGAACTATTAGGGAAGATTCCTGTACTAAAGGGACGTTAATAAAAGGAAATAAATACAAATTACAAGCCTTTGCTGATGACTTGGTATTTATCTTAGAAGATCCAATGGAATCGATACAAGAACTGATGAATCGGATTAATTAATATGGGAAAATGGCAGGAATGAAAATAAACTATCAGAAAATGAAAATAATTACAAAAAATATGACATTGAAACAGAGATGTGAATTAGCAGAATCAAAAGTTATTAGATACACAGAATTGTTAGACGATGGAAATAATTTAATATCTCAGGAAAAATTAAAGAAAAGGGAAATAGATTGGTGGACTAGAGTGCAAGTGGAATCTAGATATGGAAAGGACAAACAGACAGATGGATTTTATTTAGAACAAGGTGCATTTGAAAAAAATATTATGTACTTCAATAGAGAAACTTATTAAGAAAATGTATTGTATGCTGATACAATTGAAAATGCAGGATGAAATAGTTAAAGAATGTATAGTCAAATGGATGCAAAATGTAGGTTACAACATAGATTTGTTACAATGGAATAAAATATGGAATGTAAATATTAAGTTAAATAAATCTGCTTCATTTAAAGAAAATTTATATAAAGTGTTCTATAGATAGCATCTGACCCCAGATAGGTTAGTCAAAACGTATAAAAACTTGAGTAATAAATGCTGGAAATGTAACATGTTGGATCATACTATCATATGTGGTGGACATGTAAAAAGCTGCATTAATATTGAATTGGAGTACATACCCTCTTGCAGTCAGTGTTGAATATTACAATATCTTTTAAACCAGAGATATTCCTGTTAAACTGTTTACCAGATGATTTAGATAAGAACCACAGATACTTTATTTTACATGTTATAACAGCAGCCAGAATTTTACTTGCAATGACATGGAGGACATTGAAGATCCCAACACTTTATGAGTTAATAATGAAGATTATGGATTGTGTGGGGCGACGATTCCTGCGGGGTGGGGCACAGCTCATGAGGAGCTGTTCAGGTTTTCTGGTAAAGTCACTCTTTTAGTGTATCAAATTCTTTCCCCTTTTCTGAAATCACAATGTGTCTTCTTTCCTCTGAGTAGTCTATAGTAGTTCCTTTCACAACAGACCAGGAACTGCCTCAGTGCCAATTCCCTGTATAACTGGACAGGATTTATATTTCTTCCCTGAAAATATCATCCTTTTCCTTTTGGCCTGATTGGGAGCTTCAGCCTGCTACCCAGTCACTCTTGGCCGAAATCTCAAACCCCAGTTCTTGGCATCTGTGTGAAAATGTAGTTCAGCTTTAGCTGACACCAGACTCTGAATTCTTAGATGGAATTCTTTCTCAGGTTATGTTTAACACAATTAAGACCAGGAGTCTCTCCCTTTATTCAAAAGGTGAACCTGCCTGACAGAGTTTTTTTTTTTTTTTTTCTGTCAGACTCTTCAGATATTCACTCATATAGCTGAACTTTTACTTTACTGAATAGTAACTGCCACTGGACTCCAAATGAACTCACTCTGTCCTCAGCACACAGCTGGTCTTATATTTCCCTCAGCTGGCACTGGCCAATCAGAGAAGAGGAGCAGCATTTTGAATGTAGTCCATCACAGCAGACCACATTAGACTGGGTTGGAACTTGCCCCATTGGGCAGGCCACATTGGGCAGGAAAGAAGTCTGATAAAGGGCCAGTATTAAAAATCTAGTGTAAACCTATACAAAAATACATGCATTTATTAGAAAGGCAGTTTAAAAGGAGAACCAATTACACAAACTGAGGCTCACGAATCGCGAACCAGGCCCGGTTTGTGATGAATTTCAGTTTATAACTCAGTTTGTGCCCATCTCTAGAAAGCATCATGCATTCTGTCCTGAAGAGAATTTCCTGCAAATTGTTTTCCTCATTGTTCCCGTTCCAACAAATGTCCTTTGCCCACATTCAAGCAGGGTGCATCAAACGCTTTTCATGGTACAAGGATGACCCTTTCAATTGCACAGATGCCATTTTGTGTGAATAGGGCAGCACACATTTTTCCATGTGTGTACAGCATCAACACATGCAAGTGTGCATGCTCAAAAATACAGTGTCCCATTCATTTGTACCAAAACTGGAAAATATGTGTGTTGGCCTATTCACACAAGATAATCAGGATGATCATGAGTACCACACGTGGTGTAGTGGTTAAGAGCAGTGGGCTCTATTCTGGAGAACTAGGATTGGTTCCCCACTCCTTCATATGAAGCCTGCTGGGTGACCTTGGGCCAGTCACAGTTCTCTCAGAACTCTCTTAGCCTCACCTACCTCACAAGGTGCCTGTTGTGGGAAGGGCAGATGATTGTAAACTACTTTGAGACTCTTTAAGATAAAGAAAAGTGGGGTATAAAAACAACTCTTCTTCTTCTCCTCCTCCTCCTCCTCCTCCTCCTTCTCCTCAGCTGGTGAGCCAAGAATCAAATATTAGAAAAGGGCTAAACTTTGTGCTGTTTCCTGGGTGATCTTCTTGAGGTGTTACAGTAGCAGTGGTGGTTGTGGCCTTCTGTCACTAGGCCATTCAGCTCCAAGGAAACAACCAGTCCAATTCAGGCTTCCCCCAAAAAAGGGAATTCTGCTAAGGAGATGTCATTTCCAGCAGTTACCACAGTCCTGTGTTTTCAACAGAGCGCTAACTCCTGACACAAAATGAAAGTTGACAAACATAGTTTCAACCAAAACTATTCAAGCATTGCTTCCTGCTTCATTGATATTTTTCATTCTATTCTGTATGCTGTCCTTCATTTGCATGTTGTCTCTTTGGATTGTCAGCTCTTTGGGGCAGGGGCTTGGGGGTCACCTCAGGGTCTGACCCACTGTCTCCATACCTGTCTGTAAAGTGAGTAGCGTAACAGTGGTGTAACGCAAAGCCAACCATGTGAATCTGAGGCCAGAACAGAGTCTGTCTCTGCATTTTGACTGACATTTGTGAAGAAATTATCAGTTTTAATGCAGAGGAAACATCGAAATAAGTTGGTGTTTATTTGAAATAATAAGAGTTCACATAGTATGTCTCCTAAGTGAGCAAAGTGCTTCGTATTACATTTATTTTCTCAGTAGACTTTACAACAATCCTCAAAAGCAGGCTGATATTATTTATACTGTACTATAGAATTTTTTTAAGGGAGGAACACTGAAGAAGAATGATAATGGTGGTGGGAAGTCCCATCAAGTTGCAGCCAACACATGGTGTCTCCATAGTGTTTTCAAGGCCAGATATGAACAAAGGTGGTTTGCCATTGCCTATCTCTGTGTAGCAATCGTGGACTGCCTTGGTGGTCTCCCATCCAAATACTAATCAGGGCTGAACCTGCTTAGCTTCTGAGATCTGATGAGATCAAGTTAGGTAAAGGTAAAGGCTCCCTTGCTCAAAAGCCAGTCGAATCCGACTCTAGGGTTGCGGTGCTCATCTCCGTTTCAAAGCCGAAGAGCCAGCGCTGTCCGAAGACGTTTCTGTGGTCATGTGGCCGGCATGACTAAACACCAAGGCGCACGGAACACTGTTACCTTCCCACTGAAGTGGTCCCTATTTATCTACTTGCAATTTCTTGCTTTCGAACTGCTAGGTTGGCAGGAGCTGGAACTCGAGACGGGAGCTCACTCCGTCATGCGGCAGTCTCGGGTCTCGAACTGCTGAACTACTGAACTACTGACCTTCCATAGCCTGCAGTTCAGCGTCTTAACCACTTGAGCCACCGCAGCTCCTTGAGATCAAGTTAGCCTGGGCCATAAAGGTTGGGGGAAGGAGAGCTAGAAGTCTTGTCAAAGGTCATCCAGTAAGTTGAACCAGGTAGTTCCCACCCTTAACTAACTATATGATGCTGCATTGATTCTTTAAAAAAAAAAAAAAAAAAAAACTCTTTGATACCAGCTCCTCCTTCCCCAACATGGAAGTTCTGAGCTATTTCCAGCAATTGCAACCTGTGTCTGAAGTTCTACAGGAATTTCTAGCTGTCTTTGTAGAGGAGAGGCAACTGAAAGAAAAAGGCTGAACACCCATGCCCAGATTCTCAGCAGCCATTAAGTGATCATCTGCAAGAGACCGTGGAGCTTCCGTTGAGTTCACCACCAGACGATTTGGCATCTGGCATTCACTCCACATTTTCTCAACACTGAGGAAAAGGTGCTGCTCAAAACCAAATTCAAATGTCCGGGGGCAATGCCATACTGACTGTGAAGTCATCCTTGAACAGCAGAACAGCTATCTATGCAGAAGGTACCATAAAACCTGATGGTCAAAGAAAGTGAAAGCAGCATGCAATGCAGAGGGGAATTTCTGTTCCAGCGTGGGTTTGGTAAAACAATGGAGGGAAAAGACAATGCAGAACTGCCGACAGAGAAGATCATATGAAGATACCCAAAGCATCAGTGGCTTCACCTAATTGACCTCCATGATCACAAATCCACTTTAGAAATAAGTTCAGTCCTAGCCAGGGAATGAGGATTGATATGACCTCTTAGCAATCTCATTGTCTGTTTAACTGAGCAAATATGGAGGGGTAGTAGAACACAATCAGGCTGTATGTGAGTGTACATGTGCAAACATTCATGTGTACTGTCTTACATGGTTAGTAATGAATACAGAGTGAAATAACCTGCAGAACATCCACTGACGGACCGCTGAACTATCAAACTGATCACCGAAAAATCAGCTCTTTGTTCGCAACCGGCAAACAGGACGTGAGCTGAACTGGTGGGTGTTTGAGGATCCACGATTCCTCTGATTTCTGTTATATTGTATATCACTCTGAACTTTATTTTATTTTATTTTATTTAGATGACAGCAAATTCCTGGGGTGCCAATTAGACCGTAGTTAGGGGATACACAACCCTTTCTCCATTTCCAATCAATTGTCCTTTTGGATCCTTGCCAGCAGAGAGGGCATGCAAGCAATGTGGCTATTCTCAAGTGCTCTTTGCAGTAATGTTTTGCACTCAAATTATAAAGGGATAAAGAGGCTTTTTTAGCATTAAAAAGCCCCCTCAAAGTGAGTCTTATTTAAAATTCCAGCGTTGTATCGCCACGAAAATGTTCAGAAGTAGGGCAAGAAGATAAAGCTGTTTTTTTTTCTTCTTCTTCTTCTTCAGAGGCAATCCACTTTGTTTTATCATTTGTTAAATAATCTGGACAGTTCGGCGGTTCCCACTTGGGACCCCGAGATACCCCTTATTCCAATAAGCTTTGTGCTCTGGCGGCTTGAAAACACAAACTGTTATTTGTTTCTCCAACTACACTGAAGACCGTTCTAAGCAGGAGGGCTTAAAAACTGGCTGATTGTTCGGTTCCCCCCTCCTTTTTCTGCTGATATTCCACTGCTCCCGTATGCATTCAAAATGTAAATTAAGGTCTCACAATTGATAGGAAATGCCTGGAGGCAAAAGTGCCTTCCCCTATGCGGCGAAGCTGCACTCCGCGAAGTGTCGCCTGTAAGCAAATGGATAATAACAATTTAAAAGACTTCCATCATTTTAAAGGACAAGCAGCGTCCCCGATGAACCCTTTTTTTTTTGTCATTCTTTTCTTTGCAATTAACACTGGAGGCTTACATAAGCCACTACTTTGGCTTCCTACTTTGATCTCTCATTTTTTAAGCCATTAATTTCGAATTCCAAAGCCTTAAACAGAAACTTTTTGACGGCAGGGAGGGGTGCCATGTTAGCAGACATTTTGAACTCTTACTTTAACCGTATGCATGCTGGGGCATTAGCTTCTCTGTATTTTGTTCAGTGTCTAATTTTTTCTCTCTCTTCTTTCTTCAGCACGGCTCAGGGCAGTGGATGTGGTTTTCCCCTTCCCCATTTTATTCTTATTACAACTACTGGAAAGATTTGTAATTAGGGTTTGTGTGTGTGTGTGTGTGTATACAGAGAAAGACAGAGAGTTTGGAATACTGTGTACAGTTCTGGTTCATTTGGAATACTGTGTACAGTTCTGGTCACAACATCTCAAAAAGGATATTATAGCACTGGAAAAAGTGCACAGAAGGGCAACTAGAATGATAAAAGGGTTGGAACACCTTCCCTATGAAGAAAGGTTAAAATGCTTGGGGCTCTTCAGCTTGGAGAAACGACGGCTGAGGGGTGACATGATCGAGGTTTATAAGATTATGAATGGGATTGAGCAGGTTGAGAAAGAAGTACTTTTCTCCCTTTCTCACAATACAAGAACTCGTGGGCACTCCATGAAATTGCTGAGCAGTCGGGTTAGAACAGATAGAAGGAAATACTTCTTCACCCAAAGAGTGATTAACATATGGGATTCACGGCCACAGGAGGTGGTGGCAGCTACAAGCACGGACAGTTTCAAGAGGGAATTAGATAAACATATGGAGCAGAAGTCCATCAGTTAGCCATAGGGTATAGATGGGAATTCTCAGTCTGGGGCAGGTGATGCACTCTATTCTTGGTGCTGGAGGGGGCAGCAGTGGGAGGGCTTCTAGTGTCCTGGCCCCACTGCTGGACCTCCTGATAGCACGTGGTATTTTTGGCCACTGTGTGACAGAGTGTTGGACTAGATGGGCCATTGGCCTGATTCAACATTGGCTTCTCTTATGTTCTTATGAGAGGGAGCACAGTTAGGAAAGCATAGAATCATGTGCGGTGGAACACTCTTCAAGCCAGTATATTGCAGCTAGGAAAAAATGATAATTTTTATTGAAGTTGTGCATATTCACATGCGTTTATTAGTAGAAGAAGAGATGGAAGCCTAATCTGGGATCAGGAAGCAACCCTGGAGGGGTTTTTTTTTGGCATCTTCTGGGTGTAGAACGGCAACCACTGCAGGTGTGGAGGGGGGAGGCTTATGTGAATTTCCTGCACTATGCAGGGGGTTGGACTAGATGATCCTGTAGATTCCTTCTAACTCTATGATGCTATTATTCTATGATTCTATTGCCTATTACAAATGGCCAGCTAATGTAGCTGCAAAAGTGTGGAGGAATGAGTTCTTCACTGTGGTCCTGGTCCGTTTGCATAGTGAGAGAGAGCAAAGGCACAGGAAGAGGAGGAGGGGTTACAGAGAAGCTTCTAGCATAGAAAGGAGGCTTTTCTGCATTCTCATTCTCCTTGCTTGTGTGTTTCTTGTGTGCTTCAGGTGCTTCCCCCCCTCCCTGTTCTGAATTTGTTTTGCTCCCTCTAGTGGTCAGTTCAATAATACACCACTTTATGTCTGGCATATCTCCCTGCAGATTGAAACTGCAGGTTTTTACACCTGATATAAAATGATGTGATATCAAATAGACCACTAGAGGGAACAAGACATGTGTGGGGGGATCCCCCCCCCAAAGCGACAGGAAAAACACACAAGCCAGGAAAATGGGAATGTGAGAAAGCCCAAAGAGAGGCATCACACATATCCACAGTCTGTTTATAGTTTAAAAAGGTAGTATAGCACCCTTCATTTGCCAGGTATGATGAATCACCTTTATTCTAACAACTACAACCTGGTGAGGCATGCTAGGTTGAGAGTGGGTGACTGGCCCAAGGTCACTCAGGAAGATTCATATCTGAGTGGGTTCTCTCATAGCCTTGTCTGACACCCTAACCATTACACCATACCGTCTTGTCAATACTGTATAAAACAGATGAAAGGAAGTCCTTCTTCATCCAAAGAGTGATTAACACATGGTGGCGGCTACAAGCATGGACGGCTTCAAGAGGGAATTAGATAAACATATGGAGCAGAGGTCCATCAGTGGCTATTAGCCACAAGGTTGTCAGGCCCTTGAGTTAATCCATTCTCAGTACAATAGTCTTTTATGAAAGCTTTATTAGAAACAGAGATTTGGATGTGCACAAGAGAGATCTCTTGTTCAGACTAAAGCACAGATCAAGGGTTAGGTATTGTGTAGGCAATAGATCAGTATCCCACAATGCAATGGTCATGCAGTGGGCATTCACTCTCTCCCCCTCTTTCACTCCCCCCCTTCATACTACCCAGCACTATAAAAGTTTATTATCCAGCAACCAATGTTTCTTCAAGGATGAGAGGCTTTCAAGGGCCAGACATCTTGGGCCCCATTCTCATGGGAAAGTTGTTACAATCAAAGCTAACCTAACATACGCAAAGATATATGGCAATCACACCTACTCCTCCCATCGCTCAGAATTTATGGCAGAGAGGACTAGAAAGGGATGAGACCAAATGGTTGTAATGACCTAAAAGTGAAAGTACACTACAAAGACGGAAACAAATGAAACAAATGGAAACATTAGTTAACATGACAGTCAACAGAGCCCGATTCTGACAGAGGTATAGATAGGGACTCTGGGGCAAGGGATGCTCTGTATTCTTGGTGCCTGTGGGGGTCAACAGTGGGAGGGCTTCCCACTGGTCCTGGTCCCACTGGTCCTGGTCCCACTGGTGGACCTCCTGATGGCACCTGGTATTTTTGGCCACTGTGTGACAGTGTTGGACTGGATGGGCCATTGGCCTGATCCAACATTGGCTTCTCTCATGTTCTTATGTCACTGCCCAGCTCATGATACAATAACAATTTTCATGACATGAGATTCAAATGATGGTTTAAGTGGACATTTTTGTGGTTATTCTGCTAAACATTACTACATTAACTAAATTTAGGTAGGCACAGTTGTCAAGCTCAGGCCTCGCTTGCCATGTATTTCCGTATGGATTCACATGTATTTCTACAGTTCTTAGGAAACCTGGTTCCTTTCCATTCCTGTTTATCTTCTCTGCTGGGAACGGGGGCAGGGGGAGTGACTGTGTATGGCTGTCCACTTTGCTTGGTTAGTCCTACCTTGTAACAGTTCTCACATAGGCACATCCTGATGTACTGTAAACATCTCAGGATGGTTATTATCTCACGGTTTGGTGTGACCTTGTAGTTTGCGGAGCTTCTAGATAATATAATCATTAGCTTGCACGTGTTAAGGGTGGTCGTATGGGCAGAGGCAGATGTGTGGCGGGCTGAATGAGAGAAGTGATTGGTCATTTGGCATATGTGGGTTTTCCTGCTTTTATTATATGGGGGGACTGGCATCTGGAACCAATGTTCCCTCTAAGCTATGGAGTCTTGTGAGCAAAAATCCTACTTTGTGAGCTACTGGCATAAAGTTGTGAGCAAGGTTACTGCATGAATTAGTTTGGTCTGGAGTGGTCTTTCCTGAGCTAAGATAAAAATGTGTGAGCCGGAGGCTAAAAAACTGTGAGCTAGATTACACTAACTCAGCTTAGAGGGAACACTGTCTGGAACCCAATTCCGACACAGAAGCTGTCTAGACTTGGAACCTGGATTTGGTCCTAAGTAACACCCAAGACCTGGTGAGAGATGTAAAAGTGATTGCACCACTTGGGAACAGTGACCATAATGTCATTGAGTTTAACATTTGTACAGATAGGGAGTTGCCCCAAAAGACTGATGCAACCACTTTTAACTTTAAAAGGGGTAACTTCTCTGGTATGAGGGGACATGTGAGGAAGAAATTGAAAGGAAGAGTGGAGAAGGTCAAAACCATTGGGGAA
Source organism: Gekko gecko (assembly GCA_029375565.1). Taxonomy (NCBI): domain Eukaryota; kingdom Metazoa; phylum Chordata; class Lepidosauria; order Squamata; family Gekkonidae; genus Gekko; species Gekko gecko. Next base: position 162,519,512 of record JAPDNY010000004.1, on the reverse strand, counting down.
GCTTGGAGACTATTTAAAAAGACAATCCTAGAAGCTCAGAAAAAATATATACCGCAGGTTAGGAAAGGTACAAATAGGTATAGAAAAAAGCCTGCATGGTTAACAAATAAAGTAATGGAAGCTGTAAAAGGTAAGAAGGATTCCTTTAAGCGGTGGAAAGCTAGTCTTAGTGAGGTTGATAAAAGGGAACACAGACTATGGCAAACAAAATGCAAGTCTGTGATCAGGCAAGCAAAAAGGGAATATGAGGAGCATATCGCAAAAAACATAAAGGCCAACAATAAAACTTTCTTCAAATACATTAGAAGTAGAAAGCCAGCCAGGGAGGCAGTGGGGCCCTTGGATGACCAAGGGGTAAAAGGAGTAGTGAAGGATGATAGGGAAATGGCTGAGAAGCTGAATGCATTTTTTGCCTCTGTCTTCACCGTGGAAGAGGAGAAGAGTTTGCCCACTCCAGAAGCACCGATTTCGGGAGGGGGTTTGAAAGACCTGAATCAGATTGCGGTGACAAGAGAGGAAGTCCTCCGACTGATGGACAATTTAAAAACTAATAAATCACCAGGCCCGGATGGCATTCATCCAAGAGTTCTGAAAGAACTCAAATGTGAACTTGTGGATCTCCTGACAAAAATATGTAATCTTTCTTTAAAATCTGCCTCCATTCCTGAGGACTGGAAGGTAGCTAATGTCACTCCCATCTTTAAAAAGGGCTCCAGGGGAGATCTGGGAAATTACAGGCCAGTCAGTCTGACATCGATACCGGGTAAGTTGGTGGAAACTGTTATTAAGGAAAGAATTAGTAGGCACATTGATGAACAAAAACTATTGAGGCAGACTCAGCATGGGTTCTGTAAGGGAAGATCTTGTCTCACTAACCTGTTAGTGTTTTTTGAGGGAGTGAACAAACATGTGGACAAGGGGGACCCAACAGATATTATTTACCTTGACTTCCGGAAAGCTTTTGATACAGTTCCTCATCAAAGGCTCCTAAGTAAGCTCAATAGTCATGGGATAAAAGGACAAGTCCTCTTGTGGATCAAAAACTGGCTTATAAATAGGAAACAGAGAGTGAGTATAAATGGGAAACTTTCTCAGTGGAGGGTGGTAAGCAGTGGGGTACCACAGGGATCAGTACTCGGTCCGATGCTTTTTAACTTGTTTATTAATGATTTGGAATTGGGAGTAAGCAGTGATGTGGCTAAATTTGCAGATGACACGAAGTTGTTCAGGGTGGTGAAAACCAGGGAGGAGTGTGAGGCACTCCAAAGGGATCTGTTGAGGATGGGTGAGTGGGCGTCAACGTGGCAATTGGGGTTCAATGTGGCCAAGTGCAAAGTGATGCACATTGGAGCCAAAAATCCTAAATATAAATACACGTTGATGGGGTCTGAACTGGCAGAGACGGACCAAGAGAGAGATCTTGGAGTCCTAGTGGATAACTCGCTGAAAATGTCTAGACAATGTGTAGCTGCAATAAAGAAGGCCAACGCTATGCTGGGGATTATTAGGAAGGGAATTGATAACAAATCAGCCAGTATCATCATGCCCCTGTATAAATCATTGGTGTGACCTCATTTGGAATACTGTGTACAGTTCTGGTCACCACATCTCAAAAAGGATATTATAGCATTGGAAAAAGTGCAGAGAAGGGCAACTAGAATGATAAAAGGGTTGGAACACCTTCCCTATGAAGAAAGGTTAAAATGCTTGGGGCTCTTTAGCTTGGAGAAACGACGGCTGAGAGGTGACATGATCGAGGTTTATAAGATTATGAATGGGATTGAGCAGGTTGAGAAAGAAGTACTTTTCTCCCTTTCTCACAATACAAGAACTCGTGGGCACTCTATGAAATTGCTGAGCAGTCGGGTTAGAACAGATAAAAGGAAATACTTCTTCACCCAAAGAGTGATTAACATATGGAATTCACTGCCATAGGAGGTGGTGGCAGCTGCAAGCATGGACAGTTTCAAGAGGGAATTAGATAAACATATGGAGCAGAAGTCCACCAGTGGCTATTAGCCACAGGGTATAGATGGGAACTCTCAGTCTGGGGCAGGTGATGCACTCTATTCTTGTTGCTGGAGGGGGCAGCAGTGGGAGGGCTTCTAGTGTCCTGGCCCCACTGCTGGACCTCCTGATGGCACCTGGCATATTTTGGCCGCTGTGTGACAGAGTGTTGGACTAGATGGGCCATTGGCCTGATTCAACATTGGCTTCTCTTATGTTCTTATGTTCTTATGAACCTCTCTGTCTCCTAACAAACAAATCTTGCTCCTACAAGAGTATTGTGGAAGTAATTGTGTCCAGGACATGACAACAGTGCATGGACTTAAATCTGGGAGAGCTGAGTTTGATTCCCCACTCTTCCACTTGCACCTGCTGGATGACCTTGGGCAAGCCATAGTTCTAGCACCTACCTCACAGGGTGCCTGTTGTGGAGAGGGGAAGGGAAGGAGTTTGTAAGTCACTCTGAGACTCCTTTGGGTAGTGAAGGGTGGGGTATAAATCCAATCTCCTCCTCCTCCTCCTCCTCCTCCTCCTCCTCCTCCTCCTCCTCCTCTTCTTTTAGGGATTTGGAAATGCTATCCAATTGGTGATGGTGGGAGGAAATAGTGGACCAGTTATGTAAGCTGTTGAAACCCTGTTGGACAACAATCAATGGGAAAGCATTTAAGTGTGGCAGTCTGTTTTTAAAATGGAAATGTGGTGCATGACCATGCTAGTGGTTGATAATACTGCAAATACAATTTGCAACAGTGATTTAGATCTGCACTGGCAAAAAATGACTTTTCAGACCTCTACGGATAAATGCTGAGATATCAAAGTCAGAGCAAAAGTTGAAATCAAGGGCTGTATTTTCCACGTATCTCCATTCACCTCCAGATTTGTCCTCAGTTACAACCTTATTGCATGATATGATGTGGATAACATGAACTTCCAGAGAAATCAGGGCCTAAAGTATTAAACATCTGGATAACGATGGGAGAAGAGGGTGGAGAAAAGTGCTGAAAGGTAGAAGAGAACAAGGATGATGCTGGGATGTCCCACCCTCTAGGAAGAACAGGTAGAAGTAGCTGGATTTTTTAGTCTGGAAGCCAAGTGGTATGCATTCATCTAACATTTTTCTCTGTGTATTCATTTCTACACTTGACATTCAGACCATGCGCTGATCCTCAAAGCTGTCAGTAGGCAAGGATACAGGATCTCCTTCTAAGGAATTGTGCATCCCCTTTTTGTTTGGCTTTGTGTTCAAGACACATTAGAGCAGGGAGTTTTCTGGAATGCCAGAAACTTAAGCAAAAGCCATGTGTTACCTTGTCATTAAGATACACAAACACATGAAATTGCCTTATAGTGAATCAGACCACTGGCTCATCAAGATCAGTATTGTCTATTCAGACTGGTGGTGACTCTCCAGGGTCTCCGACGGAGGTCTTTCATATCACCTATGACTGATCCTTTTAAATAGAGTTGCTGGATTTGAACCTGGGGCCTTCTGCATGCCAAGCAGATGTTCTAACACTGGACCACCAGCCCCTCCCTAACCAGCCAACATTACACAAAATGCTAGCGTTCAAATTCCCCATAATTCGTTACCAGGCTGAATGCTAACGTAGCTACCTATAGCTCAGCTTAAGCAGTCAAACCCATGGAGGACATAATATGGGGATTCCACTCATCCCTTGACAAGAGGTTTTGGCAAAAGTATTTGTAAGCTTCATGAAAAATAAGAATGTGTGGGAGTGATCCTATGCCGGGTTAGCTGGAAGTAAGTCCCATTTTATCCAATGATTCTCCCTCCCAGAAAAGAACCCATAGGATTGCAACCTAAGTCAAAGGTATAGCTTGTTAAGTGCCATTTATCAGAGAAAATCTGACACTTATTCAAAGTACGCTATAACCATGTGCCAAAATCTGCAACCATGTGCTTCTGCCACAATCCGTGGCAGGAGAGACAGAATAGTGCTTGGCAGGACTGAAGAGACGTCCCTAGGTCTTATACTTCTCCTCCTCCCCTTGTCATCTACTGAAGTAATGAAATCCACATTTGCCAGGGTTCGAAGACAAGGTACAACGATGTTGAAGCTTCAGCAGCTATGGATGCTGCAAAGTGAAAAACACAAAGACACATTTGGGTTCCAAGATAAATAGAAAGAAGCACAATGGTCCGTCACACGGGGAAAGTTTCTAGCATTAATAGCGCTTCAGAAGCATAGAGAGGTGAAGGAAATTGTTCACATTTGTCACATTTTTCAGACCAACAGATTCTGCCCACAGCTCTATCAGGCACTCCTGAGTTGAAGCCCAGCAGCATGTTTCTGGCCCTGATCCAGAGAAAGTTAGTCCCACTGAAATACAACATTGTCCTTTGGATAGCTACAGAAGAAGCATCTTGGTACCTGGTTGTGTTACCTTCGCATCTCCCAAAACTTGTTAACAAACTGAAAGGTTTTAATTAATACAGTTCCCATCACAAATGGTATCTGGGTCACTAATTTCCTGGTGGGGTCTGGAGATCTTCTGGGATTACAATGATGGAGCTTGGTTCCCCCAGAGAAAATGGCTGCTTTTGAGAATGGAGTGTATGGCATTATACTCTGCCAAGGCCCTTCCCCTCCCCAAATCCCGTAACACCTAGCTTCCACCCATAAATCTCCAGGAATTCCCAGAAGATGGAGATGATCAGGACTTTGGGGGAGTTTTGCTCAACTGGGGGTGGTAAGTTGAGTGTTAGGTGTTGTTTTAGGGCTAGTTAGGTTCATACTTGGGTGGTGGGGGTGGTGCGGGAATGTGGAAGAGGAGGAGGAGATTGGATTTATACCCCATCCTTCACTTGGAGTCTCCTTTCCCTTCCCCACAACAGACACCCTGTAAGGTAGGTGGGGCTGAGAGAGCTCTTTTGAGATCTGCTCATGAGAAAACAGCTCTGAGAGAACTTGTGACTGACCCAAGGTCACACCAGCAGGTGCATGTGGAGGAGTGGGGAATCAAACCCGACTCTCCCAGATTAGAGTCCACACACTTAACCACTACACCAAACTGGCTCAGTTTGGTGGGGGCTCGGTTTGGTAGGGAATAATTAGCGGGGCATCTGATAATTAGCGGGGCATCACCCAATCCAACCATCTATTGGCTGTTATGTCCAGAGAAGTTCTGTTCCCTTGGCACTGGGCAGCGTGCCCTGGATCCTAGCTGTGGTATGGCATGGGGGAAAGTGAATGGGGCTCGGCATCTGCTTGGCACAGGGTTTTGTGCAGTCCACGAAAAGCAAGCTGCATTTGCTGAGCTGAGGTCTGCGCCAGGGTGGGGTTGGAATCAGAAACCACCTTGGTTTGGAATCAGAAACCACCTTGTAGCAATGACCCACACTGTGGAGAGGGAACTGAGAAAAAAGGATAATCAATATAACCAATACCTCCCCAAAAACAGACTTTTAAGTAAATCCTAATTAACCCATATCAAGCTCTGACCTGGTTGGTCAGGCTAGCCTGATCTTGTCAGATGATCAGAAGTTAGGCAGGGTCAGCCCTGGTTAGTACTTGGATGGGAGATCACCAAGAAAGTCCAAGGTCCCTGAGGCAGGCAAATGCAAACCATCTCTGTTTGTCTCTTACCGTGAAAACGCTTCCAGGTGGCCATAAATTGGCTGCGACTTGATGTGGTTTTCACACACACAACCCCTATCTATGACTGCAGTCAGATGGGCAGTTTGGCCTGATATCGCTGCGCTTCCTGTATGGATTAAATGGGCTTGGTCAAACAGCCACATCTGGCAGCTGTTCCCCAGTCATGCTCACCCCGTTGCTCATCAGTCATGCTCACCCCGTTGCTCATCAGAGTTGGATACCGAATAAATAGTCACCAGAGGGTGTTCGGTGGTTTCTGGAATGCCCACACTTCCACTCCGCTTTTTCCATGTCCCTGTCATGCATGCAAGTGGAAACCGTCAGATCCATTTTCAATTGATCTGTTCCCCCCCCCGAGTTCTTGGCTATGTGCGCCTAAGTGCCTATGCACATGCCCAGCCATATTTTTAAAAGAGACAACAAGCTCCATGGCTGAGGCACCACAGTAATGTGGACGCTCAACCATGGAGCGAGTGTGGTGGGGGGAGGAGAACCACAGCTGGGTGTGCTCTCTGCTCCATCTTCCCCACAACAATGTAAACTGGAGCACTTAGAGGCACTGCCTTATCACTCCAAGTCTCCAGTCTGACCACAACCTCTGTCTTCTGTCTGCATTCTGAGTGCAGGGACTGTAACTGCATTTCCCACTACGCTTCCGAAACATAATAAAAAAAACAATGCTACAGTAATATGGAGATGAGCTCTAAACTGAAGCCAGATTTGCTTTTTTTCTGTGCTGTCACAACTGCTTTGGCATCAAGCTGATCCCAGCTCTGCTTACCGTATGGCTCCCGACTGTAATTGCCTCTGAGTTACCTACACGACAGACCTAAACTGGTATAATAGCCTTTCCCTCACCTTGGGGATCCTTTGGAATTGTAGCACTGTTAGGGGAAAGGTGAGCGATTGCTAACAAAGAATGCTCAGCACCTTCCCCAGGCTACAGTTTACAAGATTCTTTGGGGGACGCCATAATGATTCAACCGGCAAAACACTAATATAATTTTGAAGTGTCAATACAGCCTTTCACTCAAGTAAATGCCGTTCACGACAGTGCTGATGGAAAATCCTACCAAAAGGAGAGGTGGGAAAAGGGTGATTCGGAAGTTTCTCTCTGAACTTTGGAATGCCAATTTATATGTCTAAAATAAGACCAATGCAGCAGCCATTCTTTGTCACGTCTTCTTGATTTCCCGAATTTGTACAAAAGCAGCTTGCAGTCAATTTCAGCCCCTTCAATCCAGTCTTAACTGTCTCCCTTCTCTTATGTATGCACTGGCAAATTAATCAATTTTAATTTAGAGTGTTTATTAGCCACCTTTCTCCATTGCAGGAATCAAGGTGGCTTTGTTCGTGATGTTGCTGCTGAGTCATGGCTGTCTTACGGCAGCCCAGTAGGGTTTTCAAGGCAAGTTCAGGGGTGGTTTGCAATTGCCTGCCCCTGCGCCATGACCCTGGTACTCCTTGGAGGTCTCCCATCCAAATAATAGCCAACAGGGACCCTGCTTAGCTTCCATGATCTGAAGAGACTAGGCTAGCCTGGGGCATCCAGGTCAAGGCGGCTAGCAATATCAATAATGCATTCTTCAAAAAAAAAAAACAATAAAAAAACAATCATAAAAACCCACAAACAGTAACAATGTAAAAACTCCAATTAGTACTGCCAATAAATAATAACTAAACCAGTCAAATGCATTCCTAAATTTGTTCTGCATTAGTTGTTGTTAGCCATTCAGTCATGTTCAGCTCTTGGAGATTCGATGGGCCAGATCGCTCCACGTTTTCTGATCCTGTATGGTTTCTTTGAGATGCTGTTGTTCAGTCGCTCAGTTGAGTCCGACTTTTCGTGACCCCATGGACCACATCACGCCAGACCCTCCTGTCTTCCAACGTCCTCCCGAGTATGCTCAATTTCATGTTTGTTGCATCGGTGACACTGTCTAAGCATCTCATCCGTTGCCATCCCCTTCTTCTTTGACCTTCAATCTTTCCCAGCATCAGGGTCTACTCCAGTGAATGCTCCCTTCTCATTTGGTGGCCAAAGTATTTGAGCTTCAGATTCAGTATCTGGCCTTCCAGGGACTGTGCGACTGAACAACAACAACAAAATTGTTCAGGTTGGTGTCGACTTTGATGGCGTCTAGCCACCGTGTTCTTTGGAGGCCAGGTTTCCTTTTTCCACTAACCAATCCAAGCACAATTGCTTTTTCTAGTGAGTTCTTCCACATGACATGGCCGAAGCAAGACAGTCCCAGTTTTGTGATTTTTCCTTCCAATGGCATGTCTCATTTTATGTGCTCCAATACTGGCTTGTCTGCATTAGTACAAACAAGCTATTTTGATGATACTGGAGGCATGACTGCCTCTAAATTCAAATGTGCTAGTTAACCCCTGCACTTGTGTACAATGATAAAGCACCACATCAAAAAAAAAAAAAAAATCTCGATGGGATTATATGGGCAGTTGTCCCAAGATTTTTCTGGTGTGATGTTTCAGAACAAAACAACCTCAATATCATGATTTCTTGCTTTGTTTTATTAATACATAAGTGTACATTGGTAACATAAAAGAGAAAATGGAGGCAAACAAGTGGGGACCCGCAAGAAACTAGCGAGGTGGCTATCCCGTTTCCCCCCTCCTTCTACCTCTATACTCTTACTCTCTTCTGCCATCCCTTTTCTTATGCTCCCTCTCCTCCCTGCATGCCACTTCCTCTCTCTTTCTGCCCCGTCACACTCTTTCTTTTGCTGCCTTTCTACCTCGTCACTCTTTCGCTCTCCTTATGCCCTGTCGCTCTTTCTCTAGCTCCACCCAACCCAACCAAACCCATCACTCTCTCTTTCTGCCCCCATCATTCTCCCAGCCTCCCGCCTGCTTCCTCCCCCCCCAGCAGCAGCGGTGGTGACCACACTCCCAGGCACCCGCAAACTCCCCCCCCCACACACAGCAGTCGCATCAGCAGCTCTCCAGGAATCCCAAGGGATTTCCAACTACAACGATCAATTCCTCTTTTTATTATTATTTATTAGATTTTTACGCTGCCCTCCTGGCCTAGGCCAGCTCAGGGCGGCTTACCACAGAGTGAAATTCCAACAATATTGTATTCAAATCACATATGAATACAATATTAAAAACTCAAACATAGTAAAGTGCTAGCAAACATCCTCAGTTTATGGTCAGCTCTTTGGTCTTCTTTGGCTGTCTTAGGTAATTGGCACGGGCAGTATTTAAGGGACCAGTGGGTCAGGGTTCAGCCGACGTAGCTATTAATTGTTGGTAGTAGGAGTATTAGGTGGTGGCAGCTCCAAAAGCCTGGCAGAAGAGCTCCATTTTACAGGCCCTGCAGAACTCTTGGGGTTGCCACTTGCCCACTCCAAAGGTATCCTACCTTCACTAGTAGATGATGATGATTTCTGAATCGCCCCATCCTTGAGTACACAGGGCTCTGGGTGATTTACAACTGATTTAAAACGTACAAAAATATACAAATTAAAATCGACCATCAGCTTAACTCAATTACTCAGTTTCCAGATAGCATTTCTAATATAACTTTGAAGCCTTCTCCGAGTTGTTCTTCTGTCTCATGGGCAGGTTAAGGGGGAGGTCAGAGCAGGCAAGGTAGAAGTAAAGAGGCGGGTGCCAGCTACAATGGAAATCATTGCTGTCCTCAACCAAAAGCCTGGCGGAACATCTCTGCCTTGCAGTTGAACTCAATTTTAGAAATCCCCACAGTTCATGTGGGATTAAGGAGAACTGAAAAGTGGCATCGATCGAAACTCTCAAGCAAAACAAGTATCACAATAGGAGGAGCTAGTGTGGTGGAGTGATTAGTCTGCTGAATTACAATACAGAAGACCCACAGTCAAATCCTGACACAGTCAGGAAATTCATTGGGTGACCTTAGACCAGTCAGTTGGCCTCACAGATAAAACAGGGGCAAGTGGACCACACATGCCTCCCTGAGTTCCTTGGGGGAAGAATGGATAAAGACTGTAGTAGATAAATGGATGGAAATCTACTCTTCCATATAGAATACTGTAGATGACATTAGCTTGTGTGCTGCATGGACAAGGTCTAATTCGCACTAAACTAGGGCACATAAACACACTCTACTGAGACGCCTATTACAAGAGCCGAAATAAATTTCTGCAGGGACAGATTCGTACTTCTTACTGTTCCTTGAGGAAGCTTTACAGACCTTACAATATAACACTTTTTAAAGTCCCTGCCAAATCCTTTAGAACAACACTGTGTGAGATTGAGATTTATAGGATTACTTTGCAGTCCTCCAGATACGCTTTTAATCCACCAGAAAATCACGGTGGATTGTTCCTGCAAAGCCGAAAGGGGACATTGTCTCATGCCTATCCTAATTTTCTCAAAGAACAGTTCACTGAAGAGATATGTAATATTCGGTTCAGAGTCTCCCATAGACTCAGTGACATTTTGTGGAAATGTCATGAACTGCCACACTCTGTTTTCTGAGTGGCAGCAGCTCTCCAAAAATATATTTCAGGTAACAAGGCTAGGAGACTTTCCCATTTTTGTTACCTGAAATACTTTTAATTGGGGATGCCAGGGACTGAACCTGTGACCTTTAGAATACAAAACATGTGGTCTACCAGTAAACTATTCTCTCTCTGAAACAATGCTATGCCCTGTAGGTTCCATTAGTCCAACAGGAGATAGGTCAAAATTTGAACCAACAACCTTAAGTATGCAGGCACAGTGGGTGTATTGCTGAGCTCTTCCTGGTGGCACCTGTGTTTTGGCCAATGTGATACAGTGTATTGGTCTGGGTGAGCCACTGGCCTGTTCCAACATGGCTTCTCTTATGTTCTTATGGACTTCACTGTCTTCTGAACCTAATTCGGGCTCCCTATTACCTACTGTGGCAATCACCCTCAAAAGCCCCGCCTCTCATCCAGGGCTCTGAACCAATCCTTGTAATTTAGGCCACATGCAAATCCAAGTGAGTGCCAGCCAATCAGAGCCCAGGGAACTCCACTGGATGGGAGGGGCTGAATAAGCCTTTGCTTAAGAAGGGTGAAGAAACATTTTTAAGAAAAATCTTTTGGATAGGGATTTTGTGGCTCTGGAAAGGAGTTTCAGCTTAGCCACATTTTTATTTGACTTTAGTAAGGATTAGGAGTTAGGCTTAGGAAAGACAAATAAGCATCCTGTTAAGGTGTCCATCATTCCCAACTGGTGGTTATTTGACTTTAGTTAGGGTTTGGAGTTAGGCTTAGGAAAGACAAACAAGCATCCTGTTAAGGTGTCCATAGTTCCTAACTGTTGTGTGTAGGTTCTGTGGAAAGGTTCAGCCTTGAACCTGCTGAGGAATCCTGTCTGGAGAAAGGGGATTCAAATCTGCCTTCAGGATTTATTAACTGTATTTGAAAGCCAGTTTTATATATTTCAGTCACCCGCACATAGTATTTTCTTTATTAAATACTTTATTTCATGTTAAACCAACCTTTGCCGTCCATCTCCATCTGTGTTTTGCCTGTCAAGTCAAATACCTAGAGGGAAAAAAAAGATACCTATTTACCTCACAAATAAGAAGAGTCCAGGAGCACCTTAAAGAGTAACAACATTTGTGGCAGGGTATGAGTCACTGCTCACTTCTTCAGAAGTTCATACATTCACCAGTAGAAGAAGAAAGACAATTAACGATAACTTACTACAAAAAAACAGAGAATATATGCTTTTAAATTGATAGGAATGGTCGACAATATCTGCGGTCTTTGTTTTTACAATACAAAGTGCAAAGATAATTCCTACATTGCATAGAGAAGCAAGAGTCGACGACGTGCTCCGGAATGTCCTGTGCCGTTTCGATGTTCCTTCTTCTGAACAAGACTATTTACTTTGTCTCCAATTCTTGTCTTATCTACAGAGATAAAACTAAAGTCCATTGCTCACATTCTTCTTCTTCATTTATCAAAATCAAAGCGCAATTGCGAATAGAGAATTCCTTTCGGTTTGAAATGCCTTGAGGCATTCCATCTGATTGTATTTTGCCCGAAAAGAATTCTCTATTCACAATTGTGTTTTGATTTTGATAAATGAAGAAGTATGTAAGCAACTGACTTTAGTTTTATCTCTGTAGATAAGGCAAGAATTGGAGACAAAGTAAATAATCTTGTTCAGAAGAAGGAACATCGAAACGGCATGGGACATTCTGGAGCACGTCGTCGACTCTTGCATCTTTATGCTATGAAGAAATTATTTTTGCACTTGATATTGGAAAAAAGAAATACCACACATATTGTTGACTATTCCTATCAATTTAAAAGCATATATTTTCTGGGGTTTTGTAGTAAGATATCATTAATTTTCAGCTCTTCAATCACAATTGTCTGTCTTCTTCTACTAGTGCAATATTCCATACTGTGTACCATTTTTTGTTAGCTTCAGTTCATATATTCACCAGCAGGGAAAAGGGAGTGCTAAGTTACAACTTCCCCACCACAGGTGCTGGGAAGTCTGGTTGAACAGAAGACAATAATAATGACACACACTCCCTGAGCTTTCATTCAAAGACCATCATATTATTGACCACATCAATCTATCTAATTCTCAACATGGTCCCAACTGGGGATACTTAAATCCAGGAATTAGGGCCATGGACAGAGAAGACACATCTTTCTACAGAACTGAGAAAGGTCCAAGTTTTTTTTTTTGGGGGGTGGGGGGAACTGAGATATTTTTAAAAAGTAGGGTTAACCCCTCCCAACTGATAGATGCATCACCTGTAGCTCTAAGAATCAAAGGCTTTCAGTGACTATTGCTAGGCAACCACACAGTATGGTCAGCCTTTAAGCCTTCGTTTCTATCAGTAAAAGGCAGAGGAGGGGGCAGGGCCCTTTCCAGAGTTAGTTTGGCCTTTGAGGGAGAACTTATTGGGGCCAGGCACAGCAGAAACCACTAAGTTACTTACTACCATGCAACATGCATAATTTACCCAGGTCTGGCTCCTCAGTATTGTTCAACAGCAACCATCCAGCAAAAGCCAGTGTGGTATAGTGGAGCTAGATTCATGTCAAGTAGCACCTGTGGTTGTAGTGGTTAGAATTTCAGACTAGGATCTAGGAGACACAAGTTCCAATCCCCAGTCTGCCATAGATGTTTGATGGCTGACCTTGGGACCCTCCTTGCAATGTACTAATTCCAGTCCATTTGGGAGAACCCGTAAGAAAAGATACCCCTCCTGTAATTTCTAACTTCAGTCCCAGTCAACTTATATTATAATGATGTTTTCATGGAACTTATTCAAACACATTTCCGAATATTCTTGACAGTTGAATCTGCCTATGGAAACCATTCTACTCCTGATGACTGAAGAGGCGAATATGGATTTATTTAATTAGGTGGTGGGGAAAACCTCTTTGGATGTGAAGAATAATGCTTCAAAGAAATATTCTAATATAAGTAGAAATTACTTTTTCTTCATAGAAAATTAAAGGGTTCCCCCCCCTTTCTATTAGCATTTCGACTGAAAACATTTCCACTCATTTCCTTCTTAATGGAAGTATATAAATAGCAATAGCCATTAAGTACTGCATTTTTCCCAAAGATTTTACTTTATTTTTTAATGTTAAGAGCTTTAATAAAGTCTCAGAGGAGCAGCACAAACAGAGTACAAATGAAACAGCTAATTTCAATCTCATTTAATATATATTCATTTTGTAGGGATTTGTGTTTATACCTGTTAAAGCTTTTTGAATATTGTTTTCCTGTGGTGGCCACTTTAAGCAATAATATTCTTTTAAAAAAAATTCACAGAGGAGTACAATTTCATATGCACATCTGCATTAGGAGGGTTTTCCGGAGGGCTTAAAGTTTGGAACATTTTGAACAATCAGGGGACTTTGCATTTACATAGACACCTTTGAAAATGTCATTCCATCATATAAGGCCTCTGTGGGAGAATTCCCTTGTAAGAGTAAATATTTCAGGTTTGTCCTGACACTATTCTTCTCTTTCAAGTTAATTATAAAGCCTTCTAAGGTTCAGCACTGGCTGACTCAAGATCTTGCTCAGCTATCACTACATGTCTGTTGTAAATAAATGCATCACAGAAGTGGGAAAGAATGTGTGAAATACAAAGGAAGTAACAGGAATTCTCTTTTCTCCTTATCGTTATTAAAGTCTGCTTTGGCAATAGTTTGGCTGCATGAGCAAGCTGTCCATGGACACTCCACTGAGGAAGCAACATGCTGGGTGTAGGCTAGCTGGAGCAGGCAACCAGCGGGTCAGGAAAGGGTTAACTAGATCTTGTCACTTTCCTGCTCAAATAGCCCCATCTTGAAATTGATTTTCTTTTTTAAAAAATAATCGAAAGAAGAAGGAGGAGGAGGAGGATATTGGATTTATATCCTGCCCTTCACTCAAAATCTCAAAGTGGCTTACAGTCTCCCCCCCCCCCAAACAGATACCCTGTGAGGTAGGTGGGGCTGAGAGAGCTCTTTCAAGAACTACTCTTGAGAGAACAGCTCTGAGAGAACTGTGACTGACCCAAAGTCACCCAGCCGGTGGCATGTGGAGGAGTGGAGAATCAAACCAGGTTCTCCCAGATTGGAGACCGTGCTCTTAACCACTACACCAAACTTTTGCCATTTTCCACCAGCAGGTAGAAGACATTTTTTTTTTTGTTACCTGAGGCATTTCCTCAACGATCCCTCCTTCCTAACCAACGTTTTCATGTTTTGTATGTATCTAACTCTGTTTTGTATGTACTTAGCTCTTTTTTTAACATCTGTGTTTTAATTGTTTTAATGATGTGTGTTTGGGAGAAGGTTTGCTTTAATGGGTTTAAAACATGATTTTATCATGGATTTTTGAAATCGTTAGCAGCCTTGGTGGTCCTTGTAAGGGCAGAAAGGCAGGATACACATTTTGTAAATAAATACATAAAAATGACATGCATACTGCATCATAATGTATAGCCAGCCCCTTGGCAAAAGGGACTTAATACAATCCAACCATTGATAAGAAAATCCAGTAAGGAGAGGTCCAGACAGACTTTCATAGCACCCAACAAACTGACATTATATCCAGGAGAAAAAGCATTGGGACTAGTCACTTCGAGATCGTCAACATGAACACCATTTGCTTGAAGCCCCTCGATTGCATGATCTTGATCTGTTTCTTGGGTGTGGGACTGTGCTGAACAGTTTTGCGCTTGCACCTGCTTGTGCTACAGGGCCAGGTCACTGCAGTTTGCACCTCATGTTTCCAATCTGAGTACCAAATCATCTTGTTGAGCCCTTCAGTCGATCATCTTGTAATGTAAACCACAAAATCACTTGTATTTCCTTCTTTCTATGGATCTGCACAGTCAGCAGCGTTTGTGCATGAAGAGACTTCAGTATCAGCTATGACCATGGGCAAACAGCAGAAGCATGCAGAAACATCTAAATAGTAAGTCTCATCCTAAAAAAGCTCAAACTTTTTTTGTTTGCTTTTATTATGCATCTCTTTAGATTGGAGGTGGCAACAACATATTGATTGTTGGGGAGCATGGCAGCTTGGGAAATCTGTCTGATCTGTGACAGAGTACAGTAACTGTACATACTGGTGCATTACAATGGCTCTGATGCTTCTGAACATCTTACCAAACAATCAGCTCCCTGTTCACAACAAGCAAGTTTGATGTGAGCTGAGCCAACAGGTGACTGAGAATAATGCACTGGGATAAGAACAGAAGTTCAGTGGTGTTTTAGAGACTACCAGAATGTATCCCTGCAGAACCTTTTGCGAGTCAGAGTTCACTTCACCAGAAGTATGAAGTGTACGTCCATAGCAGTTGTACAATAACAGAAATAAGGTGGGGAGATGCTACAGAGGTCAGTTTATAGCAGTAGTCACTTAGAAGCAATTTGCTCCAAAGCAAATTGAGGCTGCACAAATCTGCAATTTGCATTTTACAGACAATGGCAATGCTTGATTCTCAACTTATCTGCTAAAGTTCTCAAGTTATGCTCCTGTTAGAGTGTAAAGCTTCTCGTTTGCCCACTGACAGTAGGCAATCCTCTGCCTTCAGTTCCCTGCTGCTGATAATTTGGGGAGCAGGAAAAAAGAAATGGGAGAAAATGGTGCTGATGGTGATACTCTAGGAATTTCCCTTGGTCTTTATATTCTTTACTATAGAGAACTGAGGAAATTCCTAGAGCATCACTCAGAAGTATGGTCACTTCCTCCTGACCCTCCCCCTTCCCTGGCACTACCCCACCTCCCAAATCTCCTGACATTTGCCAGTGCAGGGCTTGGAACCCTGCAAAAGCCTCATGTACAGGCTGTCACTTAGCCAGAGTGTGGAGATTTAAAAGGGACTAAACAGGCAAGAATCAGTTCTCAGGCTCCTTTCTTCAGGATGCAGATATCCAAGCACCTATGCTAAATCACTGGCACCGTCAGAGTTCTTTGATGAGCCTGAAGATTTTTGCAACTCCAGCAAGAAAGGAACCCATAAAATCACACAAAGCCGACTAGCACCGATTCAAGCCTACTCAGCCTGAATGGAGTTGAACGACTGAAATTGACGGGATAGTCATAAAAACATAAACGATAGCTCATAATTCAGAGCTTCAATCTGGAAGCATATTCATATCCCCTTGCGGAAGCTTCCACATAAGTTTATGCAATGGACTGTGGGTCTCAACGGCAAGGCGATCGGCTGCATCAGATATAGGACAATTATAGCTGACAGTAGGTTTTTTTTTTTTTGTTTGTTTTTAATCACAATTGATGGCGAACCATTCCCTGGTTAGGTCTGCTAGAAGCAACTTTCCAGAGTAAACCAACACTTTTTTGTAAAGAGTATATTCTGATTTTGTTTGTTTGTTTGTTTGTTTTTTACGGTGAGAAGATTTTCTCTTCACGTATTTATAACAAGCTCATCCACACTCGATCTAGACATACTTAAAATTAAAGCTGAAACTATACCACGGGTGGGGGGTGATGGCGACACACATTATTTATCTGTTTCCTGTAAAACTGAAAAGACATACTACCAACAATTTTAGATAAAAGAAGAAAATCTGGCTTCTAGTGAAACATTTTACTTCTCCGCTCATGAGCAAAGTGAGGATATTTATTTTAAATATGTCCTTCGTTCTGCTAGCACTGCTCTCTCTCTCTCTCTCTCTCTCTCTCTCTCTCTCTCTCTCTCTCTCTCTCTCTCTCTCTCTCTGTTCCTTCTATATAAGTTATACTTCTGGAAAATAGAAATACAAGGAGGGAAGGTGGGAGATAAATGACCATAAAGAAATGGGGTATGACTGAAATATTGGAGGAAGTCTCAAGAGATGGAGAATTTTTTATTATTATTTCATAAAATACAAACGTTAGAACAACATATTTATCAGTTCAGACAGAAAAAAGAGCTAAACACACTATGGGGAAAAAAGGAAATATAATGGGGGAATGAGGATAACTACATTTTATGTGAAAGAGAAATATAACCCAAGCGAGAACTATCTGGCTATCTGTAGTCTTTTTAACCTACCAATAAACATATTCCTTACACCGAGTACAGAGGGCAAGGATATTAAGAAAATACTTCTTATTTTATCCTGAGTTTAGTACACCTAGGGAACTTATGGTGGCTACTGTTGGACAATAAATGTGTTCTTTTGCAAAAGAGCCTGAACTGGGTTGAAATTTTAGAATGTGGTTTCTCTTGCGTTTCTTTATTTGGCTTTCTTTGGTGCTTCCTTGAGCTGGGGGAAAAAAAAATGTTTAAGTGAACATTACCACGTCTGGTAAATGTTTGGGGAAGGTGCCTTTCCTGAACATTGGTTTGCAAACTCTGAACTGTTCCGAGTCCAGGCCGAATTTCGGTTCATGATCTGGTTCATGTACATCCCTAGTAATTACATGTTCAGTCCCACAATGGACCTTACTGTGATTATAGCATTAGCAATTCAAATGAATTCAACAGTTTTTATGGGGGCAGGGCAGATGAGATGCTGGGCATGGACAGATAAAAGGAAGTACTTCTTCACCCAAGAGGAGTGATTAACACATGGAATTCACTGCCACAGGAGGTAGTGGCGGCTACTAGCATGGACAGCTTCAAGAGGGAATTAGATAAACATATAGAGCAGAGGTCCATCAGTGGCTATCAGGCACAAGGTATAGATAGGGACTCTGGGGCAAGTGATGCTCTGTATTTTTGGTGCTTGGGAGGGTCAACAGTGGGAGGGCTTGGTTTGAATGGTGGAAACAATGCTGGGAGCCAATAGGGGGGGAAGAAGAGGAGTTATGTAAAAAGGATATGATATATTATTTGACTAAGTTGTAAAACATGGTGTATCCTAATAAAATTTGTTTAAAAAAAAAAAAAAACACAGTGGGAGGGCTTCTAGTGTCCTGGCCCCACTGATGGACCTCCTGATGGCACCTGGTATTTTTGGCCACTGTGTGACAGAGTGTTGGACTAGATGGGTCATTAGCCTGATCCAACATTGGCTTCTGATATGTTCTTATTTTTTTTTTATCCATGTGCATGTACTTATATGTCTATGTAGCAGATGTTTCCAAATGCTAAGTTCTGTGAAACAGATAAACCAGAGTATCATAGATGCCAGCCTAGAATCAAAGAATGGCCATTTGATTTTCAGAGAGAAAAGTGTTTCAAATTATTGCCTGGAGTTGGGTTTCATCTCCTCTACTCTGTACTGAGGAAAACAATACTACCGGGCTCCATATAGTTTGTAGCCTGAGAGCAACCCAAATGCTTGATTCAAAGAGAAAGGTTTATTTTTAGTACACAGCTGCACTGTATTCGGGGTTCAGTTTTAGGACATCTAACTATAACGTAGCATCGAGGCCTCTAAAGATTTTCTTCTAATATTATCTCTTCAGCTAGCTATCTACTCCCTTCCTGACTTCTCTGGAGAGCCTGTTTGGGACACTTTGTAGATATTCTACAGGAGTTATTAAACCCGGAGGGCTACTGTGAAGGACACAGTAATGCAGTTCTGCAGACCTAATTTTGAGAGTAGAGAGATTTTTGAGGAAGGAGGGTATTGTTATAATATTTCACTCACTCATACACACACACAAACCACATACCTGCAAACGAATTCAACTCTCCATTGTGGCCAAATACTGCAGGGCAGATCGATATAGCCAGTGTGATGCAGTGGCTAGAATATGCATGACTAGGATCCGGGAGACCCAGCCTGGAATCCCCACTCTGCCATTTAAGTTTGCTGGTTGCCCTTGGGCTGCATCTACCTCACAGATTACTGTGAGGACAAAATGGAGGACAGGAGAAGAATGTAAGCTGATCTGTGTCCCCACTGGGAAGAAAGGTGGGGTGTAAATAAAGGAAATACCTTAAATAAATGACTAAATGAAGAAGAAGTGGAGGAGGAGGAGATTGGATTTATACCCCACCCTTCACTCGGAGGCTCAGAGCGGCTTACGGTCTCCTTTCCACACCCTGACTAAGGAAAGCCCAGGTGCTTGCCAGTTCTCCTGATCTTCCAGTGGAAATCCCTTTGGTTTGAATGAGGGTAGCCAATAACAAGCCCTCCCCTACAATAGCCTCACCCATTTTCTAACAAGCTCAGCAGGAGGTGAGGGAAGTACTTGCAGGTGCCATGGTACTACCGGTGTCAAGTTGGGTAACTCTGTGTTAGTGTCATGAGCAGGCAGTATTCAGCACTGGTATATAATTCTGATGAGATGTGTAAGAAAGGGATTGTTGTTATCTCCAAGATGTGGCTATTCCTGAGTGGTGTGCCCAGCATGAAGTCAATGAGTGCCATACAATGTAAACGGTACAATATAACCTGAAATTCTACAAAAGATTTCCAATTTCTTTCTATTGTTCCGCTTTGATTTTCTAACTTACCTCGAGGGGAATGTTGCCCATGTTTTACTTGCTTTGGCTGCCTTCTTGCACCATGATCAGTTTCATTCATGTTCTCCGTCTACTTTTTTAAAAATCAAAGTTTGAGTTATGTTTGCGTTTCATCTGAGTTTTCTGTCAAATAACTAAAAGCTGCAGATGTTACAGATCAGGGGTCATCTAGGATTGGTGCACCAAAAAAGGTCAATACTAGAGCTTTGAAGATAGGTTCAGAAGGTAGCCATATTGTTCTGCAGGAGAAGGAGAAGAAGAGGAGGAGGAAGAGGAGGAGATTGGATTTATACCCTGCCCTTCACTGAGAGTCTCAGAGCAGTTTATAATCCCCTTCCTTCCCCTCCCCACAACAGACACCCTGTGAAGTAGGTGGGGCTGTGAGAACTCCTTCAAAAACTGTCCTTGAGAGAAAAGCTCTGAAGGAATTTATGCCTGACCCAAGGTCAGCTGCACGTGGAGGAGCGAGGAGTCAAACCCAGTTCTCCCAGATTAGAGTCTGTGCTCCAAACCACTACACCAAACTGATTCTCCAAACGAGATTTAAGTCCCATAGCACCTTAAACACCAACAAGATTTTGGGGGTAGAAGCTTTCAAGAGTCAAAGATGGCATCTTACAAAGGGAGCTCTGACTCCAAAAAACTTATACCCCGAAAAACGTGTTGGCCTTGGAGGTGCTACTTGGCTCCATTCTATCTGTTCTAGAGCTCCAGATACCCCATGAGTGAAAAGCTCCTCAAGATTTGTACGACCCAGCATGGGTCCGTGAGGTAGTTTCTTCCGAACACTGTTATTATGCACAACGGAGTGGAAAATAACAAAGAGAGGAGCAGGTTTGCGAGAAGGCGAGCGGGGTCAGGGAAATCAATAAATGCTCTATATATGACGGCCTGTAAAACCAGCTTAACCTATTACGGGGGGGGGGAGAAAAAAAAACCACACAGCAAGTTAGGGCAGCCCTAGGCAACAATAACTCACGCTTGGCAGAGGATGAACTTCTGTGGCTCCGATTCCAGCATTTGTCAGTAGCCTCAGCAATGCTCTGGGAGCCATTTATACCTGGCAAAGTGGACTATTCAGAGAATGAACAGAGGTCACAGCTCTTTATGAGAAACCAGGCTGTGTTCAGGGGCAACCGGAGGCATTTTGTAACCCTTTATAAGCACTTAACTGGGTCCCTTGTCACCCGCCTCCACCCATTTCTCACAGCTGGTGTACATTCAATTTGTCCTATTTTTAGAGCATCCTTGTTTTTGCCGGCATTTGTCCCTCCGTCCCCCCCCCCCAGATCTATCAATACACACAAATCACCTATACGCATCTATGCTGTGCATGTGACTTCATTTTCACTATTTTCTCTGTGAGGGGAGTGTGTGTTTGTGATTCCTTTTCCCTCAGAAGTACAGCTCGCATGGCATCCCTTCCCCCCTTCTCCCCTCCTCTAAGGAAAGAAGGACCTGGCAGGATTTTACATGACAAATACCATGGGGTGGTTTTCTTCTTTTTTTTTGTGGGGGAGAGGTAGTTATTAATCCCCACATTAAAACAAACAAACAAACAAACAAGCTCTTTCTGTGAAGCAAACCAGAACGGCATGAAGAAAAGCTTCACATAACCATTTTCTTTTTATGTGGGAGAGGTTTTTTTAATATATAACACCCCCATGCCCTCCCCACAGCCACTTTCTGAATTGTACAGGTCGGACTCTGACCAACGCACTCCATATATGTGACATCATTCTGCATAACTTCTAGAGAGTCAAATTTGTCCTTTGTAGGTTTTTTTTTTTAAAAAAAAATTTCCCCTGTCCTTTCTTCTTCTTCTTCTTCTTTGCTGAGGGCTCAGGGGTCAGTTCCATCACGACTAACATTAACTGGCAAATAAGCACTGAGAGAAACGTTACAAACACGATAGCTAATTCCCCATGACGTCTCCTGCCTCCTTCGCACCAGCTACGGGCAGTCAGCTCGGCTGGCCCTTTGCAGCATCCCTTCCGTTCAGATGTTCTAAGTGCAAGGAAAAAGTCAAGCTGCCCCCCCCCTTTAACCTGTCAAGCTACTGACAGTCCGGCCACTCAGGGAACCAATGGGAGAAATGAGATCGAGCTTCATATTGTGAACACATTAGAATAATGGATTTCTATTAGCAGCGCTTTCATTAGTTTAATTATAAAATTGATGCTGGAAATCAGATTTTTTTTAAAATGCCTAATGGAAGTGACTCCCGCCACCCACGGAGCAATTTCCATTTGCAACTGAAGTATCACTCCAATCTTGCTCCCGTCTACACTGGCTTCCAATTAGATTCCAGGCTCAGTTCAAGGTGCTGGGATTGGCATTTGAAACCTAGGATGGTCTGGGACTAACATACTTTAAGGACAAATCCAGGTGGGTCTGAAGCAATAAAACAAAATTAGAGTCCAGTGGCACCTTTAAGACCAACACATTTTTATTCAGGGTGTGAGTGTTCGTGTGCATGCACACTTCATCTCAGATGATGAAGTGGAATTACATATCATAGTTGTATGCACTGTTCCCTCTAAGCTGAGTTACTGTGAGCTAGCTCACAGTTTTTTAGGGTGCATTCAGACGGGCAGCTAAATCCGCCATTGGCCTGGCTCTAATTTGATCCAGATCTTTTTTTTAAAAAAAAATCTGGCATTGCACGACCAGACAGCTCCTCTTATTGCATGTGTACTCCACAGTGGATTGTATAGACAGCATCCACCTGAAGAGGCCACACGGTCATTTTTTTTTTTTTAATCTGTTTGCACATGAGCATCTGTGTCTCAATGTGTACTTGTTTTTCTGTGCATGCACATAATTGAATGGTTAGAGCACTGCCAGTGGTACCTCCCTCTAGGTACCTTTTTAATTAATGCAGTTCATAAAATTCATAGGCTGTTCAGAAACGTGAAATTGTCCGGAACGTTTGAGCAGAGCTCTATGGCGGTCGCACGTTTATGCACATATCACTTAGAATTTTTTTAAATGGCGGCCACTTCGGATGGCCTGACATCAGGCCATCCCAACAGGCTGATTGCACAATGGAACGATTAGATGGGGAAAAGTCCATTAGTGGCCCATCGGGAAGTGAAAACACTGGAGTTTCACCAGGATCTATTAAGTACAGCTCCCTAGCGTGGCAAAACGGGTTGAGCACAGAAGAGGCACATTTCCCAGATGTTGCTGTCTGGTATTACCTTTAAATCTGCCAGGCATGAGTGCCTAGCATGAATCTAAAGACCTGATTGGGACCTTAGCCTCTGGCTTAGGATGGCTACAGAGCAAACTAATTTATGCAGTAGCCAAATCACTCGCTCACAGTTTTAATGCCAGTAGCTCACAAAGTAGAATTTTTGCTCGCAAGACTCCACAGCTTGGAGGGAGCATTGGTTGTGTGTAATAGTTTATATATATATATATATATTTGCCACCCCTATATATACAGCTATGATATGTAATTCCATTTCATTGTCTGACAAAGTGTGCATGCACACGAAAGCTCACATCTTGAATAAAAAATTGTTGGTCTTAAAGGTGCCATTGCACTCATATTCAAAGAACCACCCTCTCCCATACCTGTTTGCACCAGTCATCTTTGGAGACCTCGCTTTGGTTGCCCCTGCCATCTGAGGCTAAATGGGTGACAACCCAAGGAAGGGCTTCCTCGGCCTTTTCATCAAAATCTTTGGAATGTGTTTGTCTCCCTCTGTTGTTTATCTCCCTCTGTTTATGTCTTCCACCAGAGGGTGGAGCCTTTTTTGTTTGGTTTGATGTATTCCCAATCACAGTCAGGGGTCTTTTTTTGGGGGAGCGCACCAGAGCACAGCTCCCGGGAGCTCAGGAGCCAAGCCCCGCCCCCAGCCAGCATCCCGGGGAGTCTTTCAGGCAGCCCAATGTCAGTTTCAGCTCCATTATATCCTATGGGCCATTGAAGTCAATGGTGAAAACCATTGGACCATAGAGGATAATGGAGGGAATAGGGGCAACCTGTTTGGGGGCCCATAGAATTGGACCCCCTGGTCCAATGTTCTTGAAACTTGGTGGGTATCTTGGGGAGAGGCTCCATCAGCTACCCTGTGAGTTTGGAGCCTCTTCCTCAAACCCCTCCCCTCCAGCCCCCAGAATATACCCTATGTTTTCACCATTGACTTCAATGGCCCATAGGATATAATGGAGCTGAATTGCCGCCAAATTTCTTTCATTCCCTCTTTTCCTTCTCTCTTTTTCCTCTTTCCCTCCTTCTTCTCTTCTCTCTTTCTTTCTTTCCCACCTTCTTCTCTTCTCTTTTTCCTCCTTTCCCTGTTTCCCTCCTTCTTCCCTCTCTTTCTTTCCCTCCCCTTTCCTTCTCTTTCCTTCCTCCTTTCCTTCTCTCTACTCACTCTCTTTCCTTCTCTCTTTCCTCCTTCTGTGGCCCAACTTGAATGAGAAGGAGTTTAAACTTTAAACCCCTTCTCTCTTAGCTCCCCCACCCAGGCCAGCTGGGGAAGGAAAGGGGAGGCTTTTGAAGATGCCTCCCCCCCTTTTGCTTCCCCTTCTGACATCACTTCTGGTGATGTCAGGGGGCATGGCATATGCTAATAGCCTAATAGCTCCTTAGCATACCATATGCTAATGAGCTCCTGCAGCTGTTTTTCTATGAAAAGACCCCTGATCACAGTTATTGGTCTCCTCCCTGGTTCTGGTGCTATATGTTTATGCAGGGGAGCCAGTTTGGTGTAGAGGTTAGGAGCACAGACTCTAATCTGGGAGAACTGGGTTTGATTCCCCACGCCTCCACTCACAGCTGCTGGTGTGACCTTGGGTCAGTCACAAGTTCTCTTAAACTTGTTCTCTTGAGAGAACAAGAGGTTGACAAGAAGCAGAAGAAGCAAAAGCAGGAGCAGGGGGAGGAGAAGCAGAAGCAGCAGCAGGAGGGCCTGGTGTTTTAAAAGCTTAGTTTGTGATGAAGAAGCCTAGCATCTCCAGTCTAAAATCATCAGATGCTGCAGACATGAGAGGGTTTTTTTCAGAATCATAACTAATTTGCCCATCTCTATCCTGCCTTCTTGTGTAAGGATTCAACGCATATCTATTCTGTTGATCAATGATGGAGAGTCACTGGTCTAGTATAGGGAAAACTAAAGAGGATAATTTGGTGCCAGTCTGGTGTAGTGGTTAGGAGCGTGGACCCTAATCTGGGAGAACCAGGTTTGATTCTTCACTCCTGCACTCGCAGCTGCTGGATGACCTTGGGCGAGCCGTAGTAGTAGTAGTAGTAATAGTACTTCTTCAGATGTAAGCAAAAAATGGGGAATGCAGCTAAGGGTCAAGTTAAACATGAGGACTGACTGCAGGTTTTTGCGTCAAGTGAATTAGCAGCCCCACACAAGTGCTGTGAAAATAAGGAGTGATACACATGTGGAATCCATGGCCACAGGAAGTGGTAACAGCTACAAACATAGATGGCTTTGAGAGGGGATTGGATAAACATACCAAGCAGAGGTCTATCAGTGGCTATTAGCCACAAGGTATAGATGGAACACTTATGTCTGGGGCAATGATGCTCTGTATACTTGATGCATGGGGGGGCTACAGTGGGTGGGCTTCTGGAGTTCTGGCCTCACTAGGGGACCTCCTGAAGGCACTTGGGTTTTGGCCAGAGTGTTGGACTGGATGGGCCATTGGCCTGATCCAACATGACTTCTCTTATGTTCTTAAAGGGAAGGGTAAATGCCTTTTCCTAGACTTAATTTTCTCCTCCCCATGAAACTGAATTTAATTTCATGAGGGGGAGAGAGACGAGGACAGCACCTGTACCTGTTTCCCCTCTCTTCCCAGAGCCGATGGGGACAGGGGTGGATAGACCCTTTAACAGAACAAGAAAGTTCTCAATGGGCTGCTACCTTGGAGAGTGCTGTTCAGATGAACTGGTGGCTGTGCATATCAGGAGGCTTTTGGGTAGCAGTTCAGTTGGATACCCCTCAAATGTAATATCTAAAAAAAAATAAAAAAAGACTTAGGGTTACCATCAATTGTATTGGTCAAGTTATGTTGCCCCCCCCCCAATTTCTATTTCCTGTGCAACTGGCATGATAAGGGGAGGCTGACAGCCCAGAGTAGGGTTACAAGGAGGGTTACAAGGAGGAAAAAAAAATGTCCTTCCCCTTTAATAGAGGCTTAATAGGATGCTGTTCACCAAGTGATTGATGGGATTTAGCTCCATGCCATGCAATGGTTCACCTGCCCATTTCCACACATTAAGCCTCTACTGAGAGCCAGCGTGGTATAGTAGTTAAGAGCAGTGTACGCTGATCTGGAGAACCAGGTTCGATTCCCCACTCTTCCACATGAAGCCTGCTGGGAGACCTTGGGCCAGCCAAAGTTCTCTCAGAGCTCTCTCAGCTCCGCCTGTTTCACAAGGTGCCTGTTGTGTTGCAGGGAGAGGAAGGGAGCTGTGATTTGATTGTAAGCCGCTTTGAGACTACTTAGGGTAGAGAAAAGCAGGGTATAAGAACCAACTCTTCTTCCTCTGTTCAAGAGAGAGGGCATTTTTCTCTAGGCTTTTTGGCATCCCTGCCCTACAGGTATAAGGCAATGAAGAACTTAGAAGTAAAAAGGATAGATCTGTGGAAGCAGATGAACCGATCCTTAAGTTAAGCACCACGACACACTTGTTAACTTTAACCGCAGTTCAGTGGTAGAAGGAGTTGCCTTTCAAGCTTCCCTTAAGAAGTGTCTGCATGTGACTGGAAAGAGGTACAAATTGCCTTGTTGACAGAAAACAAAGCCGTGACACCAATCATGCACAGAGGATTCTTTTTTTTTTAAATTGAATTCTGAAAGAGCCATAAAAATGGTAATAGTAAAAATTGGACAGCTCTTTACAAGAACGGAAGAGGCCCCCAACCTTTGACAAACTCCTCGCAGCTAAATTCAGAATCAGTTAGGTATTCATGAGCTGCGTCTTTAGTCTAAGTGCTTTCGCCAGGATTGGTATGTTGATGCTGCCGGGTGCATGCCTATTATTATTTTTCACCTTGGGAGGTGTAGTTTTGCTTTGCCTGCTCTGTAACCACACCAGATCACCACTGATGGGAGACGACTGCCTAGAAATTCACAAAAGCACGCCCACCCACCTGAAATGAGAATTTCTAGGAACCCAGAAGAGGGTCTTAGACCTAGACACACACAGAAAGAGACATTTGCAAAGGACAAGCAAAGAAAATGAATAATCCAAACCGAGAAATTTTTTAAAAAGAAGGCATGGTTGGGTTTCCTGATCACATATTTCACAACTATCAATGAAAGTTGCACTGAGCATAAGGAGCTAACATTAAAGAAGAGGGATGCTGTGAGTTTGGCTGCAAATGCATTTGACGGCTGAACCGACCGTATTCAAATGTGGCAATCAGATATGTGCTGCTGATCACGCAGTCTGTTCAGTTTAGGCCGAGCAGCTGTGAATACTTGCTGAACAGGTGTGCATCAGATTTCCCCAAAACTGTGCATGTGCAAAGATGCAAATGGATCTGCACTGCAGCCATTAGGATCACTAAGGATTGCTTGCACGAACACTGAAGCATAATGTTTATTGATGACTGATGATCAGTGTGATTTATGAAGAAGGAGAGTAGGGTTTTATATCCTGCCTTTTCTCTATTGTAAGGGATCTCAAAGCAGCTTACAATCGCCTTTCCCTTCCTCTCCCCACAACAGGCACCTTGTGAAGTAGGTGAGGCTGCAAGAGAACTGTGACTGGCCCAAGGTCAACCAGCAGGCTTCAGGTGGAGGAGTGGGGAATCAAACCCAGTTTTCCAGATCAGAGTCCACTGGTCTTAACCATTACGCCATGCTGGCTCTTCTTTATGAGTATTCTAATTGTTTATTTAAGCAATTGCCTGCTGAGTGGAGTAGTTACACAGCAAGGGTGTGGTGGTGGGGGTAGTAGGAAGAATGTGCATATGCAAAAAGCCAATTTCAGAGTGCTGCTAGTAAGGAACACAGTGAGACAACAAGCTGAACCCCCATGAACAGCTCCTCAGCCTTTCAACCTGATTATATATATATTTCTCTGTTTGCAACCAGCAGAAAATCAATGATTTCCGCCGCATCTGGATAACCCAGGCTAGCCCAATCTTATCAGATCTCAGAAGTTAAGCAGTGTTGGCCCAGGTCAGTGCTTGGATGGGAGTCCACTAAGGAAGTCCTATGCAGAGGCAGGCGATGGTAAAAATCACCTCTATTCATCTCCTGCCCTGAAACATCTATGGGGTGTCCATAAGGCAACTGTGGCTTGATGTCCCCCCCCCAAGTTAATGGTTTCAGCTCTCTACTGTTCTCCATTGGTTCCACAGATGTGTTTGTCCTGTCTACACATTTTGTAGGGTTTTAATGCACAACTTATACAATATTTGTACATCAAGGCCGAGTTCAGACTGGCAGTTTGCCCCGAGATAGGCACGTTTCAGCCACGTTTCACAACCGGATTAAAGGGGGCATTCACACAGGCACATCTGTCTAGTATTCCCCACCCATAATCAACCCATCCTGTACCGCTTCCCCACCCGTAATCAACCCATCCTGTACCGCTTCGCTCCTGCATTTAAAAGATACCTGGTGAAACTGGTAGCAAATCCCAGAGAGTGTGTTTATCCCACTTCATTCTGCTTCCGGGAAGTGTGAACACTAACCTGAAAAGCCATGGTAACGCATAAGGTGCACCTGATTGCCCTGCAGAGGCAGGAGCGATATGATTGGATGTGCTCCGCTCTACCACCCAATGTGGTGCCAGCACAATGGGATCCTCCCCAAATCACTCTGATGCACTTGTGCACATGAGCACATATGCGCACATGCGCACATAGCTGAATTACCAGAGAAAAGCCATTTACAGCCATGCCTCCAGGCCAGCAGTCTGAACGCTCCCTCGTGCCTCTTCCCAGTATGCTCCCATATCAGTCTGTCACAGTGTGACCAGGAGAACCTGGAACAGTTTGTTCTGGGGCCTTTTTGCCATGACTCGTTCCCTCTTCAAACTGCCAATCGAAACCCAGCCAAAATGTACATCATTCATACATATAGTATGTGTATAATGCTAGTATATTGATGCCCTGTGATATTGAAAAATAAGTTCATTGAACAAGAAACATTTAGAACTCAGAGAAGGAAGACTGCAAAATGAGGTACTGAAAGTTTGATTCTGACAAGTCAGACTGAGGCAGGCATTGTCCAATCAAAAGTGCAGGAACAGGAAATTCAAATCTCCCCTCCCCCAGTTCAATTTACAGTATAGCCTACCATTAAAGGGCTAGCCAGATCTCATCAGATCTTGGAAGCTAAGCAAGGTCAGGCAATGGCAAACCACCTCTGAAGGTCTCTCACCTTGAAAACTCCATAAGGGGTTGCCATAAGCTGGCTGCAACTTGATGAAACTTTACACAGACACACAAATATACACACAATGTTAAAAGCTGGACACATTTGTATACTGAACTTGGTAAGGGAGGTGACATCACCACGCAGGTTAAATGGAGCCTGAAAAGTCCCGCCACTGTTCAACCTCCTCTGAAGGTCTCTCACCTTGAAAACTCCATAAGGGGTTGCCATAAGCTGGCTGCAACTTGATGAGACTTTACACAGACACACAAATACGCACACAATGTTAAAAGCTGGACACATTTGTATACTGAACTTGGTAAGGAGGTGACATCACCACTCAGGTTAAATGGAGCCTGAAAAGTCCCGCCACTGTTCAACGATTTTAAAACCGGAACTAAGATCTGTGTATACATTTCAAGATACAGGAAATAACCCTGGGGATAACAATGCCTTATCCAACCATCAGTAGCGTATCATTGGTAATACTTCATTACTATTTCAATCTGTATACTTAATGAACTAATCTAATATAAATTAGGAAATGAAATAGGAAAATACAGAGAAGCCCCTTTTGACTGAACAGGCTGGAGTGGATTTTGGTTTGCAAAGGGAACAGAAAGACAATGAGGAATCACTGGATCCACACTGATCTCTACAAATAATTTAGAGTACACTGGTTGGTTGCACTCCAGAAAGTAAGCATGCAGAAATCCATTAATTCCAATAGGTTTAAATGTCCTTCGCTCGGGACAACAGCCATTCATTTGGCAAACCTCCAGTAGACATCTAAACCTTAATCTAAACTCAGATTTGGTCTGAAGCATATTGGGTCACTCAGCCCTACTGGATACCTCCTGACCTTCCTCAATCAACTTTATCAAGGCAAGTGTGATTCTGGGGACACCTCCAATGTGTGTGTAAAGTGCTGTCAGGTCTCAACTGACCTCTGGCAACCCCAGCAAGGGGCTTTCAAAGCAGGTAAGAAGCAGAGGTGGTATGCCTTTGCCTCCTTCTGCAGATGCTTCCTTGGTGGTCACCTTTCCAAATGCCAACCCTGCTTAGCTTTTGAGATCAGACAACATCAGGCTACGCTATGCCACCTTCCAATATCTCCAATGTGTGTCCAAAGAGCTGTCAAGTCTCAACTGACTCATGGCGATGCCAGCGAGGGGCTTTCAAAGCAAGTGAGAAGCAGAGGTGGCCGTCCATTGCCTTCTTCTGCAGAATCTTCCTCGGCAGTTTCCCATCCAAGTATCCACACTGCTTAGCTTCCGGGATCTGATGAGCTCAGGCTGTACCATACTGCCTCCTTTCCATGTTTTATTGTATATTCTGAATCAAGCTCCACCCCTTCCCAATTTCTGGGTGGTATGCACACAAATTAATTATATCGAAAAAGATACAGCTGATGTTTTTGCTTACTCTCCAGTTTTGAGAGCCAGTTTGATGCTGATATGTTTTCTAAGTCTCAGCACAGGATGATGGCCCAAGGTCAGATCTACCAAAATAGTGGACTGGGGTGGGTAGACCTGTTCTCCAGAGGCCAGGTCTACCAATACAGCTGTTCTTGAAAAAGAGCAGTTTCTGTCAGAGCTCTCTCAGCCCCACCTACCTCACAGGGTGTCTGTTGTGGGGAGGGGAAGGGAAAGGAAAGGAATTTATAAGCCGCTCTGAGACTCCTCTGGGTAGTGAAGGGCAGGGTATAAATCCAATCTCCTCCCCCTCCTCCTCCTCTTCCTCCTCTTCTTCTTCTCTACACCAAACATACATCCATGCCACGAAAAGCTGCCCATGTGGACACTTTAAACTTCTGTTAAAGACATTTTCTTCCAGGCCTATTGGCCTGTTGTTATGGGGGGGAATTCCCCCTCCCCCATGCACTTTTTAAAAGAGAGGTAGCCATTGATTCCTCTGAGACTCTTTCTTCACATTTAAAAGAGGGATTTCTCTTTCATTTCTCTTTATAGAGAAATCAATGCACCCTTTTGTAACTGCAGCCCTCGGGATTGTTTTATGTTACAAACCACAGGGTGGTGCTCTTACAGGAGGTTTGGGAAGCTGTGGCCTGCGTTTAAGCATCTGTTCTGAAACTTTGCACAACCTCCTGCCCTTCCTCTCTTCAGGTTTTTTTTTCCTTTGATCAAAATAGGATTGATTAGAAACAGATTCCAAATTCCAAAAATAAAAGAGTAAAAATGAATTTTGGGTTTTGAGGAGAAACTGGGGAAAAGAGGAAATAAGAAGATTTCTCACAAGAATGCTAGTTGGAAGCTCTAGGTATAACTGTGAGGGAATGACATGATCTATGTGAGGGAAGTCTCCATATTGGGATGAAGATCCTATTTGCACATGGAGCAAGAGATTACAAAATTTGAATTGAAGGGCCAGAGTTTCCCAATCTGTCTGTTACATGCTAGAGGAGATCATGAAAAACTGCTGTAAGTCATTTGCCAGTGTGGTGTAGTGGTTAAGAGCAATGCTCCCTCTAAGCTGTGGAGTCTTGTGAGCAAAAAATTCTACTTTGTGAGCTGCTGGCATTAAAGCTGTGAGTGGGCGATTTGGCTACTGTACAAATTAGTTTGCTCTGGAGCCCTCCTTCCTGAGCTGAGACAAAAATGTGTGAGCTGGAGGCTAAAAAACTGTGAGCTAGCTCACATTAACTCAGCTTAGAGGGAACACTGGTTAAGAGTGGCAGACTCTAATCTGGAGAACTGGGTTTGATTCCCTGCTCCTCATGAAGCCTGCTGGTTGACTTTGGGCCAGCCAGGCTTTTCTCAGATTAATTTGTGCTCCATAGGAATATGGAGACTGTTTCCTATCAATGCACTTTCGATTGCAGAGGAATTTGAATAGAAATGCTAATCTGGAGAACCGGGTTTGATTCCCCACTCTTTCACATGAAGCCTGCTGGTTGATCTTGGATCAGTCACAGTTCTCTCAGGGCTCTCTCAGTCCCACCTTCCTCACAAGGAGTCTGTTGTCGAGAGAGGAAGGGAATGTGACTGTAAGCTGCTTTGAGACTCCTCACAGTAGAGAAAAGCAGGATATAAAAATCTACACTTCTCCTTTTTTTTTTTTTTTTTTTTTACAATTAGAGTTTTAGGCTTGCCCAGAAGCCTGTAAAAATGTACTGTCTCTTTAATGTTTGGAAGTGGACAGGTGAAGTTTCTCATGGCATGGAGGGTAAATAAATAACATCACTGTGTAGGTAAACAACAGCCTATTAAGCCTCTGTTAAAGGGGCAGGACTCCCCCCCTCCCTTTCAGGCAGTTGTCAGTTTGGTGTAGTGGTTAAGTGTGTGGACTGGGAGAACCGGATTTGATTCCCCACTCCTCCACCTGCAGCTGCTGGATGACCTTGGGCAAGTCATCGTTCTCTCAGAGCTGTTCTCTCAAGGATAGCTCTGTCAGAGCTCACTCAGCCACGCCTACCTCACAGGGTGTTTGTTCTGGGGAGGGGAAGGGAGAGGAGTTTGTAAGCTGCTCTGAGACTCTGAGTGAAGGGCAGGGTATAAATCCAATCACTTCTTCTCTTCTTCTCGTCAACCCTAAGTTTCACAGTTGGAAAATACGAGAACATTTTGGGGGTGAAGCCTGGAGAGGTACCTCAGCAGGGAATAACGCCATAGATTCCACCCTTCGATCAGCTATTTTCTCCAGAGGAACCGATCAGGATAGTCCAAAGATCACTTGCAACAGCGGGAGATCTCCAGGTGTCACCTGGAGGTTGGCAACCCTATAATCACAGTAGCTCGATTTGCATTACTTTTTTTCCCCATCTTCAGGAGGAGCAAAAGAGAGGTTAAAGCCATTCCCAAGAAAGTCATATTCAATATATTGAGTCAGTTCCTTTCCCTCCCTTTCCCCCTTCCTTCTGTCATTAAGATTTTAGTTTACCTGGATGAATTCAGTACAATATTAGAGGGAATCAGAGAATGTCACCCGGATTACTTAGGGTATGCTTCAAATGGATTCAGTGAAAAGAAACAAATGCATTTTCTCATTTACAACCTTCTGCAATTACTTGCTTTTAATCTTTTCCTCCCCACTTTTACAGACTTTATGTCTTTAATGTTCTTGCTTGATACATTAGGAACCCTTTCAGAGGGAAATACATTTGACCCAGGTTAAGTAATAAGAGAGCTGAGTGTTCTTCATAACTTTTTAATATCAGTTATTCTGTAATCAATTTAATTTTAATGACTGAAGTTACAGTTACATAAACTTAAGGCAATAATATGATTAGCCGAAATGTTAAGTAAATTACCCAGACATTTGCAACCACGAGACAGCTGTGAAATAAGTTGATTTAACTAATTCAGATGATTTAGCTCATCAGCCATTGAGTATTTGCAAGGAAACAAAATCTGTTTATAAAAACAGGAGGAAGCTTCTTTCCCTCCTCAAGATGTTGGCGAGAGGAGAAAAGTGGGCCCATTAAAGTGCTTGTGCCCCTCTTCCTGCTCTTATTGTCTAGCAAAGATTTTTTTTTTTTTGTGGATTGTAAGGGATTTCTCCCTCAAAATTTGATGGCTTCATTCAGATGAGTCTACTTTATGTGAAATTCCAAAGGGATTCCAATTTATTTTTTAAAACATTTTTGTACTGCCTTTCCATTTGATAAGTGTTTATGAGGCAACATTTTTTTAAAAAAATTGGGTAATTAAAAATACAGTTAAAATGTTAAAAAATCAATTCAAACATATAAGCAAAGAGACACTTGAAAGAGGGCCATTAATCATTATTAGGGGGCGAAAGGTCTTCACATGTTGGCAAAAGACACCGATAGAGGGAGAGAGATTAATTTCCCTGGGGAGGGAGTTCCAGAGTTTTGGTGCCACAACCAAGCATGCCCTGTCTCAGGTTGACACACATGTATCTTCAGATGGCAAGGGCAACCAAAATAGGGCTTCAAAACTGGACCACAGCAAGCAGGTAGGTTTGTTTGCTTCTAGAAAGTTCTCAGACCAGGTGGGACTTCAGACACTGACTGCAGAGATGTTTCTCACCCTAAGGAAGCAGACATTTACAGTAATTTAATTACAAGCTGAAAATTACTCCAGAATCCAAACAGAAAAAGGAGAGAGAGAGAGAGAGAGAGAGAGAGAGAGAGAGAGAGAGAGAGAGAGAGAGACAGCCCCCAGAGTGGAATAATGATCCTTAGCAATAGAATCTGTGCTCTGGGCCTGGAATGACAGGCTGAAGAGTGCAATGATGGCCCCTGGGAATAGCAGAGATATTCTGGGACTAGAATGACAGCCCCCAGAGTGGAATGACAGTCCCTAGGTACAGAAACATTGCTCTGGGACTGGAATGACAGCCCCTGTGAGTAGCAGAAATGTTCTGGAAATGGAATGACAGGGTGCAGAATAGAATCTGGCCTCTAGCGATAGAATCTGTGCTCTGGGGCTGGAATGGCAGTCCCTGCTTTGTAGAATGATCCTTTGTAGAGACATTGTACTACATCATAGCTCACTCATAATAAATAACTACATAATGATGTGTTCACCACAATTGTACTCATTTCCCCCCCCCAATGTTCTGGCTATGGGCCAAGCCACCAGAATCCAGCTGGGATATACTACAGACTTGAGAGAAGGGGGGAGAGGGAGAGGGATGGGATTTCACTAAATGAAGCACATGTTCATGAAAGCCATCACAATAGAAGGGCAGAGAACCAACACCGGAGAGAGAGAGAAACTCATTGTGCCCAAGGATGGCAAAGCTGCAGGTTGCTTGGTGTGGTGGGCACTAGATGGCAATTGAGCTGGTCTCGGCGATTCCAGAACCACCCCCATTACAAAGCTGCTGCCATCAACTATGCGCACCCAAGGGGGAGGGCAGACAAATATCCAGGGCAGGACCAGTTGAAAAAAACTAAATATGTGACAATAAAAGCATGAGCCAGCCTGATCTGTCCAAGTTTCTGCCTGCCTTTGGTGGGTGGATCAGAAGGCAGGGCAGGAGATGAGAGAGAGCCTTCAGACCTCCAGAGGGGGCAACAACAGGAGACCTGGTTTCTTTGTTTAGAAGGGAGACTGGGGGTGGAGAGGGGGAGCAACAGAGGTAAGAATCTATGCTGGGTCCCTGAAAATATATACATTATTTCAGGCCTCTTTTTGTAGCAGGAACTATTTTGCATATTAGGTGACACACGCCCCTGATGTAGCCAATCCTGCAAGAGCTTACAGTAGCCCCTGTAAGAAGAGCTCTGTAAGCTCTTGGAGGATTGGATACATTAGGGGTGTGTCGCCTAATATGCAAAGGAGTTCCTGCTATGAAAAAAGCCCTGCATTATTTGGAGGAGCAATAAAGCCTGAGCCCCTTCCTCCATCATCCTCGTGTGAGCTGAATTGTTTGCCCACCTCCTTCCCCAGTTCCTCTGCACCATCCCAGCCAGCATTCTGCTCCCCCCACTCCCTTCCTCTACCCAGCCCCAAATCTAGCAGCAACCCTCCCCCCTTTAGGGAGTGGAATTGGCCCACTTTTAAAAACAAAACAAAAAACAAATCCCTCACCCATCCTCAACTCTCTCCAGCCCCGCCTCTGCAGTAGACAGGATAAGCTGAGATGCCCCCCTTCGCCCTTCCTCCTCCTTGGTCATTCTCCAGGCCCTTATGGGGGGGGGCATATAATGTGCTGGATTCAGATGCGTGATTTCAGCTCATAGTTTATTTTCAGCTCAACTCAAAGACAAAATAGCCGATCCCAAAGCCAGCTTTTATTCCTGCAGCACAGCACACCCACTCCCCCATGATTTGTTATTTACAGTGAAAGAGTTTCCCGTAGGTTACTTCTAGGATCCGGGCAACCCTATTGGTCCACCTTAGGATCCGCAAAGGCTATTATTTGAACACCCGAAGGTGTGCTAGGTCTCACTAGTCCTGGCGCGGCCATCTGAGATTGTATTAATACACAACAGGGCATCTGGCTGATGCAGCATGGCCAGGTGTGCCGGAGGGCGCAGGCCAAGAGGGGGAAACCAGCTGCAGACCATGACCCCCCCACCCTCACTGTCAGGCTCCCTCAGTTTCAACAGGCTCCCCCAGCCCCTTCTTTGCACCAGCTCCCTACCCTCACTCTGCTTGCCCACATTACAGATGGGAGGGGAGGAAGCAGCTCCTGATGAGCATGTTGGAGGCCCTCAGCCATGGAGTCCAGGCCATGCACCCCCTCCATTGGCTCTATTCCTGCAAGAGAGGTACCCCCACAGCATCCCCCCACGGTTCAAGCCTGTCCCCACCACTTACCCCAGCTCACTGCCAAATGCTGCTCATAGATGTGGGCCCTGTAGTCAGCCGGGAAGAGCCTTTGTAGAACAGCCATGGCAGGTGGTCCAGCTCTAGCCCCAGGAGACTTCAGCATCAGAGGAGCAAGTGGGAGGTCAGCTCCCACCCCCTGCCACTCAGTGGCGTTTACATGGGTGTGACCTTTGATTGTGGTCAGCAGTGCTTTTGAATCAGGCTTCATGGAGTCCTCCCTGCACATGGCATGACTGCCACCATGTTAAAGATGGAAATAGGGACATTCCAGTGCTGGAGGGATTATGGCTATCAATGGAAAAGTGACTGTGTTTGGCCGAGAGAATGGAGATGGGTTCCAATGAATGATGCATACAATATATTGAGCGATTCTTGAGAGAGAAGGCTGGAAATGGCTTTGTCAACTGGGAAGTTGTCAGATCGCTTGTCCAACAGGGAGGATTATTTGTCCTATTTTGATGGGACTGTTGAATCGTTTCTTCTACAGCAGCAGGCTCTGAGATAAAATACTACTTTTTGGATTACGTTGCACAGAAACTAGCTATTTAGATCAGAGAATATTTGGACTGTTTCCCTTATAATCTTGGTTACTTTGATTATGCTATTGATTGTCTATATATGAATGTAAATACCTATAATATGACTGTATTTATTTAATACTTTACACACAATATTTATTAAATATTATTTGCCTGTATTGTATCTTTATACACGGTATTTTCTGTGGTTTTGTACTCATTCCACCCTGAGCTGTCCTTTTTGTTGTTGTCAGTGGAGTCTGGCAAGACAGCAGAGGGGTCCAATATAGACTCAGATGTGCCCCAAGAAAAGGTGCAGGAAGGTCAATGGATCAAAAGTAATGAAGATAACCAAATTCAAGAGAGACATACCATACTGCAGGTATACCATTTAGAGGACACCAGTCCCATATGATAGATGAAGACTTCTAGGGCATAGCAATAAGGGCCTAGCTCAGCATCAGTCAGTGCATCCGTGGTACTGCGTTCTGAGGCAGAAATAACCAAAAGGCACCTCTGAGCATATATA
Source organism: Gekko gecko (assembly GCA_029375565.1). Taxonomy (NCBI): domain Eukaryota; kingdom Metazoa; phylum Chordata; class Lepidosauria; order Squamata; family Gekkonidae; genus Gekko; species Gekko gecko. The sequence goes on along the minus strand of JAPDNY010000004.1, from coordinate 162,482,334 downwards.
GAGTGCTTCCCCCTCACCATGGAGTAAATGCTGCTTTCCCGTTCCCGAGCACATAGAATTAAAAAGCAGCGCCTGCGGGGTAACGATTTCTCCCATGACAAACAAAGCTCTAGTCGGTTGCTAAGTACTGAGACCACTTCTATATCAGCAAAGTACAAAAGGAGAAAGCACAAAGTCTGTTGTTGTTTTGGCCACAAAATAATTGAATTAACTCCTTGTTTTCCTTCAAGCATCGTTTCAAAAAGAGAGCCAGTACAGTGTAGTGGTTAAGGCCTCAGACTAGATCAAGGAAACCCAGGTTTGAATCCCCACTCCATTGTGGAAGACTGTGGGGTGATCTTCAGCCCGTAGCTCTCTCTTCTAGCCTACTATGATGCCCTCGTCCACTGCCCTCCCTCAAATACAAGATTTACCCTCCTTTTCTCTTTCACTTTACTGACTGAGCCACCCTAGTCATATGTTTCCTTCTTTGCTGAACAAGTCTGGCTGTCCCACCCTGTCACAGGACAATATCTTGGCCATTGGCTCAGCCCAGGAACCTGAGGGAAGGGTCCGGAGGCCCCCTTTAATTTAAACTTAAATGGCACTCGAGAAATTTTGAAATTCAAAAATAACATTTTTTTATTTAGCATACAGGGAAAAGGTCAGGTGAAAGCAGGGGTTGAAATTCCGGGTGTAACTCAATATAGGCCCCGTCCACACGGAGCATTTGCCCCGCTGAAGTCACGGGAGGCCTGCGGACTTTCCGTGCGCGTTCATACGAGCACATCTGGGAGGCGTAGGGCTCCCGTGGGCAACCCGCGGCTTCCCTCCGAAAATGCGAGGTAAAAAACTAGTAGGTCCGAGGTACTAGTTTCTGGAAACCCCGGGGCAAAGGCTGGCGTCTGATCGCGGGAGCGCCGGTATCCCGCGGCTTCCGACGCCCGCCCATGTCCCCGGGGTTTCCGGATGTTGTCAGTTTCCCTGGGATGCGCACCAATGCTGGACAGAGCATGCGCACATACAAGTCACCGACAGCGGCCCGCCCCCCCCAACGGCGCATGTGCACTTCGCACTTGCGTGGTGGTCTGCTGTGCTGCTGTTCTGCTACGCTGCAGCAGCGCAGTGTGATCGCGGCGCGGAGCTCGTGCGTGGCAACCCGGCGGCCTGTGAGATCGGGCTACCGCACCTTATTTAGCTCCGGGGCAAACTGCCACGCCTCCCCCGCGCGTTTTCTGGCCCGTGTGACCGGGGCCATAGATAACTCTGCAGTAAAACCAGGACATGCACAAACTTTAGTTCTTGTATTTCAGGCTAATGAGAGTTTCGTAAGCTGTCCACAGTGACAAAAATCTTTATGTCGAGAGAGTGTTCTCCCAAACACTCCAGTACCCTTTCTTTGAATATTCTTGACTCTTGGTTTCCAGAAGGCTGGTACACTCTTCCCAGTACCCAAACCCCTTCCCTTGAAACACCAGTACTCATCTTGAGTTCTTAACTGAATCTTAAGGTTTCTACAGGCAGTTTCTAACCACACCAAACCAGGGATCTCTGCACTCTTCAGAGCTAACTCCCTGTTTGACTGAGCAGGGGATTTTCTTCTTTCCTTCTAGAAGGTCTATCCCCTTTCCTTGGCCCAAATGAGAGTCTTTGCCTACTTCCCAAATCCCTTGCCAAATTTTCCCCAGCTCTCCATCTGTGGCCCCATTCACACTGAACATTTGCCCCGCTGAAGGCACGGGAGCCCTGCGGACTTTCCGTGCACGATCATACGAGCACATCTAGGAGGCGTAGTGCTCCCGTGGCCAACCTGTGGCTTCCCATGGAAAACGCGGAGTAAAAAACTAGTAGGTCTGAAATACTAGTTTCCAGAAACCCCGGGGCAAAGCCTGGTGTCTGATCGCGGGAGCATCAGTATCCTGCAGCTTCCGACGCCCGCCCATGTCCCCAGGGTTTCCGGATGTTGTAAGTGTCCATGGGATGCGCACCAATGCTGAACGCACATGCACACACACAAGACACCGACAGCGGCCCACCCCCCAATGGCGCATGCACACTTTGCTGCTTTTTTGCTGCACTGCAGCAGCGCGGTGTGATTGGGGTGCAGAGCTGGAGTGTGGCAACCCGGTGGCCTGTGTGATCGGGCTACCGCACCTTATTCAGCTCTGGGGCGAACCACCATGCCTCTCCCTCGCGTTTTCTGGCCCGTATGACCGGGGCCTGTGTTAACCTTCTCTCAGCTAAGGCTGAAATCAGACTCAACTCAGTCAAGGCAGTCAAGACTCTCTCCTCAGCATGCAGCTCTCTCGGGACTTTCTCTGCTCAACTGATGCTAACCAATCAGATTGCTTGAGGGCAGCCTGTCACTCAAGGCCCTCTTTTTCTGTGAAGAATGAACCCTTCACAGTCCTTCAGCTATTGGTACAGCACTTCTGAGCTTTTAAAAAGCACAGTCCATCACACCTACCTCAGCAGGTTGTCATAAGAATAACAGGTTGAAAGGGAGAACGGTTTTGTAAGCTGCTTTGGCGTCTCTTGTGGAGGAATATGGGGAGGAGTATCATTGTGGAGGAACATATCTGAATAAATAAAGATACAACTCACCTTGCCGATTCTGCCCCCACCCCGACTTTATTTGTGCTTTGTCCAGCACCCTCTTTCTCATGCTAAATCTAAGTCCAGAATAGAATTTCTGATCATGAGCAGGGAGCTTTTCTGACTCACTGTTGCCTGACTATAATCTCCTGCCTCCCCAGCCAGTTTGGTGTAGTGGTTAAGTGTGTGGACTCTTATCTGGGAGAACCGGGTTTGATTCCCCACTCCTCCATTTGCATCTGCTGATGTGACCTTGGGTCAGTCACAAGCTCTGGCACAGCTGTTCTTAAAAAAGAGCAGTTTCTGTCAGAGCTCTTTCAGCCCCACATACCTCACAGGGTGTCTGTTGTGGGGAGGGGAAAGGAAAGGAGTTTGTAAGCCACTCTGAGATGCCTTTAGGCAGTGAAGGGCAGGGTATAAACCCAATCTCTTCTTCTTCTTAAAATTCAAATAGAAGTTGCCTCTCAGCACAAAATCAGAAGCGTCTTCCTATGATATGGGTGTGGCCTCACAAAACTTCTCCTGGTTTTCTCTCTCACCTTTTCCATTCAAATCACGAAAGACGCCGTGAGTGAAAACCCTTGCCAGCTCAGTGGAAGGCACTTTTCATTTCTTTACTGTTCCTCAAGTGTCACACACGTGCTGGGTAGCAAGTCCTTTCATGGAACAAGCCCTCTTTGCCTCACAAACTCACACGTATAAACTTTCTGTAGCATCTGCACATGGAGACGCGTGGGCCGGGATAAGAAAGCAATTGACAGCAAAAAAAAAAAAGGCCTTAATTAGTATGTAATTTTAGGAAGCAAGTTTGGAAGGAGGAATTAAAATTGGCAAATCCATTTAAAGAAACCCAGGTTTTTATATGAAGTGTCTTGGAGAGTTTCAGAAAAAACTTGTATATATTGGGATTAATTGGTTAATATAGCAGAGTTTATCACAGAAGCGTGAGCCTGAGAGCAGCAAATAAATCTCCCAAGAAGTATCATGCAAAGAAGGTGAAAATTTACATTTATTCCAGTAGATCCAGTTCCCATTCAGGTTGCAGACGAAAGAAGAGAGAGAACCCTGATCTAAAGAGTACTTTCCCTACCACAAATAGCCAACTAATCCGGCATTACATGCATGAGGGTATGGGGGGCGGGGCGTCGGCGCGGAAGATGGCGGACGCCAAATGAATGAGCTCTGACGAACCCTCTCCCCTTTTGCCGACTTGTATACACTAAAGGTACAGATTATTACCTAATGTTATGGGTAAATCCGGAGGACACCGTAGTAATTCAGGAGTCTTAAGTACTTCTAAAATAAAACCCTATTTTGGCTCGGAATCAGCTCTCGGAGCGGCGCGCAGCGTTTGCGATTCGCAACCTAAAATGGCCGCCGGGGCCTCTGAAGCTCAGGCGCAACAATCTGCCTTAACAAAAAAAGACTTTCTAGAAACACTGAGCGCCTTCAAATCTGAAATAATGGAAATACTTCAGCCCATGTCAGAGAGACTGGAAACTATGCAAGAATCCATTCATGCTATCTCTCAGTCCGCTGAATCGGCTTTAGAAACTTCCATCTCTAACCAGGAAGATATTAAAGAATTGCAAAAGAATGAAACATGGGCGAGAGAATGAATTCTAGCCCTAGAGCACCGCGCTAGGGAAAGATTTCTTAAACTTTGAGGCTTTGGGGAAAAAATTGAAGGTACTGAAGATCTGGCCTCTTTTATTTCATCCTGACTAGTCTCCGCTGTCGCGTTTGACGAAGATGCCACCCCAATGATAGTTAGAGCGTTTAGACTGGGCCCGCCAATTTCGGAACGTCGTAAAGGCCCCAGAGACATTGTTATAGAGCTACTCGACATCCGAAACAAATATAAAATACTGCATGAAGCAAAAATGAAAGGCACCTTCAAATATAATGAGAGTGAGATTTCCATTTTCCCTGATGTAGCCCCGGAAGCTCTTCAAATCCGCAGGTCCCTCAAACCAATCACAAAACGTCTTCATGAGGCAAACTTGAAATATCGATGGCTGGCAACAGGCTACCTGCAACTCAGGCACCGAGGACATACTTACTTTGCTGATGACCTTGACTCAGGTCAGGCACTCCTCAAGGCAATTGGTTTGGAGGAGACTCAAGCAATGGACACCTCCGACTCCAAAAAGAGAAAACGAGATGCCTCTGGTACTCCGACCAAGTGGAACAAAATTCCTAGCAGACTCCCATTGTCTCCTTAAATAACTAATTATGGTTAAAGTTAATTTAAAGTTTAATTATTACTGAGTAGATGTTTTATTGCACTGTTCCTTTAAATGTTATATTGAGTATAGTGCATCGGCGGGGGGGGATTCGTGTCAGGCTCCGACATGAAGCCCATAGCTATGTTTCCAGGCCTGAAGGCCGTGGTGTTGTTTTTCTTGTTTCTTTGTGTTGACCTTACGATGGAGCGAATACCGCTCTGTGTGGTTATTCACCACACTCTGAAGGTCCCTGAAAGATCACCTTTCATTATTCTTAACGTCGTTATTCTGTTCACTGAAATTGATGAAGTTATATTATGGAATACTTGTTTTCAATGGGGTTTGAGTTTGGGGAGGGTCATGGTTGGGGAGGGAGAGGGAGGGAGGGGTTTTGTTGTCTGGTTGTTCTCATCCTATACAGTACAGTATTGCGTAATGTATTGGTTTTTCATCAATGTTGTTACCCTAGTGGTTATCTTACAAGATAGTACCTCATACATACAGAATGCTATCTTACTTATAGGGGATACTAATAATCATATGATACCTTTTCTTCAGTTAGCTGCACACTTATACAGAAGGTACCTTAATTTCCTTGGCTTTTTCGTTTTTAGATCTATCTACTATACAACTCCCAAATGGCATCATTGAATTACAAAGTCACCTCTCTTAATTGTAGGGGACTGAATAACAAAATTAAAGCGAAACGTATAGCCTCCGATTTGAAAAACCACAGAACTGCCTTTGCACTCCTTCAGGAAACATACATTAAAAGCAATCAAAGGGTGTTTAATTCTAACTGGTTCAACACTCAAATCCTCGCTCCTGGCACTTCAAAATCACGAGGAGTGGCCATTATAATAGCAAAGAATGTCCCTTTTAAGATTGAGGCAGTTGAAAAAAACAATGATGGTCGCTATGTCTTTGTAAGGGGAAAATTACATGATAGTGCAGTCACGCTGGCATCAGTTTATGCACCTAATGTGGGACAAATTGAATTTCTGAGAACCACTTTTACCAAACTAAATCAGTTTAGATCGGGCTATACTATAGTTGGAGGTGATTTCAACTCATTATTAGACAAACGACTGGATAAATCATCTTATATAAAGAAATCTGACGTAAATGTCTCTCTGAGTCCTCTCCATAAATTGCTTAACAATTTTAATTTTAAAGATGTTTGGCGGACGCAACATGGATCCGAAAGAGATTATTCCTATTATTCAGTAAAAGACAACGTATATACTAGGCTTGACTACATTGTTGTATCAACTGAATCACTCCCACTTTTTCAATCCTCCGAAATCGGTAGTTTTCGATGGTCTGATCATGCCCCTATAGAATGCATTTTTACATTTGGAAAAACTAAAAGAAGGACACCCAACATGATTTTTAATAAATATTTATTGACGGATCCCAAAACAAGGCTTGAACTCCAACTAGAACTTGAAGATTACTTCCAATGTAATCAATCATGTGGAACCTCTAGTTACACGGTCTGGGAGGCTTCCAAAGCCGTTCTACGAGGCAAATCTAAGGCACTTGCAATAGCCTGTAAGAGAGAAAAAACGGGAAAAAAGTCAGAACTTACAGCCCAGATAAGACAACTCGAAATAAGACATAAACGTACTTGCAGCAACAAAATTTACAAACGTCTAATCGACCTTCGGAAACAACTAGAACTGTTAGAATCCTCTTTTTTAACGCAAACAGAACTATTCTCTAAACATGAAATTTCGAGTTCTTGCCCTAAGAAACTCCGCTATTTGTCCTGGAAACTGAAAAAACAACGAGTAGACCGATGGATTCACAGTATCAAAGATTCGAATGGACTCCTACTAACTGACCCAGACTGTATTGTTAAAACGATGGAAACATTCTATGCATCACTCTATACTTCATCTAACCCTTCTGTAGAGGGTATACGAGTCTTCTTAGAAACCAGCTCTAATATTAAAGAACTCTCAGATGACCACAGACTGCTTCTGGACTCACCCATAGTTAAAGAAGAAGTGGAACAAGCCATCAAAGCTCTTAAATTGAATAAAGCGCCCGGCCCCGACGGGTTTCAACCAGAATACTATAAATCCTTCACATCTATTCTACTACAACCTTTACTGGATGTCTTTAACCAAATCATGCTAACAGGAATATTGCCGGATACTTGGACCGAGGCAAACGTAATCCTCATACCAAAGAAAGGGAAAGATGTCACGGATCCTAGGGCATATCGCCCAATCTCTTTACTCAACACTGACTATAAAATTTTCACCACGATTTTGTCCAACAGATTGAAAAATATAATAGGAGATTATATCCTCAAGGACCAGACAGGATTCATTCCGTCTAGAGACATAACCGATAACATCAGGAAAACGCTGAATATAATTCACAATGGCAGATCGCAAACGACAAATGACTCTCTGATCCTGATGCTGGACATCGAAAAAGCCTTTGATACCTTGGAATTTGTATATTTAGACAACCTTCTACGCCGCATGAAATTTGGTGACATTTTTATCAGATCACTTTCGGCTCTATATAAAAAACCCAAAGCTAAGCTTTTACTTAATGGTGATGCTTCTTCCAGTATTAATCTACATAGGGGCACCCGACAAGGCTGCCCCTTATCACCACTACTGTTTGCGCTTGCCATAGAACCGCTGGCTTCTAACATCCGGAATAATCCAAATATAAAAGGTGTCAATATAGAGGGGAAAGAATTCAAGGTCAGCCTCTTCGCAGATGACATGACTATTTACGTCTCCGAGCCTCAATCCTCCCTCCTTGAAATTCAAAACACTCTGAATGATTTTGGTGAACTGGCTGGCTTGAGAATCAATCACTCCAAGTCAACTATTTATCCAATTCGGCTATCTAATGCCACAACAGTGCAAATTCAGTCTAAATATCCTTTCCAATGGGTTAAAACCTATCATCCATATCTTGGAGTAAATCTGCCATTATACCTTTCGGATCTTATTAAATGGAACCATAACAAAATTGACAACCAAGTAAGTGAACTACTTAAGAAATGGGATCTTAAACCGCTATCGTGGCTTGAAAGAATTCAATCATTCAAAACCTTCATCTTTCCTAAATTCTTATACTGTTTCAGGGCTCTGCCCATTTTCCTCTCAGACCCGCTGTTGACAAAATGGCAACGCAACATCTCTAGATTTTTATGGCATTATAAAGCTCCGAGAATCAAACATGCCACAGCTAGAAGACCAGTCCGAAATGGTGGCCTCGAGGTCCCAGATCTAAGACTTTATTATGTAGCAACACAACTGTCCAAGCTTCTGAAACAATATCACAATGAGGACGATTTAGACTGGCATTACGTTGAAGAATCCACAATCAAACCATATGCCTTCAAAGAGTTACTATGGCAAGATCAACCGTACAAACAACTGAAACAAGTACGTAACCCTTATTTATGGACAACTTTAAAAATTTGGTACAAATATAAAACTCAACTAACATCAACACGTTCCATTTTAAGTACTTTTACAAACCAAAAATGGTTTCCTCCGGCGGAAGACTCGGATTCCTTTCAAGCATGGAAATTGTCGGGACTAACGAGAATCATAGACCTTTTAGCCAAAGGCAAACTACTGTCAAAACTGGATCTAGACAGAAAATCACACTCCAAGTTAGCCTGGTTCGAATATTTACAAGTTCAACATCTACTGAATGACTCCACTATTAAACCTAACCTACAGAAGCCTCTTACGGGTTTTGAACTACTCTGGAAACACCTACCCAAAAGGGGTGCAATTTCAATAATATATAAACTACTCTTGGACATGCAACTCGATAGGATACCTAGCTATCAAGCAGCATGGCAAAAAGACTTGGGACATGATATCTCTCAAGATCAATGGATTGATATATGCAAAAACCTCACAAGGATATCACCTTCATCATTAATTCAAGAGACAGCATTTAAGGTTCTTCACAGGTGGTACCTTACCCCAGCGAAACTTTCGCACATTTATCCAAACTCCTCCCCGCTATGCTGGAAGCAATGTGGTCAAAAAGCGACCTATTTTCACTCGTGGTGGGAATGCCCTAAAGTAGCCAACTACTGGTACCGAATCTTATCTTCAATACACAAGCTAACTGGATGTAACTTACCTTACGACCCGATGCTGATACTTCTTCATCACTGGCCTGCAGATGGTCCGTCTGAAAACAGTAAAGCATTAATCAATATAATGTTAATAGCTGCCAAATCATCACTTGCATGCAAATGGAAAACAAACATCCTTCCCTCTACTCAACAGTGGTTACACAAAGTTTGGGACTTTTTCCTGCAAGAAAAGGTATCATTATGGTTACACCAGAAAGATGTGGAAAGGTATCTACTAAATCCTCTAGATAAATGGTATCCTCTATTGGAAAAAATGAACCTAGATAAACTAGATTGGGAAACCTTCAAAGAACCCAAATTTAAAATACTTACCTTTTGTTAACTATGGATGATACTCTAAGGCACAAGGTGTTGGTAATATGTAACATATTGATGTACTGAATAATCTACATGCCCCTTTTACTGTAGGTCTCATACTGTTGTATGGTTGATAGTTTGGTTATTTAGAAGTTTGCATTTGAATATTCTGTTCTGTACTGTAATTTATCTTCTTTTTTTAACAAAAAACTTAATAAAATGTTTATATATATATAAAAAAATACATGCATGAGGGTATGAGGGCATTGTTTCTATAGGAGGGACCTATAGAACCATGTGTCTCCAATGGAAGGCCATATGTATGGTCATAGGATCAACTCTTACAGAGTGGTAGTGTTGGTGGGTGCCTTTCTTATCGTCAGACTACAGAAATAAATACAGCTTTGGGAGACTACTTTGGGGAAGCCAGCATGGTATAGTGGTTAAAGGGTCCGGGTAGGATCTGGAAGACCCAGGTTCGAATCCCCACTCTGCTATGGAAGTTTGCTGGGTGACTTTGGGCCAGATCCTCTCTCAGCCTAATCTCCCTCGCAGGGTCGTTGTACAGGTAAAATGGAGCAGAGGAAAATGATGCAAGCTGCTTTGGGTTCTCACTGGGGAGAAACTCAGGACAGAAATAAATGATGACATGCTGTGATGAGAAACCTACACTGGGCATGAGCTTTAGCTGTCACAGTCTCACCTGTTCCATCTATCTCCCTTCAGTGTTGTCTTCCAGCGCTGCATGAAGGCTTTTCTGCTTTGTTGGGCATACCCTCAATAACTGCTGTTGATTGTGTTGTGCATGCCTGTGTGTTTATGCTTTTAACTGGATTATTTATTTTATAGGTTTTGCACTTGCGTGTATGTGAGAGTGTGATTTCAAGTGGTACTTTAAGGTTTTGATCTTCGCTGACTTGGCGATCCCGTTGGGGGTGGGGGGTGGAAAGGAGGCAGAGACATGAGTTAAATAAATAAATAATAAACAGTATCAAAAAATAGACAGCAGAATCGGGAGCTGTCACTTTAAAATGGAGATGTTTGGGGGGAATGAGCCTTGGGGGAAAACCAGACTGTCTCAGCCGAAATTAATGTGTTTGGGTAAAATGCAGTCAAAACACAGGCAACTCTTAGCGACTCCAGCAAGGGCTTCTCAGGGCAAACGATTAAGCAGAGGTGGTTGGCCATTGCCTTCTTCTGTAGGGTCTTCCTTGGAAGTCTCCCATCCACGTACTGACTCTGCCTCAGAGGTCCAGTGAGATTTGCCTATGCAATACTGTTCTGCATCCCAACTAAAATTATGAGAAAACAAGAATGGGTAGAAAGTTTCCCTTTTGCATTTGTGTAATGTGGGTTTTTTTTTAAAAAAATTATTTATTCACTTCATTTATAGACCATCTTTCTAGTGCAACCTGATTCAATTTCATGGGCTCTTCCTCCAATCAAAGAGCCATTGAAGTTGGAGGAAGACTCCTTCGATTGGACTGCTTCAGACCTGAGCCAGAAAGGAAAGGTGGGCCTATAAAGATGTTAATTAAGAAATGAATAAACTTCGCTCAAGGAAAGTAGTAGGATATGGTCAGGATTCGTGCTACTAGGATAAGACATACCATAAACAATGCAGACAGTGAATTGCAAAGGTGAAGGATAGTACCATAAAAACCAGATTTTACATCTACCTTTATCTGTATCTATATTTATATCTATATAGATCGATAGATCTATAGATAGACGGTCCACTGGTCTGATACAGCAAAGATGTTCTCCACATTCTTATGCACTTTTCTTGGCAATTTCTGCAGTCGGGGGGGGATTTGTTCCTTTTAGATAAATTATCAGTATTTTGACTTCAAATTGCTTTGTAATGTCAGCATATGGGGGTTCTCTCTATTGATTCTAATAAAAAAGTTAGTTTTATGTACATGCATTTTAACCCAACAGCATTAAAAATGCCACCTTTTAAGATTTCCCTAGTATTCATTCACACATTTGTATTCGCAAAGGCAAGGTGTAATAAAGTGGAGATACTGTTAGCTTCCTGCCATTTTTTTTAAATACATGAAAGTAAACTTATTATCACTTTTGAATCACAGCAACGATGTTTACTCTCAACTTATTTTCTATTGGCTTGTGCCAGTAATTTTTTTTTTAAAAAAACCTTTCATTTAGGTGTGATGTTGTCTTTCTATATTTTAAACTTAATAAAAGTTGTGACTAACCCTATTTTACACTTGTTTAGTATGTCAGGAACATTATTAACTTCCTCAAGAAAGAAGGTTGCGTCCAATTCATTCCAATTATCTCACTCATTCCCAAGATGTGCAACAAGTCTAACCTTGTATCGAAATACCGTAGAAGTCATTTTGGGATGTCACAGATAGCGATTTTTAATTTGATTTTTTTTGCAGGAATATATGTTGCTGGAAAAGGGGAGTAACTCACATAACACACTGTTTTGGTAGTTCTTGTTTTATTTTTTATTTTTTATTTTTTAATGTGTGGGTGTTAACGATAATGAACTTGTAGCCCGGTGCTAAGGAGAACAGCAAATAAACCCTTCCAATGCAAGATACCAGTAATTAACCCATGCTCACTTATTTGTATTCCTTTCCAACATTTATCAGACGAAAACAGGGGCATGAATTAGGACTTGTAATAACACTCCTGTTTTCACACCAAAATTATTGCCTGAGATATCCACCCTCATGGTCTTGGGGCACTGCTGAAAGCTCTTCTCCATCTGCTGTTGACTACGTCATTTTAGTTGACTCTCACCGACATGGATCGAAAGTAATTAGGGTGTCTCTGCTTTCATTGGGATCTACTAGAACAGGAGTCCCCAACCCCTTTCAGTCTGCGGACACCTTTGGGATTCTGACACAGCAGGGTGGATGCAGCCACAAAACAGCTGCTGTGGAAGGTGAACCCAGCCACAAAATGGCTGCTGTCGCTTACCTTCAGTCACACAGTGAAGATCCTCATAGGCTGAGGTCACGCATTCAGTTTGTGGTGATCCAGTGGCATTACCTGAGCGGTATAAATAGGCCCCTCCAGATGAGGACATCTGCCTTATGTGGCACAGTCGTCAGCAGCCAACGCTGTTCCACAATGGAAGCAGAATAAACAGATACCAGGGAAAGTCTGATATTAATGGATTGTTTGTGCCTCCCTCTGGGTTTTCTGACGTCTGAACTCTCCTGCGTTGAAAAGAACCTGGAAGGGACATTTGAACTTGCTAATCTGTTTCTGCCACTTTTTTTTTTTTTAAGTTGCTGCCTATATGTGCATATGCACATCCGCACACTTGTATTTAAATAAAACCCACCCTTACAGCTAATCCCATGATCGAAGTGGAACACTAATGTGGGTGATCCCCCATGGGATGGCCATGGGGGTAACCCACCCCAGGGTGAGCTGTTTGGATGAAATGTTCCACTATACTTTAAAATGGTACAATCTGAGTCACCGCCATACTGCGTCAAACCACCAGTGTGACCACAGCCATATTATAGTATCAGCTGCTGCCAAAGGAAGGTTTTTAAAAGTCTGCACAGTGAATCAAATCTTCAGTGGTCAGTCAGAAGTCTTGCTGGACAACTCGCCATGCCCACTGTGATGGACAGGTTTGGTTTTACCTCTCCCTAAGAGCAACTGTAACTTCTATTTAATTCAGAGAGGGATATCAGAAATTATTATTTTTCAGTTAAAGAGCTGAGGGAGTTCATGTCTTTGACAATATGATCCCATCTTGTGACACTTGCATTTATGAAAATAACAATAAGGCCCAAAGGACATCAAATTTGCTGCAACCAGGGCCAGGGCTTTCTCCGCGGCAGCTCCTACTTGGTGGAATGAGCTCCCGTGGGAGATCCGGGCCCTGCGGGACCTTATGCAGTTCCGCAGGGCCTGCAAGACAGAGCTCTTCCGCCAGGCTTTCAAGTAGGAGCTGCCACCCCACTGCACCACCACTGTGATGTCAACTTAGATGGTGCACTGAGATGGCCCTGGGAAGAAGAAGAGCAAGAGTCGGAACAACACCTGGAACTGTACTGGTTGTGGAAATTGGCAGCTCTTTGGACCCCATCTTGGTTTTAACAACAACTGTATTCGAGCACCGATATTTTAATGTTAATGGATGGTGTATTTTATTTGGATTCAATTGTTTTAGCATGACACATGCCTCTTGTTAGCCACCCTGAACCTATGGGGAGGGCAGGATATAAGTATGAAAAATAAATATTTTTTTTCTTTCCGTTTTTCCCATAAGACATTGAGTATGGAACAGGTGATTGACACATATAACAGTCCAGGCTTGTTGTATTCAGGTAGACCAGGGTCTCAGTCATTTCTGATTTCTGTCTAGCTAGCCCCTTAAAGATGAATCAACTTCTGTTCTGCATCAGGGTGTCATCTGTTCTTTCTTTTCAGGGGTTTCTGATAGCCCTAGAATATTAATTTGTAGTTTTATAGAAAATAATCCTGCTGAGGCAAGCTACCTGCAGCTTTGAGCCCTCCTGTCACTCTGGGAAGACTGAATTTTTTTCCTTATATGGAATACCCCAGAGCCTTTAAAAAAAAAAAAAAAAAAGAGGTTCTGGGACTCAAGAGGGAAATGAAGTTTTTGGTCTGTGTACTGAAAACTCATGAACTTTTAAACATTTTTGAAAGACTTTTGTTGAAGAGGTTCCAGACCTCAGTTCCAGCATGTTCCCCCAGAAAAAAAGCCCTGGAATACCCCAGCCCTTTAGCCCTGCCCCCCATTGGACTCAGGGGTACACAACCAATGGAAGGTGGCAGAACATTAGGGAAAGACAGCTGGAAAATGACAGTTAAGAGAGTAGTTAGGCAGTTGAGAGTGGGTCTGGCTGAGTGAAGCTATAGTGAAGATCAGCTGAAAGCTAACAGGAAAGAAGTCAGTTTGTAACAAAAGATCTCAAATGCTGGGGTAGGGAAATAGTTCAAACACTCAATGGAAAAGACACTTGGTAATATTTTCCTTACTTTCTTCAGTGTTATGCTCAAACTATAAATAAAATTAAAAAAGAAGAAGATGAGATTGGATTTATACCTGCCCTTCACTACTCGAAGGAGCAGTTTACAATCTCCTTCCCCTTCCCCTCCCCACAACAGCCACCCTGTGAGGCAGATGGGGCTGAGAGAGCTCTTTCAAGGACTGTCCTTGAGAGAACAGCTCTGAGACAACTTGAAACTGACCCAAGATCACTCTTAGATGCAGCAATGTATCCAGTCCTTGGAGGGGAGAAAAAAGACCAAAACTTTATTCATCACATGATGTACATACCTGACAAATATGTAAAATTCAAGACGACCCCTAAAACTTTCGCAAATCAGGATTAACACTAAGATAGATAGGTAGGTAGGTAGGTAGGGAGAGAGAGAGAGAGAGAGAGAGAGAGAGATCAGTAACTGGAATCTTCTCCTAGAGTCGGCATCAAAACATGCTGACCCTTCAATGTATCCCATAGCCCCTAGCTTGGCACGAATTGATGTTTCACTGGCAAAGCTCATAGAAAAAATATGTCTCAGAACGGGTCTGATGATGGTCCCATTGTTTCAGAAACCTGCAAAAATAGAGCTCATTTGTACATGGAACTAACAGTTCCACTTTCAAACTTTTGGACTACGCTGATACCACCCAAGGTAGTGGGCGCAATCACAAAATGGCTGCCACGGGAGGCAGCTCCAATCATAAAATGTCAGGAAGTGAGGCTGTGCATCACTTGAGTAGTAAACTCTCCAATATTCCAGGCAGGAGCTCTGATTAATAGGGTGCCTTTTAAAAGGTACAGATTGTTTAAAAATATTCCCTTGCATATAAACAGCTCAACTTCAGTCGCACAGTGGAGAGCCTGATGCTGGGGTGGCAGCTGCTCCTCAAGCAACTTTTAGAACACCTGCACAACCAATCAGGTCTCCAATGGTCAAGCAGAAGCCCTTCTAGGCAAAAGTCTCACCTGGACCAGCCCACTCTCTAAAAACACTTGGCAGGTGCCAAGAAAGGTGTCGGTGGGTGCTCTGGTGCTCATAGGCACCGCATTGGGAACCACTGGTTTGGGGAAATGTGATAAAGGATATGAGCTTACCTAAGGGACCGCCTTTCTCCATATGTTCCCCCAAGAGCACTACAGTCTGGGGCACAACATCTCCTGGTAGTCCCAGGCCCCAAGGACATCAAATTGACTGTGACCAGGGCTGGGGCCTTTTCTGCGGTGGCTCCTACCTGGTGGAATGAGCTCCCGGGGGAGATCTGGGCCCTACGGGACCTTATGCAGTTCCGCAGGGCCTGTAAGACAGAGCTCTTCCATCAGGCTTTTGAGTAGGAGCTGCCACTCCCTGCTGTACCACCGCTGTGACGTTAACTCAGGTGGTGCAGTGGGATGGCCCTGGCAAGAAGAGACCAGAAGAGCCAGCAATAGGAAGGGAACATTGCTAGAACAACATCTGGAACTGGGCTGGTGGTGGAGACCAGAAGATCTTTGGACCCCATCTGGGTACTAATAACAACTTAATTCAAGCACCGATATTTTAATGTGGATGGAATATTTTATCTTGGCTTTAATTGTTTGTATGGCATATGCCTCTTGTTAGCTGCCCTACAGGGAGGGCGGGATATAAATGTGAAAAATAAATAAATAAATAAATAAATAAATAAATAAAGGAGGAGGAGGAGGAGATTGGATTTATACCCTGCTCTTCACTTGGAGTCTCAGAGCAGCTTCCAAACTCCTTTACCTTCCCCTCCCCACAACAGACACCCTGTGAGGTAGGTGGGGCTGAGAGAGCTCTTTCCAGAACTGCCCTTGAGAGAACAGCTCTGACAGAACTATGGCTTTCCTGATGTCATCCAGCAGCTGTGAGTGGAGGAGTAGGGAATCAAACCTGGTTCTCCCAGATTAGAGTCCACACACTTAACTGCTACACCAAACTGGCTCTCCAAAAGGAGAACATGGCATGTCAGATCCATCCAAACAGAGACTCAGGCTACATTCCCAAGGCTCTGCAGCCCACCTTCCTTCAATTTGTCATTGTTCCAAAGTCTGCTTGGAGATCCCATTCAAAGTAGCATCAACCCCAAATATTACCTAACACAAGATTTGGGGAGAAAAGCTCTGACGTGGGTCTTAAAGACATCTCATCTTTGTCACAATAAGGCGTACCATTTGGATCTTTCTGCTAAGCAGCAGCAGTAGGACCTTTTGGGAGAACAGAGCATGAGTCTGGATTGGGGACACCCCAGTTCATCCCTCCATGCTCTAGTGGCTGAAGGGTCAGGCTGGAATCGGGGAACCAGGTTCCAATTCCACCCTGCTGTGTAGCTCCTTGTGACCCCTCTCAGTCAGTTGTCTGATTGCCAAGGCAATGTAGAGAAACTCCCGTCTCCCAGGCCTGTACTGCAGGCAAAATACCAGGTGACAGAGACACATCTCATGTTGCCTAAGCGACCAGGCAACTCCCCCAATCTTTCAGCACCGAAAACACCACCCACACAATGGAAGCTTCACAGCTCCTCCCACCCCAAAGCACTAACAAAAGGAGAAGAGTACAAACTTGGCAGGCTGTGCAAAAGACTGTGAAGTTAATGGATCAGGCGTTCCATTTATAATTACTAAGGATACTGACTAGCTTTGAATAGTTTGCATGGGTGTCTTTGAAATTAACTGACCATGTGTTATAAATCTTCTAGCTACATGCAGGGCTGAGCAAACATTCCTCATTTCCTTTCTTTGTTTGTCTTTTTTTTTTTTTTTTTACCCCAGCAGTTTCAGTTTGCTGCTTTTCACTGTTTGCTTTGCAACTTTCTTTATGGTGGGTATGTAAGTATGCTGTACAGTTTTTATATGTCATTCCCATGGTATTTCAATGCACAGTCTTATCTGCCCATGGCCTCAGTCTCTGGATTTAGGTATCCACAGATGGGACCATGCTGACCATTAGCTATGTTCATGGGCTGGTTCCAAGTTCAGTTTCCATTAACAAAAGACAGTGGCGGAACTGCAAAGAGTAGCAGTTCTCCTACAAAGGAATTTCAAAGGGAAATTAGAGACACTGCTGAATTGCAACTGATAGATCAAGACAGGTAGCCATGTTAGTCTGTCTGTAGCAGTAGAAAAGAGCAAGAGTCCAGGAACACCTTAATGACTAACAAAATATGTGGCAGGGTATGAGCTGAAGAAGTGAGCAGTGACTCACAAAAGTTCATCCCCTGCCACGAATTTTGTTAGTCTTTAAGGCACTGCTGGATACTTGCTCTTTTCTACTGCAACTGATAATGAAGCTCAAGACTATGCATCCACCGGGACTTAATCAAGATCTAGGTTTCCTGGCTCAATACCAATGCTACCACGCCTACAACCCCTCTGCATATCACACCTCATCCAATCATGCCTGCTATTGTCATTCATCTGCTATTGTCATTCACCTGCTATTGTCATTCGGCATTCGAAATCACTCCACTCTCCAAGATGTAAGAACAGATGGACTCACATTCCAGTTTTATCTGATAAAATGAGCAGTGATTCATGAAAACTCATCCCCTGCCACAATTTTCCCTAGTCTTTAATGTGCTCCTGGACTTCTTGCTCTTTTCTACTACGGAAAGACACAACTGTCAGCAGAATGGATATTTTCTGCTTCTCCACTCCAGCCCACGGAACTCTTTTGCAATGATGTTTCGGAAGCACAGAGGAGCTTCTTCTTAAAAAACAACAACATGAACTGAAGGTTTGTGGTGGGAGGGAGAAATCAGTGAAAATTGCTAACAGAAACAGACCTGGCTCAAGTTCACCCAGGTCCTTTCCACATTTGCCTGCCACTCTGGACTTTCTCAGTATTCAAGTCGAGGCAACTTATGTCCATGGCAAAACAGCATCCAAATAACCTGGGGCAATGGCAGGATGAAACCGGGCTGACCACTGAAGGGAGGTAATGTAATACAGAATAGGGAAAAAACCCGGAAGAAGGTTGAACTCAATTTTAGTGCAGAATGGGGGGGGAAACTGGATTAAAAAGAAAGGTTGAATTCAATTTTAGTGCAGAATTGCTTGGAGGACACTGTGGTGAACATGTATTAAAAGGAGAGTGCAGAAACATCCACAGAATGGGTGGGGAGGGAAATGGAATAAGAAGAAGGTTGAACTCTATTGTAGTGCAGAATGGGAGGGGGAAGCCTAGATTAAAAAGAAGGCTGGATTCGATTTTAGTGCAGAACTGCTTGGAGAACACAGCAGTGAACATGGGTTAAAAGGAGAGCACAGAAAGGGCCCCGGTGTCAGACTCCTGGGAAAGTTATTCTCCACAACACTCTCTTTGGCAATGATATGTTCATTGAGTTATAAGCAAGTTTCAAGTCATAACAATACTGTGTCAGATCTAAAGATTTTGGTGGGTACAATCATAGATATAGGTAATTCAAATATAACCCCTCCTAAGGCCCACTCATATGTCACATCCACTCCGCCTAGCTCCAGTTTCTTTACCCCCCCTTCACCTGGGAAAAATATATGATCCCATTATCTACTAAGCAAGCTGGCATCAGAAGTATCAGGGACATTGTTCTGGGAGTAGAGGAAGGCTTCTTCGGAAGAATTACTCTTCTAAGATAGAGCAACCACACACTCCACTTACACACACTCCACCTAGGGAATTCCCCTCTCCCAGCATTCATGGCAAACCGAGCAGAGTGAGGTTTGACACCCAGTGAGCTTCCATGAGAGAGTGGGGATTCCAACCTGGGTCTTCCAGATTCTAGTCTGACATGCTGACTACAGTTCAGTCCAAAGAATCACAAAGATGCAATCACAAAGTCACATCACAGCAGTCTTCACAAGCAAGATTTCTTTATAAAGGTAGAATCATAGTAGAGTTAATGAAACTCTCCAGAATGACGTTCGATTTCATGGGGGAACTTCTTCCGAACCTTTTACAATCAGAAACATCTTATATTAACATATTATACAGGTAAGAACATAAGAACATAAGAGAAGCCAATGTTGAATCAGGCCAATGGTCCATCTAGTCCAACACTCTGTCACACAGTGGCCAAAATATACCAGGTGCCATCAGGAGGTCCAGCAGTGGGGCCAGGACACTAGCAGCCCTCCCACTGCTGCCTCCTCCAGCACCAAGAATAGAGTGCATCACCTGCCCCAGACTGAGAATTCCCATCTATACCCTGTGGCTAATAGCCACTGATGGACTTCTGCTCCATATGTTTATCTAATTCCCTCTTGAAACTGTCCATGCTTGTAGCTGCCACCACCTCCTGTGGCAGTGAATTCCATATGTTAATCACTCTTTGGGTGAAGAATGTACCCGAAAGAAGGTAATGTACCCAAAAGAAGGTAAAACAATCAGTAAAGATAATACATACAAGACCTCTTTTGGGTTCGTCTAGCATATCAGTAGATACTTCATCTTGGTGTTTCTACAAAACATTATAACAACAATCTCTTAAAATCCATTTCATCACTTACAGTAGCTAATACAAAATTCTCATAGACAGTAAAATCACTCACCAGCCATAGAGCTTCATTCACATGTCCCAGGCAGAAAATATTCTTAACAGCCTTAACAAGTTTAGGCCATGATCACTTCTTATACAATACTAGGATTCTAAAAGGAACCCATTCTACTAAAACGTATATACCAGCATCTTATGTAATAGATTACAGGAGAAATTACTATACAAGAAAATAACATCATAAAAAACACGACAAGTTCATAAATGCATTCAAACCCTCTGGGTGATTGGTATTTAACCTATGAATCCAATGGGCTTCTCTTTGTAATAACCATATTTTTACATCACATATGTTGTAACTCTTATTTTGAAACGCCTCCAATACCACAGATCTAAAGTCATCGTATTTATAATTTTTCTTTGAAAAATGTAACGCCAATTGGGTTTCCACGTTGCCATGTTTAAAACAGGACTTGTGCTCAAGCACTCTAGTTCTAATTGTGTGTGAGGATTCTTCTATGTACTTTAACCCACAGGGGCAAACTAGGAGGTAGATAAGATGTTTTTGATTGTAAACGGTTCGGAAGAAGTTCCCCTACAAAACGGAATGTCATTCTGGAGAGTTTCATTAACTCTACTATGATTCTACATTTATAAAGAAATCTTCCTTGTGAAGACTGCTGTGATGTGACTTTGTGATTGTGTCTTTGTGATTCTTTGGACTGAACTCTAGTGCATCGGGGGTTTCCCCCCGTTTCCCTTTGTCTGTTTAATGTCTATGTTTTTGTAACTAGCTTCCATCTACTTGTTCAATGCTGACTACAGTACCAAGTAGGCTTATGATGTTTTGATGTAAAATGCATTAGGAAATATGCGTATTACACAACAAAAATTCCACGCAAAGAACCAGAGACTATCTATCCTGCACATAATTTGTCCATAGGTTTGAAAGCAGTATCAGTATAATTTATATGTGGCCTTGGTCAGTTGGTTGGTTGGTTGGTTGGTGGGAGATTATTTTCCCATCTGCCATTGGGTTTGTTAATTGTCACACGATCCCATCCCATTGCTTGAGTCCAGCATACTTCAGTGGGAAGGATATAAGAAACTGTGCAGTTTTCCGACTGAGGTCAATGGGTAAGGTTGCCACCTCTGGCCTGGAAAGTTCCTGCAGATTGGGGGACATGGCCCACAGAGGGTAGATCTGGGGAGGGATTTCACATACAGTCTATGGTATGCCATAGAGTCTACCTGCTAAAGCTCTCATTATCTCCAGAGGAACTGATCTTGGAAGCCTGGAGATGAGTTGAACTTCCAAGAGAGCCCCGGGCCCCAACTGGAGGCTGGTAGTCTTATTGATGGGCTGACCTCTGGCTGGAAGATCAACCAGTATAAAATCTCAGAAACTATTACACCAAACACAATGAATGACAGCCAAAAATTGACAGCACAAGGGTCTTTTTTAAAAAAACAAACAAACCCTTCCTTTGTTAGCCATTACCAGTTCAGCCACCTTGCTCACATGAGTCTTGTTTAAAATGCAACTGAACATAATATCTTTCCTCATCAATAGTCCTTGTACTTCAGACCGGAGGAGACCTTATTTTTTTTCCCCCCATCTAAGCTACCACTGACATGGGTGATGGTGCTTTGAGCACAGTGCTGTCTGTTCATATTTAGTGATGAAGGCGTGGGATTCATATAAGGAGAGGTGCTGTCGGACATATGTGAGTCTCATGCCATTAATGACCTAGAAAGGTATCCAGAATGACCCCTAGCAACACAGGATGGGCCATTCATTTGGACTGGTGAAACCATGTTCAGAACCTGTTGTGTTCCCTTGACTGACTGTGTTCAGTGAGGCACAATGATCAAATTTCACTCCACCATGGCAAGTCACTATTTCTTAACATATTTAATAAGCTTTTTTTCTATAGGAGAACAGGTGGTCAGGTGGTGGAAGCCCCTGGAAGGAAGCATGAAATACAAGAATAATCAGGGCTATTTTGGAGCAGGAATGCACAGGAATTGAGTTCTGGCTGGCTCCCAAGTTGGCCACGCCCTGCAGGAACTCGCTAGCATAATAGGCCACACCCAACAGCAGAAACTCATTAGGACTGGCTACATGAGGGGTGTGTGGCCTAACATGCAAAGGAGTTCCTGCTCCAAAAAAAGCCCTGGGTTTTGACAACAAACAAGGTAAACAGAATAAGAAGCAAAAGGTGAGTGTGGCTGGATGACCAGACTTCTGGTAACATGGCGTGTGTGGCCTAATAGGCTAATGAGCTGTGCTGTCAGGGTGTGGCCTATTATGCTAATAAGTTTATGCTGTTGGGTGTGGCCTATAATGCTAATGAGTTCCTGCTGAGCTTTTTCTATAAAAAAAGCCCTGAGAATAATTAATATTACCTCTGAGGATGCATTCTGATCTGACTGAGCACTTATGATATGCCAGGGACTCTGTTAAGTCTGCCAGCAGGTTTGCAATTTTGGATTTGCAGAAAGTGGAGAAACAGAAGGAGGAGGAAAGATTTCTCATGATATGCGTTGTGTTTCTCAGCCCTTTACGGATTGAAAATATCCAAACTATTTTGTCGATTGCTGGGGGGGAAATAACGTTCTTTTGCTTATTTGCTGGCAGAAGCTTCAGGTGTGTTACTAGAATGAAATAAAAATATCTTTAAGGACTAATTACCTTCTCGAGAGGGGTTAATTGAAGCAAACACAAATACCTAGAAATGCAAAGCACACGCAGTCGACATTCACACACGTATACGATGGTGATTCCTTTTCCCATCCTCCAGCAGCTTTGGGCAGCAGTTGGTATGGCTTAATTGGGAAATAACTCTTAATTTTAAGGTAAATTTCTTGTTCAGCATGTAGCCCCTGGTGAGTCTCTTCTGCCAAAATAGGACCCCAATCATAAAAGATAAATGAATTGCAGGCAAATGCTAATTAGCTTGTTATATATTTGTGTTTATTCATTCCACGTAATGCAACAAATTTTCAAGAGATATATAGGAAGCTGCCTTATACCGATTCAAGCTCTTGGTCCATCAAAGCCAGTCTTGTGTCTACTCAGACAGGCAGCAGCGCTCCAGGGTCTCAGGCAGAAGTCTTCCATGTCACCTACTGCCAGATCTTTTCATTGGAGATACCAGGGATTGAACCTGAGACCTTCTGCATGCCAAGCAGATGCTCTACCACTGAGCCGCAGCCCCTCCTATATACTGGAAGAGAGTCACAAACTGTTGATTGTCTTTGCTTTTAGGATACATCTGTCGGTGATGTCATACCTCCCTTGGACTGGTCTACAAATGACACACAATGGCTGAGGACGGACTGGTTATTTGCTGTGGGAGCCAGTCACAGCAAAAAAGCCCCGGAACAAACTGTTCCGGGGTTTCCCATTCACACAGCCTGGACTGCTGCGGGAGCATACTGGGAGGAGGCGTGCCAGAGCATTCAGATTGCTGCCCCGGAGGCACAGTGTTTCCCCATTATTTTGGCTGTGGGTGTATGGGTGCATGGCCGCTCATGCGCTCATGCGTATAAGCACATTTTGCCAATTAGGGGAGGACCCTGCAGCACTGGCACCACATTGGGCAGTAGAGCGGAGCACGGCCAATCATACCGCTGCTGCCTTCTGCCCAACGTGGCTTTCTTCCAGCTTTTCGGCTGTGCGTTCAGACTTCCCGGAAGCGGAGAAATGCATGATGCACGGGTGCTTTAGGGATTTGCTACTGGTTTCTTCAGGTATCTTTTTAATGCGGCAGTGAAGCAGAACAGCGCGGGTTGGCTACAGGTGGGGGACGCCAGGCAGATGTGTCTGTGTGAACACCCTGTTTGTTGTGGGTTTGAAGTGTTGCTGAAACGGATCCCTACGGGGGCAAATTGCAGGTCTGAACTCAGCCAATGTGAGGGTAGAATGGGGTGTAAGTACTTCTGGCTGGTGGGGGGAGGGTGAGAGGAGTCTTCATGAACCTCTCTGCAAATTTTTAAAAAAACCTCATTGGGGAGAAAAATTCTAGATCAGTCTGTTGTCGAAGGCCTTCATGGTCAGAGTTCATTAGTTGCTGTAGATTTTCAGAGTTGTGTGGCCAAAGTCTTGGCATTGTAGGACCTGACGTTTTGCCAGCAGCTGTGACTGGCATCCTCAGAGGTATAACACAGAAATCAATCCTTTGCACGATAGTTTTCTAGATCAGTCCTTTGCACAATAGTTTTCTACTTATGGAGGATCATTAATGTATAATGTATAATAAATAAATATTTGAGAAATGCAGGGCTCTTTTTTGTAGCAGGAACTCCTTTGCATATTAGGCGACACACCCCTAATGTAGCCAATCCTCCAAGAGCTTACAGTAGCCCCTTTAGGGGGTGTGTTGCCTAATATGCAAAGGAGTTCCTGCTACAAGAAGTGCCCGGGAAGAAATGTAGTCCCTCGTCAGAAGTCTGAAATGGTACAGTCCTTTCAAGCGCCTTGTTGTACTCTATCCTCTCATTCTGCTGCACAACTTTGCGGGGGCTGTGGTCACACATGCCTGTTGAAGCAGAGGAATTTGACATGCAGTTGTGAGATCACACCTCCCTTTGTAGCTGCAGGTGCAGCCCGTCACTGTGTGATCAGACGCAACTGCGGGTGAGTCATTTTTGGGGGTGGTCATTTGTTTCCCATGCTCATAAATGAGGAATTACACCTCCACACTGAGGGCCCCCTGTGGAGTATGCAATGATGCACATACTGCAAAGGGAGGGAGGGAATGGCACCAAGCTGGGGTGGCCTGATCAGGCCATCCTGACAGCTTGAAAGCATGCTTGAGCGATCAGACAGAAGAAAGTCCATCCATGGCCTGTTTACTACTGGACTTTCCCTGGTGTCTTTTAACTCCACTTCTGTGGCAGAGCAGCACAGTTTGCCTATGACTGTGGGACGCTTCCCAGATGTTGCTGTCTGATCGCTCCATTTAGATCCATCAGGCATTCACACCTATGTTGGATCTAAAGGTGTGTGTGATGGCAGCCTGGGTCTCTTAATTCCTCTTTACTCGGTTTCTTCCATTACTTTCCCTCTTTTAAAGAATTTGGAATCTGTTTTAAATCCCATTCCATTGCTGACCTAAGAGTGGCGGTCCTCAAAACACAGAAGTATCAAGGGGAGATTGCAACGTGAGATTGCTGAACTTGAATTAATTCACAAGTTCAGAACAATGGACAACAGGCCTGTAGCTACAGTGGGGCATTTCGGGGCCTGGCTCCCTGAATTCCTGGCAAGGCCCCCCAACTTCCATCCAGCCCACAGCCCCCCTGGCTCTCTGGGTCATCCAGAGGACTCCACACCACTGTCCCTCCCCAAAGTGTGGCTTGCTTCCCCATGTAGGCAAGCAGAGTACAAACACCGCAAAAGTGAGTTTTAAATTTATTTATTTTTTTTTTGTGATGTCAGTGCCCCCTGACTTATTTAAAAGCCTCCTGAATTACCTTAAAACAATGAATTTTGGGATAAGAAATTCCACTCCCCATAGCAATACTGTCCAGATGTCCCTGGAGATATGACCTCCATGTCTCCTGTTAGTGAAGACAGATCAAACAGAATCCACATTTTGATTCTGCTTCTCTTTTACAAGTCCTTAGTATGGACGTGTTCTACTTTCTTCCCTTGGAATGGGATCTGTATTAGGGCTGGGGATACAACAAGCAGAGTATACCACTCTGTTGCTCTGCATGGCAAGGGCAGAAGCCAGGCCAGAGGACTTGGACTATCTGCCAGTCACCAGAAGGGATGCTGGGAACTCAACCGTGTATGCCATCATCAGCAAGTCTTCATAAAACTCCTCATTTACATACAACTCCAACCCTCTAAAGACTGTCTTGATGTTGCTGTTCCGCGTTTGACTCAAACTCTGTGCCAAGCACCGGTCAGGAAGGGAGTGTCCTAACATCAAAGCCCCTATTCCCTCCAGTCGAGGTCCTTGCCCAGCTTTACTCTGACTTACTGCAATGTCTCAGCTCAGTAGGGAAGGGTGTTTGCCACACCAATCTCTTCCTTCTTCCACTTCTCCCATGAGGAGATACTTGAGTGATCTCCTTGGAAGGCATCCCAAATCATATGAAATATACAGCACACCTTGCAAAGGACCTTTTGGGTCCTCCAGCCTTCATTTAAGGCCGATTCTGCTCTGATAGCTTCCTCCAGAGAATCCAAGAGGTCAAGCCTTAAAGGTTGACTTCCAGGGCTTTTTTTGTAGAAGCCCAGCAGGAACTCATTAGCATAATAGGCCACACCCCAACAGCACAGCTCATTAGCATAGTAGGCCACACCCCCAAGTTACCAGGAGTATGGTCGTCCAACCACACCCACCTTTTGCTTCTTATTCTGTTTACCTTGTTTGTTGTCAAAACCCAGGGCTTTTTTTGGAGCAGGAACTCCTTTGCATGTGAGGCCACACACCCCTAATGTAGCCAATCCTAATGAGTTTCTGCTGTTGGGTGTGGCCTGTTATGCTAATCGGTTCCTGCTGGGCGTGGCCAACTCAGGAGCCAGCCGGAACGCTGTTCCTGTGTGTTCCTGCCCCAAAATAGCCCAGTTGACTTCCTATTTTCATGCTTCCCTCTGCACCATTTCCCCCCCTCTGGTTTATTTATTGTGTAGCCTGTGTATGTATTCTGCATTTACAAACCAATCCCATTTTTTTTTTTTTTGCCTAAATAAGGTGGACACATCACTTATGATGTGTGGGAGTGGTGACCAAAGGTTTTTTTTTTTTTAAAAAAAAAAAAAAAAAAACAAAACACAATTGTCCTGTGGCAGCTGCACAGTTCTGTCCAGCAAGCACCTTCTATTTAAATCCTCATGGTTCAGGTTTGGGTATGCCTTTTAGCATTCGTTCATTGAGTGAAGGGGACCTGGGAGGCACACAAGCAAAAGGGGGGAACTGGGCCTGTAGCTAGGATTTTTTTTAAGTCTGGGGGCATTTAAATTTCTTAGGTGGGCACTGGATAATTGATACCTGGCTCCTTCCCTGCACCTGCCACTGCTCAAGGGCCCTGGGCTGGATGGGAGTTCGTGGGACCTTGCCAGTAAGTCAGGGGGACTAGCCCTGAGATGCCCCACTCTAGCTATGGGCCCGGGGGAAACTCACTCTTAAAACTGACCAGACTCTGTTAAGCAGCTACAAAGCCCTGTTCATACTGCCAAGGACTAGGGGATTCTCTGCTCCTAAATGTGTCGGTCTTGCATGGAGGGCCCCTGCATTTCCCCCTCCCTTCCCTTTATTTTTGCAGAATTCCTGAAGGGGGCTGCCGGCACCCACTTTCCTCAGTGAGTCTTTGCTAATCTGCAGAGCGGGGCTCATCCTGCAGCTTCCCAAAGGATTTGGTGATCGGGGGGGGGGCGGGGTATAGGAAAGCATGTGGGATGTAAATGATTGGAGGGGAGGCAGGGGGGAAAGCAGTATGATCTCTGCCCCCAGAGTGGGCAGCCTAGCTTGTTCTCCCTCCATCGGTGGGTCATCACTGAGAAGTCACTTTGGGGAACTGCAGGACGAGCCCTGCTCTGCAGAGTAGCAAAGAGAGAGAAAAATTACTGATTTGTCAGGCCGGTTTGTTTGTCTGAAATCTTAATAGTGGATACTAGGCCGGCATTCCTTTAGGAAGCCCACCTCCGTTCTCACCGAGAGATTTCTGTAAAATGTGGCAGTCCATTCCCGGAGAAAGCTGTCAGCTTATGGGTGCTCCACTGCTTCCCAGTCCATGCCCTGGAGAGCCCCACAGCCAGTCCCAGGAGGCAGCGACCCGCTGATGGAAGGAGAACAAGCGAGGCTTCCCACTCTGGGGGCAGAGAGCATACTGCTTTCTTCCCCCCCACCTCCCCTGCAATAATTTACATCCAACCCACTTTCCTATCTCCCCTCAATTCTCCCCTGGCATCTGTCCCTGAGGGCAGCTGTGGCTTCTCAGTTGGGCAAGAAAGAAGCACCATGGGATTGGAGCTCCTTGGCAGCTCCCATGAGTGTGGGGCTTGGCTTTCACCCCTTTCCTCCCATTTGAGGCAATGGGAGCAGCCCATTTCTTAGGAAGGGAAAGCAGCAGCACGGGGAGTCCCAGCAGGGAACTAAACCTTGTGCAGCTCCTTGTAAACTCCCCCCCCATTTAAAGTTTTTTCGCCCCTCTGCAATCTGTCTAGCAACAGTCTCTGTGACCATAGTCTTTGTGATCGTGCTCAACTGGAAGCCTTCTTTCAGTAGACTGATGAGCCTGTCGAAACAAGCAGACACACAAGCAAGGCTACCCGCGAGTACATGCAGATGGAAGAGTCTCCTGTTTCAAAGAACAAGCCCAGCATGAAACTGACTGATAAAGAGTGGGAGGAATGACCTCAATACAGGTGGAGAAATGGCCCCTTAGGGGCTGGAAATGGGTGTGTGTGCGGGGATTCAAGGGAACGTGTCTGTTTTTGAATTAGCTTTGCCTCGGAAGAGAGGGGAGGGGAAAACTTGCCACAAAACCACTCTCAAATAGCCCAGGCCAACAGCAAAGGAAAACTGAACTGAGCACTGAAGGGTAGAAAAACAGTGCGGGGGGGAGCAGATCTGGAAGGATGTGTACAGTCAGGGCTCTTTTTGTCGCAGGAACTCCTTTGCATATTAGGTGACCCACCCTTAATGTAGCCAATCCTCCAAGAGCTTACAGTAGCCCCTGTAAGAAGAGCTCTGTAAGCTCTTGGAGGATTGGCTACATTAGGGGTGTGTCGCCTAATATGCAAAGGAGTTCCTGCGACAAAAAGAGCCCTGTGCACAGTAAATGTGATGACAATGCAGAACAATAAAGGAAACCCAACTGACATTCACGGTGAGAGCAAGGCAAAACACCAGTGCAGAACAGACCTAAGATCTTCTGACTGGTTGGGATTTTCTCCCATGTTGTTTGGAATGGACTCCATCCCACCAGTTACTGCCATTCAGCTGAGAAGCAGGTGCAGCTTCTCTGTTGCAATGCCGAGCATCCCGACAGGCAGTGACATCTTCTTTGCCAGTTGGGAGTAAGTTCCCGTCCTTGGACAGCATCTTTGTCATGATTTTCTTTGAAGGTTGCATGGAAAACCAAAGGACTTCCTCAAAATAAATAACCACAGCTCACACAAATACCACAAGTCGATGCATAAATTTATGCCTGAATGGGATAATTTAGCTGCCTTTCCTTTTACTTTTCAATATGGGTGATGAGATTCAGGAATAGCATGCAGTCACAAGCCTTCAGAGGTAGCTCTTTCAGTTGGGTAAAATTGTAAAAAAACCACAAGTTTTGGAAGACGCAAGGGGTGAAAAACACAATTCCCATCAGACTGTTTGAGAATGCTTAGACATTAAGTGATATGGATCCAGACAGTCTGGCAGCCATTGAACATTACTGAGTGATCCCGACAGAATGCACATAGAACATCTAAACAGTAAGTCTAATCTCAAAATGAGAAAAAAAAATAGTTTGTGCTCATTAACAGTCGAAGGCAATGGTAGCAGCAGATGTGATAGTGGAGTGGGACAAGGCAGTATATAATTGCTATATTTCCCCCCACAAATGAACACATTTGAATTGTTTGGATGCTGTGAAACTTCATTATCACACATTTGGCTAGAATGGTTGCTTACCTATGAATTGGACAAAAGATAAGCTGGTGGGCAATCAAGCATCCTTGGTTACACAAGTCCCCATGACACACATCTTTATTTCCTTCTGTGACTGAAAAGAACTCTGAAACCCATTTTTTCCCCAGTCATGGGTAACCCACAAAGTTATTTCAGAGGCTCAAGTGGTCTCAAGACCCAGAGACCCTGACGATGCACTTAGATGGAAATATTAATGGTCTACTTACCTCTCCATTGTTGACTATAAACTACCAGGGAATTTAGACATATCTCTTTTTCAGCTACAAAGCTCTTTCAAGGCTGCCCTTGGAATTTCAATTGATACAATTTTCAGCCTCGAAAAAGCTCTACCTGTCACCATTTATCATGATCACTTTAATAGCATCTCCTGTTGACCGGATCATCTGGACTTCCTACTGCAAACCCCTTTGCTCTTTGCAGTCCATTAATTTTACAAATTTTAATTGTGTACATTTTTGACAACTTTAATTTTCCTGAAGTCCTGGTGCGATCTTATAATCAAGAGGCAACTCTTTAAAGCCATCCAGTAATTGCTCCAGGAAGTTGGACTGCAGAGATCATAAAGAGTGGGAGTGAGTGAGAGTGTTGTAAACTCACAAAGAACAAGTGCCCAGGCTAATTACAAAGAATGCCAGAAGAGTGTGCGTGCCCACAACTGGAGCTGCTGAAGTATGTCCTTTGGTGTTTCCCTTCTTTGTTGATCAGAAAAGTACTTATGGGGGAAAGCAACTGCTGTGTGAATGGAATAAACAGAGGAGGAGGAGAAGGAGGAAACTGGATTTCTATCCTGCCCTTTACTTGGAGTCTTGCTCACAATCTCCTCTCCCTTCCCTTCCCCACAACAGACCCCCTAGGTGGGGGCTGAGAGAGCTCTTCTGAGGACTGCTCTTGAGAGGACAGCTCCAAAAGAACTTGTGACTGACCCAGGGTCACACCAGCAGCTGCTTGTGGAGGAGCGGGGAATCAAACACAGTTCTTCCTGGTTAGAGTCCACACTCTTAACCACTACACCAAACTGGGGGCTGATCCTCATGAGATCAGCAAAGGCACTAGACAAGGCATGGAGTCGCCACATAGTATATTACCCTGGCTTGACCAGCCAATGATGTGATGTGCAGACAAAGGACACACAGTGAAGAACCCAGGGGGGAGGGGGAGATGTTGGGTAGTTTCATATCTCTGCCCATTAGTTCTGCACATAAGAACATAAGAATATAAGAAGAGCCCTTCTGGATCAGACCAGTGGTCAACATAGTTTAGCATCCTGTCTCATCTGGCCAACTTATTCTTCTGGCAGTCCAACAACAGAGCATAGCAGCCTATGCCTTTGCCTGATGTTGCCTCTTGACACTGTCATACAGAGGTTCACTGCTTCTGAACATGGAGGTTCCCTTTAGAAACCATGGCTATTGCCACTGATGTTCCTATCCTCCATGAATCTGTCTCATCCTCCCCCTGTCTATCCCTGTGGCCATCACCACATCCTCTGGCACTGAATCCCACATTTATATTGTTTGCTGTGTAAAGAAGTCTTTCCTTTTTCTTTTTTTTTTTGAAACAAATTTTTTTTATTGGGATACATTCAACATTTCCAATCACGTTACCAATACAATTTCAGAAAAGAAGATCCCCGTCCCAATCCCCCCACCCCCCCTAATAGGCTTCCAACACTGCTAATAACAAACAGAAAAATTATAAGGCAATCAAGCTTAGACTTAAGTACATCGACAAACCAGGTAACACATTTGAATTATATATAACCTCTACAATTTCAGCATATTGTATATAACAGTACATACAGTTCAAAATTCATTTCATTTCTCGTTCAATATCCATACGTATCCAAGTTATATATTTTCCCCTTCATTCTATATTCAGTTTCTAGATACAATTTCAATCCTTCCCAGTCTTTTAGGTATTGTTCTGCCATTTGTCCATTTAATTTCTTTGTCATTTTGTCCATTTCCGCTAAAAATAACAGTTTTCTCAACCAGTCATGTACATCTGGCACCTTCTCCATTTTCCAATGCTGAGCAAAGGCCATTCTCGCCGACGTAATCATGTACCATAACAATGTCCTTTTTTCTTGTGGAATTTTTTCCATTGTCAAACCGAGGAGAAGAAGTTCTGGCTTTCTCTCAATTGGGATTTTCAGTATTTTCTGCATCACACAATGTATATTAGACCAGTATGCTTTCACTTTATCACATGACCACCACATATGGTAAAAAGAACCCTCTACTTTTTTACATTTCCAGCATTTATTACTCAAGTTCTTATCCATACTAATATTGGCAATCTTTTTTGGTGTCATGTACCATCTATACATCATCTTATAACAATTTTCTTTTACATTGATACAGGTAGACATTTTAAAAGATCTTTTCCACAAAAATTCCCATGATTCCATAGAAATTTCTTTGTTCATATTTATGGCCCACTTTATCATTTGTTCTTTAACAGTTTCATCCAAAGTATATACAGTCAACAAAGTTTTATACATTTTTGATATCATTTTCCGTTCTTTTTTCAACCATATATTTTCAATATCATCATTCATAGCTCTAAAACCAAACTCTTTACAGTCTTTTTTATAGATGTCCCTTATTTGACAATATTGTAGCCAACCATACTCAAATTCTAATTCGTTATTTGGTTTTAAAACATATTTTTCCCTTCTTTTTGCAACAATTCCTGATACTTCAACCAGTCATTACCTTTATATTCTGAAAACAAATGTATAACTGCAGCTGGAACAATCCACAGAGGCCTTTCATCCGAAATTGTATCCTTATACCTGATCCATGCATCAAACAGTGTCCTCCTTACATAATGATGCTTAAACATAGAGTCAGCTTTGTTTTTCCCATACCAAAGATAGGCATGCCAGCCAAATCTGCAATCGTGCCCCTCAAGAGCTAAAAGTTTTCTATTTTCCAAATTTACCCATTCAGATAACCAAGACATACATACTGCTAAGTCTTTCCTTTTTCCATCCTGAATCTACTACCTTTATATTGGCTCCCACGCATTGGCCATTCATGGTCCAGCTCTGTGAGTTTAGCTCTGTGAGACGTCATCGATTCCCTTATGATACAGGGGTCCTGGTTCATTTTTAAAGCCTTTATCTGGGACTGACAGAAAACATGAAGAAGGTGAAGAAGATGATGATGATGAAGAAGAGGATGATGATGAGGAGACTGGATTTATAATCCACCCTTCACTTGGATTCTCAGAACAGTTTACAATCTCCTTTCCCTTCCTGTCCCCACAACAGACACCCTGAGAGGTAGGTGGGGCCGAGGGAGCTCTTTTGAGGACTGCTTTTGAGAGAACAACTCTGAGAGAACTGTGACTGACCCAAGGTCACTCCAGCAGCTGCATGTGGAGGAGTGGGGAATCAAACCCAGTTCTCACAGATTAGAGTCCACGCTCTTAACCACTACACCAAACTGGGGGCTGTTACTCAAACTGTGCCATGAACATGATCTGCCTCTTGGCGTTGTATGTCATGCTGGAAGTTTAGAGGCAAAGCATAAAATTAGAGATGCCACCAAATTTGGCCTAAAACAAACTTCTGACAGGAATGTGGAGGTCTCCGTTCAAGAGAAAACATCCAAGAAACTAGAGGAGAGCAAAAAAAATAACATGTAATAACATTTCTCTGTGTATTTCTGCACAGAGACACTAACGCAAGGAGAAAGTTTTTTTCTTTCTCTCATTTTTAAGACACAAAACCCACCAGAAATCACAATAGCCTGTAGAGCTTATCACCAGGGGTCTGGTTCCGATGCCAGCCATCCCAAATGTGAAATAATGACAGGCTCGAAATCTGTTCCTGCATTGCTGTAATTAAGCCTGTAACATTTCTGCTCATTTGTTTTTATGAACATTCTGATAAGCGCTTTTGTCATAACGCAACATTACTCTGGAGGCTGCAAATAGGATACAGTCTAATGATAGATCTCGGAGACTCATTCAATGAAAGGAGCAAATGAAATGATGAATCTTCTGTCTTTGTGCTGCTGTTGATGGATGGCGTGACAAGCCGTTTCTATCAACTGAGGGGACCCAACGCAGCCTCCTATGATTTGGGGGGGGGGGGAACCAGGTTTATTTTAAACTATAAGCCTTCCCCTCGGATACCAGGTGTTCTAAAGGCAGCAAGTGTCTAGGCTTTGGGTTCGCTGCTTTGAGGTAAATTTTGTGGTGCACAAATAGAATATGGAGTTCACTGAGGCAAGAACAGGAACGCCTTGGCATATTAGGTGACACACCCCTCATGTAGCCAATCCTCCAAGAGCTTACAAAGCTCTTCTTACAGGGTCTACTGTAAGCTCTTGGAGGATTGGCTACATGAGGGGTGTCTCGCCTAATATGCAAAGGAGTTCCTGATAGGAAAAGAGCCCCGGGAACTATATATTAACCACAAAAGAAGATTAATTTATTTACAGGTTGGTTTCCAGAAACAGAGAAGTAGCACAGGACTCCTGATATACAAAAGAGAAACCTGGCTGAAGAACTTCAATTTAGAGGGTAGGTTCAATCTCCTTTAATACTCCTGAGCAGAAACAGACTTTTACCAATTACCCACTAGGTTGGATCCTAAAAGTCACACGAGATTCCATGCCCACACCAGCCTGCCCTCTCCCATTAGGACAGGCTAAAATGGCGCCGGGTCTGCTCATGGCCAAAGACAGGCCCTAACAATTGGGTACTCTGTTCTCAGTAGGAAGTAGAGCCAAACCTCTCTGCCAAACTACCAAGCAGAGCTCCCCTTCACTCTGTCTGCTTTCCCCCGATCCGGACCTGAACTCTCCCTGCTCTCTCCCTGTGGCTGAGCTGAACTGAACTCCTGCTGTGTTTCCCTCCAGCATTCCACCCCCCCTTCTCAAAGGTGGAACAGCTCAAATGATGGAACAGCACCCCCATAGGGTTGCGTGAGTGGCTGTCTTCCCCTTCAGGGGTGGGACAGTCTTGTGTCCATCACACATGGAAGATCTAAAGCAGGGTTGTCAAACTCATTTGTTACGAGGGCCGGATCTGACATAAATGAGACCTTGTCGGGCCGGGCCATGTGTGTGTCATAAAATGTAATGCCCGGTAGTGGAGACATAAACTTTATAAAGGACACAAACACAAAGGGTGGTTTGTTTGTTTTTACTTAAAGTAAAAAAAAAACATGCTTAAAACATTAGCGGTCTTGCAGTCTTTTGTTTATTTAACAATGTCTGATAACTGACACCTCTTGCTCTGAATTATTACATCAAAATGTCTGTGCTGTTGCAATCCTGAGTATGCTGTTCAGGTGTGTATCTGTGTAAACTGCAAACCTACGATGATGCAGAAGCAGCAGCAGAACTGGAAGCAGCAGCAGAAGACAGCCAGTGCCACTGTGGGCCTGATAGAAGCCCTCCGGGGGCCTGATCTGGCCCCCGGGCCACATGTTCGACACCCCTGAGACCTTGCTGCTGTGGCAGACTTATGTAGGTCTAACAAGAAGATGAACGGTGTCCTGAAAGGGAATGGACAAAGAGCCTCAGAGGCGGTGAGGTTACGGGCAAGGTCGGCAAGGGGGCAGGATAGCCAAGGACATTGACTTTGGAAGAAGGGACTGCTGAATCCCACATGGACATATGGACACACGAGTCTGCCCTCTACTCAGGGCCGGCCCCAAGTGTCTGGGCACCATAGGCAAGACAGCCTGGGGTGCCCACCCCACCAGGGATGCCAACCTCCCAGTGGGGCCTGGAGACCGGGGGTGGTGGTGGAGCACTGGCTTTCCTGGGCACGCCACAGCTGCGGTGTGCCCAGGAAAGCCAGGGAAGGGGCAGGCGGTCAAATGCCCGCCCCTTACATAAGAACATAAGAGAAGCCAATGTTGAATCAGGCCAATGGCCCATCTAGTCCAACACTCTGTCACACAGCGGCCAAAATATACCAGGTGCCATCAGGAGGTCCAGCAGTGGGGCCAGGACACTAGAAGCCCTCCCACTGCTGCCCCCTCCAGCACCAAGAATAGAGTGCATCACCTGCCCCAGACTGAGAGTTCCCATCTATCCCCTGTGGCTAATAGCCACTGGTGGACTTCTGCTCCATATGTTTATCTAATTCCCTCTTGAAACTGTCCATGCTTGCAGCTGCCACCACCTCCTGTGGCAGTGAATTCCATATGTTAATCACTCTTTGGGTGAAGAAGTATTTCCTTTTATCCGTTCTAATCCGACTGCTCAGCAATTTCATAGAGTGCCCACGAGTTCTTGTATTGTGAGAAAGGGAGAAAAGTACTTCTTTCTCAACCTGCTCAATCCCATTCATAATCTTATAAACCTCAATCATGTCACCCCTCAGCCGTCGTTTCTCCAAGCTAAAGAGCCCCAAGCATTTTAACCTTTCTTCATAGGGAAGGTGTTCCAACCCTTTTATCATTCTAGTTGCCCTTCTCTGCACTTTTTCCAATGCTATAATATCCTTTTTGAGATGTGGTGACCAGAACTGTACACAGTATTCCAAATGAGGTCGCACCAATGATTTATACAGGGGCATGATGATACTAGCTAATTTGTTTTCAATTCCCTTCCTAATAATCCCCAGCATAGCGTTGGCCTTCTTTATTGCAGCTACACACTGTCTAGACATTTTCATTGAGTTATCCACTACGACTCCAAGAAATCTCTCTTGGTCCATCTCTGCCAGTTCAGACCCCATCAACGTGTATTTATATTTAGGATTTTTGGCTCCAATGTGCATCACTTTGCACTTGGCCACATTGAACCTCATTTGCCACGTTGACGCCCACTCACCCATCCTCGACAGATCCCTTTGGAGTGCCTCACACTCCTCCCTGGTTTTCACCACCCGGAACAACTTCGTGTCATCTGCAAATTTAGCCACTTCACTGCTTACTCCCAATTCCAAATCATTAATAAACAAGTTAAAAAGCATCAGACCGAGTACTGATCCCTGTGGTACCCCACTGCTTACCACCCTCCACTGAGAAAGTTTCCCATTTATACTCACTCTCTGTTTCCTATTTATAAGCCAGTTTTTGATCCACAAGAGGACTTGTCCTTTTATCCCATGACTATTGAGCTTACTTAGGAGCCTTTGATGAGGAACTGTATCAAAAGCTTTCCGGAAGTCAAGGTAAATAATATCTATTAGATCCCCCTTGTCCACATGTTTGTTCACTCCTCAAAAAACACTAACAGGTTAGTGAGACAAGATCTTCCCTTACAGAACCCATGCTGAGTCTGCCTCAATAGTTTTTGTTCATCAATGTGCCTACTAATTCTTTCCTTAATAACAGTTTCCACCAACTTACCCGGTATCGATGTCAGACTGACTGGCCTGTAATTTCCCGGATCTCCCCTGGAGCCCTTTTTAAAGATGGGAGTGACATTAGCTACCTTCCAGTCCTCAGGAATGGAGGCAGATTTTAAAGAAAGATTACATATTTTTGTCAGGAGATCCACAAGTTCACATTTGAGTTCTTTTCAGAACTCTCGGATGAATGCCATCCGGGCCTGGTGATTTATTAGTTTTTAAATTGTCCATCAGTCGGAGGACTTCCTCTCTTGAGTCGGAGGTCTTCCTCTCTTGAGTCGGAAGACTTCCTCTCTTGAGTCGGAGGACTTCCTCCTCCCAGCCCCAGTGCCAACACTGGATTTTCTGAGCATGCCATAGCAGCGATGTGCCCAGGAAAGCCAGGGAAGGGGCAGGCGTTCGAACGTCTGCCCCTTCCCTCCCAGCCCCAGTGCCGGCTTTCCTGAGCATGCCGCAGCTGTGGTGTGCTTGAATGCCCACCCCTTCCCTCCCAGCCCCAGCGCCGGCTTTCCTGCGCACAGGAAAGCCAGAGAAGGGCTCGGAGTGCCGGCTTCATGGGGGGGGCAGGGCGGGGGCGGTTTGGCGCCCCTGTGGGCCCACGGCACCCTAGGCAAACACCTAGCTCGCCTAGTGGGTGAGCCGGCACTGCCTCTACTGAATCAGACCCTTGATCCATCTAAATCAGTATTGCCCTACTCAGACTGGTAGCAGCTTTCCAAGGGCTCAGGTGGAGGTCTTTCACATCACCTACTGCATGTCCCTTTTAGCTGGAGATGTCAGGGATTGAAACTGAGATCTTCTGTATGCTACACAGAAGCTCTTCCATTGTCAACACTATTGCACAACATTGTGGGTTTCTTTTGGGAAGAAAGGCATGGAAAATGTAGAGTTGGAGGGGGGGGGAAGTAACCTTCATAAAAGATAGGGAAGAAAATATACGGAAACTATTTGGGGGAAATGTTTCATTGGGAATCTCTAGTGACAGGATATTTTGCAAACCTGTGCAATATTTTTTTCCCCATGTAGCTATGAGTAAAAGCAAAAGGAAGGATAAATCAAGCAACATATAGGACAATTGCTGTTGTTTCAAAAGGAAGTAATATTTAATACCATGCGGAATTCACATTCTGCTCATTCCATAAAATGTGATGTTAAGCTAAATTTTAATACATCTGGATTACCCCCTTAATCCTTCTAGATATCTACTGCTTAGGTTGGGTGGAAAGTGTCAGGAACAAATTACAGTGATGCAGCTTTCCCTGCTCAGCAATCTGCCATCTTGGGCTCTGGGGAGCCAAAGAAATAATAAAACAATGAATTTAGGATACTTCTCTTCAAGCTGATAGAATTTGGGCTTGTTTCTATCTGGCAACGAAGAATTACACTTGAAACTCTGTGCCATCAAACTATACCTCTACACCATGCTGTTGTTGTTGTTCAGTCATACAGTCAAGACCGACTCTTTGTGACCCCATGGACCACATCAAGCCAGGCTCTTCTGTCTTCCGTCATCCTCCAGAGTTTGCTCAACTTCACGTCTGTTGCATTGATAACATCGCCTAACCATCTCATCCTTTGCCATCCCCTTCTTCTTTGACCTTCAATCTTTCCTAGCATCAGGGTCTTCTCCAGTGAGGGTTCCCTTCTCATTTGGTGGCCAAAGTATATGAGCTTCAACTTCAGTATCTGGCCTCCTAGGTGTCAGGCACTCCAATAACTCAGTTCAACAGCAGGTCCTTAAACAGGCAAAGCTTTATTTTGATCAGAGCTAAGTGAAGCAGTCGATAATGTTAGTGTCAAGAATGAAAGATACAAAATGGCTACTGCAATTATAGGGGGCCTGGGAACCAATGGGCAAACAAGAAAAATGACGGGGAGGCATATAACGGTTCAGAGGCCCACGGGAGATTGGGGCGCTTTGCGCCTATCAGACTAAGCAGTCAAGGCCAGGTGAAGATAAGGGAGGCTGCAGAGACATTACAGCTGCAAGGCAAAGCACATTCCTTCACACACATACATCACCCAATTAACCCATAGCGTGGCACCCGATACCAGGGAACAGTCAGGGTTGATTTCTTTTAGGATTGACTGATCTGATCTCCTTGCAGTCCAAGGGATTCTCAAGAGTCTTCTCCAGCACCATAATTTGAAAGCATCTATTCTTCAGTGCTCGGCCTTCCTTATGGTCCATCTCTCACAGCTGTACATTACTACTGGGAATACCATTGCTTTGACCGTACAGACATTGGTTGGCAAGGTGATGTCTCTAGTTTTTACTGTGCTGTCTAGGTTTGCCATAGCTTTCCACCCAAGGAGCAAGTGTCTTTTAATATCATGACTGCAGTCATTGTCTGCAGTGATCTTGTGTAGGTAATCCTACACCACAGGATTTTCCAAATACCACAGAGTGTTTACTCTGGCCTGGTTTAATCTTTTGCCCTCAGCACTTCTAGAAGGGAGATACTTATGCATTCCATACCCCCAACATTGTAAAATTCTATAAGGACATGTGCTTCATACACCTCACCCCTATGCTAAGTTCCCGGATAGATCAGATACATTTTACATATCCCTCCTCCTTGCAGATCATTCAAACGGGACCTCCATTAAAGTGGCCAAGTTTTGTACTAGGGTTTTATCCACAAGGAAACTGGCAATCCAGACTTTTGACACTTAGCAAGTAGAAGAAGGTTTTAAATTTTAATTTTCTTTAATATGTGTGCCTATGTGCAGTGTGTTATTAGATGCAGATGCTGTTATGTGGTTTGATCTCTGGGTCATAAATAAAGATTGGGTGTGTGTGCATAGTGCTTAGATAGCTTTAAAGGAGGATTAGTAAATTTTAAAGGATGTTCATAGAGATATAAATACTGTAGTCAACTGGGCAGCCTTGCGGCATGGTTAGGGCTCACTGATGGTTTGCACAGAAGTAAATGTGCAGGGGCGAGCAAGGACCGCCAAAAGAAGGGTGGGACTGTGCTGACCCTCAGCAAGAGATAAAAAAGGGCAGAGTTGAGCAGGGCAGGGGGAAACATAGGGAAGGAAGGAGAGAGGCAACACATAGCAGGGAGCAGCAGGAGCAATAGGCAGCATTGCCAGAGGAACTCAGAACCCCAAAGGAGCTAAGAAGGTTCTCTGTGGTGAATTCAAGGGGCTGTGGGCAGAGAGGACATGGGAGAAGAGGAGTAGTTGCTGGCAGAGAGGCACTCCAACCAGAAAGCTGGGACCAGTGCAGCAACAGAGGAACTGGAGAAGGTTAGCACCATGGCAGACAGAAGCTGTAAGAACTCTTCCTCAGAGACATTCAGAGAGCCCAGAAGTAGCGAGGGAGAGTTCACATTCAGCTGTTCTGCCAAGTTTTAGTCCATGGCTCAGAGGTTAAGATGCTGAGCTGCAGACCAGAAGGTCTGTAGTTCGAGACTCGAGTGGCGTATGATGGAATGAGCTCCCGTCTTTGGCCCCAGTTCCTTCCAACCTAGCAGTTAGAAAGCAAGAAATAGCAAGTAGATAAATAGGTACTACTTCAGTGGAAAGGTAACAGTGTTCTGTGCACCTCAACGTTTACTCATACCGGCCATGTGACCATAGAAATGTCTTCAGACAGCACTAGCTCTTTGGCTTGG
Organism: Gekko gecko; assembly: GCA_029375565.1. Taxonomy (NCBI): domain Eukaryota; kingdom Metazoa; phylum Chordata; class Lepidosauria; order Squamata; family Gekkonidae; genus Gekko; species Gekko gecko. The sequence goes on along the minus strand of JAPDNY010000004.1, from coordinate 162,441,985 downwards.
AAATAGAGATGAGCACTGCCCCTTAGAGTCAGATTCAACTAGTTTTCAAGCAAGGGAAACCTTTAGCTTTACTATATTTTTATTTTACATTTATGCCATGCCTATCTTTTTTCCGATTAGAATATTCCCACAGAACATTTCCACACCTTTCCATTTTGCAAAAGTGCCCCAAGCTTTCTATCTTCCCAGCCATAGGACTTACAAAGGTCAAAAGGGCTCTGCCCCCTACAAAAGAAGGATGAAAAACTGTGGGTCTCTGTGGCTTTTTCTCTAAACATGATTAGATGGAAGTGCTCTGTGCTCCTCCCTTGCAAGGATCTGATTGGAAGAGAGAAATGCCATTGCTTAGGAAATCAGTAGGATCAAAGAAAAACATGAGCACATGCTATAGTCAGCTAGCAGAACCCAAAGGTGAAAAACAGCATGGATTGTTGGGTGTGGTTTTTTTGTTAAAACTAAGAAACTTGAATTTGTGTTACCATTCTGAAAATCATGGCAATAGCCTGTACCAGTGATTTCCATGTATATCTTTGGTAGTTTCATTATGAAAACCCCTTTGCTTTCCTCTGATACAAGGTAGTTTTCCTGATCTAAAGTTTCTTGTGACAGAACAGGACACCTTTCACTGGAGGATGGTGTCATGGTTCATGGAATGGAGCTGCAGGACCCAATTCAATGTGTTCCCCTTTCAATTAAATATTTCCAGTTTGTAGAATGTCTGTTGTCTAATTTAAATTGATTCAGGTTGGCCAATCATGATGACCAATTAGCACAACACAAGAATGATTATCATGGTCATATTAAGGAAGCATATTTTTGTGAAAGATGGAGATTCCTTCTTTAAATTTTGGAAGCAGGAACTAAATGTGGCATTAGACTTGTCTGGAGATGGCTCCATCTCCAGACCTCAAGACAGTGACCCAGGGCCTTCTGGATTCAACTCTACAGGAGCCACAGCAGGAGGAGATGTCACCACCAACAGAGGAAAACAAAGGAAAGGCACTACTGGACCTGCACTTGGTCCCTCCACTGTTGAGGGTGCAGGCCATCCTTGAACTGATACTGATGCCACTATATTAAGGGAACAGACTGGTGGTACAAGACCCAGTATAATGGCTGCCTCCATCCCAGGAGATGTGACAGGGACCAGTGGCAAGAGGGAAGCAGGAGCTCCCAGGATCCAGACAGACATACCTGGATAGGATTTGCCAGCTGAAGCAGCCAATACCCACAGCAGCAGCATATTGCTAACTGATGATGTCATCAATCAGTGACAGGTAGCAGGCACCTCATGCGCAGAAGAGAAAATCTCACCAGATGGGCATGGGCCTACTCAGGACAGTCAGGGCTGGGGGACAGGGAAAGGAATGTGAAGAGCAGAAGCAGCATGTCCTTACCAGACCAAAACCACACTGTGAAAGAGCTAGAGTGGGAAGATGAGGGGAGGGAAAGGCCCAGAAGGAAATAAGGTGGCTCCACTTGGAATTGGCTGGGGCAGAACAGGGAAAACGAGGAGTCAAGAGGGGGCAAGACTTCAGCCAGGGAGTAGACAATGCCTGGAAGAGAAGCTGAATGCTCCTGAGTGAGAAAAGAGGTGCAAGGAGCTGTAATACCTTCCTTTCTCCCTTGTTGCTGAGTTTGCTAGAGACCTGCATTGCTGGATGAGAAGGAAGGGGGTGAGGGAACCTCATCAGTTGAAGAGGGTGCTCACAGACCTGTACAGTTATATTTCACTTTTGCATTAAATATTTCACTTTTACATTACATTTCACATTACATTAAAGACATTAATTACATTTCCACTTTACTGGAAATGAGTATATAGTCAAGATGGAGTGTTAATTTAAATTTTATACTTATAGCATTGTAATGATTATATTTTTTGGTATTGTTGAGAGGAAATTGTTTCAAAATAAAAATGTGATTTAACATTGTATTGTATAGTAGGGCCCTGGTCATACGGGCTGGATAACGCGGGGGGGAGGTGGAGCTATTTGCGGTGCTGCAATTAGAGCTGCCAGAACGCAATCCCATGCATCGGCGGCTTGCCATGGTTCCTCCCCTCCACTCCTGTGCATCTATGAGGGGCCAGAGGGAAAAGCCACGCGCCAGCATGATCACACCAAGGGAGTCCAGAAGCAGCCCCTGGCAAACCGTTTGCCAGTACCTTTGAGGAAGTAGTTTTTTACTCTGCATCTTCAGTGGGAAGCTGTGGATTGGCCACGGGAGTGCTGCGCCTCCAAGATGTTGCAGTGTGATTGCGCCTGTAAACTCCGCCATTCATTCATGGCTCTCCCATGACAAATTCGGCGTGTGACCAGGGCTTAAATTTATCTTTTTTTAAAAAAAAAAATGAAGATCAGTTGGTAGAAGAACAGGTTAGGAAGGAAAAAAAAACACCTTACTTATTCCGCAACCAATAGGCACCAATATTGTTGTTGGTTTGTTCTGTTTTTTTTGTTATATCTTGGTTTTGCTGTCAAGTCACAGCTGACTTACGGTGACACCATAGGATTTCCAAACCAAGAGGTGTTCAGAGATGGGTTCCCACTGCCTGCCTCTGTGTCATGACCCTGGTATTTCTTGGTGGTCTCCTATCCAGCAGTTAGTCAGGGCTGACCTCACTTTGCTTCCAAGATCTAAACAGATCGGGCTAGCCTGGGCTGCCCAAGTCAGGGCTTGTTCTGTTTGCCACCTGCAATTTTGCTCCTCAGCTTTACGGGAAAAAATAATAATAATAATAATGCAGTTTTTTTTTTTAATTTATTTTTTTTAGGAGAGGATGAACTACTGCCAGCCAGTTTGGTGTAGTGGTTAAGTGGGTGGACTCTAATCGGGGGGGGAGCTGGGTTTGATTCCCCACTCCTCCACTTGCAGCTGCTAAATGACCTTGAACAAGCCATAGTTCTGTCAGAGCTGTTCTCTCAAGGACAGTTCTGGAAAGAGCTCTCTCAGCCCCACCTACCTCACAGGGTGTCTGTTAAGGAGAGGGGAAGGGAAAGGAGTTTGCAAGCCACTCTGAGACTCCGAGTGAAGGGCAGGGTATAAATCAAATCTCCTCCTCCTCCCTCCCTGGAAGGTCCCCTGACAGGGGCAGACTGATCATCTCCTCAAGGATCTGCCTTCCACAGGCTTTCACTAGCCACAACAGACAAGGATCAGGGCATGTGGTGGGCTTCACAGCAGCCAGGATCCTGTCAATGTCTTCCTGGGTGAGCAGACTGGCTGGTCCAACATTGTCCCTGAAGACCTGAAGATGACATGGGGAATACCTTGAGAGGGGGAAGGGGATTGCCCTAAGCTTAAAGAGGGATGTGGGTGGGCCCAGAGTGGAGAGAAAGGCCAGTCCACCACCCACAAGATGAGTTTACATTCTCAGGTGTGCTTTAAATTAGGTGGCCCAGCAGAGTTGAGGGCTGGACTTGAAGGAGGTGGGTGGTGCAGAAGGATTCCGCCTGCCCTGGTAATGTGCAGACAACCCTGTATCCATGTTGCCCTGCACTTTTTATCAACGGTAAAACTCTGGTGCTGCAACTTGCAAGTGCTATCATGGTGTAGTGCTTAAAAACAGCAGACTCTAATCTGGAGGACCGGGTTTGATCTCCCCCACGCCTCCACCTGAAGCCTGCTCGGTGACCTTGGGCTAATCACAGTTCTCTCCAAACTCTCTCAGCCCCAGCTACCTCACAAGGTGTCTGTTGTGAGGAGAGGAAAGGTTGGTGATTGTAGGCCACTTTGGGGCTCCTTCAGGTACAGAAAAGAAGGGTATAAAAAACAACTCCCCCCCCCTTTTTTTCTATTGCAGGTGGTGAATTATTTTGTGGGCCCAGATTGAAGGAATGTAACGCAAATCACTACCCATCTCTTTATGCCCCCCTCCCCATCATAACACAGTAAACATTACAGACATGCTCAGTAAACAGGCGCCTTGACGTCTACAGTGGGGGTGTGCAAAAAAAAAAAAAAAAGTGATATTTTTCGGCTTTGGGTATATCAGACCTGAAAAATATTGGTAAATACTGAATTTCCCCAGTCCGATACCGGTAAAGTATTGGAAGTGGGGAAATTTTCAGTACTGTTGAATATATTTGGGTCTGACATACTCAAGTGGAGGGAAGGGAGGCATATTAAAATGCCTTCTTTCCCTATTTGAAGCCTCTGTGACTTTTCTGGTCAATTTCACAACCCGCCAGTCGGCTGTTCAGTTTCAGCCATTTAAACCTAAGAGCAGACAGGCCATGGGAGTGAAACTAACCAGGGGAAGCCTCCTGTCTCTGCCTTCCCTTCTCTAGCTGCCTCAGGGCAGATGGAGAAGACCAGGTAAGGTCCCAGACATGTTTCCGTGGTTGTCCTTGGCTTCCCAGCTGGCCAGCCACCAGGGGTCAACTGGGAAAAGCAGAGGGAAGTCATGGGAACATGCCTCCTTCCCTCCCTGAGCCTCTCTGCTGCTGTGGAGAGACCCAGGCAGGGAAGGGAAAGCCAGTGCAGGCAAGTTTAAATGTCTTTCTTTCCCACCTCGAGTTTGGGGAGGGGGGGAAAAGGCATTTAAACAAGTCTGCACTTTCTCTGCCTGACCTTCTCCAGCCGTTCCAAAGCTACCCGAAAACTGAAAAACTGAATAAATTCGGGAAACTCTACTTGGTAGCCAAAAAGTTTCCTGAATTTGCATTTGGCATAGGAATACCAAATAAATACCAATAAGGCGTTTATTTGGTGGGTTTTTCCCTCCCCTAGCTCGGGAAAGCTGAATGCACACCCCTGGTCTACAGGAGAGGTTGCTTAACTCGCGCAGACTGAAATCAGTGTGACTTTAACTTGACTGGAGTTAATTCTGCAGCTAAAATTGTCTCCCACACTCCTAGTCATTGTAATGAGTGCTGATTGCAGTCGCTTAATAGCAGGATTAATGAAAAGTGATGATGTTAAAAATGTTCTTCTATCATTGCCAGTGTCACATCCGAAATAAGCCAACAAAGCAGTTAGAAAGAGAAGTCAAACCATCTGAAAGCCAACTTGACATAAAGCAAAACATGTTGACATTTCACTTTTTCTAAAAAAAAGTTTTCACTGGGAAACGATTTTAATGGTGGCAATATTAATAAACAGATAAACATGAGATTGTAATATGGATGGCAGAGCTTTTCGATCTGTTATGACTTCAGGGTATTTATAATACACTGCAGAGGATGTATTCTTTGGATGCTAAAGACAGACTGAAAATCAAGCAACATGTTTGGGCACATGGTGTTTAACCTTCTCTGTAAAACAGATAAGACGAAGCTCGACTGTTAGTGTCGTGTACTGGCTGATTCGGACACGTGGTCGGGTAGCCACGTGGCCCGACAAAATAGCATAGCTTAGGTATCAGGAACAATAGAACCCCAGGATCCTAAAAACTAGTCAACCAGCATGCTAGAATTCTGTAGAGAACCTATAGGATTAGAAACCTTGTATATAGCCTATCACGAGTGTGCGTTTCGGTTATGGGTGTGGTTGAAAAGGGCTGGCAATATTATCTCGTCTTTTCCGAAATCACGAAATAAACATGAGCTGATAATCATTCTGCGATGTGTCCATCTCCATACTTTTCAGTTAGACTCTCCTGTTCTGCATGTACTCAAATGCAAGTCTAGATTCCCCCCACACACACAACAATGCCATCAAAAAAAAAAAAGAGGAGGTTGTCTTATATTTGCCTACCAGTTACGGTAAAGTTCAGCAGTATTTTTTTTATGCAACCACAAATGTACATCAGAAGGATTTGGTATCAATTTCAACTAGTTTGAATATATATAGGACCTTGCAACCTCCTTGTGGCAGATAATTTGATTATTGCTTTAAAAAAAAAAGTTGGATGACATGAGAGTTATCCTTTCCTCTGTTTACATTCCTCCATCCACTCCTAGTATAATGACATGGGGAAACTATTTCACAAAGCTATTCTACGATGCTAGTGTTCCTCTTGATGTAACAGCATCTTGATCTGAGGTATCAATTAACAAGGTCATTTGCCTTATCAAAGGATTAAAACTAGGAAAAGCCCCAGACTCTGATCTAATCCTTAGCAAACCATTAAAGTCTGATCCACAATGTCGGGCCACAGTTCTGGCCCTAATTTTCACTGAAATTATCATCAGTGGACAAATATCCAATTTATGGAAACTTTCTATTATTGCACCAATATTTCAAAGGGAGTCCAGAAGTGTTCCATCCTGTTATTGACCAATCGGCCGCCTTTCTTCTTTAGGAAAGCTATACTCTGCTTGTCTACTAAAGAAGCTCCTGGATTGGATGGAATCATGAACAGATAGGATTTAGGTGGGGTTCTTCAACATGTGACCATTGCCTAGTTCTTCATCACCTGACTGAGAAATACTCATATTGGGGGGGGGGCATCTATATGTGGCTGTTATTGACCTCAAAGGGGCCTTCGATTCTATAAATCAGCCCAGATTGTGGGACAAACTTGAACTACTATGGACAAAAGACTCCTAGGACTCATTCAACAATTATATTCTGGTTTGACTGCCCAAGTATGATGCAGGAATGATGGGAATTTAACAAATCCATTTAATTTGGAAAAGGGAGTATGACAGGGATGCCTGATGGTACCTTTTTTGTTTAATTTATATTTAAATGATGTAGCAACAATCTTTAATGACTTCCGCAACCCACCAAAATTAGCTGAGATTGGAGTGCCTATTTTGCTCTACGCAGATGATGCCATGATCTTGTCCCAAACTAGGGTCGGGCTGCAAAGAGTCTTGCAATCTTTTTTCCCTAATTATTGCTATTGAGAAAGCCTGGTGATTAACTATTCGAAATCTAAAATCCCAGTTTTCACCAAGTCCAGAAAATGGAAACAGTTTCAATCGTCCATCAACAGGTCTAATATTGAGCAAGTCAAGACTTCTTTCCTATTGGGAGATCAGTGAATCTATCTTGAAACCCCCCCCCAACTTAGAACAGTGCTTAATAAAGCTAAATAAATACCATAAATAGGATCTTCCTTAATAAGGGGGGGGATATATTCCTGGAGCGGTGCAAGCTTTTAATTTCAAAGTGGTTCCCCCATCCTTTATGGCTTAGCTATTTGGATTAAAGCTATCTCTGATAACATCAATCAACCCTTAGCCCAATTTTTAAGGAAAATACTGAATATCCCTTGCTGTGTGTCAAGCGTTGTATTGCGGTCAGAATTCACACAGATATCCTCGGAAGCCATCACATGTCTTTATGCCTTTTAACTGCAATTAAAATAGCTCTGTGCTAATGATGGTTTGTAAGCCACTCTAAATCGAGATACCAACAAATCAACTTGGATAAAAACCCCTGGACGAGAAACTTATGATAGTTGGAGTGTCGATTAATGACATTTTTTGAGATGGGCACATCTGATCAAAAAGCATGTTCTAGAAGTCCATTATAGTAGCCTGACCCTGAAAGCCCACAGAGTTTGCTCACCCCCTATCTTTTGGTTCTTCTTTCCCAAGATCTTACCATCCCATGTTACTGTAGAACTTTTTTTTTTTTTGCAAGATTGAATTGAATATTATTCCAACACTGGTTTTACAGGGGAGGTTTTTGAACAGGCCCTCTTCTGCCCTTGTGGCCTTAATAGGATGGAGACATCTTTCTATGCCCTGCTTGGATGCAGGTCCTTTGAGAATACAAGGGATTGCTATATTAAGTATGCAGACTCTAATCTGGGAGAACCGGGTTTGATTCCCCACTCCTCCACTTGCACCTGCTGATGTGACCTTGGGTCAGTCACAAGCCCTGGCATGGCTGTTCCTGAAAGAGCAGTTTTTGTTAGAGTTCTCTCAGCCCCACCTACCTCACAGGGTGTCTGTTGTGGGGAGAGGAAGGGAAGGGAGTTTGTAAGCTGCTCTGAGACTCCAAGTGAAGGTCAGGGTATAAATCCAATCTCTTCTTCTTCTTCTTCTTCTTCTTCTTCTTCTTCTTCTTCTTCTTCTTCTTCTTCTTCTTCTTCTTCTTCTTCTTCTTCTTCTTCTTCTTCTTCTTCTTCTTCTTCTTCTTATCAACCAACCGTCCCCTTACACTCTGGGACCCCTGGTTCTTTGGCTCAGCAATAAGGATCCTAAGTTTACTCTAGCAACTGCAAAATTTGTCTTAGTCCTTTTAGCCCTTGCATTAAAAAAATAAATAAATAAGAAGCCAGTATCTTCTGCTGCTCAAGATCTGTGAATCAGTGAGCTTCTAAGGGTATGAAAGGGAAAGGAAAGGTATCACATGCTCATCCCTGTTTATCGCAGAACAGAACTCTGGTTGTGACAGTATGTACTTGTTGAAGTGTCCAAGTCATATTTAATTGCAACCCTACATGGAACATGTTAAAGTCTAAGCTGGAAGTCACCAGGCACAAACAGCTGTGGCAAAGTCTTAACCTTTTAGCACTAAGTACGTGCACATCAACTAAAGCTGGAAAATAGTGCTCTGAGCCCACGAGCACTACCTGGGAATCCAAATTCAGCAGAGGATCCAGGATTGCTGACATTTCTTTTAAGATTTTATCATTTTATGTCCAAAATACCATTTCGAATGACTCAAGCTCTTTCTCAATGCTCTCTACCCTCAGACAACTGCTAGTTTTCAGCTAATAAGTCACCTCTTTCTTGGGGCCAATCCAACTGTTATTCTAAGAAGAGTTCAGCCTGGTATTTTTTTTTTGGTCTCTCATGTTTCACTTCCATCACACCATGACTCTGGTGAGAGAGAAGCGAATGGTCTACGTTACATTTCTCTTAATGATGGTTCTCTCTAGCAATGGACAATGGAGATGTCCCTTACAGGCTCAAATATTTTAGTGCTTCAGTCAGGAAATGCTTTTAAAGCACTCCATATGAATGGTTGGGAAGCAATAAAATTTCATTAACAAGCATGCAAAAAAAAAAAGTATATGGTTAGAAATCACATAATCCAAGACTCTTTTTTAAAACATTTTTATTGCATTTTCTAAACTACAGACCTATAGGGATGGGGGGATGGGATAAGCCTGAAAATAAGAGTAGCAAGGATCATTAATTCAAAGAATTAAAGTTTTGATACTTCCCTAATACACAAATAGTAAAATATGCGAGTTAACTGTATAAAGCAGACAATCACAATCATATTAGGCTATAATGTGAAAATCTAAGCTTTAAAGTTAAGTATTAAAAGTTAACATCAAATTGTCAGAGTTAATCTATTTTTCTTTCTTTTTCCCTTTAAGTCTCTTTTCAAAATCCAGTTTAATTTCTAAAGGCTTAGGGACAGCCACCCCTAATTCAGCTTCAAAGTCATAGGATTCTGCCGAGCCACTCAAGGTGTTTCAGAACTTTCCCCATTGTTGAGTTCTTCCTCTTCTGTGTCTTTGTTATCCTCTTCTTTCCCAGATCCCTCCATCGCTTTCTGCTGTTGTTCCAGGTACTTTTTCACTTTCAAAACAGAGTCAATCTTTTCTTTTTTTCCCATTGAAGCTGAAGATAAGCCCCTCCAGTACAATCCATCTGTATGTGGTATTATTGTTTTGCAAAAGCATAGCTAAGTCTCTGTATTGTCTCCTTCTTTTCTTAATTTCAAATGGAACGTCTTTTAAGACTTTAATTTGTTCTCCTTTAATTTTCAAGATAATTCCATTTGTTGCTTTCAAGATTCTGTCTCTTGTAGACCTTTTTGTGGATTTCATGTACACTTCCCCAGGTAGCTTATTTTTTATATATAATTTGGATAACTACAGTATATCAAATCAATATCATTTTGTAGAGCTTCCACTGATAAGCCTACCATGGGAGCTATCTCTTCACTTAAAATTTCTTTCAGGTTCTCACCTTTCTGTTCCAGAATATCTTGAAATCTCAGGACATATGCTGACTTCTCCACTTGAAGATGTAGTGATTGCTAGTTCCCAGATACTTTTTTCATTTTCCATCACCTCCAGTCTTTGTCCAAACTCTTTGGACTTAAGATCAACTTTTTCCAGCTTCTTAGCTATCTTCTCTGTTTTTGTTGAGGTTTGTTTGAGCTCCTTTTGCAACATAGCAAACTTTTCATTGAGATTTGTCAACTGGTCCGGTAGAGGGCACAAAGCAGCAGCAATCATTTTAGGAAAGTCTATGATTACTTCCAGTCTAGTAACCGGAGAGGATGTGCTGCTTTCGCTGCCATTCTTTCCACGCACTGTGTCATTGTTTATAGTTAGAGAAAAGTTTTTAAAAGTCTCTGATGTTCTGGTTTTAAGTTGCTTTCTTGCTATTCTGCCCCAATCTCAGCCACTCTCCACTCTCTTCCAGCCGACCTCTCAGTCTCTGCTTTAAACTCAGTCTTTTTGGGATCGGGCATTCCCCTCCCCCTTCTGCTTGTTTGGGACGTTTTGGCAATTGTTTGCTGGGGCATGAGTTCAATCACATTTTTACTTGCACTTGTTAGAAGGTAGAGAGAATCATTTGCTTTTGATCTCTTGCACACTCTGGCCGCTGTGTGCCTCTTGTGTCATTGCTGGCTCCATGCCGCAGTGACCTATCGGTGCAAAAAGGAGCCTCAATCCCTTGACTTCCACCTTGGGAGAGGCACCTCCATGCCTCATGCAACGACCCCCCTACAAGGAGTCGAGAGGGTCCAAGATCAACTCGGACCCTTCCCCATCGGCACAATTAGCGGGTCACTCACATCAGAGCTATGATGGAGCATGCCCACCTGCAAGTCACCAAAACCAGAAGTCTCACATAATTCAAGACTTTTGCAGAATATAATCAGGTCTTGTTCTGGTCAATGCCTCTATAGAAGATCTCCTGGGCCTCTTATGCAATCCACATTGAGTTCTACAAAGGCAGAAAGCACTAGAAATACAAACAATGGATTCCGAAAGAGATTCATAAAATAACTAATAACCAGTGTTCCCTCTAAACTGCACGAGGCAGGACTGGCACACAAAAATTTAGCTGGCTGCTCAGGGATGTTAGCTTCCAGCTCACAGGCATTTTACAATGGAGGATGGGGACACTTCCTTCTGGGGCCCATATAATTGAATGCCCAAGTCCAATCTTTTTGAAACTTGGGGATTTGTTTGAAGAGAGGCACCAGAAGCTATGCTGCAAATTTGGTGCCATTCCCTCAAAAAATAGTCCCCCCAGAGCACCATATACCCCCAGACTGATTCTCCATTATAGCCTATGGGGCCTATTGATGATAATGGTCCTCATAGGCTGTAATGGAGCAGGGAGAAAATCATTTTTTTTGCATCGCCCTATTATACTTTTCAGTATGATTTGTAAGATGCCTTGAATCACAGTAAAAGTGGGATATAAATATTTGAATAAATAAGTAGTTTGGGCAGGTTTGATAACAGTTAAGCAACTTCCTGTTTGTTAGGTTAGATAAGGTTCTGACAGTGATTGTTCCACCTCTGTTATACTTGAGCTGTAAATTTGTCATATTTCACTAAAAAAAGAAAAGAAAACAAGTCAACTGCAAGAGTCCCCCCCCATGTTTTCTAAGGCTCAGTGCTGGGCAACAGTCTGAGGCCAGGTCTACCAATATACTGGATTGGAGTGGGTAGACCTGTCCTCCAGAGGCCAGGTCTACCAATATAGTGGAAAAGGGCAGGTAGATCTGTTCTCTAGAGGCCTGGTCTAACCCCACAGAGGACAACATTTTCTGTTATGAAATTTAACTTGATTCTGTTTTCTGTTATAATATCTAATTATTCTTAAAATATAGTTTAAAATAATTCATTCTGAACATTTTTACATGGTTATGGAAATAATCTTCTAAAAACTAATTTATGTGATAGTCAAATGTAGACTGTCTCACAGCTTTAATGTTATTAGTTTTTTTCACTCACATGGTAGAATTTTTGCTCACAACACTGTGGAGCTTAGAGGGAACATTGTCCATAAGCACTTGTGGCAAATGGCATTTCAGTTCTGAAAGAAAAAGGTAATGATTGATAACTAAGTATTTTAAAAAGTCAAATATTTAATCTGTGCCTGTCATGGAAATGAAAAGTAGCTAATTTTGTGTTCAAAGTAGATAATATCTGATAGATCCATTAGTTTAATAGATAATCAAGTAGAAATATGACCACTAATATCCATTAAACCCAAATTTCATTAGGGGGGAAATAATTTTATTTCATGAACTTGCTTTTAGATTCGCAACTATCTCAGGTTTTTTTTTTTTTTATATGCAAGGAAACATTAATTGCAACAATCAGCAAAAAGTACTAACAGAAAACTTGACATTAGCTGTTGTCTTCAAGCTTTCAGTGTAGGGGTCTTTTTGGGGGGAGCACACCGGAGCACAGCTCCGGGAGCTCAGGAGCCAAGCCCCGCCCCCAGCCGGCATCCCGCAGAGTCTTTCAGGCACCTGAATGTCAATTTCAGCTCCATTATATCCTATGGGCCATTGAAGTCAATGGTGAAAACATAGGATATATTATGGGGGCTGGAGGGGGGGGTTTGAGGGAGAGGCTCCGAACTCACAGGGTAGCTGACGGAACCTCTCCCCAAGATATCCACCAAGTTTCAAGAACATTGGATCAGGGGTCCAATCCTATGGGCCCCTAAACAGGTTGCCCCTATTCCCTCCATTGTTCTCTATAGTGGGAAAAATAACCCACTAGAGAGAACAATGGAGGGAATGGGGGCAACCTGTTTGGGGGCCCATAGAGTTGGACCCCTGATCCAATGTTCTTGAAACTTGGTGGGTATCTTGGGGAGAGGCTCCAACAGCTATCTTGTGAGTTTGGAACCTCTCCCTCAAACCCCCTCCCCTCCAGCCCCCAGAATATACCCTATTTTTTCACCATTGACTTCAATGGCCAATAGGATATAATGGGGCTGAATTGCTGCCAAATTTCTTTCATTCCCTCCTTTCCTTCTTTCTTTTTCCTCTTTCCCTCATTCTTCTCTTCTCTCTTTCTTTCTTTCCCACCTTCTTCTCTTCTCTTTTTTCCTCCTTTCCCTGTTTCCCTCCTTCTTCCCTCTCTTTCTCCCCCCTTTCTTTCTCTTTCTTTCACTCTTTCCTTCTCTCTACTCTCTCTCTTTCCTTCCCTCTTTCCTCCTTCTGTGGCCCAACTCTCATGAGAAGGAGTTTAAATTTTAAACCCCTTCTCTCTTAGCTCCCCCACCCAGGTCAGCTGGGGAAGGGAAGGGGAGGCTTTTGAAGATGCCGCCCCCCCTTTTGCTTCCCCTTCTGACATCACTTCCGGTGATGTCAGGGGGCATGGCATATGCTAATAGCCTAATAGCTCATTAGCATACCATATGCTAATGAGCTCCCGCAGCTGTTCTTCTACGAAAAGACCCCTGGTAAAACTGTGTTTTCATTCAAAGATAAAATACTATTCCATTTTTTTAAAAAAAAAGTTCTGCAGCATGGAACAGAAATATACCAATAATTTGCAGAAGAGAACTCTGGTAAATCTGAAATGGTTTTCTTTAATGTCACAAGGACACCCAGACTTTAACTGGTTTCTTCACTTTGTCTTTTGTTCTCTAGTCACCTCAAGACAGCATGCATGTACTGAAGACCTCTCTGCCTGAGACTCTAGAAAGACACAGCCAGTCTGAGTAGACAATGTTGACTGTAAGGGACCAAGAGCCTGATACAGTTTGTGGTAGTTCATGTGTGCCCATGTGTTGCATAGTAGGTTTGACGCATGAAGGACCAGGACATAGCATGATTGTTAGCTCATAGTTTACTAGTACACACAACAGAACAGAGAATACAGGCCAGATGGCCAACTATATACAGTCCCCATGGACCTCCCCCAGGTCCCATTGTTGGTTTAGACTTCCCGCCAAGGTTCCTATTGGTGCCCTCTTGAGGTTTCAGGATCCTAGTTCTTATCGTCTCTGAGAGTCGAGCTCTGGTAAAGGTTGCTGGCGCCTAGTGGCAGTCAGTGGACATAACACCGTGTGAACTCCCCCTAAAGTCTTGACTCAAATTCACAACCTGACTGGACGTAAGATCCCCAAAAGACCCAAATGTATTTTATTGAATTACTGGAATGTAGATAACATTACTTCATCTGGGAAATCTTTAGTTTCTCTTTTGTTGTCAGTCACAAAGTCAACAATTGCACAACACTGGAAAGAACCATCTCCTCCCACAATACATCAATGGTATACCAAGGTCTGGGACCATTTTATAATGGATAAGATCTCAGCAGGTTTGAATGTTCAGAACTCTTATTCAGCTTATAAGTCATTTCTTAGTAAGTGGAATACTGTACTGGGAACAAAAAAATTGATAATAATCCCATTAGTAAATCTTCCTTTGAAAAACATAGTAGTTATAGGTTGATGTTATTGCCATAGATATTGATTATGAAATCTCGATATTTGTGGATGTTCAGTTGTTTCGAAAAGTTATGTACTATTTTTCTTCTCTCTTTACATGTTAAAAATTACCATAATTGACTTGTTATTTGATTGTTTGTTATATGGAAAATAAATAAAGTGTTTTGTAAAAAACAAAGAAAGAAAAGAAAAGTGGCATGACACCAACACTAATAAAAAACAAAATAGCATAAATCAACAGTCCAAAGGAAGTAATACTCATCAAGTCATATGCAAGCTGAGTTTTCCATTCAAGCAAGTGAGTTTTATCAATGGAATGGAACCCTGACTCCACCCTCTTGAAGCTTACTGATCTCTCTAAAATGCTCAGGAATAGCATGAGAGGCAATCTGGGGGTCTGCAGCAGGAAGATGGAATGGGTGGAAACCACAATGCCTCTTCTGCTGGCATAAAATTTAATCTGGATCCAACCCATTGCCTTTAACCACCTTCAAAAGCTCTCCTGAACATCTCAGTCTTTGAAGACAAGTTCATGAAAACATCTTGTTTCCTGTCCTTTAGGAGTGGAGTCTTCCTAAAGGTGAGGGAAGAAGATGACTATGTGAACTTGTTAAGAAGACCACTGAGCAGGATTGGAGACAATGCAGTGAAGGCTCAAGACTGCGTAGCAGTAGTGCTGATGGATGTACAAGAGGGGACATCAAAGAGGAACTGCTGAGAAGGCAAGAGTTACTATGCAGGTTCATACAGGAGGAGGAGGAGGAGGAAGAGGAGGAGGAGGAGATTGGATTTATACCCTGCCCTTCACTTGGAGTCTCAGCGTGGCTTACAAACTCCTTTCCTTTCCCTTCCCCTCCCCACAACAGACACCCTGTGTGGTAGGTGGGGCTGAGAGAACTCTAACACAAACTGCTCTTTTTCGGGAACAGCTGTGCCAGAGCTTGTGACTGACCCAAGGTCACATCAGCAGGTGCAAGTGGAGGAGTGGGGAATCAAACCTGGTTTTCCCAGATTAAAGTCCACACACTTAACCACTACACCAAACTGGCTCCTTGAGATATGTAGACCCCAGATCACGAAGGGCTTCAAGATTAAGAATCAACACTTCAAAACGAATCTGGAAACAGACAACCAATGTAAACATTGTGAGCAAAGCAACCAGCTCCCAATACCAACTGAGCCACTACAATTTGGACCAAATGAAGTCTGTGTTGTCATCAGTGGCAGCCTCATGTAAACATGTTTCAGTAGTATAGTCTCAAGGTTACAGTAGTATGCACTGATTAGGGTGAATTTAAGAGCAGAATTTCTGGGCTTGCTCAAGTTGTGGAAAAGCAAACTCAGCCACTGTATTGACATGTTTCTAATAATAACACTGGGTATAAAAGTTGCAAAAAAAATCAAGGTTTTTTTTTCCCCTTTCTTTTTTTTGAGCTGGAATAAGTAGAATGCAACACATTTCCCTATTTCTGACAAATCTCTCTTCACCTGAAGATTTGAAGATGCTTAGCGGGAGCCGAGCTTTTTCTCCCTCTGCTGTGGCTTTTGACCTTCAGACTTCTGAGCGTTCTTCAGGTTTCTTGTGACGGGGAGGAAACAAAAATTCAACAAGCGCCCGGGATGAAAAGCTCAGGTGAGACAGCAGGCAGGGAGAACAAAAGAAGGGGTGGAGTGTAGCCGAAGAAAGAGATGAGAGGCGCAGCTGTGGCCCACGAGGAAAGAAATGGATCATTATTTGGAAAGAAGCAAAGAGGAGAGTTGAAAAATGGAAGAGATCGGGAAAGGGGTCGCCAAGGAGAGCAAAAAGACCAGAACAAAATATCGTGTGATCATCTTGCCCTGGGAACCCTACAGACTTTCTTATCAATGAAACAAGGCCTAATACAAAGGGAAATGATTTGTGAGTCAGATCCTGCAAGAAAAAGAGGACAAAAAGCAAAGAAGAAAAAAGACATTCCCAGGAGAATCCCAAGCAGAGTTACACCCTTCTACGCTCTTTGTCATCAAAGGACTTAGAAGGGTATAACTCTGCTGAAGAGAAGCCAATGTTGGAGCAGGCCAATGGCCTATCTTTTCCAACACTGTCACACAGTGGCCAACAATACCAGGTGCCATCAGGAGGTCCAGCAGTGGGGCCAGGACACTAGAAGCCCTCCCACTGTTGACCCCCCCAAGCACCAAGAATACAGAGCATCACCCGCCCCAGACTGAGAGTCCCTATCTATACCTTGTGGCTAATAGCCACCGATGGACCTCTGCTCCATATGCTTATCTAATTCCCTCTTGAAGCCGTCCATGCTTGTAGCTGCCATGACCTCCTGTGGCAGTGAATTCCATGTGTTGATCACTCTTTGGGCGAAGCAGTACTTCCTTTTATCTGTTCTAGCCCCACCACTCAGCAATTTCATGGGGTGCCCACGGAGTTCTTGTATTGTGAGAAAGGGAGAAAAGTACTTCTTTCTCTACCTCCTCTATACCATGCATAATCTTATAAACCTCCATCATGTCACCCCTCAGCCGTCATTTCTCCGGCACTGTCTGCCAGGTAAAAAGACAATAAGAACATAAGGGGAACCAATGTTGAATCAGGCCAATGGCCCATCTAGTCCAACACACAGTGGCCAAAAATACCAGGTGCCATCAGGAGGTCCAGCAGTGGGGCCAGCAATAGGTGGACTTTTGTTCTAGGATCAGTATTAATTTATACATCTGACACAAGGTGCACAGGAGCAATGGGCATGCCATGCCCTCCCCCATATTCCCAACTACCTTTATGTGTAAACTGAGATGTGGGATGTACACCTAAAGCCATATACACATTGCTCATATGATCTGTCCATCCTTTATTAAACCTGATCATGTGGCATATTGTCATGCTCCTGGTGGCCCAGTGCCGGTTGCCCACCTGACGCCAGTGTTCCCTCTAAGCTGAGTTAGTGTGAGCTAGCTCACTGTTTTTTAGCCTCCGGCTCACACATTTTTTGTCTTTGCTCAGGAAGGAGGGCTCCAGAGCAAACTGATTTATGCAGCAGCCAAATCTCTGGCTCACAACTTTAATGCCAGTAGCTCACAAAGTAGAATTTTTGCTCACAAGACTCCACAGCTTAGAGGGAACATTGCCTGACGCCATTCCGTCTGCCCCTCTAGGTCCCCTTTTGGGAGAGTACCTAGGCAGGGGGGTTAACTAAGGAGTCGAAGTGGGAACTTGAGGGGTCTCAGAATGACGGGCTGCCAAGAGGGTTTCTTCACCGCTCTCCCCGTCTCCACTTGCTGAATCGTGGACACATCTGCGGCCACCTGGGCTCCCATCTCTCTTGATGTTTCTCTCTTTGCCCTGTCAATATCAGCGGTCTCTCCTCCTCGACCTGCTCCCAGCTTCCTCCTTTTATTACTCCCCCACACCCTTTCCACCCTTCCCACCTGGGCCCCACCTCCCTTCAAAGCTCAGGATACTGAGCCCGCTTACAGGTCCTCCCCCCGGGGATCACTGGCCTCCCTCATCATCAGCTCTTCTGTCTTTGGACCCTCCTCTCATCTGGTGGACCCTCCTCTCATCTGGTCTTGCCCCTGCACAACTGGGCTCCGGAACACCGGGCGGGGAAGGGGGCATGCCCAGCCCATCACCTTGCTCTGTGGCCAGTCCCAGCTCTCGGCTGGTGCCTCCCCTTGCTGCCGCGGGTCCGCACCCTAATTGTCTCCCACTCCTCTTTCTCTGCTGGTGAGCTGGGGCACTGGGTCGCAATGTGGGGAGGCAGTGTTGTTGGTGGGGGGGCTTGCCTTGTGGGTCCTGGGCCAGTCCCAGGACACCCTGCCTTACACGTATTTTATGTAAGAACATAAGAAGACCTCTGCTGGATCAGACCAGTGGTCCATCTGGTCCAGCATCCTGTCTTGCACAGTAACCAACCAGTCTCCTCTGGACGGCTAACAACAGGACATAGAAGCCAAGACACTCCCCTGATGTTGACTCCTAGCTCTGGGATTCAGAGGTGTAGTGCCTCTGGACATGGGGGTTTCCCTCAGTCATAATGGCTAGTAGCCACTGATAGATCTATCCTCCATGAATCCATCTAATCACCCTTTAAAGCTGTATATTTCTGTGGCCATCATTACATCCTCTGGTAGTGAATTCCACATTTTAATCCCTTGCTGTGTAAAGACGTGTTTCCTTTTGCTTGTCTTGAATCCACTACCTATCACCTTCATTTAATGTCCTCAAGTTCTAGTATTTGGGGAGAGGGAGAATAATTTCTCTTTGTCAACCCTCTCTATCCCATGCATAATTTTATAAAACTCTATCATGTTCCCCCTTAGTTGTCTCCTTTCTCATGCGGAAGGTATTCCAACCCCCTAATCATCATGGCTGCCTTCCTCTGTACTTTTTCCAGATCTTTTTCCTTTTGGAAACAGAGATGGGCATGAACTGGCTGGCGAACAAAAGTTTGTAATAAATATTGGCCCATTCATGGTTCATGAACCAAAGTTCATGAACTAAACAACCACAATGAACTTCATTGATATTCGATGCAATTCATGGTGGCTCGTGAAAGTTTGTGAAGAGCAGAAAACAGGAGTTTACCCCGCTTTCTGTTCTTCATGAGAAATAGCAGAGTAGTTGGGAGTTCCCCATGGCTCAGCTGCTTGGTTTAAATGGCTTGGAGCCATTCATCAGAAGCAGAAAGCAGGGTTTAAATGGTCCAGGCCATTTAAACCACCACCACTTTCTGCTCCTTGTGACTTTCTGCGAGAATCAGAAAACAGGAGTTTAAATGGCCCTGCTTTCTGCTCTCCATGAAATGCCATGGGGAGAAGAAAACAGGATTTAAATGGCTTAGAACCCTGGGAGGCACGTCACCCCTTCCTTTATGCTGGCTGGGGAAAGCCACAGCCAGCAGACAGGAGGAGCTGAAATGCCCCCTGGGAGGCACTTCACCACCATGTTTTACCCTCTGGTTTTGCTCTCCCCTGCTTTGAATTAAATTTGGGGAAATATTTCAGAGTTATTATAAACTCATCCTGAAAGTCAAAACCTGTGCCTTGTCACAAAGGGAAGATTTATTGGCTCCATGAGCGGGTGGAAAATGATTCCACAAGATTGATTTGTCACAGGTCTACACAGAGATGGAAGCTAAGGACACTTCCAGCTCACAATCAATACATTAAATTGTCTACTCTAGTAAAATCAGTTACAGCTAGGAGTGTACCAGTGTTTCTCAAAATTTCTGTCATAGCTGTCAAAAAGTTACCGAAGGGACATTTTATCCTCTTAAAAATTTCTACAGGCTTCTATAGATTTTTCTCCTAATGAATTTAGTATTGATATACACTATATACAAATGAAATACAGAAAAAAGGAACAGCAACTCCTCATGACATGAAACTTGCAAAGTGACTTTATGGTAGTTAAAACAAATTCCTCCACTGCCTTCAATAAGGACTTCTCCTTTCCCACCTGAAAGGCCAACAGTAGCACCTGCAGTATGAATGCATTCACCCATGCCACTAAGAACGCCCAAAGAACTGTGTTGGATCACACCAGTGGTCCATCCAAAGCAGTTTCCTTTTTCACACAGCAGACAGACAGTTGCCCTGTAGGGCCAACAAACAGGGCATAGACACCAAGGCTTCTTCCTGGTGTAGCCTTCTAACTCTGGCCCCGGTCATACGGGCCAGAAAACATGGGGGGGAGGCATGGCAGTTCACCCTGGAGCAAAATAAGGCACAGTAGCTCCATCACACGGGCCACCGGGTTGCCACGCTCCAGCGCCGAGCGCCAATCACACAGCGCTACTACAGCGCGGCAAAAAAGCAGTGTAGCAGAGCAGCAAGCCACGCTGTAGCAAAGGCCATTGGGGGGGGGGGGGTGTCTGCTGTCGATGTCTTGCATATGTGCATGCCTCATTCAGTGTTGGTGCGCATCCCATGGAAACTTACAACATCCGGAGACCCCGGGACATGGGCCGGGGTCGGAAGCCGCGGGATACTGACGCTCCCGCGATCAGACGCCGGCCTTTGCCCTGGGGTTTCCGGAAACTAGTACTTCGACCCTAGTAGTTTTTTTTATTCCGCATTTTCCACGGGAAGCCGTGGGTTGGCCATGGGAGTGCTACTCCTCCCAGATGTGCCGGTGTGATCGCGCACGGAAAGTCTGCAGGGCTACCGTGCCTTCAGCGGGGCAAATGCTCCATGTGAACGGGGCCTCTGGGATTGAGATATTTACTGCCTCTGAATGTGGAGGTTTCCCTAGTAGATGCTGATAGACCTCCATGAATGAACACGTGAAGTTGCCTCACGTTGAATCAGCCTCTTGGTTCGCCAGCATCAGTACTCTCTAATCAGACTGGCAGGAGGTTCTTTAGGGTCTCAGAAGGAGGCCCTTCACATCACCCACTGCCAGATCTTTTAACTGGAGACACTGGAGACTGAACCTGAGACCTTCTGCATGCCAAGCAGATGCTCTGCCACTGAGCCACAGCCCTTTCCTAAATTACTGTTATGTATTGAGCCTGAACTGTACTTGCAAACGGACTTAGCTTAGGCTGCATAAGAATGGATTGCTAGGATCCTAGAATGGACCAGTAGGGAGACAGGGATCCTAGAGAAAACCAATCGGGAAACAATGGAGTGTAAATAGCCTATCGTTGGGAGTGGGGTGTGTTTTGGGTGCAACCTCTTCCAGGCATAAATACCAGGCTTTGGGGCCAGGGATTTCAGTCTTCTTTCTCTTGCTGAATCACTAAAAAACTATAAGCTGATCACTTGAACGCATCTGAACCCAGTATATTGCAATTACCCACGGAGTCAACTACTCTGATAGGCTATTCACCAGATCCTTTCCCTCTCTCGAAGCAACTACTGTCAGTAGTTTCTCTCTCACTTCAGCCTGCACCTCTAAGAAGAGAAGAAGAAGAAGAGATTGGATTTATACCTCACCCTTCACTACCCAAAGGAGTCTCAGAGCGGCTTACAAACTCCTTTCCCTTCCTCTCCCCACAACAGACACCCTGTGAGGTAGGTGGGGCTGAGAGAACTCTGACAGAAACTGCTCTTTTTCAAGAACAGCTGTGCCAGAACTATGGCTTGCCCAGGGTCATCCAGCAGGTGCAAGTGGAGGAGTGGGGAATCAAACCCGGTTCTCCCAGATTAGAGTCCGTGCACTTAACCACTACACCAGACTGGCTCACTAACACAAGAGTGAGCATCCATCCTCTTGCCTTACTGCTCCCTACCGATGACTCACAAGCCGCCAAGTGAAGAAGAATTTCCACCCTCTAGGTTCCTTTCACTATCCATCCAAGCCCCAAAAGCTCATGGTGATTTTTACTAACAACATTCGAGATTGGGTAGGGAAAGGAAGCTATGGCTGCACAGGCACTAGTCTTATCCTTCACACAAGGGTATCATTTGGGGTGTCGAGGTATTCAGAAAGTGATCCAGTGATGATTATTGTCTCTCATCTAGCCTACTGGAAGAGGGTGAAGCCCAGAGATCAAGTGCATACTTTGAATGCAGATAGTCCCAGCTTCAAACCCTGCTGTGAACATTTAGTAACCACTCCTACCGAGTTACTGCTACTTGGAATAGATTGGCAACAGGGCATGGAAGGCACTAGCTTGAGATCTGAGGGCAGTGATTCCCAGCATGGTGCTCATGAGTGCCATGGTACTTGCCTCTGTTTCCCAGTGCCCACTTTCCCAAGGAAGAAGAGATTGGATTTATACCCTGCCCTTCACTACCCGAAGGAGTCTCAGAGCAGCTTACAATCTCCTTTCCCTTCCCCTCCCCACAACAGACACCCTGTGAGGCAGGTGGGGCTGAGAGCTCTCTCTCAAGAACTGCCCTTGACAGAACAGCTCTGAAAGAATTTATGACTGACCCAAGGTCACACCAGCAGCTGCAAGTGGAGGACTGAGGAATCAAACCAAGTTCTCCCAGTTTAGAGTCTGTGCACTTAGCCACTTCTCCAAGAAAAGAGCTAACACTGGCTTTCCACTGCCATATTAGAACAGATGAGGCTTCAGGAAATCCCAGGAGATATCACTTTTGTGTCTTCAGGGAACACCCATCCTGAAACACCAGCCTCTGTCGCATGATAACACTTGGCATGGAACCTGCCTGCTTTTCGTGACTGGATGAAATTCTCCACTCGGCCATTTTGTGATGATGCACACTAACTATCCTTAAAATTACAAAAGTCCCCATATACTCCACCGGGCCAAGGAGAGTGACAGTGAACCTTTGAATGCAATACTGGGGTGCATGGAACAATAATGGAGACAGTTGACAAAGATACCACTTTATCCCTCTCTCAAAATACTGGAACTCTCAAAATACTGGAACTCGAAGGCAAGGTGCTGGTTCTTACCTTTAAAGCCCTATATGGTTGGGGTCCAACATACCTACAGGACCGCCTTTCACCATATATACCCCAGAGAGCATTATGGTCTGGGTCTCAAAACTGTCTGGCCCTCCCTGGCCTGAGGAAGGCCAGGCTAGCTGCTACTAGGGCTGGGGCCTTTTTGGTGGTGACCCCAACCTGGTGGAACGAGCTCCAGGAGGAGATCAGGGCCCTGCGGGACCTTTCTCAGTTCCGCAGGGCCTGCAAGACGGAGCTCTTCCGACAGGAGTTTAATCAGGGGCCGTCGCCACTGTAGTGCCCAGCCCAAAATTGTACCATTGAGCAGCTGCCAGGAGAGCCGATGAGTTGAGGAACATCTAGAACATCTAGTGCTTATCATCGAACAGTTGACATAGGAACTGATGAGCAGGAGAACATCCGACTTTTGTGGACACCTTCTGAAGCACCCTTCTTAAATTATTTTAATCGCTGCCAGCATTTTGCATTTTGTATCGTATTGTTTTAATTGCTGTGTTTTAACTGTGTATGTTTGACTTGTATTTTATGCGACTTGGAAGCTGCCCTGAGCCTGCTTTGCGGGGAGGGCGGGGTACAAATTTAACAATAAAATAAATAAATAAACCCAGCGAAGCTGATTGGCAGTAGATTCAGAACAAGCAAAAGGAAATACTGTTTTTTGTTTTTTTTTACATAGCAAGTAATTAAAGTGCGTAATTTTCTGCCAGAGCATGGAGCAATGGCCACAGACATTTTAAAAGAGGATTAGACAGATGCATGGAGGATGGGTCTATCAGCCATAATGAATACCAATGCTAGGAGGCAACATCAGGGGAAGGCCTTGGCCTCTATGCCATGCTGTTGGCCAGCCAGAGGAACCGGTTGGCCACAGTGTGAGACAGGATGCTGGACTAGATGGACCACTGCTCTGATCCAGCAGGGCTGTTCTTACATTCTAGTCTGGTTTAGTGTGAGGAATTCTCACATAAAGTACCAAACTAGTTTGTGTGATACCTTATATGTCACCTCTTTGTCATTAAATTCAAGGCTGTTTACATTTTTTTTAAAAAAACCAAAAACCTTACAGTATAATACATACAACATAAAAGGTGATGGGGGGGGGAGGTTCCTAAAGAGGCAGATTAATGTTTGGTTTCCAAGACACACATTTAAAAACAGTACTCCGAGAAGTAAATTAAGGTAGTAACCATGGTGTAAAAGGTGTTTTGTTTCTGTTCATGGTTTAAAAAAAAATGTTGAAAGGAAATGAAATGCATTGAAGCAGAAACGCACGGTATCCTTACAAACCAGGGCTATGTAAGATTTGCCTTGTTAAATATTTCTTAAGCAATTTTTAATTGACAACATATGTTGAACATCACATAGCAACGTGTGCAAAGCACTTTACATCTGTCAGAGCCTCCTGAAGCTAATCCCTCTTTAATGTTCTTGCTTCCTTTGTATTGCTGCCGGCTTTGTTTCTGTTTACTGTCATCTGAAAATGGGGGGGGTGGGAAACCAAGTTAGCTGTCAGCAAGAATAGGCTTATTCTACAAAGATTGTAATTCTATTAATCTCTTGATTGGCTATCATTTCCAAGGGCAGGAGATGTATTCAAACAGAACCGATAAAAATCTGACATTTTTCAAGGTGGAATGGAATAATTGTACCTCTGGAAGGGAAATCTCAGATATCGTTGGGGCTTTCTCCTCCTCGTTTTGATTCGATAAATGCAGCAAGAAGGCAAAAAAGGTTAGATCTGGTGGGAGACATTTTATTTATAAATATCTGCCATTATATCTAACTTTAAAGCCCTGGCTCCTATGCAAGTAACATGATTAGTGAAATAGGACTGGGTATTAAGATAATGAAAGAGTTGAGTGGTTCCTTTCATACCATGGAAGTACAGCTGGTAGGCCAATGGTTTGTATGACCTTTGCCCTTCCTGGCTGCTTAAATCTGCTGGGGATGAGTGGATGGACTGGGTCTAGGAAACAGCAAATGCCTCCTTGAGAGATGGGGTGGTAACTCTTACCTCGAAACAGGTAGTGGATGTGCGTCCATTCCTCAAAGGTAGGTTTCAGAATGCAGTACTGGGCCTCTAACCTATGGAGTCCCACGAGGTTCCATCTTAGACTAGATGACCCTGGAGGTCCCTTCCAACTCTATGATTCTATGATTCTCCCTCATGCTTTCTAATACCCACAAGAAGCCGCTGGGACAGGTCACCTGGAAACATGGGTTACTTTGCCACCAATGCCCCCTCTAAACTTTGGAGTCTTGTGAGCAAAAATCCGACCTTGTGGGCTACTGACATTAAAGCTGTGAGCAAGCAATTTAGCTATGCAGAAATTAGTTTGCTCTGGAGCCATTCTTCCTGAGCTAAGACAAAAATGTATCAGCCAGAGGCTAAAAACTGTGAGCTAGCTCACTAGCTCAGCTTAGAGGGAACACTGCTTGCCACCAGTATGCAGATGAAACTACGTAACAGAGCAGATTTTACATTAATTCCTGGGGACCAACCAACAGGAGCTGGGGAGCCTCCAGTTCGAGACAACTTAGACTGAAGGGACAACAGGGCAAACACTCAGAGTAATGTTGGTAGGAGGGCAGTAGAATTTAGGGCTAAGAGTAGGATGATAAAGGAGGTTCATGTGGGAAGATGAAAGGGCAGAGGAAGGTGAGGGTTGATGGAGAGGGAAACGTGTTATAGATGTCTATATGCCAACACGTGTTAGAAGCCTCTGAGCTAAGACAGAAGAGTTGAAGTGCTCGGTGCTAAATGACTATTTAGATATAGTGGATGTTTTGGAAACACAGTGGAATAGGAAAAATCAATAGGATACAGTAATCCCTGGGTATAAGCTCTATAGGAAGGACAGGGGAGGACATGTTGGGGAAGTGCTGTGAGGTATATCAAAGAGTGCATAGAGTCAAATAAGTCAGAAAATAATAGGGCAATGAACTCTTTGACAGAATTGTTATGGGTAGTGATACTAGGCCACAAGGCTTATGTAGCAGTGTGGGGGGTACTATTACCCATTTGATCAAACCTCTGAGACTGGTCTCAAAATGGAGAAGGAAATACAGGAGGTGAATACAACAGATAATGCTGTAAGTGTGGATGACTTCAACTACCCTCACATTCCCACAGGGTGTATGGAAGCTATTTAAAACCACACCAACTGAAACCCAGATGGAATGGATCCCTCAGATTAGGAAAGGCACTGCCAAGTCCAAAATAATGCCCGTGTGGTTAATGATCCAAGTCAGAGAAGCCATAAAATGCAAAAAAAAAAAAGGTCTTGTTTTAAAACATGGAAGTCCTGCCCTAATAACATGAACAAAAGGCAGATCAGGTTCTGTCAAAAAAAATGTGTAAGGTAATATAATTGGGCACATGAAAAGATAATTTGAGCTTGCTAGAAGGTTTGCTAGAATGCTTGCTAGAATGCTTGCTAGAAAGCTTGCTAGAAGCATCAAGAACAACAATAATCATTTAATTAAATATGTTCAGAGCTGGAGATGGCCAGAGAAGCAGTTGGGACTTTGGCTGATGAAGGACTAAAAGGATTTCTGAAGCAAGATAGGGAAAAGGAAGAGAAACTCTGGCTGTGATCACACACAGAATTAGTCACGCCATAGGCGGGCAGATTTTAAGGGCACGGACACATGAGAACATCTGCCAAGTGACCTGCACCTGTCAACAACCCATTTTGCTCCACTGCAGAAGTGGGGTAAAAAGACACTAGGGAAAGTCCACTAGCAAACAGGTTGCTGTGGGCCGGGAATGGACTTGCCCCTGTGTGATCACTCCAGCACGCTCCTGTGGAGTCGGGATGGTCTGACCAGGCCATACCAATGCCATACTGTTGGTTCCCCCCCGCCCCCGTTTCGGTATGTGCATCATCGCACACTGCATAGGGAGCACTCAGGGTGGAGATACGAATCACTGATCCCTTGTTGAAGTGCGCCGGAAACCCACAGCAAAATAAATAAATAAATGATTCACCCACGGTTGCATCTGATCACACACTGGCGGGCTGCCCCTGCAGCTCCCAGGGACTGGGTGATCGTGCAAATGCAAGTCAAATTCCTACAGAGCAAATAGCCTCACTTCCCCCTTGTGTTATCTCGTGCATGTGACCACAAGTTAAATGAATTATTTGCATCTGTAATGGAGTCTGAAGAGTCGAGGGCACTCAATGAAGCTGATGGATGGTAGATTCAGAATGAACAAAAGGAAGCATTTCTTCACTCAGCGAGTGATTAAAATGTGGAACTTGCTACCAGAGGATGTGGTGATGGCCACAGGCACAGTCTCAGATGGCTGCCAGACTCCACCTTTGCAGGGTTGGAGTCCAGGCTGGGCACGCCCTGCAGCATTCCAGCATACCCAGTGGGAGCCTCAGATAAGGAGAGGAGGGGGCCTCCACCACACCCTTTGCCATCTCTCTCCATCCCTTAGCTCGCCCTTTGCCTACTCAAGTGTGGCCTGGCCAGTCTTCCTTGGCTATCTTACAGTCTGCCAAACAAAGGGTCATCTGGGGGTGTATCCACCCCTGGAGGAGTGAGGATCTGGTTCATCCTATGCTGCTGGCCCAGTGGCCTTTCTCAGTGCTCTCCTCCACTCTGTGGCCTCCCTTGGCCCAAGACCTCAAAAGGTCTACCTGCTGACCAGCTCTGCCTCAGGAAAAGGCCAGCATTACCAGTCCCTGCTCTTCTTCTGTCTTCCTCTCTGGCTCCTTCCCAGGACTCTCTGTCTTCCTACCACCACATCAGCATGCCCCTGTCCAGCCTGTCTTCTGCACCTGCTTCTGCTTCTGCCCCCTTCCTTCTCCCAGCCACCCATGCTGCTTCTGCCAGCTGTGGGCTGCATTGCTGTGCCCCTCTGAGCCATACTGGGGATGGCAGACAAATGCAGGGCAGAGGGCACTGGAACCAGGTGGCCTCACAGCCTTTCAGGTCAGCCCTGGAGTGTGCTGGGCAGAGACTGCTGATTGTGCCAGCATTTCAGTCATTGTGCCCAGCTGTCAGGTTTTGAAAATCAAGTAGATCCAGTCATTCTTGCACAAAGAAAGGTTTATTGGATTATCTTGCTATAAACCCACAGTAGGAGGTCATTGTCAGGAATAGGGGGCAAAGCAAAGCAAGCTAACTTATAGTGTGATGCAATGAAGCGCCTAGCAAATAGAACTTGAGCACTCGCGCGGGAACTCCCGGCGGGAGAAATACTTCATGAGCGGGAGACTACTCCCCCCTCCCCTTGCCTTCTCAGGACTGGAAAATTCTCATCTACACAAGAATAGCCCAAAGCCTACATTCAAGGCCACCGTGATAAGGAGAAGCGGCAGGGAAGAAGCTCCCACGTTTCTGCCTGCATACCTACGCAAGCGCATAGCGGGGTTAGGAAACATACAACAATGGATTCAGTGAGAAACATCAAATGCAACTATTTCTTACATTCTGCCCTTCCCAAAACACCACCCACCCGCCACTTAGGAAGGAGAGAACGTGGGCCCCCGGGTTTGTGAGGGTATCGATTGTGAAAGTTTCGCAAGTGTTCAGGTGCATCGATATCTGAAACTTTCACCCATTCTTTATGTTGGGGCCCGAAATGTACCCATTGGATCAGGTACAGAAGTTGTTCACGTAAAATCTTAGAGTCAAGGATATCCGCAATCTCGTAGTGTTCCTCATCATCAATCATCAGAGGGGGGAGGCTCCGGCATCGTAGTTTGCCATTTAGTCGGGGGTAACGCAGGTTTGAGGAGGCTGTAATGGAAAATTGGATGTATAGCTTTAAGAGACTTAGGCAGATCTAGCTGAACAGTCACTGGATTTATACATCTTAACACCTTGAAAGGACCAACAAATTTCCAAGCCAGTTTTCTGGACTGCTGCTGCAACTTTAAGTTTTTTGTAGATAGATAGACAGAGTCCCCTGGTTTCAGATTCCATCCCCCTGCCCTTTTTTTATCTGCTTGTTTCTTGTACTGTGCCTTGGCTTCATTTAAAGTCTCAACAATTAGGGGCCAAGACTCGCGGAAAGTTTTACACCATGCTGAAGCTTTCCCCACACCTTCCCCCGGTTGCAAGAAGGGGAGAGGGGGGCTGTCATAACCCATGGCCGCTTTGAATGGTGACATCTTCGTTGAAGCGTGCCATGAATTGTTGTATGCAAACTCCGCTAATGGCAGTAAATCAACCCAATTGTCTTGTTGATAATTAGAAAAACATCTCAGGTATTGCTCCAATGTCTGGTTTACTCTCTCCGTTTGCCCATCAGTTTCAGGGTGATAGGCAGTACTGAGAGCACGTTCAATACCCATGAGGGTCATTAATTCCGACCACAATTTAGAAACAAATTGACTTCCCCTATCGGATATTATTTTCAGTGGTAATGTATGTAGTCTGGCAATGTGTTGAAGGAATGCCTTAGCCAAAGCCCTGGCAGTTGGCAAACCGGGGAACGGTATAAAATGCGCTTGCTTTGAGAACAAGTCTACCACCACCCAAATGACCGTCATCTGTCTAGAAGGGGGAAGATCAGTGATAAAGTCCATAGAAATTACTTCCCAGGGTCGGGTCGGGGTGGGGAGAGGCTGTAGGAGACCTGGAGGTTTCCCCGGTCGGTTTTTACAACGGTTGCATGTTGGGCATGACTGTATATAGAGTGATAGATCCTGTTTCATTCGGGGCCACCAGAACCCACGCTGCAGAAGTTTTAAGGATTTCACATATCCGAAGTGCCCTGCAGCTTTTGAGTCATGAACTGTTTGCAACATTTGGGATCGAGTGGCTGCAGGAACAAACATCTTATTCCCCTTAAACCAGCAACCGTTCGGATCACATCTCACATCATCCCTGCCTTGCAACTCACTTGTTTCTTGCGGGGTGATATCAGTGAGAAATTGTTTCTCCCAGGGTAAGGTTTGGATAAGATTCTCTGAGGTTCGTTTGGCTTTGCGGGTTACAACTGCACCAACCAGTTGTTCTGGGGTAAACATAGACTCTTGTACCTCCACCCTCTTACTGAAATGTTGGGGAAGACGGGAAAGAGCATCCGCCAGGTGATTAGCCTTCCCTGGGAAGTGGTGAAGAGTAAATTGAAACTTGGAGAAGAACTCAGCCCACCTAAATTGTTTAGCATTTAAATTTCGGGGTTTCCGCAGTACCTCAAGGTTTTTATGATCAGTCCATATTTCAAACGGTACTTGGGAACCCTCTAACCAGTGTCTCCATGTGATTAATGCTAAACGTATAGAAGCAGCTTCCTTATCCCAAATGGGCCAGAACCTTTCGGTATCATTGAATTTTCTTGATACATAAGCTAGGGGTTGTAGCTGTCCCTGCGCGTTCTCTTGTAGAATCACCCCACCCATAGCAGTATCTGATGCGTCAACTTGGACCACAAATTTCTTTGTCTCATCGGGGTGTGCTAGTATTGGCTCAGACGTGAACAGCCGTTTTAATTGATCAAATGCATATTGACACTGAGGCGTCCAGTTCAAAGGGGCCCCCGGCATTGAAGCCTTGGATCCCTTCCCCTTAGTCTTTAGGAGTTCGGTAAGGGGAAGGGCAACTTGGGCAAAATGGGGTAAGAATTGACGGTAAAAGTTGGCGAAACCGAGAAAACTTTGGAGCTGTCGTCTGGTTTTTGGGGGCTCCCACATTACAACATCCTGGACCTTCTTTGGGTCCATTTCCAACCCCTCAGAGGATATGCGGTACCCCAGAAAGTCAATACATTCCTGATGAAATTCACACTTTGACAGTTTAACGAATAGTTTGTTGTCTAAAAGCCTTTCCAGTACTTTTCGCATGAGGATGGTGTGGGATTTTAGGTCTGGGGTATAGACCAAGATGTCATCCAAGTAAACGACCACCCCCTTGAATAAATAGGGGTGTAGGACCTCATTGATTAAGTTCATGAAGACCCCTGGTGCCCCTTGTAAACCGAATGGCATCACCCGATATTCAAATTGCCCCAGCGGGGTATTAAATGCAGTTTTGTACTCATCCCCTTCTCTGATGCGAACTCGAAAATAGGCATCTCTCAGATCCAGTTTAGAGAACACTTTCCCTTTTGCCACCTCTGCCAATAAGTCTTTGATGAGGGGCATTGGGTAGGCATTGGTTGCAGACACTGCGTTAAGACCCCGGTAATCCGTGCAGAGTCTGAGCCCCCCATCTTTCTTTTTACAAAATAATACAGGTGCTGCGAAAGGGGACGACGCTGGCCTGATAAATCCACGAGCCAGATTTTTATCAATAAAGCGGCGCAGTTCTTGCTTCTCACCAGGACTCATGGCATAAATTTTCCCTTTTGGCAATTTCTGCCCCGGAAGAATTTCAATAGCACAGTCAGAGTTGCGATGGGGGGTAGTTCATCCGCCTCCTCCTCCTCAAAAACTCTAGTCAAATACTGGTAATCCCTAGGGATGCGGTTCAGGTCCTCCATTGCTAAGCAAGCGCGTGGAGGTTCATTGCAGGGAAGGTTCCCCCACCCTGGGTCCCATTTGTGTTCTGTACATTTCGGTGAGATAAATTGAACATCCCCCTCTTCCCATAGAATGTAAGGGTTGTGTCCATGCAACCAAGGGCTACCCAATACTAAGGGAAATTGGGCTTGAGGAGCTATCACAAATGAACGTAGCTCCCAGTGGGCACCAATGCCTATTCTTAACGGGACAGTCTCAAATCGGCATGGTTCTTTCATTGGAGACCCATCCATCTGTGTGAAAGTTATTGGGTCTTTCAAGTTGATCACGGCTGCCTCCAGCCCTACCACCATAGACGGGTTTATGAGGTCCCTCCCACACCCCGAGTCAATGAGGGCTCGAACCCGAATGTGGGTCATCATTGCTGGGTTCATTACTAGGACAGTCACAAAGAAGAGAGAGGGGTAATTGCTCACCAGTTTAGGCGCCTCAGGTGTTGGGTCCTGTTGTGTAGCGCCATTCACAAACAGGACCATTTCATTTCCCTGCACCTCATTCTCTTCCTCCAGCAAGAAGGTATCCAGTTGGTCCGGCCCCGCGAAAAGGGCCCGTGGGTTGCGTGGTTTTGCTGTGCCTTTCTTCATGGTGGGGTTCATCCATCTTCTGGGTTCTTCTTGTTGTAGGGCCCGATTGGGGTCTCCTTTCGGGCAAGCAGCTGCAAAGTGTCCCTTTTCCCCACACCGCAGGCAGAGTCCTTGCCGCATACGCTGATCCCTCATTCCACTTGGGGTGGTTGCCGGTTTGGACTTGGCTTGGCCCGCCGTCGAACTCGGACGGTGGTAACTGAACGATGAGTCCAGTTTCATCATGCGTAGACGACTCTCGGCCTTCTCGGCTTCCTCCATCCAACCTTGGAGGGTGCGAGGCTGCTGCGAGCTGAGGATGTTATTGCGGATGTCTACTGCTAGACCCATTCGATATTGTTGGGCCAGAACTGCATCAGTCCAATCCCGAATTTTCACAGCATGCCTTTGAAACTCCCTGGAATACTCTCGCACTGAGAGTTTACCTTGTCTGAAGGTACGAAGGAAAGCTTCTGCCTTTTCCGCCGCCCCGAATCCTCGAAGCGGTTTCTCAAAGCCCACATGAAGTCATCTACATTCCCCAGCTCCGCAGCCTCCAGATCATGGAGAGCAACATACCAGCTTGTAGCACTCCTCGGAATCTGGATGCGATAAACTCCACCTGCTGTTCTTCATCTGGGAAAACATGGCCCCATCTTTGGACAAATTTTCCGACTTGCAATATGAAAAAAGACACAGTCTCTGGATCTCCATCAAATGTGATTTCAAGCATATCCTTAGGTCGGATTACTGGGGGGCCTGCGCCATAACCTGGATCGGCTGCATAAGAGGGACTGGAGCAGGTGGTTGGGGCGGAGGTGCAGCAGGCGGCTGGAGTGGCCCTGGTTGGCCTGGCCCTGGAGCTGGTGCTGGCCCGGCTGGTGGAGGCGGAGCTGGTGCCGGCCGGCCCGGTCCTGGACCCGGAGGTGCTGGTTGACCCGGTCCTGGACCCGGAGGTGCTGGTTGGCCTGGCCTCGGGCCCGGAGGAGCAGGAGGTGGTCGTCCCGGTATCAACGGTGGCGCCGGGGCTGGTGCTGGTCTAGGCTGTGTCAGCGGATGCGCCCGAATAGCTTGGTCCATCATCTGTGGTAGAGATTGCATTAGCTTGCTCATGTCCTTCACCAGACGTCGGGTATCCTCTTGGATAGAGTCCATGCGAGCGTCGGTATCTGGCCCCGACCCAGTTCTGGGAGATCCTCGAGGTACTCTCCCCTGGGGAAGTCCAAAACTGCCTCTGGGATCAATCAAACTGTCTCGGCTTTGGCTCCCCGGCAAAGTCCATGTCGACTGGGTAGTATCCAACAGGTTCTTTGACCAATCGCGTGACCTACGATAGGTCACCCCTTTATCCCATGGCGTTGGGACTCCGGGCACATAGGTTCGGGGAAGCGCTCCTCCTTGAGACGTCAGGTGCCCGGCCGGGCTATAGACTGGGAGAGCGTACTGAACCCCCAATGTGCTTAGTACTGGCGGGGTCAACACTCCGGCTCCCGATTGTGATGCTGGTGCGATCAAAACTGTGGTGGTAGTCACCGGCGCAATAGTGGTGGTCGGGAGGGTGACCACTGCAGCCGCCACAGTGGTAACAGGAACCGTGCCCCCTAAGGTAGCGGCCGCCGCCGCTGCGCCTGTGGCTCCTGAGGTGGCCGTCGCCGCTGCAGCCCCCGTGGCCCCTGGAGTAGTTGATGCTGTCGCTGCGCCTGTGGCTCCTGGACTGGTAGCCGCCGCAGCTGCTCCCGTGGCTCCCGTACCCGCTCCGCTCATCTTGGTAGACGGCGGAAACTGACGGTAGTGGGAATGATGATTCCTGACAATTTCTGTCAGGTTTTGAAAATCAAGTAGATCCAGTCATTCTTGCACAAAGAAAGGTTTATTGGATTATCTTGCTATAAACCCACAGTAGGAGGTCATTGTCAGGAATAGGGGGCAAAGCAAAGCAAGCTAACTTATAGTGTGATGCAATGAAGCGCCTAGCAAATAGAACTTGAGCACTCGCGCGGGAACTCCCGGCGGGAGAAATACTTCATGAGCGGGAGACTACTCCCCCCTCCCCTTGCCTTCTCAGGACTGGAAAATTCTCATCTACACAAGAATAGCCCAAAGCCTACATTCAAGGCCACCGTGATAAGGAGAAGCGGCAGGGAAGAAGCTCCCACGTTTCTGCCTGCATACCTACGCAAGCGCATAGCGGGGTTAGGAAACATACAACAATGGATTCAGTGAGAAACATCAAATGCAACTATTTCTTACACCAGCCCCAGGATGACCGGGGACTGTGGGGATAAGGCTGATGGCTCCACCAATGTTGTGGCCCACTGGGATGTCCAGAGTGAGGGGTGGCATCGCCAGCCTCAGACCACAACTTTGAAAGGGGATGAAACAGATTCCTACAGGATAGGTCTATCAGTGACTACAAACCATGTTGATTAAAGAAAACTCCACAATCAGAGGCCATAAACCTCTCGATACCAGTGCCAGGAAGCAACATCAGGGGAAGGCCATGACCTCTATGCCTTATAGTTAGCCCTCCAGAGGAACTAGTTGACCTCTGTGTGAGGCAAGATGTGAGAGGAGATGGACCACTGGTCTGCTCCACTCGGCTCTATCATACGTTTCCAGCAGATCCTAGGGAGGTTTGAAAACTGTGAACCGGTGGCTAAAGACTGTTTTGGGGTTGATGAGTTCTAACAAGCTCTGTATTTTTTTAAAGCCCTGTTTTTCTTCTTCTATTTGTGAGAGTAAGTAAGCCATTGACACTAATGCTGCAAGCTTTTTGAAGTCCATTCAAAATTTTAAGCTGATGAAGAAAATTAAGATTAGGGCCATGGGGAGGTACTGTGGTTCAGAACATCTGCTTTGTATGCAGGAGGTCCCACCCTGGCATTTCTGTTTACAAAGATCAGCTAGTAGATGATGTGAAAGACTCACCTGAGTCCGTGGCGAGTCGCTACTTGTTAAAGGAGACCAGACTGACCTCGGTAGACCAATGGGTTGACTATGTATATTACAGCTTTGTGTTTTTGCATGATACATGATTTCCATGATTACAATCACATTTTTTTTCATGGAATGCAATCCCATTATTGCTGGTAATTTAGTCAGAAAACATTAGGAAAGGAGTTGAAAAAAAGACCTTGTGTCCTGCAGTACAGTTTTGCATTCTTGTGATATTATCATGCAACAACAACATCATATTTTCAGAAGCTGTTTGACTACTGGCTATGAATGAGATATCTTCTTTTTAAAAATAAATAAATAAAAAGCATGCAAGGCATTTGGGAATTCTAAGCCATTTAATCAAGTCCAAGCTGAACACTTCTCTTGAGTCGTGAAAAGTAACAGGGCAAAACCCTGCCTGGATTCTGTATAGCCTCTGCAACTCCATCTTTGTTACAGGCTGGTGCTTGACCTTGAGTTGCCCTGAGTTGCATGAGGGGACGGCCATCAGACCACTCTCAAATGAATATTCTTCTCTCACATGCTTGTTGGCAGTTCTATCCATGATAGCTGATTTGTTCCCTCTTGTCACTAGATGCAAATGGCCTGGCTCATCTCAGACATTTTCTGCAGTGTCAAGTTTCCCCCCCACTTGTTCTTCTATTCATCCATGGCTTTCTCTTGTTTCTGCAGATGATTTCTCCCTCCCAGGAACAAGGATGCAGTTTTCCCCCTCTTGCAGCACAGCATAAGAATTCCTGGAAACAGGGAAGTCTGATGCTGTGGAGCAACAGGGACAAACTGTGGTTTTGCACCTGGGACTGCAAAAAACATCTGCAGAAATGATGGAAAGCAGCGAAGGAATACAAGTGCAAGCATGGGGAGAACCGTCCCTGCGGAAAACATCTCAGTGTTTGGGATAGCTTGATTAATGATTCCTTGACTAATAGCCAGCACTTAGGATATCAAATGTTTAGTTTTAGTTAAACAAACATATAAACATACAGAACAGAGGTCTATCAGTGGCTATTAGCCACAAGGTATAGATAGGGACTCTGGGGCAAGTGATGCTCTGTATTCGTGGTGCTTGGGGGTAGTCAACAGTGGGAGGGCTTCTCGTGTCCTGGCCCCACTGGTGGACCTCCTGATGGCACCTGGTATTTTTGGCGACTGTGTGACAGAGTGTTGGACTGGATGGGCCACTGACCGGATCCAACATTGTCTTCTCTTATGTTCTTATGCATCTTGTTTCAAGGTCTAGCTAAATTTCACTCTTTGTGTGCGTGTATATGAGACCTAGTGGATGATAGCTTAGCCTGCAATTTCTGTAAGCTTGATCATTGCTTATTAAAATCTCCTTGTTAGCAAATGTGGATCTTGCATATCGTTTCCTTGGGATTTCTGTGAACCTGGAGTTCCTGGTCAGAGCCCCAAACAGGTGACTGTAGAATTAGGTTGCTTGATTTGCTTTATTTACAGGTATCCAGAGCACAGATGAAAGCAAAAAGGCACTCCTATAAGGCAGTAACCCCCCCCCCCAACTGACATGGTTTGGGACCAGGATATCCAAGGGACTGCCTTCTCCACTACATTCCTGGCAGGGAATCAAGATCACAGGGAGGGGCCCTCCTGATCGATCAAAGAAACTCATCTCGTGAGCACCTGAGAAAGTTCCTTCTTGGTGGTGGCCCCACAATTATGAACCACCTCCCCAGGAAGATGCACCTGGCCCTCTCGTTTTCAATATTCAGAAGGCAGATGAAGACAGCTTTATTCATGATTTAAACTTTTTTTTTAAAATGTTTTATTTACATTGTAAGCCACCTTGAGTTCCTCAAGGTAGAAACCACCTTCAGTACCTCAAGGTAGAAAGGTGGCTAATAAATGGAAAGAAGGAAAGAAGGAAGGAAGAAGAGAAGAGATTGGATTTATACCCCGCCCTTCACTACCCAAAGGTGTCTCAGAGCGGCTTACAAACTCCTTTCCCTTCTCCTCCCCACAACAGACACCCTGTGAGGTAGGTGGGGCTGAGAGAGCTCTTGACAGAAACTGCTCTTTTTCAAGAACAGCTGTGCCAGAGCTTGTGACTGACCCAAGGTCACATCAGCAGGTGCAAGTGGAGGAGTGGGGAATCAAACCCGGTTCTCCCAGATCAGAGTCTGCACACTTATCCACTACACCAAACTGGCAAGAAAGAAAGAAAGAACTGGCAAGAAAGAAAGAACTGGCAAGAAAGAAAGAAAGAAAGAAAGAAAGAAAGAAAGAAAGAAAGAAAGAAAGAAAGAAAGAAAGAAAGAAAGAAAGAAAGAAAGAAAGAAAGAAAGAAAGAAAGAAAGAAAGAAAGAAAGAAAGAAAGAAAGAAAGAAAGAAAGAAAGAAAGAAAGAAAGAAAATGACACTTCACACTGTGAGGTGTTTCCACCAACCCCCAGCCATTTCCGTACTCAGCATGCTGTTTCTTCACATGTACATACCTGCCTGCTCCTCTCAACCATGATGGGGGGGCGGGGGGCTGCATTTCCCAAGTTCTTTTAAGAATTCAACAGAGCTCTCAGAGGACTATTTGCTGACAATTAGCACCCACTGAGGAAGCAGCAGCTAACCATTGGGGACCGTTAACTTAACAAAGGCAGGGTCAGCTAGGCACCAGAACAGATGAAAGGCTGGGTAATATGATTAGAATGTAGAACTTTACTTAACCATTTTGCTTTTTGAGTAATCACAGCTTGAAGAGAAGCTTTGAGAGAAACTTCAGAAGCTGACACCTACATAATCTTACAAAAGTACAAGTAGAAATGGTAATGCTGAAATAAAGAAAAAGCTGAAAGTCAGCACCCTAGGGGAACCATTGCCAAAGTAAGAAATGATTTGGTATATATATAAAAAAAACAATGAACTAAGTTGAGGAGCTGATTCTACATGTGTATATATTTACAACCTACATCCTCCACCTTCCTTCAAAATTTGAGTATTGCATAGACAGTAACTAGCTAGTTGGATTGTTGGTACACACATTTTGCCACAAGCGAGCTGTCACAATACAAGAACTCGTGGGCATTCCATGAAATTGCTGAGCAGTTGGGTTAGAACAGATAAAAGGAAATACTTCTTCACCCAAAGAGTGATTAACATATGGAATTCACTGCCTCAGGAGGTGGTGGCAGCTACAAGCATGGAGAGTTTCAAGAGGGAATTAGATAAACATATGGAGCAGAAGTCCATCAGTGGCTATTAGCCACAGGATATAGATGGGAACTCTCAGTCCGGGGCAGGTGATGCACTCTATTCTTGGTGCTGGAGGGGGCAGCAGTGGGAGGGCTTCTAGTGTCCTGGCCCCACTGCTGGACCTCCTGATGGCACCTGGTATATTTTGGCCACTGTATGACAGAGTGTTGGACTAGATGGGCCATTGGCCTGATTCAACATTGGCTTCTCTTATGTTCTTATGTTCTTATGTTCATTGTTGATACCGTTTGCAAATAAAAGATTTAAGGGGGCAATCTTTAGCAAGTCGACTCAGAAGTAAGTACCATGCTATTAAGTGTACTCCCAGGAGTGTGCTTCAGATTGCAGTCTAAAGTGGGAGGCAGCCCTATCAAACAAAATGGGACTTTCTTCTGAGTAGATCCAGGTAATATTGCTCCCTGGGACTACTTCGACAAAGTGCCCTGTATCCAGTTTTCTGCCACTATGTTTTGATCCTGATGAAGTTTCCAAGTCCTTTTCAAAGGCAACCACACGGACCAACCCAAGACATTGATCTAATCTGAGTACATATGTAACATCTTAAATTTCTTTGTGTGCCAACAAGTTTCAAGTGAGTCATTGTGACCTCAGTACTGGGGGGTTTCAAGGCAAGAGAAGAGCAGAGGTGATATGCAATGGCCTTCTCTGCTTAGCACCCCCAAACATCCTTCGTCATCTACCAGCCAAGTAATAACTGTGGCAGACACTGCTTAGCTTCCAAAATCTGGAAAGACCAGGGCTAGTCACGGTTATTCAGGCTGCTGAAGTCCAGAGACTAATTGAGAGTTGTGAAGGCAGAGCTGATTTTGAAACTGATATCGTAAACTGAATACGCTGAGACTGATTTTCAGCAGTATCTTTTGAGTCACTGGTTCCAACTCGATAAAGCCATATTGGTGAAACGCGGGGCGTTTTGAGGAAGCCAACGATCCAATATTTCTTATTCTGGAACCATTCCAGTGTTCCTCTTTGGAACCGTTGGAGTAGATATCTTCTGGGAGCTCATTTTCCAACTTTATATTGTGAAGTGTATTGGTCGTTAGGAGGGAATGAGCACCTTGGAGTGTTTTGGACTTTGTGAGCCATATAGAGGACCTGTGTTTACTCATTTAGGCCCTGATTATGAATTGTACGTTGTATGCGTAATTTTGCCAAGGATTTGAAAATTGTATGAATGGCTTGCTTATCTGACTATAAATGGATTTCCTCTAATTATTTATTGGTTTTTGAAATTGGTATTGACGCCACACATGTTTAATTCTTTTTGTTTATATACACACTGTGTGTCTCACTATTATATTGGAAGTCCAGAGATAGGCAATGGCAAACCACCTATGTTCATCTGTAGCTTTGAAAACCCTACAGGGGTGACCACGAGTCGGTTGCAACTTGATGGTGACTTAATGGTATTTTCCACTACTAGGCTTCCTTAGACCACTGTACCACAGTACCACTGTGCCAGTTTGGTGTAGTGGTTAAGTATTTAGCACTACTCAACTAAATAGTATAAGGGCACATTAAAATGTATTATTAAACTGTTTTTTTTTTTAGAATGCTTTTCTTAATGTAGCTCACCAAGTTGACAATGTTTGTATTGCTCTGTTAAACATTTGAAAATTTTAATAAAAATATACTTTTTTAAAAAAAAAGTGCATGAATCTGGCAGAACCGGGTTTGATTCCCCACTCCTCCATTTGCAGCTGCTGGATGACCTTGGGCAAGCCATAGTTCTGTCATGGCTGTTCCCTCGAGGATAGTTCTGGAAAGAACTTTCTCAGCACCACCCACCTCACAGGGTGTCTGTTGTGGGGAGGGGAAGGAGCTTGTAAGCCATTCTGAGACTCCAGGTGAAGGGTGGGGTATAAATCCAATCTCTTCTTCTCTTCTTCTTTTCCTTCTGCCCTGCCTTTTTAATAAAATAAAAATGAAAGGCGATACTCCATTTACTTCATAACAGCCTATAAGCAGTGCCAGTTCCTCAGCCTGAGCCTCTTGCCAAGTAAAGGAATTTTCTGTTCCTGCAACTCTGAACTCTGGCTATGGAGAGGACAGCAGGGAACATGTATTAAGGATCACGATGGCTTTGGGGTTCAGTTCAGTGGGCTTCTTTAACTAACTATGCACTACAATCATTTGGGTGAAAACAGTCACTACAATCCCACGCCAAAAACATCCCCCATCTGGAAGAATGGAGCCAGAGTAATTCTGGAATCCCAAACAAAACAAAATAAACAAAAACCCAGACCCGAATCATGAAACCATATCAGGGGACCCAAATACCTCCAAATACTAGCCTGTCTTGAAATCCAGATCTGAGAAATACTTCTTTTTTTTAGGTGTGTATCCCTAGTCTCTAGGCATACAGAAACTGCCCATCTTAGATTTACTGAACGGAGGAAAAAAAAAATCACGTGTGTGTGTGTGTGTGTGTGTAATTGAGAGGGATCCAATCACAAATTTGTTCATGTCTAATTAGAAACCTATGATAAGATCATGATAGAATTTTTAAGAAATGGGTGCTTGGCCACCGCTGAGAAATTAAAATAGCAATAAGATGTTAATGGATGTACTAAAAGCTGGAATGAATAGGGACCTATTTCCAGTTTGTGAATAACATTTAGCGCTATCAAATACCTTTAATGTAGTTTCCTTGAGAACATGGGTCTATTGTACAAGGTTTTTTTCTTCCTGCTGAACCTTGAACTACTGTCATTGAGCTTCTACACAGAATTTTCCATTCTGTTAACTATTTTGATTCTTCACCTCTGTGGCATATGTTGGGAAACAATGGGGGGGGGGAGAACACATTTGGAAACAAATAATCCAATCATTTGTTGTCTTTTTTTAAATGAAAAACACTTTCAGACCGCGTTCATTTAAAGTCATTCATGGGGTAGGGGAATTAACTTAAGGGAAACAACAGACCTTTGGGGTGCCTGTGTGGAACAATGAGGTTAAACAGGTTTTTGTCAAGGTAAATCAAGCCATTTGGTAAAGAGCCAAAGTGAGAAGACACTGTCAAGATCCCACCATACAATTATTTCCTATTGCGGGCAGAAGTAGGTTGGTGAAATGATTTTACCCTCTAGCCCCCAGCGAGAAGTCTCAAAAAAGTCATATTTGAAAAGGTCGCTCAACTGTTAAATGAATTAGTGCCTTATACAGATACTAATGGGTTTAAACAATGACTGCTGGGATAATAATAATAAAAGGAAGATTCAAGGTGGCATCAAGGATGCAACCTTTTATTAGAAATGGCTGCATTTCAACAATAATGAACTAAGAGCGTCAAGCTACAAACTATATTATACAAAAACTAGGGAGCAAAGCCTGTTGTGGTTGAAGACAATGGGCCCTAGTAAGGTAGGTAGGGTGGGTTTAAGGGAGGGAGGGAGGGAGGGAGGGAGGAAGGAAGAGGGAGAGAGAGAAAGAAAGAGGGGGAAGAGAGATAGAGAGATAGAGAGAAAGAAAGGGGGTGGGAGAGAAAGGAACAGGTCTACCCACCCCCTTCTACTTTCATGGTAGACCTTGCCTCTGGAGAAGAGGTCTACCCCACACACACACACTATATTGGTAGACCTGACCTCTGGAGAACAGGTCCACCGACCCCTTTCCACTGTATTGGTAGACCTGGCCTCTGGAGGACAGGTCTACCAACCCCTTCCACTGTAATGGTAGACCTGGCCTCTGGAGAACAGGTCTACCCCGCCCCCTCCATTATATTGGTAGACCTGGCCTCTGGAGAACAGGTCTACCCACCCCTTTCCACTGTACTGTTAGACCCGGCCTCTGGAGAACAGGTCTACCCGCCCAGTCCTCTATTGGTAGACCTGGCCTCTGGAGGACAGGTCTACCCACCCTTTCCACTATAGGGGTAGACCTGGCCTCTGGAGGACCAGTCTACCCACCCCTTTCCACTATAGGGGTAGACCTGGCCTCTGGAGGACCAGTCTACCCACCCCAGTCCACTCTATTGGTAGACCTGGCCTCTGGAGGACAGGTGTACCCACCCCTTCCACTATAGGGGTAGACCTGGCCTCTGGAGGACCAGTCTACCCACCCCTTTCCACTGTACTAGTAGACCTGGCCTCTGGAGAACAGGTCTACCTGCCCCAGTCCACTCTATTGGTAGACCTGGCCTCTGGAGGACCAGTCTACCCACCCCCTTCTACTTTCTTGGTAGACCTGGCCTCTGGAGGACAGGTCCACCCCCTGCAGGCAGCGGCAGAAGGTGGCGCGGGGGGGGTCTAGGGGGCCTTCTCCTGGACTGCCAGCTCTGCAGGCAGAGGGAGAAGGTGGGCAGGGGTGGGTTTGGGGGAGTTCTCCCAGCCTGCCAGCTCTGTGGGCAATGGGAGAAGTCGGGCAGGGGGCGGAGGTGGGCTCGGGGGCATTCTCCCAACCTGCCAGCTCTGCGGGCAACAGGAGAAGGCAGGGGGCGGGCTCGGGGGCGTTTTCCCCAGCCTGCCGGCTCTGCGGGTGACAGGAGAAGGTGAGCGGGGGGGCAGGCTCGGGGGCATTCTCCAGGCCTGCTGGCTCTGTGGGCGACAGGACAAGGCAGGCGGGGCGGGCGGGCTCGGGGGCATTCTCCTAGCCTGCCAGCTCTGTGGGCGACAGGAGAAGGCGGGCAGGGGGCGGGCTCGAGGGCATTCTCCCGGCCTATTGGCTCTGCGGGCGATGAGAGAAGGTGGGCGGGGGGGTTGGTGGGTTTGAAGGGGGTGGGGAAGCCTCCCAGTTGCCTCAGAAGGCAGCTGGGGGGTTGGGACCCTACATCCTGCATGGATGCCTGCCCCTCGGCTGAAGGGTCACTGTGGATTGCTGGCTCTGTGGGCGGGACCTAGGCACAGCCCCTGACAGACACTTTATGCAGCCAACCTATTTTGGCACGCATAGAATGTTGTGGGGCGAAAACTCAAATATATATAAGGACAGGATACAAAATGTTCATTAGGGTGTACACATAGCTAAAACATACCGCAGTTAAAAGAAATAGTCTAAGTATCAGGCTTCAGAGGCTTATACAACCAAGCTAGTTATTATACAAATACAATTGATGGGTAAAAATCTTTTGACCTAAGGACCATACACGTTTCAGCCCCTTCGGGCCTTCCTCAGTGGTCAATATCTCTCCTTATAATAATTATCTGTTGGTTTCATAAGATTCTATGCACTCCCATTGGGTGTAAAATGCCCTCCCTCAGCCATTGGCCCATCAGCCGCCACTCAAGAGTACTCACGTGCCATTGGTCGGGTGCTGCGTCTGCTCCTCTTCCCCACCCACTCCCCCTTCAGACAGATTTGCATGTCAGATTCACTGGCAGACAGCTCTCTCTCCTGAGGAAGACAGTTCTCTTGACTCCTGTGAGGGACTGTCCCCTAAGTGGCTGTCGGTAGGCAACCAAGCTTGGTTCTGTGAGTAAAAAAACAAAGGACATTCAGCAGAACCCCCTCTCCCACCCATAACCCCCTCCCCAGTGGCCACTTTCCTGTCAGAATAAATGGAAAAAGGCTCTTTCTCCTGCTTAGCTTCAGCATGGCTGGCTGGCTAACGAGGTGGGCCAGCAACCATCAAACCATTTTCTTCAACTTCCCACTATGCGGCTGACTTTCCCCTAGGGCTGCCAATGTCCAGGTGGGACCCGGAGATCTCCCCCTGTTACAATTGACCTCTAGATGACAGAGATCAGTTCCCCAGGAGAAAATTATTGCTTTGGAGGGTAGACTCTATGGCATTATACCTTGCTGAGTCCTTCCACACCCCCCCCCAAATGTTGCCCTCCACAGAATCCACCCCCCCCCAAATCTCTAGGTATTTCCCTAATCAGAGTTGGCACCTGTACTTTCTCCTCTGTCAGTAAAAGGCCCTTTCCACACCTATGTTGGCCTTTGGGAGAAAACTCATTGGGCCCAGTCCTGATCAGGTTGCCAACTCCAGGTGGGCAATTCCTGAAGATTTGAGGGATGGAGCCTGGAGAGGGTGAGGTTTGAGGAGAGGTGGCACCGCAGACAGGTACGATGCCATAGACTCCACCCTCCAATCCAGCCATTCCCTGATGGGGAACCATTGTTGCCAATCTCCAGGTGGGGGCTGGAGATCACTCAAAATTACAACTGCTCTCTAGGAGGGAGGGGGGAGGAGATGGAAAACTAAAGGTAGGTTGATGGTTGGCTGGGAAGGAGATAGGGTTATCAACTCCAGGTTGGGAAATTCCTGGAGATCTGAGGGGTCGAACCTGGAGAGGGTGAGTGTTAAGGAGGGGTGGGACCTCAGACAGGTACAATGCCATAGA
The DNA here is from genome assembly GCA_029375565.1 of Gekko gecko. Classification (NCBI taxonomy): domain Eukaryota; kingdom Metazoa; phylum Chordata; class Lepidosauria; order Squamata; family Gekkonidae; genus Gekko; species Gekko gecko. Next base: position 162,397,790 of record JAPDNY010000004.1, on the reverse strand, counting down.
CTCCACCCTCCAAACCAGCCACTCCCTCCAGGGGAACCACTGTTACCAATCTTGGGGGTGGGCTGGAGATCACTCAAAATTACTACTGCTCTTCAGGTAGCAAAGATCAGTTCCTCTGGAGAAAATGGTGGACTCTGTCATTATACCCTGCTGAGATTGCCACAGCAAATTGTCACTGAGTGCCCAAAGCCGGGGCACTCTCCCAGAGCATCTTTCTAGAGCCCGTTGTATTTATTTCCACAATGGGCCTTATTCCTAGTTCTTTATATTACAATGACACACATCCAGAAATGTACACACAAGGCTTCCGGTCGGAGTAAAATGGCGAATTGACACACTTTGCGAGTTGTGCAGAGTGTACTGCGGCATCTGACGACAGTCTGGGCTCTATCTGGCCCAGCGCAGCACTCTCCAGGCGGGGGAGTGGCAAGCAAGCAGCGAAGCCTGAGGGGGGTTGAGATCGGTGTGGATAAGCTTCGGAGGAAGCTTGTTTACACTTTGATCTCCTTCCGTGAAGAGGGCAGTTGCAAATCAAGTCTACAGATGCCAGCCGGGCTGAGAATTCAGCATAAATTCGCCATCTACCGATCTCTTTATCATCTGGATTAACATCGTTTACAGAAGAAGCACCGCGAAACCCCGAGATTACAAGCAAGGTAACAAACAAACGATTAAGCGCTTACCGGTTTAAAGAAGACTGTGATATTGAAACGTACGGATAAGCGTTGAAACCTTTAAGGAACTATTTCGCTTGAATTAAAAGTAAAAAGAAAGCTTTCCGTTAGAGAAAAAGGCTGAAAAGAGACTTTGTTTTGCATTCCTGTGGTCAGCCAAGTCTAAACGTTACGTAGTAGAAACGAAACTAACTGTGACTCTGTGATACAGGAAGTGGGCTAGAGTGGAGGTTTAAGAGGCTGCTGTGTTTGGAAGCGGATGGACATTTTATTGTGTGACACCACCCTTACCGGAAGTTGGATTACAGAGACGGACAGGTGAACAGGAAGTTTGAAAGGAGCCTACTCTAGCCGGAAAACCATAGAGAAATTGCGCCCGACATTTTGGGGAGGACTAAAACTTAAAATGTTATTTTCAAGCCGAAAAAGTGTTTAAACAAGTTCTAAAGGTGGCGATTTGGCTTGAAGACTGCTAATATAAAGACTGACTAACATTGAAGTGGCCTCCAAGACGGATTTGAGAACAAGACCTAGAGCTGCTTCATCACCCAGCCCAAGAATGACTGCAAAGGAAAAAAAGAGTGGCAAGCAGCTATGGAAGCGATGGAAAAGCGGATGACTGAGAATCTTGGAAAACAAATAGAATCACAGTTGCAACAACAATTGGAGCAAATAGAGCAAGTGCAAATCCAAGTACAGAAAAAAATATGGAAGAATTGAAAGAACTGGTACTTACAGAAGTGTCAGGGATTAAAAAAGATACTGAAGAACTCAAAAAGGAAGTCAAAAGTCTGGTGACAAAATCTGAAGATATGGAACAAAAGGTTAAAAAAACCCTGTCAGAAAATGCAAGGCTGGAGACCATGATGGATTACAGGGCTACTCAGAATCACCTGAGATTGAGAGGGATAGAAGAGGAGGAAGATCAAGATCTACGGGCCCTAGTAATTAAGACATTGACAACTTATATAGGGGAAGATGAAGGAGATTTGGATGCAGACTTTGACTTGATTTACAGAGTAAATTCAGCTTATGCCAAAAGAAAGCAATTACCTAGAGATGTAATTGTTCAATTTGTGACAACAAAGATGAAGGAAGACGTTTTCAAGAAACAATTTACACAACCGTTGGAAATTAATGGAAAGAAAATAATAATTTTGAGAGAAATTCCGAGATCGATTCTACAAGATAGAAAGAAATTCAAGAAATTGACAGACAGGCTAAAAGAAATGAATATTAGGTTCAGATGGGAGATTCCATATGGACTTACATTTATGTACAACTCGGTGAGATCAACTCTTAAATCTGAAGGAGACTTATATAGATTTAAAGCGAGCAATCTGGACGATTTTAAAGATATTTAATTTAACACCATTATGGATTACAAATTTTTATCTTGGAACGTAAATGGATTAAATTCACCAGGTAAAAGAAGACTGGTGAATCATTGGCTGGAAAAACAAAAATGTAACATAATCTGTTTACAAGAAACACACATAAGAAAACAAGACGATAAATATCTGACTAATAAAAAATTGGGAGAAGAATTTCATTCTTCAGCAGTTAATAAGAAAAAAGGAACAGTGATTTATATTTCAAAAGATTTGGATCCTAAACAAATTTTTTCCGACAAAGAAGGAAGGTATGTTGGCGTGGAAATCTATATGGATAGAAAAAAGATATTGCTTGTTAATATATATGCACCCAATGGTGCAAAAGAGACCTTTTTTAATGATCTGACTAAAGAGTTGGAGTGTTTAAACTATGATCAAATTGTTCTTGCGGGAGACTTTAATGGTACAGTGAACAACACATTGGATAGAAAGTCCAAAGCAAGTGGAGAGACAGTTGGAAAGTTACCAAAAAATTTCTTTCAATTGATGAAGCAAGAGAAATTAGAAGATGTTTGGAGGAAGTGGAATCCTAAGACTAAGGACTACACGTTTTATTCGAATAGACATAATTCCTTTTCTCGAATTGACATGATTTGGATGTCAGAGGAGATGGCGCAAAAAACTTATAAAATACAAATTTTACCGAAAACTAACTCTGATCATAATCCCCTACTTTGGATATCTAAAGCAAAACCTAAACAGTTATTTTGGAGAATTAATGAAGATTTACTGGATCAAAAACAAATTAATGAAATTTTAAAAAAGGAAACGAAAAGTTTTTTTGAACTGAATTTGAATAAAGGCACGGATATACAAGTTGTATGGGATACATACAAAGCAGTAATGAGAGGTATGCTTATCTCTCTGAACTCCAAAGATAAAAAGCAAAAGATCCAGCAACAGAAAGACCTTCATGAAAAAATTCGACAAAAAGAAAAGGAATTAAAAAAAAGACCAGGGAAGAAGAAAATTATTAAAGAGATCCACTTCCTGCAAGATCAGCTGAATGTTCTTTTAAACAGAGAATTATATTGGAATTTAAAAAAATTACAGCAAAAAGCATTTGAGGGTGCAAACAAACCAGGAAAGTTTTTGGCATGGCAATTGAAAAATAGAAAAGAAAGGAACTTTATATCTAAGATTGTTGAAGATGGAAAGGAGGTGATGAGCCTGAATGGTTTAAAAAGAGTTTTTTTTAAATACTACGCCAAACTATTCCAAAAGAAAGGAATTGACCAACAGAGAATCAAGAAATATTTGGAGACGATTGAAGTTCCAGAGCTGGGAAAACAAATTAAGGAACTATTAAATGGCTTAGTAACGAAAGAAGAAGTGACAATGGCGATAGAAGACGCAAAGTTGGGCAAAGCTCCAGGACCAGATGGCTTTACAGCAAAATTCTATAAGAAATTTAAAGAGGAGCTAACCCCTATTTTAGTACTTCTGTCAAATGAGATAAGACAGACCAAACGGATCCCAGATTCATGGAAAGAAGCAAACATTTCATTGATACCTAAAGAAGGTTTGGATTTGACTCAAGTAAAGAATTATAGACCAATATCGCTATTAAATAATGATTACAAATTATTTGCAAAAATAATTTCAGAGAGACTGAAAAAATATTTGAAAGATACAATAGCGGAAGAACAAGCGGGATTTTTACCAAATAGACAAATTAGAGACAATCTAAGAGTGGTGATAGATGCAATTGAATACTATGACAAGCATCCTGAAAAAGAAGTTGGATTCCTCTTCTTAGATGCGGAAAAAGCTTTTGATAATTTAAATTGGGAGTTTATGCTGCAAGTTATTGAAAAAATGAATATTGGACAGTCCTTTTTAAACATGATTGTGGCAATATATTCAGAACAAAAAGCGGCTTTGAATATAAACAAAGAAAAGACGGACTTCTTCCGAGTCCAAAAGGGAACACGTCAAGGCTGCCCGTTATCCCCGTTGTTGTTTATTTGGATATTGGAAATATTATTGACAGCGATAAGAAAAGATAACAATATTGAAGGACTTACAGTGAAAGGTTTTGCCTATAAATATAGGGCATTTGCAGATGATGTAATGTTTATGATTCAAGACCCAATTGAGAAAATACCACAACTGATGGAAAAAATTGAAGAATTTGGTTCAATTGCGGGATTTTATGTTAATAAAAGTAAAACCAAAGTGATGTGCAAAAATATGACGAAACAAAGACAAACAGAACTTCAAGAGAAAATTCAATGTGAAGTAGTTAAAAAGACTAAATATCTTGGAATTGAATTAACTATGAAAAATATTGACTTGTTTAAAAATAATTATGAAAAGGTGTGGTACAAGATTCAGCAAGATATGAAGAAATGGGACACTTTGAATTTATCATTGATGGGAAGAATCGCGACTGTAAAAATGAATATTTTACCGCGTTTGATGTTTTTATTTCAGACTATTCCAATATTAAAACAAAGGAAAGTACTGGATTCGTGGCAGAAAGAATTATCCAAATTTGTATGGGCAGGAAGAAAGCCAAGGATTAAAATGAAAATTTTATGTGATGCAAGAGAGAGAGGAGGCTTACAACTACCAAATTTAAGAGTGTATTATGATGCCGTCTGTTTAACATGGTTGCAACAGTGGATTAATTTGGAGAATAAGAAGTTATTGGCCCTTGAAGGACATGATAATAAATTCGGATGGCATGCATATTTATGGTATGGAAAAGTAAAAATGGATAAATTTTTTAAACACCACTTTGTAAGACAATCACTGTTCGAGACATGGACGAGATATAGAAAATTCTTCTCAGAAGAAAGACCACTTTGGATTGTACCAGCTGAAGTGATTAATCCATATTCAAGAAACCAAGGGTTAGATTGGCTACCTTATAAAAATCTTTTAAAATTTGAAGGGAAAAATTTTGTGTTAAAAGATAGATTTGATGTTGAATTTGAATATGATTGGTTGAAGTATAGACAGATTTATGATCTATTTAAGACCGATAAAAGAGAACATGGTTTTAGAGAAAAGAATATTGAAATTGAAACTGTATGGCTTGAGAAAGATAAAAAAATGATCTCTAAACTGTACAAGGTGTTATTGAAATGGTATACTGAGGATGAAGTTGTAAAGGAGCAAATGATAAAATGGGCTGTAAATGTTAATAATGAGATATTAATGACATCTTGGGAATATTTGTGGAAAAAATCAATGAAAATTTCAACGTGTGTAAATGTTAAAGAGAATTGCTATAAAATGATGTATAGATGGTATATGACGCCTAAAAAAATTGCTATTATAAATGAAAGTATGTCCAACAAATGTTGGAAATGTAAAAAACATGAGGGGTCTTTTTACCATATGTGGTGGACATGTGATAAAGCAGTAAAGTATTGGACAGAGATCCACAATGAGATACAAAAAATTTTGAATTGTACTTTTAAGAAAGACCCACAGATGTTATTGCTAGGTCTTAAAATGGAAGAAATAAATGTAGCCAAGAGAACACTACTATGGTACTTGACTACAGCAGCAAGACTGACTTTTGCTCAATGTTGGAAACAAGATAAAGTACCTGAAACATGGGAATGGATTAAAAGACGTTGTTTTTAGCAGAAATGGACAAATTAACAAGAAAATTAAACAACGAAGAAGATGAAATTTTTTTTGAAGACTGGAAAGACTTTCAAAAATACTTGTTGAAAAATTGGGACATTAAAAGTGGTTTGATCTGTTTTGATAGTTATTAAGTGGAAAATGAAATAGAATTAGATTTCTGAATTGTTACCGTGTGTTAGAGAAAATAAGTTTAGAAATAACTGTAACAGAATAAGAGAGATATTAATGGGGTTGGAGCAGTGCGGGAAGCCTTGTTTGGGGGGGAGAAGGGAAATTAGAAAAATGGATATGCAGGTTGGTTGAAAATGTATGAACATGTGATATATCCAATAATAAATTGTATTTACCAAAAAAAAAAAAAAAAACTGAGAGGGAGAAAGACCACGGTGTTCCCTCCTATAAAGTCAGAAATGTACACACAAGAAATTCATATATATAAATTTATAAATCTGCATGGGAGTCATTTTAGCACGAGGTAGGGATGACTGGGGCATGGGAGCCAGTTGTGCACATTGGATCACACCGATTTGGTTCGGAGGGGAGGGGTGGCTATGTTGGGCCAAACTGCTCATGTGATCATACCCTATGACGGATGCACATCTAGAGGAGAAAGCAAAAGGAACTCCTTTGTAATTATAGGGATGCTACTAGCCTTATGCAAAAGCTAAGCATTTGCATTCAATATCAAACTGTTCTAAGAGCCATTTTTGACAGTGTCCTTTGGTTCACTCAGTCCAGTGCCGCCATCTTCACGGGACTGCGCATCCATGGCTCTCATGCACACATGGGAACTTCAGTGCTTTATGCTTACAACTAAGATGGAAGCTCTGCTGCACCACTGCAATGGAAGACACATCCAGAACAGTCCTCAGTCTTGTACCGACAGTGGAAGTTTCTGTATGTGGGTGATGGAAGTCCTGCGGAGTTCTTGTGTCACCAGAATGACCTCACTTTCAGAGACTGGATTTAAGTGGGTCGTTCTAAGAGAGAACGCATGCTGTCCCACCTCATGGTCCCAGGTCTCCTTAAAAGGGTGAAGAGAATCCATCCCATATCTTTTCTTTGGGGATTTTTCCAGCGTGGCATTTCTTCACCCCTTTGTCAGAGATCCGGAAGCAGACTTCATTTGTGCTTCCTCTTTTCCCTTTGGGAAGCAGCTCTTCATCAGATCTGACCCAACATCTCCCTCTTAACTGGGTTGAAAAGAAGAGTGCTGATATACAATGGGTGCTTTCAGCACGGCAGATATGTCGTCAGTTCTCTTGGTATATAAACAGCTCAGCAGACTTTAGATTGCCAGTATATTGAAGCCATTCTTGCATCTTCCCAGTGCTGGGATTACTCCACACACAGCTACAAACTTATGTGAATGACTTCTCATTGGGGGTTCTTTGCAGCAGTGGGAAGTGACTCATGGGGACCACATAGGGTTTTCAAGGCAAGAGATATTGCCTGCCTCTGCATAACCACCTAGGACTTGCATGGTGGTGGTGGTGGAGGAGGAGGAGGAGAAGGAGAAGACTGGATTTATACCCTGCCCTTCACTATCCAAAGGAGTCTCGGAATGGCTTGCAATCCCTTCCTCTCCCCACAACAGACACCCTGTGAGGTAGGTAGGGCTGAGAGAGCTCTGAGAGAACTGCCCTTGAGAGAACAGCTCTGAAAGAACTAGTGGCTGACCCAAGGTCACACCAGCAGCTGCATGTGGAGGAGTAGGGAATCAAACCTGGTTCTCCCAGGTTAGACTGAGACAACGGGGGTGGAGGGGACTGAACCTAGAAACCTGGGATCCAGAACCTGAAAGGGTTAGTCAAGTAGAAAAGAGGGCCAACAATAAAAGCTTAATATATAGTATACAAAAAGATATGTGTATTTATTAACAAAGAATTTAAAAATATATAAGGGCCCAATCACACCTTATGTAAAAATACCAGAATCTAACACACAAGGGCTAATGGACTTGGCCTGATGCGTTTTGGCCTGCATAGGCCTTCTTCAGATGTCAAACACAATGAGGAACATATTGGCTTATATAATAGTACACTACAATCATACAGTTATAAAATATAAATACAAGAAGGACCAGAAAAAAAATTGCTGTAAAAAATCGAAAAATGGGAAATTGAATACATACAATATAATGAGTAAATAAATTATAAGTATATTCTAATATATATATATATATATATATATATATATATATATATATATATATATTGACTTACTTTCAAAATGAAACCACCAGGCACAGAATAAAAGTACAAATGAGGCCTCCAAAGATGCAATCCCAGGCCAAGTGATATTTCACTGGTAATAATCTAGAAACAAATATATATATAAACCAATGCATTCTACAGTTTTAAAACTTAATTCAGAAAGTAATTAATAAAGAAAATTATTTTGTTGCTTCAGGTCCAGAAAGTGCCTCCCTATGATTGTTTAGCTCCTTTGGGATAGCTTCCTATCCAGGACAAAGTGTCCTCAGTAGAATTGTCCTTAGGCAAAGAGCAGTGCTGATAAAGCAAAAATACTGGAGCTTTATATCAGATGAAAGATGACGCAATCCTTGTGTGAAGGACGATGCAAACCTTGTAGAGTGCCTTGAAATAATCCTGTGATTGCACATCACACATATGGCATGACATAAAAAACTATAATACAATATAAATTTCAAACTAGATGTTCAACTGTCAAAAAAGTCATACATGGATGTTAAACTGTCAACAAATCATACCGCATACCAGTCCACCTGTTCCTTTAGACCACATGGGGTTATAGTTGTGAGGGCATGAATCCAAAACAATTCTCTGGTTTTCAAGTGCTGAGTCATCTGCAGGTGGTTCCAAGGTCGAACATATTCCAGAGCTCCTAACCACTACACCAAACTGCTGGTCTCCCATCCAGGTACTGACCAGGGCTGACCCTGCATAGCTTCCAAGAGCTGACAAGATTGGACTAGCTCTGTAGGGCAGAAGTTCTTTAAGCACAGAAAACAGATTGGAGCAGAAGCAGGAGCCCCCTCCTCAACCCATGCCACCCCCTGACCAGCAAATTCAGCCTCTGCGGATTTTAAGGCAACATTCTTGAAGCTGATGCGTGACTCTGATCAAAGTGGTGAACCTGGAGACAACTTGTAAATGAATACTTTAGTTTGAACTCCCTGCTTTTCTTCAGATTGGGCACAAAGAGCTGCAAACTGGAGGCATTCGCACTGGTTCCATCTCAGCCACCCACTCACATACAAGCTGCTTCATTTCCCACCCAGAGGGTGTGGGAAATATGAATGGCATAGCAATGGGCAGGTGAGTGATCTGGGAGGTGCTGGAATGACATTTGAGGTCAACAAAATCACTGTTTGTTTCACTAGTCTGCTAGAGACAAATGCCGATATAAAAATGGGCCGGCAGTGAATTCGCAGCACTGTAAACTCTCCATTTTATATTATGTCTGTCTTTAGCCCAGCTGGCATATGAGACATTAAGAGGGCAAACAGAACCTCGACTTTGAAATACGTGCAGCTGAAGTCACGGCAACCGGCTCATAGAAAGAAACATTTTGGTGCAAGAATCCCTCCCCCCCAAAAAAACTCTCATCCCTCTGTTTTGGGCTGCTGTTAAAAAGACAAACTGGATAGTTATACACACGAACATAAGACACCATAGCCGTAATCGGCAGAAATATTGCTTCTGGGAAAAGCAAGGCTTTGAGATGTGAATGGTGTTCTTTTTCAACAGAGAGAGGCAGGTTGAGCATCTTGAACAACAGCAAAAAAATGAAAAAGCAAACAACCTACCCACCCACCCTGGTATCCAAACAGATAAGATTGGCTATTAACCGTTACCTTAGAAAATGACTCGAGGCAATGTTAAAATATCAAGTGGCTAATTTCAAATTAAATGCCAAAAATAAGTCATCAAGACAAGGTGGGAACTGGAATCCGCCCATTTATGAATATTATCATTAAGGTCCAAATATCTAATTTAGAGATGTATATTGTAATGGCCTACGGCCATATGCAATAAATTTACTTACTACTACTACTAATTTAGAGATGCCTACCAATATTGTGCATACACATTAGGCCTTTGGATTTGAGAGAGAGAGAGAGAGAGAGATGGACCTAAGGAGCCAAGACAGAGAGGGTTTCTGGAAGTCTTGTCCTATTAGCTAAGCAACACAAGAGCAAGCTCCCCCGGGGTACACAGAACTAGTTAAGCATGATTTTGAATCTCTCCCATAGCATTTTCCTTAAATGTAGTTCACATACGTTAACAAAATATTATATATAATAGGCTAGAGCTGTTTCTGGCATACTGCAGCTAGCAGCAGTTGTAGTTATGGTTGCGGTAGTAGTTGTGTGTCTAAGAGAGATGGAGGCTGAGTTTAGACTGGCATTTTGGCCCGATATAGGCATGTTTCAGACGTTTCACAAATGGATTAAAGGGCTGGTTCACACAGGCACTTCTGTCCAGTGTTCCCCAGCTGTACTTAACCCATTTTGTAATGCTTCCCTCCTGAGTTTAAAACATACCTGGTGAAAGCGGTAGCAAACCCCTGGAGAGCGCGTTCATCCCGCATTCATCATGCTTCCCAGAAGTGTGAATGCAAACAAGCTGATCTGGTAGGGATGCTCTTATGCGCATAAACGCATATCATCAAGTTACATTACGAAAAGCTGCTTACAGCTGTGCTTCCGCCAGGGTCAGGCCAACAATGCGAACGCTCCATTGTACATCCTCCCTGGTATGTTCCCGTATCAGTTGGTGCAGTGTGACCAGGAAAACCCAGGAACAAATTGTTCCAGGTCTTTCTGCAACGACTTCCTTGCACTTCAAACTGCCAGTCTGAACTCAGCCAGAGACAGCGTGTTCAGGTTTGATCCATATATATCTATCTCCTGGCTTAATCTCAGGAATGACTAGTTTCCACCAACTTCCCTTTCACCTTTTAATAAGGTAGAGAGTAGAAAGTCAAAGGGAAGTCCTTGGGCCCATTGCTTCTCCCACACCTGCTGACTTTCTTCCCTTGGTCTTATTTATTAGCTTCACCTATATCCAGGGGTCTTTTCGTAGAAGAACAGCTGCAGGAGCTCATTAGCATATGGTATGCTAATGAGCTATTAGGCTATTAGCATATGCCACACCCCCTGACATCACCGGAAGTGATGTCAGAAGGGAAGCAAAAGGGGGGAAGCATCTTCAAAAGCCTCCCCTTCCCTTCCCCAGCTGGTCTGGGTGGGGGAGCTAAGAGAGAAGTGGTTTAAAGTTTAAACTCCTTCTCATGAGAGTTGGGCCACAGAAGGAGGAAAGAGGGAAGGAAAGAGAGAGAGTAGAGAGAAGGAAAGAAGGAGGGAAACAGGGAAAGGAGGAAAAAGAGAAGAGAAGAAGGTGGGAAAGAAAGAAAGAAAGAAAGAAAGAAAGAAAGAAAGAAAGAAAGAAAGAAAGAAAGAAAGAAAGAAAGAAAGAAAGAAAGAAAGAAAGAAAGAAAGAAAGAAAGAAAGAAAGAATGAATGAGGAAAGAGAAGAATGAGGGAAAGAGGAAAAAGAAAGAAGGAAAGGAGGGAATGAAAGAAATTCAGTGGCAATTCAGCCCCATTATACCCTATGGGCCATTGAAGTCAATGGTGAAAACATAGGGTATATTCTGGGGGCTGGAGGAGAGGTTTGAGGGAGAGGCTCCAAGATCACAGGATAGCTGATGGAGCCTCGCCCCAAGATACCCACCAAGTTTCAAGAACATTGGACCAGGGGTCCAATTCTATGGGCCCCCAAACAGGTTGCCCCATTTCCTCCATTGTTCTCTATGGTGGGAAAAAAGTAAGTTTTTTTCCCACCATAGAGAACAATGGAGGGAATAGGGGCAACCTGTTTAGGGGCCCATAGAATTGGACCCCCTGGTCCAATGTTCTTGAAACTTGGTGGGTATCTTGGGGCGAGGCTCCATCAGCTATCCTGTGAGTTTCGAGCCTCTCCCTCAAACCCCCTCCCCTCCAGCCCCTAGAATATACCCTATGTTTTCACCATTGACTTCAATGGCCCATAGGATATAATGGAGCTGAAATTGACATTCGGCTGCCTGAAAGACTCTCCGAGACGCCGGCTGGGGGCGGGGCTTGGCTCCTGAGCTCCCGGAGCTGCGCTCCGGTGCGCTCCCCCCGAAAAGACCCCTGCCTATATCCCACTTTTCCCCCCAACGGCAGCCCAAAGGAGCTAACACCATTCCCCTCCCCTCCATGTTATGCTTAGAAAAACCCTATGAGGCATCTTAGGCTGAAAATATATGGCTGGCCCGAGGTCACCCAGCAAGCTTCCATGGTGGAGTGGGGATTTGAACCTGGGTCTTCCAGGTCCCAGTCCAACCTTCTTAACTGCTCCACCACAATGGCTACTGCCAATTCAAGCTCCTGGTTCTCCCATTTCTAGGCCCATCGTTCCTCATCACTGATAGCCATTGTCATTCTGTAAAATCTAAGAAAATTAAGAACTGCTCAATAACCTTATTGTATATACAAGGGCGAATAAAATTAAATAATAAACGCCAGATATACAAGACTGGTTAAGGAAACTGCTGTTTTTAGCCGAAATGGACAAAATGACGAAGAAACTAAATGGACAAATGGCAGAACAATATCTAAAAGACTGGGAAGGCCTGAAACTGTATATGGAAATTGAATATAGAATGAAAGGGAAAATGTACAATCTTGATTCGTATTGAAACTGAATGAGAAATGAAATGAACACTTGATTGTACTGTACCTTTATTGGAAACTATGTTTGAAAGAGTCAGGCTTTTACGTATTAGAATTGTGTTACCTGGTTTGTCGATTGTTACAAGTTTAAACTTGATTACCTTTTAACTCTTTTTTCTGTTATTAGCAGTGTTGGAAGCCTATTAGGGGGGTGGGGGGATGGGATATAATCTTTAAATTGTATTGGTAACGATGTTTAACAATGTTGAATATACTCCAATAAAATTTTGTTTCAAAAAATATTAAATAATAAACAACTGTACAATATGTTAGCTGCTGTAGATTTTCCGGGTTGTCTGGCCATGGTCTTGGCATTGTAGGGCCTACAATGCCAAGACCACGGCCAGACAACCCAGAAAATCTACAGAAGCTAATGAACTCCAACCATGAAAGCCTTCAACAACATATTGTACAATATGTATTTATTCATAAATCCTTTGCTGTTATCATAAATCCTATATCGTGTCCAAAAATTAAGGCTACATAATGCAGCTACAATTTCCCAGCAAATAACTGCAGTACAAAATTCACACATTATCATAACGGTCCATAATAAGATACTCCTCAATATTTGGAAGGTCCTTACTTGTAAGAAAGTTTGAAAAGTTGTGTGGCAGATGAAAGTAGAAACGGTTCTGAAATCCAAGCCAATGGTGTTCTTCGTAGCAGACCACACTGCTGTTCAGATTCCAAGTAGGATCAATTGTTCAGTTGGAATAACCACAAAACACAGTCCCAACCTGACGGGCAAGCCAGCTAAAACTAGCCACGTTTCCACAAAGCTTCTTTAAAAGGCAGAACTGCTTCCTGCTATCCAACAGCCACAGTTCTTTTAGATATAGCTCACAATGTCAGACAAACAGCATAACACTTTTCAATTTCCAGTGGGATTTACGACAACAACACAGGAGTTATGAATGCATACACCTTATACAATTGTTTATTATTTATTTTTATTAGCTTTTGTATATACAATAAGATTATTGCACGGTTCTTTATTTTCTCAACGTCTATCTACCATGTTCTCACTTCTTTTGCTATTCTGTAGAATCTAAGCCAACTGCAGCTTCGGCTTGCCCGCCTCTCTGTGATCTCAGAGCAGCTCAGCCAATCATTGTACGTACATGCTGCCTCAACCAACTTATGCTGACTGCAAAAAGGCAAGTGAGAAGCACAGGTGGTTTGCCATGGCCTTCTTCTGCAGAATCTCCTTGGTGGTCTCCCATTCAAGTTCCAATCTTGCTTCTGAGATCTGACGAGATTGGGTTATAAAATACCTTTCCATGTCTCCAGCCAGTCACTACCAGATACATTAGTACCTCCAAATTCCTTGGGGGGGGGGGACATGCTGGGAGTCCTAGGTTCGAATCCCCACTCCACTTTCTGGGTGACCTTGTGCCAAAAAATTCTACTGCTTGCAACACATTTTACTTGGGAACAGCTGAACAATCTCTGTCTTTTTTTTTTTTTTTCAGTTTGTCCACATTAAAGCTCAACACGTCTCCCTTTCAGCTAATAGAATGCCACTGGAGTATTGAGTTTATTATCAGTCATTCCATGCCCCTAGGAAACAGACCTTGATAGGAAAGCTTGGCAAATAATGGATGGCATATAGTACATATTTGTATAAACATTGTTGATCACTTTTCATTTACAAATGGCAGAACAGAGGTGAGAGCAAAGGGTGGGTAAATAATGAGACCAAATGAGGGTAAACACATTTAAAATATGGGGAAGGTCATGGTAAGCCACTGTTAAGTGGTAGCATTACAAACCAGGTATGTAAGCACTGGAAGGTATTATTAAAATACGTACTACAACACCATCTAGATCACAAGTGCAGCTTATTCAAGCACTGTCATGAAGCTAGGGAGTTGCCAACACAAATAGTGGTGGCATATACAGAAACCTTGCTGTAAAGAGGGGATGTTGTTAAAGCTGAAACGAATATTCTCAGACACATGAAATGCAACACATTTTTCCAGTTTTGCCTTGCAGATTTACAATTGAGAAATTTCAACTTGAAATTTTAAAAAAAATCTTTCAAGGTTTCAGGCTTCTTTATGTGTTACAGAAGGGGTGTGAGGAGAGGGGAAGAAACAAAGGCAGGGGGGAATGGGATTCCCCCTCCCTACAAGTTCCTTCTGGGTCTTTTGCTTGTGGTGTGCTATTCTTTATCAGTGTGGCGTAGTCAGGGCTCTTTTTGTAGCAGGAACTCATTTGCATATTAGGTGACACACCCCTAATGTAGCCAATCCTCCAAGAGCTTACAGTGGCCCCTGTAAGAAGAGCTCTGTAAGCTCTTGGAGAATTGGATACAATTCTAATATGCAAAGGAGTTCCTCCTACAAAAAAGAGCCCTGGGCATAGTAGTTAAAAGTGTCAGACTAGTATCTGGGAGATCCAGGTTTGAATCCCCACTTCGCCATGGAAGTTTGCTAGGTGACCTTGGACCTGTCATATTGTCTCAGCCTAAGCAACCTGTCAGGGTTGTTGTGAGGATGAAAACAGATGGGAGGAGAATGATACATGTCACTTTGGATACTCACTGGGGGGAAAGTAGTAAAAATAAATATTACTATTACTAAATATCATTGTGTATTACCTATGAAATACCCCCAAACAAACAAACAAACAAACAAACAAACAAACAAACAAAGCACAAATAGGAAAAGACTTTCCTGATTCATTCCTGCTAGGCCCAAATAGTCTAGCTGATAACATATCCCTGTGACTTTTGTCACCTGAACAGATGGCATGCCAGATGCCATGCTTAATATCTATATGCAAAGCCACTTTGACACCTTTGCTGAGAAGATCAGACATTGGGGCGTCTTCCCAAGCTGAGGACACAGATGTCCCATGCATTTACACATCAAAGCTCAAGTAGGCATGCTTTTAATCATGTCAGCAATTTCTGTGCCTAGATAATCTGGGAGCGGTGGCACAGGCAGTAAGAACACCTGCAAAAGTAACATAAACAAACAGCCATTACGGCTGTTCAAAACCCACCACGGCCAGGGTGAGCTCCTGGCCCATGTCCCAGCACCCGTCCACCCAGCGGTTTGAAAGCATCATAAATGCAAGTAGATAAAAGTGGGTACCTGTCCTAGGTGGCAGGGGGCACCCCCTCCTCCTTGCGACACGGAGGTTTCGGCGGCAGCAGCAGCGGCAGTGATGGCGGCAAGCAGTTCCTGGCAACCCAGTGGAGCAACGTTGGAGGCGAAATCCAGAGAAGTGGAGGCCTGGAGATCGTGGTGACATGCGGCACAGCATGGCGGAGCCACCTGTGGACAGTAGCCAGAACTGCAGCCAACACAGAGCCATGCACCAGGACGAGACCTGCCGGAGGAAGCTGCCCGAAAGATCGGCTCCAGAAGGGCACCAGGACGCCAATATCTGAAGCCGCGGAAAGAAGCCGGATGACAACTAGCCTGGGGTGCTGATAGGCAGTCACCACCCTGTAGACTATATGGCCCTAGTTAGGTTAAGAATTGGTTGGTTAGAACCTCTATGTAAACCACCCAGAGAACCCCTGGGGTCAGGGTGGTATATAAGCTGAAGGTATAAATAAATAAATAATGGACACACCTCTTAATCCCCTTTGTGATTGGATAAATGGCCGTATTCAGTTATGATGGGAGAGGGAGGGAGTTGTGCTTACCCTATGAGAAGAGGGTCAGATTTCTCTTGGAAAGAGGGCCCCTTTCTGAGAGTTAGTTCCCTTTTGGATTACAAACCTGCAAAATGGAATTTTACTAGTGGGCAGAAGAGCTGGACTTAACTGCCCACAGCAATCATGTGGTTCCTATTGAAGATTTCCTGGTTCCCCAAAGGACATTGAATGACTGGTAACTATGAATATCTCTATGTATAGTTAGAACTAAATAAGCTATAGATCTTATTTGTTTTTCTACCTGTGCAAGTCTTATGATATATGCATGCTTCTGCTTTGATTAAGGATAATATTTCCTCCATATTATCTGAGTTTGTGTCCTGTATTGCAACTGGGTTCTAAGCCTAGATCTCAGTGCCTAGGCAGCTACCACTGTGTGTTAACTAATTATCTGCAGCTCTGACACAGAGCTAAGTCATTAATTCCCAGAGACTAGACAGGAGGTGGGATCTCTGCTCCTGTCTGAGTTGGGAATGTCCTTTAAAGAGGTCCTGGTGGCAGAATACTGATTTAAGTGTTCCTTAAGCATATGGATTTTGGTATCTCTCATTCCTGGAAGGGCGTGAGAGAGAAGTAAGATCCTGTATATGCTGGCAGAGTTCATGAGTTGTATCTCTCTTATCCCCTGGACTGGGGATAAGGGGGCGCAAACCCTGTACAAGTATTAGATACCAAGCACTGAAGTCAACTGTATAAATGGGAATCCCAACAAGACTCTTTCAGCACAAATTCATCTGAGCTCTCACTGGAGTGTGTTCATGTGCCAAGCCTAATGTCCCTTCCATGTGCTCAGTAGGCTCTGTTCCACTCTTCTTTCATTAATTTGTCTTCCCAAATAATTCCAGTTGCCCACTCTAGGGCTGAGTTCAGACTGGCAGTTTTGCCCGAGATAGGTACGTTTCAGAGACATTTCACAAATGGATTAAAGGGGCCAGTTAACACAGGCACATCTGTCAGGCATTCCCCAGCCACACTCAATCCGTCTTGTAACGCTTCCCTCCCAAGTTTAAAAAATACCAGGTGAAAGTGGCAGCAAACCCTGGAGAGCGCATTTATCCCACTTCCTGGACGTGTGGGCACGAACAAGCTGATCCGCCAGGGGTGGGCCAACAGTGTGAATGCTCCCTTGCGTGTCCTCCCCGGTATGCTCCTGCATCAGTCGGTGCAGTGTGACCGGGAAAACCCGGAACATTTTGTTCCGTGTCTTTTTGCCAGGACTCCCTCACATTTCAAACTGCCAGTCTGACCTCAGCCTAGGGCTGTGATCGTACACACTCAGTAATCCACTTTCAATCCACTTCCCAACTGGATTTTACTGTGTGAACTGGCAAAATCCAATTTGAAAGTGCATTGAAAGTGGATTGAATGTGGATTGTTTAGTTCGTGTGGGATCACAGCTAACTTAGTTTTTTAAAAGGTGGAGGGGGTATCCAAATGTATGCACCCCTTATTCTGGGGTGTGGGGGGAGATCAGGGCCAAGTTCAGTATTGCCACCATTCTGTAACGATGTAATCCGGCCATCCTTGGAAGAGCATAGAGCGGTCTACGTGGTTTCCTTGAAGCAACCCTGAGAGATGGGTTAGACTGGGAGAGATTGATTAGCCCAAAATCAACAAAAGAAACTTCTGACTGAGTTGGGATTTGAACCTGGGTCTCCCACGTCCATCCTGGTACCACTTTGGGGGAGCTGCTGTGGTCTCATTGCCTGGGAGCACCTGGTCTTCAGAAGCATTGGTGTGTATCCAATGAAACATCAGTGGAGCTTCTAGTGATCACTGTAATTTATAGACACATCCTTATAGGAACTTAGAGGATGGAAGTTTTGCAGAGGATTCCTGCTGGTAGGAAATCTGAAGTAGCATCACATCAAGCTAGGGGAATACTGTGTTTGTCTGGTAATAAACTATTATATTTACTTTTACTCTGATGCAGGGCTTTCTTGTGGAAAAGCCCAGCAGGAACTCATTAGCATATTAGGCCACACCCAATAGCAGAAATTCATTAACATATTAGGCCACACCCCCATGTTACCAGGAGTGTGGTCATCCAGCCACACTCACCTTTTGCTTCTTATTCTGTTTACCTTGTTTGTTGTCAAATCCCAGGGCTTTTTTTTTTTTTTTTTTGTAGCAGGAACTCCTTTGCATGTTAGGCCACACAACCCTAACGTAGCCAGTCCTGATGAGTTTCTGCTTTTGGGTGTGGTCTGTTATGCTAATGAGTTCCTTCTGGGCGTGGCCAACTCCGGAGCCAGCTGGAACTCCATTCCAGTGCATTCCTGCCCAAAAATAGCCCTGCTCTGATGTATCCCTAGGTTTCCCAACCTCCAAGCGGCACCCGTCAATCTCCCATCATTACAATTGATCTCCAGATGACCAAGATCAGTTCCCTTGGAGAAAATGGCTGCTTTGGAGGGTGGACTCTATGGCATCCCACCCTGATGAGGTTCCTCCCTTCCCCAAACCCTGCTGTCCCCAGGCTCCATCCCCAAAATCTCCAGGTATTTCACAACCCAGAGCCAGAAAACCCATGTGCCCCTTATGTGACTGAACCACAACATTACAACATCTCCAAGTAACCAGTGGCCCTTTAAGGCCAGAAGGATCATTGCTCAAGTGGTAGTGCAAGATACATGGCATAATTTATGTGTCACTAGGAGCCCTTGCCCTGCCCTGCTTTGAAATTGCATTTTAACTGCATTCTTAAATCATAAATTTAATTCATTGCACAAACACATGTAGGCAAACATTCCATTGTTAGCACTATGCTTTGTACCATGCCAATTTTGAGCTAGACTAAGAACGAGTCCGAATGGGGTCGCTTAGATGTCTGAAGCCATGGAAGAGTTAATTTCCCGAGCTGGCCAGCATTAAGGCTACTCATCCCGTGAGTCAGGAAATAAAGTTCTTAACTCTGTCTGTTGCTGCAGATCAGCTGTTTAATAAAACTGACCCTAGTTTAACATCCCACTGAGTTGCATGTCTTCATTCTGAGGTATCTCACCTTCCTCCCTGTTTCCGAGATTTATCCTTTTTGTTCCGTCAGAATTCTTGTCCTTCACAGCCTGTGGTTTAGCGAGAGGAAAGAGCGAGAGTTCATTTGGTATCAAACGACTTCAAAAAAAGAAATCATGCTGTGTTTCTCCATTATAAGCAGGATTAAGAACAGCAAATATGAAGTCGTCCACTACATTTACCCCCAATCTTCCAGCTGCCTAGCAGAGAAATGAGACCATTGTCATCTCTTCACTGTCAGTTCTAAGTCTACAAAAGTCCTTAGCATAAGTAATGTGCATTACAGCATCAATAAACTGTCTGTGGGATTTGAGGCCTAGTTAGCATTTCTATTGAGCCTCTCGCATTCACATTTTCAGAAATGGACTTTTATTAATTACCAATTTAAATCCATAACTCTGATAGCACAGGTCACTTGTAAGTGGGTCATTTCGGCATTAGCGGTTTTTTTTTTTTTTTTACCAAGTGTGAGGTTTAAATTTCAGCAGATTTTTCATCCAGAGCAATTAAAATAAGCATGTCCCACCACAACCCATTTATTGTGGCAACCAGACGCCCTCAACGTGGTGCTGCTCTTGATGTAAGCCAGTGTTCCACTCGATAGCTGCCTTCAATAACTTTTTCGTTTCCTGTAATCAAGCCTAATTAAGAGTAACTGGTTATTTACCTGTCAGGAAAGGGAGGAGGGCATGGTTTCCCCTCCTAAAACCCAACCTGGAGGAGATATAATTATGAAATCCTGACTAGCCTCTGTGGGAGATCTGGTGGAGAAATTATTGATATTGTTCAATTATGCGAGTACCACACAGCGGCACACTCCATTTAAAGGGATGTCAGCGTTTCCGCCACAAACCTCAGTATTCAGTTGTTTTCAAAGGCCTCCACAGCAATCTGCTCTCTTTGGTAATACAAACAAAGAGTCAATGGGAAACATCTATTGGAAGTCTACTTGTAAAGAATCCTTTAGTCTCTATTTCTGTAGTTAATCCTCTCCCCATTTTTTTACCGCTAGCATGCAAAAGCTCTTTACAGTGACTTATATTCAGTAAACTAAAACAATTAATGAGTAATATCCCCCCCTTGCCTGGCAGTGGACAGAATTTCCAGCTGATAAAGAGTGAACAAATTGAAACGAAACCATTACAAGACAGAAGTAAGGCTGGCTGGGAAGGCAAAGCTCTTGAAGGATATTGTGTTCCTCACTTTTGGTGGAGTTGGCTTGACCTTTGCTGACTTGGTTAGACTGGATCCAGCATTAGTTATACTGGATCCAGCACTGTGGCTGGAGAAGCAAACAAATGCAGCTTCAAAAAGCCCCCCCCCCATTTAGTTTAGATGGCCCCCTATCTTGATTCGGCCTACCTGGCCACCCAGATCCATGTCATGGTAACATTGAAATTAGACTCCTGTAACACACTCTGTACAGGTCTCCCCTTGCGGTCAATTCAGAGACTCCAATTGGTGCAGAATGTCACAGCTCAGTTATTATTAGGAGCTAGGTAGAGCATGCATCTTACTCCCTTTCTGCAGTCACTCCATTGACTGCCCATCAGTTACCAGGTTAAGTTTAGGGTATTAGTTCTTCATGGCTTTGGTCCCTCATATCTGCAGAACTGCCTCTTCCCCCTATGCTCCACCAGAACAGCTTCGCTCATCTGAATTGGGCCTTCTGCAGGTGCCAACCTACAAATGGGCAGAATCAACAACTGCTCCCATATGTGTATTTTTCACTGTGGCCCCCACCACGTGGAATGGCCTGCCCAAGGAAGTCAGGAAGGTCCCCAGTCTCCTAACTTCCTGCAAACTATGCAAAACTGATTTTTTCAAGAGAGCTTCTTTGCACAGGTAATAGGGTCGCACTGTTTGGAATGGTCTAGACTTACTGGGATAAATTATTAGGGACTGTGGCGTATACTGCTGTGTATAGTTGACTGTAAGCAGGATCCGATTATGTAATTTTTGCACCACTTAGGTCCTGATCGCATGCACAATTAGCCATGCCATAGGCATGAATGCCAGGCGAATTTAATGGGCATGATCAGACGTGAACATCTGGCCAGCGCCCCGCACCCATTGGCAACCTGTTTTGCTCCACTGCAAGAGTGGAGTTAAAAGACACTGGGGAAAATCCACTATCAAATGGGTTGCAATGGACCACAGACAGACTTTCCCCTATGTGATCGCACCAGCATGCATGGCGTTGGGATGGTCTGATAGTTTCAGTATGCACGTGTCAGTATGCACATCATCGCACACTGCATAGGGAGCACCCAGTGTGGAGATGTGGATCATCGTTCCCCTGTTGAAGTGCACCAGAAACATGCGGCAAAAAAAACAACAACGATTCACCCATGGTTTGCGTCTGATCATGCAGTGGCAGGCTGCCCCAAGGACTGTGTGATCACACGAATGCGGGTCAAATTGCTACGGAGCAAATAGCCTTGCTTCCCCCACACACATTATCTTGCGCGTCTGACTGCAGCCTTAATGTGTCATTTTAATACTTATGCTACACTTCAGTACTTTCTACTTGGTTCCAGATGTCTACAAGCCTAGTGCATTTTTAATCAAATATCCCATTTTGTTGCTTGTACTGCCCCATTCTGCGTAATCTGCTTTGAGTTCCTGTGAGAAAGGCAGACTATAACACAAATAATAAATAATACAATCAATATGAAGCAACTGGCTCTGACTACCCAAGGAAAAAAACCTTGGGGTTGTAGGAGATAAGTGAACATTTCAGCTCGCCGTACAACAGCAACAAGGACAGAATCCCATCCTAGGAATTGTTAGGGGATTGCTAGGAAAAGGCATCTTGTAATATTATAAGGTTTAGCTGCATTTGAAGCCCCCATTTTGCAAGGGATATTACAGAGCTCAGAGAGGTATGGAAACGAGGAACCAAAATGATCCAGGCTTTGCACTTAAGTTCCCTCGGAGGAAAAATATTTGGGTCTTTTTTTTAGTTTAGAATAAAGACTACTAAAGGGAGATATGACTGGGATTTCTCAAACTATGAATGGTGGGAGGAAAGTGGTCAGTAATTTCTCATCATCTTTTGTAAAAAGGTTAGAGCCCAGCGAAATTGATCACCATCATTTAGAAAGGATAAAAGAAAGCCATTCTTCATGCAAGATGTAATTAACTTATGGGCTTCATTATCAGATGGTGTGGAGATGGCCACTGACTTGAGATTGCTTTAACAAATATCGGAGAGTTTCCTGGAGAAAAAAAATATCAATAAATATTAGCCATTAGAGTGAAATAGAGACCAATGACAGTGTACATCTGATTGATAGATACTAGGGACAAAGAGCCAAGGAGATATTTTGCTTTCATGTCCTACTTGTTACATTCCCAGAGGTGCCTTACAGGTAGGTAGCTGTACCAGGTGGGTTTGGGGTCTCATGCAGCCACGGTCTTTCGTGTTCGTTATCATCACTATATCTAACTGGTTGGTCCATGGGCAGATAGTCAGATCCTCCCAATGGACCCAGCTATGGGTTGTCATGCAGAGATTTAGATCTTTTAAAGCAATATGTTACATGGTTTAGGGGGGGAAATGAGTGTAACTCCCTAAAATTAATAATGGCATCTATGCATATACCCTTCCAAGATGCTGGGGATACTTTGCCCCCAGAAGTCATGGGGCAAAAATTGGTTTACTCATCTAAAGTTTTCTACAGACACCAAACACCTGTTATGCTTTCTACCCAAATGAACTACAGTGCCCTAAAGTCCTTCTCTTCCCTCCCCACTGCCTAATTTTTTTAAGTTTGATTTTTATCAAAGGGGTAAATGGGGTCATTCTGGTCTCCAGTAGACTTGGCTTGAAAGTGAAAGTACTATGCATAATCATAATTGGGGTTCTAGTGACCCCAAAAATATTGAAAAAATGATTTTAGCACTGTCCCCATGTATAGATAGATAGATGAACACCTATGGTCTCCATTTTATATGAAGGTGGAGAAAACAGTGAAAACTAAAAAATATCTCCATGATTTGTATCTATAGACATTTATTGGCTTTGAATTTTACACCACTTTTAGAATTGGGGGTTGAAATGACCCCAGGGGACACAGTGTTTGTAACCTGAATTGTTGTGTTATATAGAAAGAGTAGGTAAAAGCCCTGTGTTTGTGCTCTGTCAGAGCTTCCCTTCCGTTCATAGCTACATGGGAAAAGCTCAAATTGAATTATATTGCAATTTTGGAAATGGGGTCATTCTATCCTTGTGCAAGACAGGCCTGGACATATTTGAAGACATCCCTTGAACCTCACATTTTCCAGACTTGAAGGAGCCATTCAGCCTGGATCTCTAGATGACCCGTAGCCACCTGTCCGCTGAGCCTATTGTTTCCCTTCAAATTCTCCAAACCTCTGAGTGACCTTCCCAACTTTACTTATCTGGGGAAGGGAGGCTACATGACAATATAAGGAGGTGTGAGATCCTTGCATACCCACTGCCACGTCTACCTTGGCACACTTGTACTGTACTTCACTGAGGTTTTGCCTAGGCTTGTAATTCAAAACTCCATTGAACAACAGTGGAAGAACTGGCAGCCCAGGGAACTTCTCAGTCATTTGACCCAGAGGCTACTCAGCATGCCCTGGAAAAGCTTCAGAAGATATTCCAGGAAGACGAATCAATATTGTAACAGTTAAAAATGATTGCTTTCTTAAAAAAACAAACAAAACAGTTTTACAGATTCCCAACTGTGTTTTATGCTTTAAAAAATGGTGGGGTCAATTTGACCCTATTTATGTTTCTGTGGGGTTTTGATGTTTTCAATGAGAGGTATTTTTGACCCCGATTCCAAATTTTTACTCTTCTTTGTCCTGCACTGCTGAAGGAAGTTATTTTGAGGCCTGTTCCCCCCCCCCTTAGTAGCTAATGCCAAAATTGAGAGAACTCCAGGTTTCCATTACTTTTGCTCTAATTTGGGGCCACTTTGACCCCTATGCCAAAGTAGCGTAGTCAGGTTTTTGTTTTGTTTTGTTTTTTGTTTGTTTACCTTGGAACAGGCCACATTTGGATGAGTGGAGAAACAGCTAAAATCCTGCATGGAAAATTATCAGACATATATAAGGAATGTAAATAATAGTTCTGTATATTAAAAAGATAATGTTTACTGTTAAGAAATTGTAAAGCTATGAGGTAAACAAGAGCTGATTTTAAGTCAGTCAGGGAACCAAGACTGCAGAACACGAAGGCCCCTGGGCAGCCTACTAAGCAGTGGAGCAGGTGCCTAGTTATTGGGAGTGGTTCTACCTCAAAGGTTTTTGTTGAGTGTCTCTCATATTTCTGTGGAACAGATAGATTCAAAATTTGTCTCTTCAGATCAATCAAACTTATGATTGATGGGGTAAGAGGGCATTAACTACTTCCATGTGCCTTAATATTAGAATAAATGGGATGCGGGCCTCAGACACAGTGAGCGTTAATTGGTTGAAAAGTCCAGTGGGAGAGAACAAAAGGTGACCTTCAGTCAAGTCCAAGTGAGTCTCATGAGACAGATTTGGGGGTCAGTTGATGAGTCAAGAAGCGTGAACAGGAAGGTTCAGTGGTTACTGACGAAGAAAGCAAAAACAGCTGAAGGAGAGCAAAGGAAGAGCTATCTGAAAGACCCCTGGTGAACCTTAGGCGGACAGAAAGATGGTAAAAAACGTTAAATAAATTTTAAAAATATGATCTAGTGGAGAAACAGAGATGAAGACAAAGGCTAGAGTACGAGGACCAACATCACTGAGCACTTTAATTGTAAGATATGTTTGTTTTATCTTGTTCTTATACGTTTTATATATTTTGGCACATGGTGCCCTTAATCGTGAGCAGCCCTGAGCCCGTTCGTGGGGAGGGCAGGATCGAAACTTAAGAAATAGATAAAATAAATAAATAAAATGACACAAAAGCAGGCAATGGCAAACCACCTCTGAATGTCTCTTGCTTTGAAAATCCTGTGGGGGTCTCCATAAGTTGGCTACACCGTAATGGCACTTTACATACACACACAAGAGAAGCAGCAGGGGTCACTGAAGGAGGTGGTGGATGCTTCCAAGTGCAGCTCCTTGGTGTCCTTACTCCAGCGTCTTCAGGGAGCATCCGTCACCAGAGGAAAATCACAAGATCAGGGTTGCCAGGTGCCTACTATTTGCTGGCAGAGGGCCCTCGGCTGCTGCCCATGGTCTTTTGGCATGCACACGGAGCCATAGAGTTTTTAGCCGAATGCTAGAGTGTCCCCTGCATGACACGTCTGGTGCAAGGAAATGTAAAACAAGATAAATGGGGGTAAAAAAAAAACCCAGTAAAGTCATAAAAATGATGGTTGCTTCTTTGGAAAAATAAATGCCATTGAGATCTTACAAGACTATGTCATGAGATCTCACCAGCTATTTTTCGCATTGCTAGCCCCCCCCCCCCAAAAAAAAGAAACATTGTGAAAGGTTTTAAGCTAATTACTGTCAATGTGGGTGAGAGGGAAGAGAGAGACTTTAAAAAGGTAAAATATAGGAAGGAGGGAAGTTAAACCTGCATAGGATGGAATATAAAAGGGTTAGCTGAAGGTATGGAAACAGAAAATGATGGGTGGATGAGTGAGTGAGTGATACTGGCAAAGGATGATTGGGGGGAACATAAAAAGAAAGGAGGAAGGAAAGGACAGAGGAAGAGGAAGTGTACAAGAATCCCGTACCTGCCAGCATGTACAAGATCCGGACGCTGCCAACATGCACAGGGTTCTTGTCTCTTGCACCCTCTCACCTCCAGTCCAGGAGATAAGAAAGAGGCAAGTCCTTGTTACTATGCCAGCATGTGGAGAATCTCATGTCTGTCCCACACCCCTTCAGGAGTGAGAGAAGCCAGAAACCCACATACTCCAAGAGCACTGAATCAGTGTTCTGCCACTAGGACCTATTTAAGAACGTTCCCAACTCAGACAGGAGAATAGGTCCCACCTCCTGCCCGGTTTCTGGGAGTTAGCAACTTATCAGCTCTGGGCTAGAGCTGCAGATAATTAACACACAGTAGTAGCTTTCTAGGCGAGCAGCTCAGACTCTAGATTTAGCCCTAGAAGTCCAGGTACAGTCACATTGATCCAAACCAGATCAGTTTATCTATATAAGATCTTTATTAATCAAAGCAGTTATAAGACATGAGACTTGCACAGGTTAGAAAACAATGAACAGCCTATAGCTTTATAGAGCTCTTACTAAACATACAAATAAATCATAGTTACCACTCTTTGATCCAGAGAACAGTTATAGCAAAGTCCATTCTCCAAGGAATCTTAAAGATGAAAGCCATGCTTGCGATGGGCAATTAAGGCCAGCTTGTCGGCCTCTTGCAGAATTCAGTGTTGCAGGTGTGTAATCCAAACAGAGACTAACTCTTAGGAAAGGGCCCTCTTTCCAAGAGAGTTCTGTGTGTGATTCCATAGGCTAAAGACACCTCTCCTCCTACCTCTGTCACAACTGAGCATGGCCAGTACCCAATCATGACAGAGCAGAAAGGCGTGTCTAAACCTCCATAGCTTACATGCTGACTGCACACGTACGCTGGGCTTTGAAGTTTGGGGAAGAGCCTGAATGTCTGGCCTTCCCCTGCGAGGTGTCAAAGTGGCTTTTGAAATGTAGAACTAGGCCTGGCCTTTGTGCATGCCATTTGGTCAGGTGTGAAAGTCACAGGGACATGTTCCCAGCTGAACCTTTTGGGCCTATTCACTGAAGCAGAAAAGTATTTTTTCTATACAGAAAGAATAGGGAAATAAGATTTCCACTGTGAGTCCTCGTGGGTCCCCACTTGTTCATTCTATTAACAAATTATTTCTTCAACAGAAGGCTTAATTACCAACAAAGAACCCCTTTTCATTCCAAACTCTTCCTGTTTAAAATTGTAGAAAATGCACAGGAAGTCACCATTTTTTAAAAAAAACGATGAACTCCACTGAAACTCTGGATGAAGAAGTTACAATGCATATACACATTTTCCAACAGTTAAGATAATTTCGTAGAAGAACTGCTTTATGACAGAGATCTTCGCCCACTACAAAATACTGTACACAGATTGCAATGTTTTCAGTATAAAATGTACTATATAAATGTAAAGTATTTATTATCTCATTCATTGTATTCACAATTCTTTTTTGACATGTGGGATAAAAATCTAAGTGATCATGTTGGGAGGAAATAATCTGTTGTGCTACACCAACAGTACAATTTTCTTCCTTCTTATCTTGGGTTTTGTCTGTTCAGTCATGTTTGTTCCCCGTACCAATCTAAAAAATGTTTAGCCAAGTAAATGATGGATGGATTCTATTAAAGTTCTTTATGTTCACCTGAAGTTTGTGTGCACTGTTTCTTTCCTTTCTTTCTTTCTACGTGCCTTGACTTTTGGCTGTGCATTAAGTAAGGGTTTGTTTGTTTGTTTACTTTATCAGTATCTATGAGGGCTAGTGACATGTATGGTTCACAGATTAAAAGTGAAGTTCTCTAGAAAGCCTCTTGATTTCCAGTTTATGTCAAATGCATGGTCAGAGGAGGGCTGGTACACAGTCCTACAGTCTCATCAAGTATTCATCATGCATGCAAATATGTGAGTTCATTACCCCTCTATTCTGAAGGATAAGGGTTGTTTGGGACAATATATGTGTAGAAGGGGTGGAAGAGACATGGGTCAATGTTCACACAAAGATGTGGACATTGCCCCTATGTTCCAGGTGGTCAGCTGTGTTGGTCTGAAGCAGTAGAACAAGTTTAGAGTCCAGTGGCACCTTTATGACCAACAAAGGTTTATTCAAGGTATTAGCTTTCGTGTGCAAGGCACACTTTTTCAAGTACACTGGAATGGAAGTTAGAGTTTGAAATCTAACTTCTGTTCCAGTGCATTTGAAAAAGCATGCATGCACACGAAAGCTCATACCTTGAATAAACCCTTGTTGGTCTTAAAGGTGCCACTGGACTCGAAACTTGTTCTATTGTCCCTATGTATCCCTGCCAAATATATCTCTTTTCCCTGCACCTGTCTCTCTGCCATTAGGATGATGGGTAGCAAAGCCTGAAGTGACAACGTTTTGAAAAGATGGAAGTAAATACATGAAGGAGACCCATAGATTCGATGCACTTCATTGACAATGTCTCACCTCCCTCCACTTTCCATTTTCTACAGTTCTGTGTTTATGTCTTGCCCTGTTAATGTATTTGTCTATGTTTACTCTCTCCCCTCCTTGTGTTTCTTTCTTATCCTGCACCCCCCTTCTCTAGGTTCTATTATCATCCACTTCTATCTGCACACAGTGCAAACTCAATGAGGCGTGAGTGAAAGCTCATGAGATTTGAATAAGCACAGGCAGAGGAAAGTACAGCTTTGTTACTTAAAGGCTAACAAATTGATCGTGGCAAGACATGCCGTAAGCCAGAGCCCATTTTGTCAGACAAATACATCTGATGAAGATGCACAGATCTTCAGGCCACTGATGGAGGAAGCAGGAAATCATAAAAGGTTATGCCATAATATGGTGTTTCCCAATCTGTGGGTAGAGATTAGGGATGGGCACGAACCGGCTGATGAACTAAAGTTTGTCATGAATTTTGGGCACTTCATGGTTTGTGAAGTTCACAAACTGAAGAACCACCACAAACTTTCACAAATGTTGATGCAGTTTGTGGTGTTTCATGAAGAGCAGAAAGCAGGGGGCTTAAACCCTTGCTTTCTGCTCTTCAGGAAAAAAATAACAGCTGTTTGGTTTAAATAGCTGAGAGCCATTTAAACCACTGTTTTCTGCAAAAAGCTGTGGGGAGCAGAAAGCAGGGGTCTAAATGGCTGCGAGCTTGGGGTTAGCTGGAGCAAGCGGCTTCCTCTGTTCAGCTATTTATAGGGGCTTTCTTGGGCAGCCAGGCTAACTGGAGCCGGAAACAATGATGGGTGGATGTGTGAGTAATACTGGCAACGGTAGTACTACTCAGTTGTTTGGGGCATGAACCTCACAAAGCCAGTTCAATTTGTATGTGAGCCAACTGGGTTCATGGGGTTTGTGTATTAGTCTGTGGTTTGGCCACAGACCATGAACTGAACTGCATTTTTGTGATGATTTTTGCAAACTTTCCTCTTGTGGGAGGCCTCCAATTCTCCCTAAGTTATTCCTCAGAGTCTCCCATGCCCAGAAGCAATGTTTTGGGTTATGCTTCAAGTTTCCCCAAGAGCGAAGAATCAGCAAAAAAACCACACACACAAACCATGCCCTCATAAATCTAGGTAGGCTCCAAGACATTAAGTATTTAAGATGCCATAAGAGTCTTTTGTTATTTTGGCTGCCATGGACTGAAAGCTCAAACAGTCATGACACTGAGTGTGATTCCGCACTAGACCTTAAATCCTGGTTCAACCCTGTCCCTGAACTTTCATTCTATACTACCCTCGAGTTCACCCCTATAATTATCTCGGGGTATTTTTTTTGTTCCCACATTACATTGAGGTCACCCCAAGGATAAATGCAAGGTATTGTGGCATGGGTAAAACCAGGGATAAGATTAAGTGTTGAAAGGACCTGAGACTCTTAATTCTCTCCCCCCCATTCTGGGGTTTAATTAGGATTGCCAATATTCAGTTGAGAAATTCCTGGAGATTTGGGGGTGGAACCCAGGAAGGGCAGGATTTGGGGAGTGGAGGGAATTCAGTGGGCTATAATGCCATAGAGCCCACCATCACTGGCATTTTCTCCACAGTAATGAATCTTCATCATCTGAAGATCAGTTGTCATTCTAGGAGGTCTCCAGGAACCGCCTAGAGATTGGCAATGGTAGGTTTAATATATATCACCAAATGATGGGTTTCATTATGTAAGCCTCCTCAGGCAGCTCCCCCCAAAGTCTCTGCATTAACCCCCCCCAAATTAATTAAATAAAAAAGCTTGCAACCTTCCTGCCACTTTAATTTCTTGTGACAATGTGCTTTGAGATTAATCAGTCCTTTAAAGCTTGCATCGCCACAGTGGTAGTGGATAGTGCTCGGCATTCTGTATACTGAATCAGTCGTACTGGGCTTGAAAAAATATCTCTCCCCCTTCAGTTTGTACTACAGGGATTCTGTGGTTTGACATTAGTCCTCTTTTGCTTGCATTGCTGCAGTTATAGGAGTCTATGGAATAGCTCAGGAATGAGCCAGTCACACCAAACTCACAGGGAAGTTTGCTGTGAAATTTGCTGTGAAATTTGTTAAATATCTTGGGAGGGGGGATTTTTGTATTTGTGTGTATGTGTGTGTGCCCATGCCTGGAAGTCATGGCAACCTCTGGCAACTCCTACTCGGCAGGGAGGACATTCCGAAAAGTGGCTTGATAGCCTTCCTCTGGCCACCCAGCCCTGGTGTTCTCTGGAGGTCTCCCATTCAAATACTTGCCAGGGTCAGCCCTGCTTAGCTTCCAAGATCTGACAAGATTGGTCTTGCCTGTGCTATCCAGGTCAGGGCAAATTTGGTAAATATCTTGACTGAGTGGAGACAGTCTGTCTGGAAGTGTAAGTATTCACAAACTTCAATGAACCTCCACGAACTGCTCAAAAATTTGTGGAAAGTTTGTGCCAGTTGTCCTGTCATGAGCTTGAGTTTGTGAAGCACGAACTGGCCAAAATTCGTCATGAACTTTCATTTCCGAGCCTGTTCGTGCCCATCCCTAAGCAGGACTGCAGCATAAGGGAACAGCTATTCAGTGGAGGAAAATGGTATGGGATGTAGGCTTCAGCTGCTCTTCTCCTTGTGCCATGTTTCCAATCTGAACAGGGGGCCCAGACACCTGATTTTAAAACACCAGGATTGTTCCCGGAACTCCTTATGTCACATTTATTTATTAATATTTATTTCATTAAACTTCTCTACTGCCCTCCCTGCGAGCGGGCTCATCTACTTGAGCTCTCACATGGCTTTCCCCTTTGGAATTTGTTACTTAAGATGGTGATGGACGAAATACATCCTAAGTTGAAATATCTGAAGTTTGAAATATGTTTTAAGAGAGAGAACAACAACAAAAAAATTAAAATCCTCAAGATTATGAGCCCCAGTGCTGCATTTTTTTTAATTCCCTCCATCAGATATTAAAATTCCTCTGGCAGAGAGGCTGAGAGACTAGTGGACTCTCATTAACCATAATGCCTGGTTCTTTAGACTGTCAGCAGAGAATCTGAAGAAGCCAGGGCGCACAGAACACCACTCGTTTCAATTTGTACAATGGAGAAGCAAAATTGAAACTGGGATTTTCTGGTCTAAACATCAGGGATGAGAGATTCGACATCATCTGTACTTATTTAACCGAATTGCTTTCTCCTCCTCCAGTCTGACAGCCAGCAAGAAGTGTTTGCTAGAAATTAAAAGCCAGTCGGGGAATTTTATAAAACAATGGCTCCCCCCCCCATTAACCATCTGCTTTCCTCCTCTGCATATTCCGCTTTCTTTCATGGTCATTGTGTTGAGTCATTACCATTCTGTCTTTCCTCTCTGTCACTGCCTTTCCCCCCCACCCCGCAGTCTGATTTCTCAGTTCAAATGGGTATACCTTTGTTTCCCTTTTAGATGAGAGGCCCCCAGAAGTCTATGGCATGGTCAGCCAGAGTGGGGTCAAGTCAGGACCAGGTGTCAGCACCTGGAAATGTTAATAGTGAATAATATACACAGTTGTGGTTGCCCAAGCCTCAGACAACCAGGGGGAGGGGCCTTGCTCATCCATGCAAGAAGGGCTAGGAGAGGGAGGTGGTCAGGACCCAGGAAGGCAATGGCGGGGAGGGCGTGGCCAGAAGGAAAGGCTAGGCCTGGGCATTTGGGAGGGCCAGGATGGGAGAGGCTAAGAGGCAACCCTAAACCGCAAGGGGATGGAATGGGGCAGGGAGGCAATCAAAAGGAAGTAGAGGCAGGGAGGGAAGCCTTCCCTTCCCTTTTATAGCCTCCCAGATAGAGCAGGTGGAAGGGCATTGGATACAGGCCAGGTAGAGGCAGGGCCAGAGAATCTCATGAAAGGGGGGAGGAGGTGAGGAAGAGGAAAAAGGAGGATGAGGAGGAGGAGATGAAGAATTGGAGGAGATTGGATTTATACCCCGCCCTTCACTCGAAGTCTCAGAGTGGCTTACAATCTCCTTTTCCATTTCTCTCCCCACAACAGGCATCTTGTGAGGTTGGTGGGGCTGAGGGAGCTCTGAGAGAACTGCCTTTGAGAGAACAGCTCTGAGAGAACTGTGGCTTGCCCAAGGTCACCCAGCAGCTGCATATGGAGGAGTGAGGAATCAAACCCAATTCTCCCAGAAAAGACTGAGCTGCCAGATGGTGAGAGAGAAGGTGAGAATGAGCTGGTCCAGGGAAGAAAGAGGACCAGGGTGCCAGACTAGAAACCCCTCTCCTTTCCAATTATGTATACAGAGTGAGGACCTTGTCCTCACCCTCCCCCCTTAATCTGGGTAAATTATGAAAGTCAGAGAGCTGACCCTGGGGAAAGGGAAACTCATAACACTGAAATGTCAAAACAGCTATGTGGCAGAACAGTCATGCTCTGGCCCGTTCCACCCTGCCCTCCAAGGTTTTCCCCAACACCTGGAGAAGCTTTTCTCTCTCTCCGGTAACCCATTACCACCACTTGAACTTTGTAGGGATTGCCTGCTGGGAGGGTCAGGACTCCCAGCTTCCCTTCTGGGGTTGTTCCTCTATGTCTCTCACTGCCCATGGTGACTGTTTACCGCCTTGTATGCCACTGGGGAATAGCCACTTATCAACTTGATGGACCCCCTTCCCCCAGCACTTCTTTTAAAATACCTTGTCCAAGACAGTGGAGGTCTATGTGGTACAGAGAACCACTACCAGCATCAAAAATTATAAAATATCTATTTAAAAGGAAATGTTCACAAGCATACTTTTAGCACAACACCAGACTGAGCAAAGGGATTATAAAAAATGGGTAAAATACATTTCCTCTGTCCCTCTCTCTATACATGCCTTATCAGATGTAAATTATAGGACAGGCTCCTTAGCTTAGAATGTTATAGATCTCTACAGAGTTTGCATTACCTTGCAGCTTCCTTCAGCTGTCCAGGCTAGCACATGACAATGGCTACCTCCTCCAAATCTCAGTAAAGAGTTCTGTCTGCTTTGATGGAATCAGCCAAAAAGAGCCTCCCTCCTTGTTCCCAAGAGTTTTACCATCTCTCTTTCCTCCACCCATTGACCAGGTCAGTCTGGGTCAAAGAAACTTTTTCTGAAGTCTACAGAAGTTTCTTCCTGAAGTCCTTCTAGTCTTTAGTACCTCCAAATCTCTGTTTCCTGCTTGGGTGGCAGGGAGACTCGACCATCCTATTGTCTCTAGTTGGAGCTATTAGCATTTCTTAAGAGGTAGCTTAGGTGAGGCTGGAAAGCCCTTGAATTGACTTCCCCTCCCTGCCTGTTCCCTGCCCAGAAAGAAACACTTTTAAATGTACTCAGGTCAGACCTCTACTCAAGAATGCATTTCTTCACAACCTTCATGCTGCAGTGATATGATGACTTCATCACAGTAATCTTTACCAATTAATGTGCCCAAATCTTAACCTCCTTGGGTACTTAGAGAATAGTATTTACATCAGAAAGATGGTTGTCTGTTGTGTCTAAAAGCAGTCCAGATAACCCATTGAATCATTAATCTAAATGACTACCATCTGGATCCTCTCTTTCTTGGGAGACAGGGGTAGAACAATTAAAAAAAAAACACCTGCTTTCTGGAGTCACCTTCCTTGGTTCTATCCTGCTGTTTGCAAACTTATTAGAAGTAGAGTTGCCAGCCTCCAGATGGACCCTGGAGATCTCCTGGAATCACAACTGATCTCCAGACTACAGAGATCAGTTCCCCTGGAGAAAATGGCAGCTTTGGGGGTGGACTGTATAACATTATATCCCACTGAAGTCCCTCTCTTTTCCCAAACTCCACCCTCCCCAGGCTCCACCCACAAATCTCCAGGAATTTCCCAACCCAGAGTTGGCAACCCCAGACAAGCCAGATGTTGCACCAGATTCCTTCACTTGCTCCTCAAGATTTGGCCCTCTGGGGGGGGGGGTCACTGTGACAAAAGTTCTGTCAGTGAGAACAGCCACCATATGAAACTTGGGGTTCATTTACCCCAAAAGTACCCTCAAGAATACTTGAGAACTTACTCCATTTCATATTAATATGGGACTGGTTCAGAATAATTATTTGTCATTCTCCTGACTGGAAATCATAAATCCTTAATTCCTGCTCGTGTACAAATTCACCTGACTTGCTGAAGCCCCAAGACCACTTCAAAATGGCTGCAGTCATGTGAACACCTCAGGACTTGGCATCACTCTAGTAAAAGCTGTGTTCTGGACAAACATCCGGAGAAAGAGGTAGAAAATATCACTCTTATAAATCAGGGTTGGGCAAAGTTTTTCACAAACACACTCCCAGGTGTGAACCAATTAAAAAATGCTACGAGAGAGCTGGAGGAAAGGGCTTGTGAAAACCCATTTGGAGAAGTTTAAGCTGATAAAATATTTCAAATCACCATGATCAATTGAATCTAAAAGTACACTAGGAAGGAGGACAGTTAGATTGAAGTCCAGTAGCACCTTAGAGACCAACAAGATTTTGGGGTGTATGAGCTTTTGAGAGCTCCCTCCTTGAGATACCTATAAAATATCTGATGGAGATTTCACTCTCAGCTTGGTGCAGTGGTTAAGTGTGCTGACTCTAATCTGGGAGAACCAGGTTTGATCCCCCACTCCTCCACTTGCAGCTGCTGGGTGACCTTGGGAAAGTCATAGTTCCATCAGAGCTGTTCTCTCAAGGACAGTTCTGGAAGAAGCTCTTTCAGCCCCACCTACCTCACAGGGTGTCTGTTGTGGGGAGGGGAAGAGAAAGGAGTTTATAAACCCCTCTGAGGCTTTGAATGAAGGGCAGGGTATAAATCCAATCTGCTCCTCCTCCTCCTTCTAGCATGTATACCCTAGTGTAGCTGTTCTACTGCAGACAAACAGGGCTACCCCCCGAGACCAAGGAAGAAGAGAATTTCAACTTGATACTCCCATCAAATAGATTGACCAGGAATTTGAGAAAAGTCATTTGGAACAAACAGAGATTAGGTAGTGGATTAGGTAGTGGAGAGAATAGATAGGATTAACTGATTGATTTAGAAATGTCCCCGCTGCCTCTCCAGAGAACCTGCTTGATGTGGGTTATAAAATAAAATGTCGCATTCGTGGCATTAAAGCCAGAGATCAGTTTGCCTGGGGCCTATAGTTTCAAAGAAGGCACGAGGCCTATTGGGCAATTTCTGGGGGTCCAGCCAATAGGAAGGCACAGCTTGACTGCTAATAATGCTGCTGCTGACCCTCCCACCCTCAGTGTACTATCCGGTCAGCTTTGGGGGCTGAGCAGTTATTTTTTTTTGCTTCCCTGGACTGGCTATTGGAGGAGCCCTTTTTCTTCTGCTTTATGGTGTCATAGTGGAAGTTTCTTAAATAGGTCTGGTCTTCTACTGTTTAGGTTAAGATGCTGAGCTGCAGACCAGACAGTCTATAGCTCAGCAGTTCGAGACCCGAGTGCCTCATGACGGAGTGAGCTCCTGTCTCTGGCCCCAGCTCCTGCCAACCTAGCAGTTTGAAAGCAAGAAATAGCAAGTAGATAAATAGGTACCGCTTCGGCGGGAAGCATTCTGTGCACCCCAGTGTTTAGTCACGCTGACCACATGACCATGGAAATGTCTTTGGACAGTGCTGGCTCTTCGGCTTGGAAATGGAGATGAGCACCGCCCCCTAGAGTCAGATTCGACTAGCTTTCGAGCAAGGGAAACCTTTATCTTGGCAGGGATAGGGCAAGCTGATCAGGATAAGTAGGGATGAGCGCAAACACCCTGAGGCATCAACAATATTGGAGGATATGTTCAAGGACAGTGCATCACTGGCTGCACAGTGGAGTATGGCTGGGAAGGAGCATGCTTGGTGCTGAGCAACATCTTTCTGAACTGAATAGGGGGCATATGGCACAGAGGCTGTTGTGTCTGCAGACAACCTTGTGCCATCAACGAAGAGCCGGAGCTTGAGTACCTGAGAACAATGGGACTGAGGTTCCTGGCTCCCGCGTAGGGGGACCAATGGGAACGGCGGCGGGAATTCAAACCCGCCAATGGTACCAGGGGGTGGCCCCTCCCTAATGTATATAGTTGGCCTCCTGGCCAGGTATCTGTGTCTCGTGTTGTATAATAGCGAACCATGCTGATCACTACATTGCTGTCTGTGGTTTCATTATGCGTCTAACCCACTATAAACAATGGCAACGAAGGTGGGATCCTGCTGAGCGCTCCAGCCGGGCTGTCGGACAACGCTACCGAAGACTCGCTCCACCGCTCCATGGGCGTCCTCCATGAGCGCCTCCGAGGGTGAATCCAGAGCCGTGTCGCTGCCGCCGACTAGCACAATGGCCATCGCTCCAGGATCCGGGCTGCTGCCGCCGTTCGACGCATCCCAGCCCCAACGATGGGGAGCCTGGGTCACAGGTTTGCGGCAAGCCTTCGTGTTCTATCAGATCACGGACGAAGACCGAAAGAGAGGACTGCTGCTCTGCTCTTGCGGCCCCGTGATCGTGGATCTGGCCCAATACCTTCTCTCTCCCAGGAAGGTGGAGGAGTGCACAGTCGACGAGATTGTAAAGGCCGTGCAGAACTACTACTCCCCAAAGCCGTCGGAGATGACCTGCCACGTGGTTTTCCAGCATCGGAACCAGCAGGGCAAAGAAACCGCCGCGGAGTTCCTCGGAGAGCTCCACCGCCTGGCAGCCGACTGCGCCTTCGGAGAGCACTTGGAGATGGCTCTCTGCGACCGTTTCGTCACAGGCCTCAGGGAGGAGAAACTCCGGCGCCGAATAATGGAGGGTGAGAAGGTGACCATCACCTCAGCGTTAGCCACCGCCACCGCATGGAAGAGGTCACACCCGGCCACCACCATCGCGACGCATCGTGTGGCCTCCCCCGGGAACAGCGACATCGACGACCCCGAGGTACACCACACACTAGCCCAGCATCGCCCGCCAGCACCGTCCGCTAGCTCCGCACGCAAGCAACCCGGCTTGGCGGCGCAGGAGTGTGCCAGCTGCGGAGGGCAGCATGAGAGGAGATCGTGCTGGTTCCGGGACGCCACATGTCGGGACTGCGGCCGCACGGGCCACATCACAAGGGTTTGCCGGTCCAAGCCATCGCACGCAGCGCAAAAACCGCCCCGCCGCAGGTCTGAGGCGCACTTCGAGGACTGCACGGCCCTGGAGGAGGACCTATACCAACTGACCAACGCCCCGGCCGCCCGAACACAGGTACTGAAACTCCCCAGTCAGGCCTCGACCCCAAAAATATACGTCCGGGTCAAAGTAGAGGGGGCCCCCTTACAAATGGAACTTGATTCGGGCTCCGCCTGTTCCATCATTTCGAAGGCCACATTAAAACATATTTGCCCAAAGGGGGCCCCCGCTTGCGGCCATCACCCATGATGCTCATGGACTTTCAGAGAAACCGAGTGCCAGTGAAGGGGGTCGGGAGTTTCAGGGTGCAGTACCGGGGCTTCAAGGGTCACTTGGACTTGCTCGTAGTCGAGGGCGACCTAGTTAGCCTCCTGGGGAGGGCCTGGTTTGGACCCCTAGGAATCGCGATCGAGGGGGTCCAGCATTGTGCAACCCGCGACTTCCAGGAAGTGTGCCGCGAGTTCCCATCCATTTTCGACGGGTCCCTGGGCCGATACACAGGCCCCCCGGTTTCGCTACAACTCAACCCCATGGTAGCCCCTATCCGCATGCATGCCAGGTCCATTCCGTTTGCCTTAAAACCCAAAATAGACGCGGAACTGGACCGACTGGTGGCGCAAGGGGTTTTGGAGCCGGTCTCTCACGCAGTGTGGGAAACCCCGATTGTGACTCCCATTAAACCTAACGGGGATGTCCGCATCTGCGCGGATTATAAATGCATGATAAATCGGGCATTACAGGACCATGCCTACCCGGTCCCGGTGGTGAGCCATGTTCTGGCCACCTTGGCAGGGGCCAAGATCTTCGGCAAACTAGATCTGGCCCAAGCTTACCAGCAGCTGCCTGTCGATGGGCCGACAGCAGAGGCCCAAACAATTGTAACGCACCGGGGGGCCTTCAGGGTCAATCGCCTGCAATTCGGGGTGAGCGTGGCACCCGGAATTTTCCAGCAACTGATGGACTCTCTCCTCAAAGGGATTCCCGGCGTCACACCATTCTTCAATGATGTGATGATCACCGCTGCCATGCCTGACGAGTTCGCCTCCCGCATCTGCATGGTCCTCAGCCGTTTCTGGGACGCCGGCCTCAAGGTCAAGCGCGAGAAGTGCCAGCTCGGGGTATCATCCGTCGACTTCTTGGGCTTCACGGTGAACACAGAGGGACTCCACCCGGCCCGGGACAAGGTGAAGGCCATCGTGGAAGCGCTGCCCCCGACCTCCAAAGCCGAGCTCCAGGCTTTTCTCGGACTCTTGAACTTTTACCACGCCTTTCTCCCCCACTAGGCGGCGGTAGCCGAGCCCCTCCACAGGTTGCTCGACAAAAAGGCACCCTGGGTCTGGGGCCCGCATCAGGCCGCCGCATTCCGGGCCGTCAAGGCCCTGCTCATCTCGAACGCGGTCCTGGCACATTTCGACAAGACCCTGCCCGTGGTCTTGGCTTGCGATGCGTCTCCATATGGGGTGGGAGCAGTGCTGGCGCACCGTCTCCCGGACGGCTGGGAGGTCCCGGTCGCATACTACTCGCGGACCCTGTCTGCGGCCGAGCGGAATTACGCCCAGATAGACCACGAGGGACTGGCAGTCGTGGCCGGGGTGAAGAAGTTCCACGACTTCGTCTATGGCCGTCTCTTCACAGTTGTCACGGACCACCGGCCGCTGCTGGGCCTCTTCGCGACAGACCGCCGGACACCACAGGTACTCTCCCCTCGGGTCTTGCGGTGGTCCATCTTCTTGGCGGGCTACAATTACACGCTCCAGCACCAGCCAGGCAAGGCAATGGGCCATGCAGACGCACTGAGCCGCCTCCCCCTGCCGGACGAAGGGGTGGACCCGGACCCAGCTCATCATGTCCTCCAGATGGAGGGTCTTCCAGACGCCCCTCTCCAGGCCAC
This sequence comes from Gekko gecko, assembly GCA_029375565.1. Classification (NCBI taxonomy): domain Eukaryota; kingdom Metazoa; phylum Chordata; class Lepidosauria; order Squamata; family Gekkonidae; genus Gekko; species Gekko gecko. The sequence continues at coordinate 162,358,541 of JAPDNY010000004.1, read as the reverse complement.
GGACATCGCCCGCTGCTCAGCCCGTGACCCCATCATATCCCGGTTTCTCGGCTGGGTGGTGAGGGGGTGGCCTACGGCCTCGGCGGGCCCTGAGTTCAGCGCGTTTACAACGCGGCGCGAGGAACTATCGGCGCACAAGGGCTGCCTGCTGTGGGGGGACCGGGTCGTAGTCCCCAGCACACTCCAGTAACAGGTCCTGCGGGCTCTGCACGAGGCACACCCCGGCATCGTGCGGATGAAGGCCCTTGCCCGGAGCTACGTCTGGTGGCCAGGCATCGATGGGGAAATAGAGGCCTGGGTGAAGCGTTGCCAGATCTGTCAAGAAGTCCGGCCAAGCCCACCATGCGCACCCACCCAGTCATGGGAATCAACAAGGACCCCGTGGTCCCGGCTCCACATCGACTTCGCCGGGCCCTTCCACGGGTTAACATTCCTGGTCACCGTGGATGTGTACTCCAAGTGGCTGGAGGTGAGTCCAGTCTCCTCCACCTCCGCAAGTGCCACCATCCGAGCCCTCCGGAAGATATTTGCCACGCATGGCTTGCCGGACACCATCGTCTCCGACAACGGCCCGGCGTTCACATCCGAGGAATTCCAGCAGTTCCTGCGGGACAACTTGATCCGGCATATCAGGTCAGCGCCCTTCCACCCTGCCATGAACGGCCAAGCGGAGCGCATGGTCCGCACAGCTAAGGAAGCTTTAAGCCGCCTGACTGAGGGGGACTGGGAGTCACGCATAGCCCGGTTCTTGCTGGCGAACCAGACAACACCCAACCCGGTCAGCGGCCACTGCCCTGCAGAGCTTCTCATGGGCCGGAGACCCACCATCCTCCTGGACCGCCTGCACCCCGACAGGGCTCCAACAGGACGTAACTGGGTCGAGGACCGGGAGGCACCACGGGGCTTCTTCCCAGAGGACCCGGTGTTCGCAAGGAACTACGGCCGAGGCCCAGAGTGGCTAGCAGGAAAGGTAATCCGCCCCACCGGCCCTGTCTCCTACGAGGTGTCGACAAATGACGGGCAGGTTCTGCGGCGCCACGTGGACCAGCTGAGGCGGCGCCTACTTCCAATGGTAGGAGACCGGGGAAACCAAGGGGAGGGGGAGCAGGCCCCACGAGAAGCCGAGGGAGAGCCCGAAGCGGAACGGGACTGCAGAGAGGCGGACCCCAGCGACGGGCAGCTCACTATGCCCGAGGCCTCATCAGCCGAGGGCCCGACAGCGCACCCTTCCCCAGCGGAAGGAGGCGAGGGGGCAGGGCCCGCCACACCACCAAGACTTGGCTGCGGAGAAACCCCAACGCCTGCACCACGACGGTCCACCAGGGAACGCAGAGCCCCCGCATACCTGAAGGACTATGTCACCTAGACAGGATCGGAACTATGGGGGGAGGGGTGTTGTGTCTGCAGACAACCTCGTGCCATCAACGAAGAGCCGGAGCTTGAGTACCTGAGAACAATGGGACTGAGGTTCCTGGCTCCCGCGTAGGGGGACCAATGGGAACGGCGGCGGGAATTCAAACCCGCCAATGGTACCAGGGGGCGGCCCCTCCCTAATGTATATAGTTGGCCTCCTGGCCAGGTATCTGTGTCTCGTGTTGTATAATAGCGAACCATGCTGATCACTACATCGCTGTCTGTGGTTTCATTATGCGTCTAACCCACTATACAACAGAGGCTGGGGCTGGATACCTCTCAGAACATTGTGAGCAGGCAGTGATAAATGAGACCAGTGGAATACACAGGCCTAGTTGGGAGTCAGGGTGGGTCTGCCCAACAAAAGCAGGGATGAGCAGGCTGCCTCGCATGGCCTGTCCATTTCAATATGTTGGCCTATTTGAAAGATCAAGATGAGTAGCGGCAGGGCTTTTTTTTGTAGAAAAAGCCCAGCAGGAACTCATTAGTGTAATAGGCCACACCCACCAGGGAAACTTATTAGCATATTAGGCCAGACCCCTGACAGCACAGCTCATTAGCCTATTAGGCCACACTCCCATGTTCCCAGAAGTGTGGTCATCCAGCCACACCCACTGTTTGCTTCTTATTCTGTTTACCTTGTTTGTTGTCAAAACCCAGGGCTTTTTTTGTAGCAGGAACTCCTTTGCATGTTAGGTCACACACCCCTAATGTAGCCAATCCTAATGAGTTTCTGCTGTTGGGTGTGGCCTATTATGCTAATGAGTTCCTGCTGGGCGTGGCCAACTCAGGAGCCAGCCGGAACTCCGTTCCTGTGCGTTCCTGCCCCAAAATAGCCCTGAGTAGTGGTGTTAGTCTGTCAGTAGCAGTAAAAAAGAGCAAAAGTCCAGTTGTACCTTAAAGACTAAGAAAAAATGTGGCAGGCTAGGAGCTTTTGTGAATCACTGCCTCCTGGAATCACTGCATCAGACCCTGCCGCAAATGTTATTAGTCTTTAAGGTGCTACTGGACTCCAGTATATTTGATAGTATGACATAGATCTGCCTCATTAAATAAACTGAGCTGTGGTCTCATGCCTTATTTGCAAGGTGCTTGGGGCAAATAATAATAATAATAATAAAATACAGACTTGAGACCAGTAGCCCTTAACCATTATAATTATAATAAATAAATATAATTTATTTACTTTTACAGTCTAAATGATAGAAAAGAATTCACATAACTAAGAGAGTACTTTAGATGCCTCCTCAAACTGGAATTTTTTTGCGGCACGCACTAAATTACACACTTTAAATCTACTTTCAATGCACTTTGCAACTGGATTTTACTGTGTGAAAGGGCAAAATCCACTTACAAATGTTCACTAAAGGGGACTGAAATGGCATTATTTAGCGTGTGTGAATGCATCCAAAGTCTTGCAAATATAAACTTGTTTCATCACAGCCCCTTTTGTTTCTGTCTTTTTCTGTGTCACCGAGTTATTCCTCCTGTCTGCTTGGCAAACTCTCTTACTGAGTCCCACCTACACTGATACTGGCCCTGTCCACACATGCCGGAAAATACAGGGGGGAGGTGTGGCTATTTGCGCTGTCGCATTCTGATCTGCCATTATGTGATCAGACATGATGGCGGTGCACTGGGGTTTTGTCCTTTGGCATGCACTGCAAAGAGGACAGCTGGAGGGAATAGGCACACGCTGGCACGATCACACCGAATGAGTCCGTCTGCAGCCCGTGGCAAACCATTTGCTAGTAGATTTTTTCAGGTACTTTTTAACTGTGCATCTTTAGCAGGACACCACAGGTTGGCCACAGGTGCGCTACGCTTGCCAGATCTTGTGGTGTGATCACTCCCCGAAAATCCACCCAGCATTTGTGCCTTTCATGTGGCAAATTCTCCGTGTGACCGAGGCCACTATATGCTGATATACAGTATTATTTCTGTTGTTGTTTGTTTGTTGAGCTACAGATGAATGCCTTTTGCCAGAGCGACTGACTTTCTCAAGACTAACTACTTCCATCTCAGCTACATGGTTTGCAATTTTGGGGGGAATTAGTTCTGCTGCATACTGCAAACATGCCGTCTTTGTGTTGTTACTTTTGTCCAGAATCAAGTGCGGCATAAACCGCTCTACTGTGGCAATATAAATCAGCCTTTCATGGTCACTGAGTGTAAGAAACTGAAATCTGGAGGGGGGGGGAGAGAACAAAAGAAGGGAAAGCTTCTTTTCCCTACAGCACATGGTTGACATTTATCTCAAAGATTTGTCCAGTCCAAGTAGCTCAGATTAATTTTATTTTATGCAGCATAAGCTAGGAAATGGAAAACTGTCTCTTCCAAATAAAGTGCGTGTCCGGAAGAAGAGAGAAAAGGCAATCCAGACATAAACCGCGGAGAGCCGTAGAAATAATAGTGTGAGAAAAATTTCCACGCAAACAAATGTTATCACGTTTATATCCCATCCTTCTTCAAATAAAGAAGAGGGGATGGGTCTCTGCCTGTCTGTAAAATATAAATTGCAGGCTCTCAGTTTATGCCAGAGCCAAGCAGGAAGGGCCCAAGTCAGTGCAGCCGCCATTTGTGGGGCCAGGCGGGGGACGGAGAGGTGGCTGGACACTGGGAGGGGTGGGCAGGTGAGATGTGGGAAAATTGGGACCTCCCTCCCCTCCCTGGGCCAGTGGCTAGGCCCCGGAGGTGGTCAGGGAAGTGGGAGGTTTAAACAGTTGAATCTGGCCACTCGCCTGCCCCACCCCAACCATCGACAGCACGCGAGCTCCTTTTCCACCCATCCCACCCCTGTTCAGTATGATGACTGGGATCAATACTGTATACTGATTTATCAAAGAGTAAAAGAAGGTCATTGATAGATAGTTAATATTGTTAGTTAGCTTTATAGTTCCATTGTACATGCCTTTCATCACAACCATTGGGCGGTAACAGCATGGGGCCGGATCCATTTACAGAAATTGGCTTACGTGCCATTTACCAGACTGGGAGACCACCTTAATGAATCTTGGTGTGAGGGCTGATGGGAACAAGCCAGCTCAGGGACTAACAGCACTTGCCCTCACTGCCAGACGGCAGGGGAGATCACAAAGGGCAGTCATCCATGTGATCCCCGGTAACCTGCCGTTCTGTAATCACCATCCATGCCAGCTGGCTGGGGGGATGGGTACATCGGCTAGCATGGGGTCAGCTGATGAACCGGATCCATAAAGTTGTGGCCAATTTTATCCACTTATTTCCCAAAAATTCTGTTGTACGCATGGTCATTTCACACAGGGCTAGAGGAGTCTGGCCAAACCTCTCTATACCACAAAAGAACCGGAGCCGCAACCTTCACTCCATTTCACGATTGGAAGCCACCTTCCTTGCTCCCAGTTCTAACCCCCCCCCCCATGGCTCAGGCACAGGACCTCCATCTTCTATGGATTCAATTTCAGTCAACTCTGCTTCAATCAACCAGCCACAGCCTCCAAGCCCCTGGCCAAGATATCTGGGGCAGCATCCAGCTGGCCATCCATCAGCAGATACAGCTAACCATCCATCAGCCATCGATCTGCTGGCCAGGGAATCCATCAGCAGATACAGCTAGGTGTCATCAGAGTATTGGTGACAACCTAGCCCAAGCCCTCATATCAGCTGGGCAAGGGGGCACATATAGATATTAAATAACATAGGAGAGAGGATCGCCCCTTGAGGGACACAAGATACCAAAGGGTAACATGGTGAAATCCTCTCCTCAAGCACCACCCACTGTCCCGAACTGTGGAGAAGAGACAAGCCACTGCAAGGCAGTCCCTCATAACCCCATGTTGGTGAGACAGTGGGCCATAAGGTCATAATTGACCATGCCAAACGCTGCTGTCAGGTCAAGAAGCAACAGCAGCACTGATCCGCCTTGGTCCAAGAGTCTCCAGAGGTCATCCATGAAGGCAACCAATGCCATCTCCATCCCACAGTCAGGGTGGGAGCCAGACTGGAATGGATCCAGGACAGAGGAGTCTTCCAGGAAAGGCTGGAGCTATTCTACCACTGCTCTCTCAATTACCTTACCCAGGAACAGAAGGTTCAACACCAGTTGGTAGTTGACTGGATTTGTAAGGTCCAAATATGGTTGTTGTTTTTTTAAGGAGCAGCCTCACCATTGCCTCCTTTAAGCGCCACAGGGACAAGTTAATATCTGCCGGGGGGGGGGCGTATTTCATCACCACCAGCTTTCACCAGCCATGACAGACATGGATCCAGGGGACAAGTGGTGAGCTTCACAGCAGCTAGGGTCCTGTCAACCTCCTCCTGGGAGAGTACACTGAAGAGGTCCAATACTGGACCTAACAATAGCCAAGGGGCCTCCAGTTCACATCCTGTGTCAAGAGTGGCCGGCAAGTCCTGGAGGAGCGACAAGATTTTATCTGCAAAATATCTCGCAAAAGCCTCACAGCTAATTGCCAATTTACTATCATTTTGGTTTCCCTGCTGCCAAGTTCCTCCTAAACTGGAAGCTGGGGGAAATCGAAATGGTCTTATTCAAGCGAAACATCTGTAGAAGTTGTTTTAAGATCTGCAACATGTCCCAGGGAGGAAGAAGTCCCACTATGTCCTGTGAAACACAGTTTAACAAGTTTCTGACCCACATAGCTGACCTATTCAACCTTTCCAGTTTTGGCAACCCAAGTGCATGTATGAGGAGATCCCACTGAGCGAGCATCGCCATACAAATGGTAACCATGTTGTGTGAACAGGGAAATGTGCATACTTTCCAGCTTTGGTAATGCGGGACCATAAACCCAGATTTTTGGGGTTACTTATTTGTGGGTAGTGTAGCTGGAAAATATTGTGTTGTCCTACCCAGACAAAATGGTGACTGCCCATATCAAGAAGACTGCAGACAGTGCTCTCTCTCCCATTATAGGAGACTGTGGTGGGGAGGGGCCACGGCTCAGTGGTAGAACATCTGCTTTGCATGAAGAAGGTCCCAATTTCAATCCCTGTCATCTCCAGTTGAAAGGACCATCAGTAGGCGATGTGAAAGACCTCTTTCTGAGACCTTGAAGAGCTGCTGCCAGTCTGACCTTGATGGACCAATGATCTGATCAACTATAAGGCAGCTTTATATGTTCATTGGAACACCAAAATTGTAGTCACTGATCTGGGCTACAGTGTTCTTTAAAGAAGAAGGGTGCCATTCACTTTACTGTCAAGGAAAGCTCTGTATACGTACACATCGTCATTGAGAGCTTCAGGCCAGTGTTTCCAGGATGTGCATCTCAACTAGCTGCAACATACATGAGTGATACAAATGCTCAAAATATAGCAGCTTATGACTCACTTTAAGAGGGCTCGTAATGAGGAGTAATAGGATGAATTACATCAAGGTAGCATTTTGTCTTAATATCAGGGAAAGCTTCCTTACAAGGAAATCTATTAACTTTTACTGTAATCTACTTATGGGAAGTAATGAAACGGAGCATGAAGGAGATGGGTGGGAGATGTTGATAACATTATTTGTATTTATGCCCATTTTATCCCATTCGTCCATGGACAGTGGCACAGAGGGGCATTCATCCCTAACATTCTGAAGTGACAAAATCAAAATTCTCTGGCAGATGTGCTATTTTGGGCACGTGATAGAAAAACATCCCAGTCATGGTAGTGATAAGGGACTCCTTATAAATAAAAATAGAACAGACAAGTGGGGAATGAAGTGAGTGTTTGCAGAGACTTGCAAACTCACTTCATTTCCCCTGTATCCCCTTCCCAACACTATTTTCCTTTTTCTTTCCTCCTGGCAGCCTCCATATCCACTTCCCTTTCCCTGCTTCCTTCTCTCCTTCCCACTCACCAACCAACTTCTCTATTACCTTCCCCTTTCCTTGTCTTAAGCTTTATTGGTTATTTATTTACTCCATTCACACTCCACATTTCTTTTCACTGGGGACCCAAACAAGCTGGAACTCATTAGCATAATAGGCCACATCCAACAGCAGAAACTCATTAGCATATTAGGCCACACCCATGACAGCACATCTCATTAGCATATTAGGCCACGCCCCCATGTTACCAGAAGTGTGGTCATCCAGCCACACCCACCTTTTGCTTCTTATTCTGTTTACCTTGTTTGTTGTCAAAATCCAGGGCCTTTTTGTAACAGGAACACCTTGGCATGTTAGGCCACACACCCCTAGGGTAGCCAATCCTAATGAGTTTCTGCTTTGGGGTGTGGCCTATTATGCTAATGAATTCCTACTGGGTGTAGCCAAATCAGGAGCCAGCCAGAACTGTTCCTGTGTGTTCCTGCCCCAAAATAGCCCTGCTTACATCATTTTCCTTTCTGAAACCCTGAAAGCAGTTCTGAGTTGGGAGCCATGTTTTAGGGTCACCTTCATGACTTCTTGGGCTATACACTGCCTGAGATTGTATGAGGGGATTTATGATTGATATTGGAAGTGAGAAATTGAGATCTGGTTGTCAGCAACACAAAAGCTGACTCACTGGGAAGTAGCCAGTTTCCCTGGGAGCATAGAAAGAAATTGGATTTATACCCCACCCTTCACTACCCAAGGGAGTCTCAGAGCAGCTTACAAACTCCTTTCCCTTCCCCTCCCCACAACAGGCACCCTGTGAGAGCTCTGACAGAAACTGCTCTTTTTCAAGAACAGCTGTGCCAGAACTATGGTTTGCCCAAGGACATCCAGCAGGTGCAAGTGGAGGAGTAGGGAATCAAACCCGGTTCTCCCAGATTAGTCCACTCACTTAACGACTACACCAAATTGGCTTGGTTGACTCCCTTGATTGGCTTCCCAAGAAGGGCTCTTCAAAATACAGGTCATGTTTAAAGATTAAGGTTTGCCAGACAATAATTGACCTTCTAGGACCACTCAGGAACCGTCCTTACAATGCAGAGTTCCCCAGAAACCTAATCACAAATGAGGCCAGAGCCACCAGCCATCTCCTGGCCTTTGTCAATCATACTGGCCACTCAGGTGATTTAATTGAGATCCAAGAAAAAGCACCAAACCTCTGCCCAGTTATTTGTTAAACCAGCCCAAGGTGGTATTCTGGACAGGTAATACTAATTACCTCAGACTGGTTTCCCCAAGACTTTCTCTATACTTTTTAAAAGCATGAATTCATATTTGACATTTTTTATACCTTCTGTTTCCCTAAAGTTCAAACCTTTCCAATAACATTCAAAATTTTCTACTTTTAATCCAATCCCATGTCAGCAAAGACACTGCCCACCCTCAGGATCATCAGGTGACTAGATCCTTCCAGTCACTTTCTTGTTGTTGTTGCTGTTTTGTTACTTCACTGAAATGTTTCCCATCCTTGTCGCCAATGAAATGTACAGAGTTCGGAGGTTCAGCATGGTGAAATCAGTTCAAGTTTATTGATTATATTCAGAAGATAAACTAGCCAGTCTGAGGCTGGCTTATATTTGTGTCCACGCTCATACCCAACACACCCCCAAGTCCCGTGATACATGGCCCAGGTTACTATAGGTCTGATTCAGGATCCAGACAATCCTATTGGTCCATGCTAGGATCCGAGGTCGCTATTGTTCTAAGAACGAAGGTCTATAGGTCCGCATGACTGCATGGCCTGCCTAGCTCAGCCGCAGCCATCTTAATACATAACGTTCAATATGCTTAATTTCCTGCCTAACGGTTCAAATCCAAAACTGACCAACAGAATTCAAACTTTTGGGTCCAATGCAATCTTGGCCTTGGAGCACCTCCAATGTCTCAATTTTAGCACTCCCCCCCAAATAAGTACAGCCCCCAGTTTCCACTTTCTACCCCTGTCCTATCACAGAAAAAATCCCCGGGGATCTAGCACTAGTATCAGTCTTTCCCCCACTTTCCTTCCTTTTCCCATTGATTGACTCTTGGGATCATCGACACACAGCACTGCATGTGCGTCTTTCATCTCCTTCACCCTAGATGTTCCAGGATTTCCATGCCCTTTGGACAGGCTTGTATGTCTTTTGTTTGCCACCCCGTATTTCCCTCCTTTATTGCTTAGGTGCCCTGACCTGGATAGCCCGGTCTCGTCAGATCTTGGAAGCTAAGCAGGGCTGGCCCTGGCTAGTATTTGGATGGGAGACCTCCAAGGAATATCAGAGTTGTGACACAGAGGCAGGCGATGGCAAACTACCTCTGAATGTCTCTTGCCTTGGAAACTCTATGAGGTCACCGTAGATCAGCTGTGACTTGATGGCATTTCCCACCACCACGTTGCTTGGGTGTCAAGAGTTTCAGGCATTAGGGTTTATTCTCTCTGTATGTGTATGTTCAGGTGAGCATACAATCCTCTGTGTTCCTCCTGATTTCTTTCGAATTGGTTTCCTAAATAAAGGCTTTAAACTTCGGTTCAATTTTCCACTTGTTTACTTCTGGGAACCTCCCATCATGAGGCACTACTTTAGATTCAGGACCTCCATATACATAACCAGTGATTCCTTAATACAGTTATGCCCTGGAGCGGACATGTCTGTGTTTGACACACAAGGGGAGGCACTTCAGACACTGAGGGTTATACGTATGTAGGTCATTTGGAGAACATCTCCATTTTATCCTCTCAACAACGCTGTGAGGTATATTAGGCTAAGAAAGAGTGACCAGCCCAAGATCACCCAGGAACCTTCCATGGCAGAAGGTAGGTTTGAATCTGAGTTTCCTGGATCCTATTGTGACACTCTAACCCAGGGGTGTCAAACATGAGGCCCAGGGGCCAGAATTGGCCCATCCAGGGCTCTTATGAAGCTCATGAGCAACTAGTTCAAGGGAGGGAACAGGAGGCTGTTTGGGAGAGAGTGGGCAGAGCTTCAGCATGGCTTCAGCATGGCGAATCAACCTCATCTGCAGCATTCAAGCAGTGTGGGAGCACATGCCCAGGGCTGCACCACTGGCTCTCCAGTCCAGTTTTCCTCTGCATTCCCCTCCCAGCCCATGCAGTCTTGCAGTGAGGATACACCAACTCTAACCTTACCAGCTGCTGACCTTTATATAGTTTATATCTCCAGTACCTGGCATTACATTTTATGGCACACGTGGCTCGGCCCGACAAAAGGACATTTATGTCAGATCCGGCCCTCGTAACCTCTGCTCTAACCATTGCACAACCCTGGCACTCAGCTTTCCCTCTTTCACTGCTGCTGGCAGACTCTCCCCAGGAAAAATCTGGCCAAGTCGCAAATGTCATGTGGTAGCACGTGGCCCAAGAGAGCTGTGTGGTGGCCACTGCCAGGCCTGGGCAAGTTGTGTGGATTACCCCCAACCTTTTTGAAGCACCCTGTCATTCTGGTCACAACAGCTAAACGGGGATTTTCCTGTTGACTTAAGTCAAGGTGGGATAGTCATCTGGAAAGAGCCACTAGGAATCTTCTTTGGTGGACAATGTTGTCACATAACCTTTCCTTTCTTTAAAAAAAAAAAAAGTTTAAATATTCCTAAAGTGGGGCAAATCCCTGCTCTAGTTGGGGTGGTACAATCCAGCTCTTAGCTCAGGAAGGATGGCTCCAGAGCAAACTAACTGTACAACAGCCAAATCGCTCACTCACAGCTTTAATGCCAGCAGCTCACAAAGTAGAATTTGTGCCCACAAGACTCCACAGCTTAGTGGGAGCATTGGCACTGTTCATTTTAGTTGGTTTGGTTTGTTTGCAGGCCCAGTAAGGCTTTTTACGAACCTTGTTGATTTTTTTTGGAATCTTTCCCATGACAGTTGAGTTGTGGTTTTCATTCGGGAAGAAGAAAATCACCAATATTCTCAGCGTCCCAACTTTCTAGGAGAGATGAGCGACAGCAGGCCGGCTGTGCGGCTCTTCACTGATGTGTCAATCAGAGGCATGGGTAGGAAAGCTAATATTACAAACCTCCTGGACACCGATCCTCAAGGCAGAGCGGTCAGCAGAAAGCATAGTGACTTCAATAAATCTATGGCTGTTACAAGTACTTTGATGACTGGACAGCAAAGACGTTTGAGACGGTCATGGGGGTGGAGAGCTGTTGGATGCCTTCGTTTCTTTTAGAGAGAGAGAAAGAGAGACACTTCAGGGATTCGGGGTCCTCTTGTAATTCTGGTTGTAATGGCTCCTAGCCTGTTTATATTTCATAAGACTCTAATTTCTTCAGGGGAAACAAGCATACAGCTTTACCTCTGCAAATGGTGAAAAAGGAAGAAAGGAATGAATGTTGATGTTCTGGAGAGAATCCGGGAGTCCTTTGCCCTGAAAGAACCTTAAAGGAGAAACTTATGCAACAGTACATTTCCCATTGTCTGGCACAAGAGAAACGGTTTTTGGGGGGTCCCTTTTATGCATTAAGAAAGATCGGCAGCGCAAGCCTAAGCAGAACTAAAGAACGAAGCAGAACGAAGCTAAACTCATTGATGTCTAAGGGTGTAAGTCTACTTTATGATTGCGCTTTCAATGTACTTATTTCGGGGGATGTCTTAATACTGAGGGTGTCATATACGGCACCCTTGCTGTATTGTTGCATTGTCTGATGGACCATGGATGGAGGAAATTTTTTCTCACAACTGCTGTGGAATTTGGAAGATGAAATGTAGCCACATACAGAGGCAGGAAACCTCTGAATACCAGTGTGAGGAGGCAGCATCGGGGAAGGCCTCAGCATCTAGGCCCCGTTTGTGGGCCGTCCAGGGCAACTGGTTGGCCACTGTGTGAAACAGGATGTTGGACTTCTTCTGAGATCTGTTGACCTTGTTATTTCGAACCCTTCTGGCTCTTCAGAAAGAATGACCCAGTATTTACTTGTTGATAAATCCTCTCGATTGATGGAATTAGTGGCTGAGTACGTGGCTCAAGTGGTTAAGACGCTGAACTGCACGCTGTGGAAGGTCAGTAGTTCAGCAGTTTGAGACCCGAGAGTGCTGCATGACGGAGTGAGCTCCTGTCTCTAGTTCCAGCTCCTGCCAACATAGCAGTTCGAAAGCAAGAAATTGCAAGTAGATAAATAGGTACTGCTTCAGTGAGAAGGTAACAGCGTTCTGTGCACCTTGGCATTTAGTCATGCCGGCCACATGACCACAGAAACGTCTTCAGACAGCGTTGGCTCTTCAGCTTGGAAACAGATGAGCACCACAACTCTAGAGTCAGATTCGACTGGCTTTCGAGCAAGGGAACCTTTACCTTTACTTACTTGGCTATAGTGTTGCACAAGGGTTATCCTTTTCCAGGTAAAGCCAATGAAGAAATGCCTGATTTTGCTTTTAGACATTGTTTTCTCGATGTTACTCTAATTATCCTTTTAGATTGTACTTTTTATTTGATTTTATTCATCTTATACCCTGTCTGTATCCAATTCTAATTTATCCTCATATGCCATTAAAGGCTTTGAAATTGAAATTTGATTCTGAGATCTGATAAGATCAGGGTATCCTGGCCCATCAGGGTGGGCAAGACCAGGGTTTCATTCATTTCCCTCTTTGTATGGTAAAATACAAGGCTGTACCCTGCCCCTGATCCCATCTCTGAATATCTTCATGCAGGGTTAATGTCTCTGTTGGGAGTATGCCTCAGGAAAGGTATAATTCAATTCGGCTCACAGCGATACAGGTTGAAAGTCAAAGAGTTACAAAACCTGAACAAGAAGGTCTTTCTGTGATTATGCTTTTAAACGTCTTGTTACAACGCCGTTATCAATTTTTTAAAGCTTCAGCAAGGTTGCGAACCTCGCCCACGTCTTTTAATTGTTGTTACGGAACATTGGGTTGGATGGGATTAAATTATTAATCCCGTGACTGGCATTATTCAGAAGATCCATATCTGCCTTCAGCCTTATTACAAAGGTTGAGTGGGTCAGAGTCCCAGATGCCAACCAAATATCCAAGTAAGAAAATACATTTCCTCCAGAAAAAAAAAAAAAAATCTAAGTATACATTGCTTCAGGTATTTGATTATGAAATCTTGGCATTCGCTCTCAGTCTCTGATTGAGCTTCATCCCAGGCCCGTAGCCACATTGGGGCATTTCGGGGCCTGCCCCCCTGACTTCCTGCCAAGGGCCCCACGACTTCCATCCAGGCCCCCTGGCTCTCTGGGCCACCTGGAGGACTCCCCACCGCCGTCCCTTTCCCAAGCATGGCTTGCTTCCTCCATGTAGGCAAGCAGAATGTGAACGCTGCAAAAGTGAGTTATTTTTTAAATTTGATTTTTATTTTATTTTTTATTTTGTGACATCAGTGCCCTCTGACTTATTCAAAGGCCCCCTGAATTGCAAAATCCTGGCTACGGGCCTGCTTCATCCTGAGTTTGATGGCCTCATCTATATGTGCCGCAAACTGAGGTATAGAATCCTGAGGTGGTGAAGTGGACTATACACTTCAGACTACATATATTTTATGCTATCCAGGTGTCTGGGGGCAGCCCTAGCACCCCATACTTACCAGAGCTGAAAGGGAGAGGGCTACCTGAAGCAGCCCTTGTGGCAGAGGCCTGGATACAGCAGAATTTGGCCCCACTGCTGCAGGTTAATGTAGCAGGGCAGCCTCCCCTCCAGGTGGCGGGCCCATTGAAGCAGGGCCTGACCAAGGGGCCACTGACACATCCAACCCAGCAAGGGCAAGAGAGGGAGGAACAACTAAGGTGTGGGATGGTTCTGAGCCTTAATGTCTTAGCACCAGCTGGCTGGTGGGTGTGGGGGAGATGGGATAGCTATTTAAGGGTGGTGGAAGGTGAAGCTGGAGGCTGGCCCCGTCCTGGTCACACTTGATTGGCAATAGCTGCTACCAATCAGCCAAGGAGAGTGGGGAACCCTCAGAGAGATGGGAAGAGGAAGGGGAAAGCATACTTCATCGTGAGGTACAGAGATTCAGGCCTGGGAGGACATGTTAGCCTTTCTGCCAGCTAATGGTAGGGTTGCGAACTCTCGACGGGACCCAGAGAGTTCTCAGAATCATATCTGATCACCGGAGATCAGTTCCTCTGGAGAAAATGGTGGCTTTGAAGGGTGTACTCTATGGCCTGAGGCCCTCAATTTCTAGGAATTTCCCTACCAGGAGTTGGCAGCTCTTGCTAACCAGCTACAGAGGAAGGCAGTAAAAAGAGGAGGAAGACCAAGGGAGTTGTTAACCCTTTCTCCCTCTCTAGTCTAAGGGCTGTTGAAGCTCACGGAAGAGACTTGGGAGGGCATTTCAGGCACGTTGGGCCTTCCCAACTCTGATGGCCTGGTGGGTGCTCACACCATGATTTACATACATATACATATACATATACATATACATATACATATACATACATACATACATACATATATATATATATTACAGAGAGGCTATACACACGCAGGGCTCTTTTTGTAGCAGGAACTCATTTGCATATTAGGTGGCACACCCCTAATGTAACCTGTAAGCCCCTGTAAGAAGAGCCTCTGTAAGCTCTTGGAGGATTGGCTACATTAGGGTTGTGTCACCTAATATGCAAAGGAGTTCCTAATATGCAAAGGAGTTCCTGCTACAAAAAGAGCCATATATATATATATATATATATATATATATATATATATATATATATCCTCCCTGTAAACAGAAATTAGAATATTAAAGGGAAAATGTTATGCTTCACTCTTAGCACAATTTGCTAGCTTTCCACAAACAGAGAGAGAAGAGAGAAGAAATTGGATTTATACCCCACCTTTCACTACCTGAAGGAGTCTCAGAGCAGTTTACAATCTCCTTTCCCTTCCCCTCCCCACAACAGACACTGTGTGAGGTAGATGGGGCTGAGGGAGCTCTTTCGAGGTCCTTGAGAGAACAGCTCTGAGAGAACTTGTGACTGACCCAAAGTCACACCAGCAGCTGCAAGGGGAGGAGCCGGGAATCAAACCCAGTTCTCCCAGATTAGAATCCACACTCCTAACCACTACACCAGACTGCCTCTCTTTCATCTCTCGGAAATATGAAATCCCTCACCAGCAAGAACAATCTGCTGTGCCACCTCACCCATCTGTCACATCATTCTGCTGATTATTTTAGACAAGGTGCCATTATCAGAAACTCCGAGAGAACAATCCTTGATAGTTATATTCCAAAACCTCCTGAGGTCTCTGTAATGAGACTTACACTCAGGTAAGTGCATGCAGGATGCTACTCCAGCTGCTGATTCTAAGCCTACTCCCCCCTGCCCCCTGATTCCCTAAAAATCATTACAAATTTGTGAGGCGGGTAGGTGTGATCTTTTCAATCCCAAGCTGCGGATAAAGCTGTCGATCCCAGCTTGTACACAGAGAGTTTCCATTAAAGTGAATGCTGCCACTGCTGCTGCTGAAACCTTTCATTTACAAAGCTGAGATTTACACCCAAGTAACTGACAGGCATGATGAAACGAAGATGTGACGGCCAGTCCGGCACAAGCACCAACTGTTGCTTTTCATACAGGGAAGACGGGTAGCGTACCAATCAAAAAGCTTTCCCGGAACCAAGTATTTACTATGTCATGTCTGGACAAAACCCTGAGTGATCCGCAGTACATTATTTCCCTCCGTCTATAGTTGTTCTCTTTTTGGAACTGCTGCAGATCCTTAAGTACAAGGCGATGAAACAGGATCACTTTTTTAAGAATTTCCATTTACTGAAGCCTTCGTTTTTTAACATTTTAAGAGGTTTGGAGGAGCTCGGCCTAGAGATAATGTAAAAAATAATGCATAGCTCCTGTTCTGCTGTACTTTTGCCATTTTAAAATTTTAATATTTACAGTCTACCCTTTTTGCTGAGAATCCGGAGATAAAGCAATGTGATCAAACAGCATAGAAAGACCAAAGAACGATTGCAAAAAGGACTCCTGGCAGCCCCTGTATCCTCCTTCTCCCCTCCTGGCAGCCACCGCATTCTCTCCCTTTCTTTGCTTCCTTCTCTCTTTCCCACTCACCAACCAACCTTCCTTTTTTTCTGCCCTCCCCCACAATCTGCTTCTTTTTCGACTATCTGTTTTACTTCATTTATACCCCACCTTTCTCTCTCAGTGGGGACACCAAACATTGTTCTCGCCTTCTAGATTTTATTTTATTTATTTACATATAAAAATTTGTTAATTGCCCAGTCCCTGCAATGCAGGGCTCTGGGTGATGTGCATCATTCATAAAAACACAGGAGGTGGTGGCAGCTACAAGCATGGATGGCTTCAAGAGGGAATTAGATAAGCATATGGACCAGAGATACATCAGTGGCTATTAGCCACAAGGTATAGATAGGAACTCTCGGTCTGGGGCAAGTGATGCTCTGTATTCTTGGTGCTTGGGTGGCGGGGGAACAGTGGGAGGGCTTCTAGTGTCCTGGCCTCACTGCTGGACCTCCTGATGGCACCTGGTATTTTTGGCCACTGTGTGACAGAGTGTTGGACTGGATGGACCACTGGCCTGATCCAACATTGGCCTCTCTTATGTTCTTATCAAAATAAAATGACTAAAACACTAATATCATATTTCAAGCAAGTAGATGGTGTATACTAATTGGGCCTATTTCAGACCGCTGGCCACTTCGTGGGCAAGGGAGAGGAAGGCAAAGCAGATGTGAGAAACAACTGACCCCACAGAATCGCGTAAAGTCCTTGCAGGGCCCTGATAGTAGTTGGCAGAGAGTTCCATCAGGTTGGGGCCCAGACCAAAAAGTCCCTGGTCCTGGTCGAGGACAACTGGATTGTTTTAGGGCCAGAGACCACCAGCAAGTTGTTATCTGAAGAGCATAACACTCTCCCAGGGACATAATGGAGGAGATAGTCCCGTAGATATTTTGGTCCCTGACTGCTTAAGGCCTTGAAGGTCAATACCAAACCCCTGAACTTGACTTGGTATTCCACTGGGAATCAATGGAGCTGGTGCAGCACTGGATGTATATGTGCTGTCCATGACATTCCCTTCAGGACTCGCACTGCCATGTTCTGGATCAGCTGGAGCTTCCAGGTCAATTGCAAGGGCAGGGCAGTGTAAAGCAAGTTACAGTAACCTAGCCTGGAGGTGCATGGATTACGGTTGCATGGATTACTGTTGCATGGGCCATTGAGGCAGGCTGAGAGTATGTAACTGGCCCAGGGTCACCTATCAACTTTACAAAAGATTACATAATTGGAGATCAATGTAAACAACAAAATATTGAAGGCTTGGTATATTATAAATAATACCGGAAGTGGGTTACAGATATGAAATGAGATTTGGGCACTTTAGAGATGAACGAGATTTTTGGTGCATAAGCATTCAGGGGCTTTGACCGGAAAATCTTGTTGGTCCCTAAGGTGCTACTGAACTCGATTCTTGTTGCTTAAACACATAGGCCCGATTCGCCCAGGACCTCTGCCGACCCAATGCTAAAGCTCGGTGGGGCTGAACCCCATTCCAGCAGCTGTGGAAGTTGCTCCAATGCAAAAGAAGTGGATATCAAAGCTGTCCCTTGCTAGGCTGGCCACACTCAAAGCCTTGCATAGCACTGACTAGAATTGGTCCTGGGTCAATGGCAGGCTACTCTCGTGTTGGAACAATGGGCCCATCCTCTGGCCCATCACATGGAACTATTGCTCCAGTCACCTCACTGGGCACAATCCCTCCTGTGATGTGTCATCAATTGCTCAGCCCCTCTCTGGTCCATTTTAGACCACTGTACCCTAAAGGTGAGACAGCCCTGCTCAAGAAACCCATGTCTGATATGAGTAGGGCCCCGTTTCTCCCATCCCAGCAGTACCTGACCAACAGTTCACTTATTCTAAATGCCCCAAAGGAGGTTACCAGTGTGGCCACCCCAACGATTTAACTTACCATTGTGATGAGCAGATGGCCCTAAATAGTCTAAGTAAGTCTTGGTTTTTCTCCCGGGTGAAGGGCCACCTAATGTCTGGTGTGGTTGGTTCCAGCCAGACTCAGCCCTCCAGCATGCATTGTAACTGGAAATCCCTTGTGTGTTCTTCCAACCCTCAGGCTTTCAACTGAAAGATTACTGCCACCAGGTATCCCTTGATGGTCCTGACAGCCAGGTTCCTTCTCCTCAGGACCACCGCAAACTGGAGCAAGTGTTCAACTGGCACCGGCCACAGTTGGTTGAGCCCTGGGCTGAGCCAAAACCTCCAGGTGCCCTTTGTAAGCTGCCCTTGCACCTGGCACTAGTGAAGCCTTGACTGCCTGCTCAACTTCACTCTGCCAAGACTCCACAAAACCTCCGGCACTGGCCCCAGTTCTGAATTGTATTCAGAGCTAACTCCCTGAAACAGTCCTCCTAAAAGTGAGACAAGGCATCAGCAATGCTGTTATGCACACCAGACATGTGCACTGCAATAAAGTGTACAGCTCGCAATGAAGGATGAATGCCCTAACCAGCTGCATGACCATGGAAGACTGCAAAGTCAACTTCTTGACTACCTGTACCACTGCCTGGTTGTCACACCACAACTTAACTATCTTGTCCCTCAGCTTTAGGTGCCACAAGTGAACTGCCACCACCATTGGGAAGAATTCCAGAAAGGTCAGACCCCTGATAAGGCTGGATTCCCCTAGTCCGGCGGCGGCCAGTGTTGCACACGTCATCTACCCCAGTAAAAGACTCCAAATCCCAAATTGCTGGAGGTGTTCAAAGAGATCTGCAGGGAAGCCTCCCACAATGCGGTGCTGCACCAAAAGGACTCCCCATTTTATCCCCTCAGGAAGTCCAGCCACGTGTACAGGTCAGCCTTGATTCTCCCTGAAATCTGCACCTGACGGTGAGGGTCAGAACCCCCATTTATCCTGTGCATGAAAGCCTTTCCTAGTGCTACCACCCAGCAGGCAAAGGTGGCCAAGCAGTACCTGCCCCTAGACTGACCAAAGTGGAGGCTGCTCCTCAGACTGGCCTGCATTAAGCCTCGACTGGCTCCCCCACTCTTGTGATCATTCTGAGGAGGTGGAGGGCAGGCAAATGCCGGTGCCACTCGGCCAGCACCAGTCCTTCACTTGAAGACAGTTCTTCAGAAGGAAATTGGAAAACGTCTGATCTCGATGTTAGCAGAGCAGCACAAGCAGACGCTCACACACTATGCTGGTAACGCATGACACTAAATGGTTCATTCATCCTGCTGTGAAATCTTATTCTGTCTGTCAAAATAATAGTTGGAAATCTGTCTACACTCCCTATTTCTTGTGTCTTTATTCTCCCTGTTCTCTCCCCTCTCCCCTGAACCTCAAAGTGAATGCTCAAAAACACAGCAGAGAAACTTGTACATGCAGCAGCAGAAATTAAACTTATAAGATGAAATAATGACCCTACTTGGCAAAATGGCTCAACTTTTGGATTATTGGTTTCCAAACCAGCTCAATTTGTTGGGTTAGTGGTGTAAAGCCAGTTTGGTGTAATGGTTAAGCGTGCAGACTCTAATCTGGAAGAACTGGGTTTGATTCCCCACTCCTTCACTTGCAGCTGCTGGATGACCTCGGGCAAGCCATAGTTCTGTCAGAGCTGTTATTGAAATAGCAGTTCTCTCAAGGAGTCTGTTGTGGGGAGGGGAAGGGAAAGGAGTTTGTAAGCTGCTCTGATACTCCAAGTGAAGGGCGGGGTATAAATCCAATCTCTTGTTGTTATTGTATGTCTTTTCCATTCCTTAGAGCCATCAATTTAATCAATCTATAGCTCTCTAAGCTTCTTTTACATGCATTCTTGGATTGTTGGAGCTGATTTCAGTTTCCAGTAGGGCTCATTACCTGCAGGAGCACACAGGAGTGAAGTTCCAGCAGTAAGGAACACAGGGGGTGGGCACACACACTGAGCCCCACCCCCTGCTCCCAGAGGCCCCCCCTCACCTTTCCCAGCCCGCTGGCCAGCCCAGCAGAGCACTGCCGCAAGCTGCTCTGCCACTGCCTGGGCCATGGCACTCAGCCTGCCCAGGCTCTGCCTGTCCTCATGCCGGCCCCAGTGCAACACTTCTTCAAGGTGGCCCCCGGCTACTCTTGCGAGGCCTGCGAGGAACTTTAGACTGGCCTCCTGCACCTACTTGGCCTCCTCCTGTGCCTCTGCCCCACCACCACCCTAGCCCCCTACCTGCTCGAGGTCATGCGCGTCCTCCGTGCTGCCCTCCTTGACCCACGAGCAGCCACACACTCTCCTGCACTTGCTGGCCATCCAAGAGTCCAGTGGCACCTTTAAGACCAAGGTTTGTTCAGGTACAAGCTCTTCCTTCTCTGTGAGGGCAGATCTGCACACTTCCCCTCCCCATAGCTAGCAATCCAGAACAGTCCAGTGGAGCCTGAGCGTTGGGTGTTGCCTTCTGACACACTTCCGGTGATGTCAGGGGGTGTGGTATATGCAAATAAGTTATGCTAATGAGCTCCTGCACCTCTTTTTCTATGAAATGACCCCTGGTTTCCAGCATCTCGCAAATATGATTCTGGGGGCCATGATGAGATGTTAAACAATAGAAAGTCATTTTTTAAAGGAACCTTGGGTACATAATTTAGCAGAAAAGCTTCAGTTGCAAAAAAAAGAAAAAGAAAAGAAATCCGCCCGAAAAGCCACCTTCATTTTATCTCAACAGGATTGCTAAGAATTGTTTGCACACAGACAAGTCCACAGCATGACTGGCTGTGCTTCCAGGGAGCCATCAGAATAACAAGCTTGGAAGAAGCAGCCAAATTCTGATTATACTGAGCAGAGTGTTGTAGTGGTGATACCGCCGGACTAGAATCTGGGGGACCTGGGTTTAATTCCCCACTCTGCCATGGGAGCTTGCTGGGTGACGCTTAGCCTGACCAACCTTGCAAGGTTTTTGTGAGGATAAAATGGAGGGGGAGATAATGTTATAAACCAGTTTGGGTCCCCACTGGGAAGAATAGCAGAGTATAAACGAAATAAAAAATATATCAGTTTTTAAAAACAACAACAACAACAACAACAAAATATTTCTTACTTAAGGTAGCCAGTTGGCCAGAGCTTCACCAATATGCCAATTTCTTGCTAGTCATCAGATAAGAGTTTTCTCCCTGTGTAATGGAGGAAATGCCTCAACCTGGCTAGCCCAGGCTAGCCTAATGTCATTAAATCTCAGAAACGTAAGCTGGGTCAGCCCTGGTTAGTATTTGGACGGGAGATCACCAAGGAAGTCCAGGGTCATGATGTGGAGGCAGGCAATTGGCAAACTGCCTCGGAGTGTCTCTTGCTGTGGAAACCCTGTGGGGTCGCCAGAAGTCAGCTGTGACTTGGTGGAGAAAACAAGAGAGGTGTCCACTTTTGAACTTTTATGTAATATGTAGCTTGCCCTTTAGATACCACATCATTTGTACCCTATGGGTGCAGGATTCCGGAGCTCCATCTATATACATTGTTGGAAACGTATGAGGTGCAAGGTCTAGATGCCAGTCATTATAGGGTTAATCTGGTGTTTACCTTCTGTGCCATTGTTTAGCCTGACCCGGAAGGAAAGTTGGCACAGAGCCAATGCAAGCAAAGCCCAGGAAAACTGAGGTCTGTTGTGTAACACTGATTGATTAATGCAATCAGATGACTTCCTTCTAGGGGTCAGGAAGAAGGAGGAATCTCCACTGTATGTGTGACCGCGTGTTCTGTGCTGTAAGGATGTAAAAATGTAGGCCTAGATATCTCTTTTGTTTTGTAGCTTTCCACGTGAACCCTTCCCTTAGAAATATAGCTTTTCGTAGAAAGAAAGGTCTCTTCTCCAGTGAAGCGAAGATCCATTGCAAACTCTATTTAAGCATTTTTGCCTATTTCCCCCAACATACATTACAAAGTCATTGTGTTTGTTGGAGAATGACACAAAGACTTTATATTACACATGTAATAAGAGTTCTGTGCCTTCCAGATGTACATTGGCTCTTTTCTGTCAGTGACCACAGCATGCAGGAAGAAGGCACTCTGGCCCTTGCCTCCTCCCATTGTTTTCAAGTCCTTGTATCTTTTGTCTCAGTTGTGAAATGTAATTAAGAACATAAGAACAGCCCTGCTGGTTCAGACCAGTAGTCTATCTAGTCCCGTCTTACCCAGTGGCCAACTACATCCTCTGGGTGGCCAACAACAGGGCATAGAGGCTGAGGCCTCCTCCTGGTGTTGCCTCCTGGCACTGGGATTCAGAGTCTGACTGCCTGTGAACATTTAGTCACCATGGCTTTAGTCACCATGGCTAGTAGACATTGATAGACCTCTCCTCCATAGTCCTAAACCCCTTTCAAAACTGTATTCCTGAGGCCATCACAGCATCCTCTGGAAGTGAATTCCACATTTTAATCACTTCCTGTGTAAAGAAGCATTTCCTTTAAGTAAAGCCATGTAAGTAAACAGGGTTGTTGTTTTTTTTTTACAAGGAAGCCAATAGTGGCTCCAGTTTTTGAAGATGTGAAAACAGTGTGTATGTGTGTGGGGGGGAGGGGAAGGCCACTGTCAGGTAATCCTGACATCAGATGGATGGAAGGGTAGGAGGGAGGGATGGTCTGTAACTTTTCATGCGCTGGAATATGGGGAGTTGTTCAGGTTGCCTAGGAGATTCAGAATTCCACTGCCCGGGCACTCTGTTATCTCACCAAATGTCCTTGGTCTCACAGTTTTGGTTTCCTTTGTCTGGGACAGCTCTGGGGCATTTTGGTTATTTACTGCTTTATTACTTTCACACCTTTTCCCGCGTGCGAGCTTAGTGACTATTGGTAGATAGAGAGGGGGGGCATTTCAAGCTGGTATAACTGTGGGTGTCTCCTTAGAGTTAGCCATCACTGACAATGAGATGTTAACGTGCCTTTAGAACTGCTTTCAATAAACGCTATCTTCTTTATGAAGCCTGGTGTTTGACTGACTTTCTGAAGACCCTGACAGCCACAGGTTTTCCTGCTTTGGTTGCCAACTGAAAAGAGCCAGTGTGTGTTTGAGAGGCACAAAACTCCTATTGTGCCTTTGACACAAGGGCCTTATGGTGTTCCCTAACAATACGAGGACTTCATAATGTGTGGACGGAGCATAAGCAGGGCCTCTAAACACTATGAACATCTCTTGCCTTGAAAAACCTATGGGGCCACCATAAGTGGCATCTTCCGTCACCAATGACAGGAATGTCTAAGAATATCCTGCTTTTCTAATGCAGAAGGGAACTTTTGCAAGCTCTCTGCTATTTTCATAATAATAATAACAAAGAGCGGTGGTGGTGGTGATAATTGGCATGCTGCTGAATTTGTAGGAGAACCCCAAAAACATTTCAGAAGCAGAATTATGTTCTTCCAAGCAACAATACTGATAAAATAAAGGTTTCCACCGAAATATGGTTAAATACTTCCAGGTGGTCGGCCATGTTGGTCTGAAGCAAGTTTAGACTCCAGTGGGGCTTTAGGACCAACAAAGTGTTATTCAAGGTCTGAGCTTTCATGTGCGTGCACACTTTTCCAAATAATTTGGAATGGGAGATAAGGTTCAAACTTATAGACAGGGGCTGAACAGCCAATTAACATGTGACATAATGAAGATGAGCAAAGACAAAACTAAATCACAAGCTAAGGGTAAAGCAATAAATATGTCAGAATAGCAGATAAATGTGTAAAGGTATCTTTTCTAATTGTGGGAAGTAAACGGATACTCTCCATTCTCTCCTCTCAGGCATGGAGGTCACTTAACAGCATTTTTTTTCCCCTGGTGGATGCTTAAATACTGTCATGAGAAAATAGAAATCAGAACATGATGTGCCCCCCCCCCAAAAAAAAAAAAAAAAAAGATGAGAAAACAATGGGAACCTGAACGGAAACATGAAATGAGACTTAAATTTCCATTTCTGGGCTATAAATAAGGGGAGGAAATGATTCTTAGGATTTTGCACTACACTGGAAAAGGGAGAGCACCCTTTATCATATATCACGAAACTGCGGGGAAAATCGGGTGAAGCCGTGGGTCAAAATGCAGCCACACAGCATCGAGTGGGAAATTGACCGATAGAACCGGGGCAAAGGGAGGTGTGATGGCGGCGCAGCTCTTTGTGAAATCGGTCACAGTGTGCTGGTTTCTCTGTAATTAGAAATTTCATGGAATCTCTGCAAGTATTCCCACTGTACACTGTACTGGCCGGGCTACCCCTGGAGCAGTGTGTGCAGTTCTGGAGGCCTCACTTCAATGGGGAGGAGGATTGGGGGCCTGGAGACCAAGCCCTATGAGGAGGGGCTGAGGGACTTGGGGATATTCAGTCTGGAGAAGAGGAGGTTGGGGTGGGGGGTCACGATTGCTCTCTTTAAGTATCTGAAGGGCCATCCCTTAGAAGAGGGCGGGGAGCTATTCCTGTTGGCAGCAGAGGTGAGGACTTGCAATGATGGGTTTCAATTAAGGTCAGGAAGGTACTGCCTGGATTTTAGGAAAAAAACTTATTTTACAGTAAGAGTTGTTCAGCTGCCTAGGGAGGTGGTGAGTTCCCCCTGCCTGACAGTCTTTAAGCAGCGGCTGGACAAACACTTGTCATGGATGCATTAAGCAGGGGGGTTGGACTAGATGACCTGGATGGCCCCTTCTGACTCTGTGATTCTATTATTCATATTGTTCCAAGGACTTAAAGGTAAAATGTGCCATCGATCTGTAATTAATTCATGGTGGCCCCATGACCTCATAGGATTTCCAAGAGGAGAGGTTCAGAGGTGATTTGTCGTTGCCTTCCTTGGTGGTCTTTCATCCAAGAACCAACGCTCTGGCTAGTCTGGGCCATTACGGTTGCTAAGTGCAAAGACTTTGAGACACTTTATTTCATTTTCATAATTTATAGCCTGCTTTTCTCACTGAGACTTAGGTCTCTGAAGGAATTCTACTGAGATTCTCCCTCCTCCCAATGCAAACCACATTTTGTTCTTGACGCTGGTCTTTAGGGTCTGCTAACCACCAGGAATAAAAATTCAGGCAGCTCAGTGGACTGTATATAAGTAAAGAAGCTGGAAAGTCCCATTCCTCAAGGTCTGTGAGTGATAGGGTTGCCAGCCTCCAGGTGGAGCCTGGGGATTGCCTGCCTTTACAACTGACCTCCAGCAGAAAGATCAGCTCCCCTGGACAAAAAAGCTGCTTTGAAGGGTGGACTCTATGGTATTGTACCATGCTGAGACCTCTCTTGGATCCACCCCCAAATTCTCCAGGTATTTTCCAACCCAGACCTGGCAACTCTGGTGGGTGGCCAGATAACTTCTTGTAATGAATAGGTGCTGTGTTGATGAACATTCTATAGGCCCAGAACACTGGTGACAATTGTGGGGGGAGAGGTTGGTTTTGTTTAGTTGGAAGGACAGGAACAAAGGTGACAGAAATCATACTGCACATTGTAAGATACAATATGATTACATTTTATTCTGAGGGTTCCTTTTTTGTGACTCACCCGGCTTGAGTTGGATTCAGTGAAGCCAATGTTAGCTGCTTCAGCCCTTGAGGATTTATTTACATTACTTTACCCTGATTCCTTCCCCCCCCCCCATGTCCAAATTAATTCCTGCTTGTCTTCTCATTGCTGTGGGATGAGTAGGCTGAGAGGAGGGACTGGGAAGCATGGGGGTTGTCTCACCTGCAGCCATTCAAATCCATTACGTTGCACAGAGAGGAAGCCTAGAGAAGCTGTGATTATATTTGGTTGGAAAAAGGGAGAAAAGTGATTTCTAAGTTGTATAAAATATTGTTAACTGTATATACTTTGGATGAAACTGTTAAAGAGCAAATGATAAAGTGGGTCATAAACATGAATAAGGAAATTTCAATGGATTCTTGGGAATTTTTGTGGAGAAAAGCTCTAAAAATATCAACTTGTGTTAACGTAAAAGAAAATTGTTTTAAGATGCTTTACAGGTGGTAAAGGTAAAGGTAAAGGTTCCCTTGCTCGAAAGCCAGTCGAATCCGACTCTAGGGTTGCGGTGCTCATCTCCGTTTCAAAGCCGAAGAGCCAGCGCTGTCCGAAGATGTTTCCATGGTCATGTGGCCGGCATGACTAAACACCAAGGTGCACGGAACGCTGTTACCTTCCCACCGAAGTGGTACCTATTTATCTACTTGCAATTTCTAGCTTTCGAACTGCTAGGTTGGCAGGAGCTGGAACTAGAGACAGGAGCTCACCCTGTCATGCAGCACCCAGGTCTCGAACTGCTGAACTACTGACCTTCCACAGCCTGCAGTTCAGTGTCTTAACCACTTGAGCCACCGCAACTCCACTTATATAGGTGGTACATGACACCAAAAAAGATTGCCAATATAAGTATGGATAAGAACTTGAGTAACAAATGTTGGAAATGTAAAAAGATAGAGGGTTCTTTTTATCATATGTGGTGGACATGTGAGAAAGCAAAAGTATACTGGTCAAATGTTCATTGTGAGATGCAGAAAATATTGAAAATCCCTATTAGGAAAAGTCCAGAACTTCTTCTCTTAGGTTTGACAATGGAAAAAAATTAAGCAGGAAAAGAGAACAGTATTATGGTATATGATCACGTCGGCGAGAATGGCCTTTGCACAACAGTGGAAAGCGGATAAAGTACCGGATGTACAGGACTGGTTAAGGAAACTGCTATTTGTAGCTGAAATGGACAAAATGACTAAAAAACTAAATGGACAAATGGCAGAACAATACTTAAAAGAATGGGAAGACTTGAAAATCTATATGGAAACTGAACATAAAATGAAATGGAAAATGTATAACCTTGATTCTTATTGAAAATGAAGTTACGTTAGATTAAGTTAGATTTTTGTATATAAAATATAAGTTACCTGGTTTATAGATTGTTATAAGTTTAAACTTGATTACCTTTATTGTTTTTTGTTATTGGCAATAGCAGTGTTGGAAGCCTATTGGGGGGGAAGGGGGAGGGATATAATCTATAACTTGAATTGGAAATTATGTTTAAAAATGTTGAATATATTCCAATAAAAATCTTGTTTAAAAAAAAAGAGAGAGAGAGAGAGAAGCTGTGGTTCTTCTAGTACCTGATACAGGGAGAGAGGAAAGCCAAGGCGTTCCCCCTCCTTTAAGTTAAAACCTTGGTGGTGGCAGCTTCATTCATTATCCCTGGTGTTGGAGTGAGCAGTTCAGCATGCCTGGGCATTGGGTGTGCTGCATCACTCTAAGGGTATCTAGGTGCTATCTCCTTGAATGGGATGCCTCTCTTTGTCTTAACCTGGGAGCTGCCCTCTGACCTCTTCTCTCTCTCTCTCCTCTTATTCTCTCTATGGTCCTTTCCTCACTAGACCTTAAATCCTGGTTAAACCCTGTCTCCAAACTTATATTCTACACTACACGCAAGTTCAGCCCTGTAATTACCTCAGGATATTTTTACATTCTACACTACACTCAAGTTCAGCCCTGTAATTACCTCAGGGTATTTTTTGGTTTCCACATTACATTGAGGATAAACAGAAGTCCATGGATAAACCAGGGATAAATGCAAGGTATTGTGTCACGAGTTGAACTCTTGATAAAACCAGGGATGAGAGTCAAGTGAGGAAAGGACCTACACGGCCTTTCCTGGAGACACGCCTCTCTGCAGGCCTCTCCAATAGAGACAGGGCCCTCATACTCCCACACACAGGATGCTGGACAAGTTGGCCATTTGTGATAGAGAAAGGACTCTTTAGATTAGGGTTCTTTCTCTTCTTTTCACTGCAACCTGAATGTGAACTGGATCTACCCGAATAAATGTAAGTTTATATCTTTTTTTTTTTGCAATATTCTTCTTGGGTGATTTATGTACTATGATCATACTTCCATGACTGGGCAAAACTCTGCCATATTAACCAAATACCCCAGTACCTGGAACCTGAAGAGGTGATAAGGGGAGGGTTTGGAGCATCAGAGAAGGCCCACATCTGGGACAATCCTTTTAAGGGTCAAAATATAGGCTAAGGTAACATGAATTGGGTCATCATGGGTGCCCGACCTCTCAGTCACACGTTCTTCCAGGGACTTACTTTTAATAACCCCTCAGTTGTTCCACTTGGCTCCAAATGGTACAAGGAGAAAGGGAGGACTGGGCAGGCTTCCCCCCCACACTCACACACTGGTTTTTCCAGTGGAAACAGCCTTCAACCGATTTCTTACAAGCCGCTGCTCTGTCCTCACTTTTCCCTTTCCCCCAATTACATTAGTCAATTCCCCACTGCTTGCTGTGTGGCCACATTTTGTCCCACAGCTTCGCCCGATTTCCTCCGCATCTACTCAATTCTGTTTTTTAGGGATTGAGTAGATGCGGGGGAAATCGGGTGAAGCTGTGGGGCAAAATGTGGCCACACAGCAAGTACTGAGAAATTGACTAATGTGATCAGGGGAAAGGGAAACATGAGGGCAGAGCAGCAGCTTGTGAGAAATCAGTTTCTTCTTGGGCTCTGTGTGTCCATTCCAGGGCGTAGCAATTGTGAGAATGGGAAAAGCAGGGATTAGTTTAAAAGGGACTAACTTCCACATTTCCTGAGGCTGCTATATTTCCCAATCAGTAATCAGGAGCCAGAATAACCCTACTTGTTCACAGACAATCCATCATTAAAGCAAGCAAAGCAGGACAGCCATCAAAGGCACAGAGCACTTGAATGGTATGAGTTCCTTGACTGAGGATATGATGGAGCAAATGTGCTTTCGTGTAAAGATCCATTCGAGAAGCAGATTAACAGCTTGCTTCTCCAGAAGGTGCGTGAGAAAGCATTGCAGTCCAGCGTATGCAAAAATGCTTCAATGCACCCAGAGGTTCATTGCGAATTCTCTCTGCAAGCCAAAATGTGAGCAGTTTTTATTTAAATGGCTGCCACTGTGGCAAAATCGCTCTTCTCTATCTCCCTCCCACTGGCAGTAAACACAAAAAGATGGATGACACACCTCCACCTCCAGATGATTTCAGCAGTTTGTCTAGATGCTACAAAAAGGAAACAAGAGTGGAGAGAGGTGGGAGAGGATGGAGATGGAGAACTACCCAAATCAGAACCCTCAGTGTTGCTGCTGAAAGGCAGAAGCCCAGGGAGCTTATAGTGTTCTGGAAGGCCAGATCGAGGCCAAACAATCCTTGGTCCTGAGCAAAGAAAAGGAAGGCTATTGAGGCAGATGGAGAAAAGGAGAAGAACCCAAGGTGCAGATCCATTCAACACCTCTATGGCTAGGCTACCTGTCTTTTGTAGAGCTTGGCTACTCATTGCAGCTTTTGGGTAAATGATAGGTATCTCCCCTGACCCCTGTAGAAAGAAGGAGGTTCTAATTGATGCAGCCTGTTGCGTGGTAAAAATTCCCCACAGTAGACAGGAGCCAATAAGAGTGGTTCTCTGAGCCAGCCATTGCAATCTGTGTGCTGGGGAGCAGGAGTCAGTTAAGATTTTGACATTTGTGTTTTTGTGTTTGTGTGTGTGTGTGTGTGCACATTTTTTTTTCCCTTTGGAGTTTTGAAATGAGTAAAATCTTCACTTTTGTCCTCTCTGGGCAGAGAACAGGCAGGAAGGTTGCTTTCCAGATTTATCTCTGCCTACCTTCATACAAATACTAATAGGTCTAGACAATGGTATTGTCAAACCTCCCCCCCCCCGCTTCCAAGCAGGGAACAAAGATTTGGAGGAATTAAATACTAGAGAGACTTAAGGAAGGAAATTTCTGGAAATGTCAGGAAAAGCTTCCTTGACCTGGCCTGACCACCTCATTGGGAGGAAAAACAGAGAACATAAAATTCCTGGAGGCAAGGAGGAAGCTGTCTTTTGTGCTCAGTCCATCAGAGCAGACAGAACTTTTAAACGAGGTCTGGAGGAAGCAGCCATTTAACCAGGTGCTGTCCTGGAGAACTGGAGGAACCTTCAAGGCAATGAAAACTCTGTAGAGATATATAACATTCTAAGCTTAGGAGCCTGTCCTATATTTTGACATCTGATACGGCATGTATAGAAAGAGGGACAGATGAACCATTTTAACCGTTTATTTCGAATCCCTTGCTCAGTCTGGTGCTGTGCTAAAAGTATACTTGTGAACATTTCTGTTTTAATAAATACTTTATAACTTTTGATGCTGGTAGTGGTTCTCTGTACCAGATAGACCCCCATCATCTTGGACACACTATTTTAAAAGGAACATGAGGAGAAGGCAGTCAGTTGGCAACTGGCCATTCCTCCAGAGATGCACAAGGCAGTAAACACTCTCTGTGGTGATCAGGCGCTGGGTAGTGGGAGACACAGCAGCAAGACCTCAGAACTTGGAAGGGAAGCTGGGAGTCCTGGCCCTCCCAGTGGGCAATTCCTGAAAAGGTCAGGTGGTGATGTGGGATTACTAGAGAAATAGAAAAGCCTCTCCAGGTGTTGGGAAAACCTTGCAGGGGAGGGCGCAACAGGGCCTGCAGGCTAGAGCAGGTCCATTCTGCCACAGTTGTTGTTTTTACAATTATGAGTGAAAGGCTGAGAGCAATGGGATATGTTGAAAGGGACTGTATAATGGGGAAGTAGATATGGGCTCTGTCCTGTCCTGGAACTGAGAGAGTGAGTTATGGAGTTACAGCAGAGTCCTTTGTATATTCATAACAGTTTGATTAAATCAGGGTTCCCCAACCTTTTCGAGGCTGTGGTCATCTTTCAAATTCTGTCACAGTGTGGTAGGCACAACCACAAAATGGCTGCACCATGCTGTGGAGCCAGCCATAGAATGGCTGCCACAGCTTACCCTGTGTTGTAGAGAAGAAGAAGAGATTGGATTTATACCGCACCCTTCACTCGGAGCCTCAGAGCAGCTTACAGACTCCTTTCCCTTCCCCTCCCCACAACAGACACCCTGTGAGGTAGGTGGTGCTGAGAGAGCTCTGACAGAAACTGCTGTTTTCAAGAACACCTCTGACAGAACGATGGCTCACCCAAGGTCATCCACCAGCTATGACTGGAGGAGTGGGGATTCAAACGCGGTTCTTCCAGATTAGAGCCCATGCACTTAACCACTATACCAAACTGGCGTTGTGGTGGCAGCTGCTGTCAAAGCTCCATTTTTTAAAAATCTGCGGACCCAATCAAGCCTCCAATGGCCAATAACCCCATCTGGCCCCTTCCACTTGAAAAACAACAACAACACTTGGTGGACCCCAGGAAAGATGTTAGCGGGCACCATAGTGCTCATGGGGGATCCCGTGATTAAAGCATGTAAAAGCTTGTCTGGAAAAGGGTTCTGTTCCTCCTCGGCATGCACTATTTTAAAGCTGCCATCCCACTTCTCTGCCATAACTGTTTATGCTCTTGCTTAAATTCCCCAAAATTAACTCTCTTGTCCCTATTGCTTCACCTCAGTTGTTGATCTAGGCTCGGATGGGTTTAGGCCTACCTCTAGGGTCTTTCTCCTAGAACAGTTATTTCCATTTGGATTCTCCTGTGCTGTGGAGAAGATGAGGGAGATGACAGAAAATCCTTTGGAGTGGTGTCTAGCTCCAGGGGGGGGAAAATCCAGGACTAAACCTCAAAGGTCTGTGTATAATCATCATCAGGGCTCTTTTTGGGCAGGAACGCACAGGAATGGAGTTCTGGCTGGCTCCCAAGTTGGCCATGCCCAGCAGAAACTCATTAGCATAAAAGGCCACACCCAACAGCAGAAACTCATTAGGATTGGCTACATTAGGGGTGTGCGACCTAACATGCAAAGGAGTTCCTGCTACAAAAAAAAGTCCTGGGTTTTGACAACAAACAAGGTAAACGGAATAAGACCCAAAAAGTGGGTGTGGCTGGATGACCACACTTCTGGCAACATGGGGGTGTGGCCTAATACAATAATGAGCTGTGCTTCAGGGGTGTGGCCTAATATGCTAATGAGTTCCTGCTGGGTTTTTTCTACAAAAAACGCCCTGATCATCATAATTTCATAAGGTGGGGGTCCAAACGGTGTGCTTTGGAGACAGATTCCTGCTCCCTTCTGTCCTCCAAGCCAAGCAGCAGTAGACGGCAAGGGCTGCCTTGCCCCACCAGAAGGAGAGGGAAGCAACACCAAGCAGCTAATGCTATGCGTCTTGCTGTGGCATAGGGGCGGAGCCAGCAGAATAAATGCAAGGCTCCATCCCCCATATGTCCTCTTTCACATCATGCTCGGAGGTTGGCAAGAAGGTCTGAGCGGCATGGAGGGTGTGTGGCCTACCTTGTGGCTGGCATGGTTGGGAGCAGTGGCAGAGGTGGCGGGGGCTCTTTGGTGGTGTTGGAAGAGAGGCACTGGGTGGCTTCCTGCCCAATGGTTGGACAGCACAGGGTGCGGCTGGTGGTTGGGGAAGAGGCTTGAAGCTGGGAGGCCAGTGTGGGGCTGGGGTTGACCTCTTCTTCAGCTGGCTGGCTGAGGGGGTGGCCTGGCCATAGCGGGATCTTTGGGCAGCCTTAAATTCAGCCGAGGCCTTTGCCCCGGCCTGTTAATTGTGCCACGTGGCCTCTGGCAAGAGGTGGGGCCTAGTCAGAGTGAGGTCTGGTTCAGGCCTTCTTTTCTGTTCCTCGCTCTTCCCTTCCCATTGATCTGACTGCAGCCTTTGACAACTAGGCCTGTAATTTAAGTAAGGGTGCAACAAGCAAAGCAGGTGCAGGCTTGGCAAGGGCAGAGTTGGGCTGGGTGGGGCCCCTTCTTTCCTGCACCTTTCCCTCCCCCTTGTTGCATCGGCTGCAGCCTTAAACCAGAAGGCCTATCTCATTAGCAGGGATGCATTGACTGGAGTAGCGCCCGGCCTGGTGGGACAGAACTTGGCCAGGTGGGGCACTGAATAAGCAGCATTCTAGGAGGTGCCCGATTCACTAAAAAGGAAGGAAGGAAGGAAGGAAGGAAGGAAGGAAGGAAGGAAGGAAGGAAGGAAGGAAGGAAGGAAGGAAGGAAGGAGCAAAGGCAGATTAAAGCAAATGCACAACGTGCCAAAAAAAAAAAAAAAGACCAAGGTTGTTCAAGCGAAGGTGTTAAGTATGGCACTTAACTCAGTTTCAGCAAAGTGATTCAGCTTTATTCAGCAACAGCTCAAGTCAACCAGAACAGCAAACAGCAGATCAACAGATGACAAGTGTTGTACATATTTGATTCCATGTCAAAAATGAAGTCAAATGAGGAGGAAGTTCTATGTTTTTATTTCAATTAACAAGAAAACATTTGGACCAAATAGTCCATCCAAAATTGACTACTTTCTTCTCAGCATATTTGGGAGATAGGCTTCAATTAACAGGAAAACAATTAGACCAAATAACTCATCAAAAATTGACTACTTTCTTTTTCTTCTTCTTCATCTTCTTCTTCTTGAACATATTCTGAGCATATTCAGGAAATACATGATATTTTATACATGGACTGACATCATCAAAAAAAGAAACAATATTCAAAAAGCATAATTGGTTGCAAAAGACAGTGGTCATTTGAATAATAAGCCTCTGATTTGTCAGATGTAAAGAAACATATCTACATCAAATCTACGTAAAACCTAACTGTTTACTTAACCTAACCTAAATGATAATGGGCAAGGATTCTTCATATCCTAAACAAAAGTGTTTGTTGTTCTTGATATGAAACCAAAATCTTATCTGACCCAGACACTGCAAAGTGTTGCCCTTAAGAACTACAGAATCATGAACTTTGTACCTATTATGTTGTCTGCTAACAATATCAGACCTACAAGAGTAAAGTCTTCAATATAACAGGCCTTCCTTATATCCTAATAAAATATTACTTAAAAGAGGAATCCAGAAACCCAAGAAAAATATGAGTATGAACAATCAAGAAGAAAAAACCTATATAAAAAATCTTTATATTCCCACTCGTACTACACAAGAAAACAGTGGAGCTATGCTCCCTTTTAAACGTTCCCGGCTAATGTAACCACGCCTATTTACATATTAGTAACCAATAAGATTACAGAGATAAGAACCAATAAGGTTCATTCCCCCCAAGAGTTTGAGGTTCGTCTTGATAGGATGGTGCTTCTTAGACAACCAATCAGAAAGGCTGGATTACAATCCTTGTCTAGGCACGAAGCTTAACATGGACTTTCAATGGAGGCATTTCACTTTACAGCATACATTACAGAAGGCCAACCTTGCGATGATCAAGAGCAGGTGGCCCAATATGCAGATAGTTTGGTCTGCAATGTTACCTTGCTGTGTGTGGCGGAGCTTGGGGGACCCTAGATACTTTGATCGAGCCAGGTGTAAGGCAAATAGGGAAGTGAAAAAAAAGTCATGGAGGGGGAATTGGAGTAATTTTTACTGTACTCAACAACATGGGTTGAGACGACCAACCTATATAGGGTTGATAAGGTGTGTTTATCAGACAAGGGCAATGATATTTTCTTAGAAGATTTGAGGCAAGGAGGTCGGACAGTGTTGGGCTGCCCAGTAAATGCAAAGGCCCAAACAGAGGCTTGGCCTTGGTGGTGGCAGTTTAGTGTGGGTAAGAAGACCAGATCCTGGTGAGCTCCATAGTGCACTTTCATTGATGAATAAGGAGTCCCCCAGAAACAGCCTTTGTGTTTCGCAGCCCAGGACTGGGAATGGGGATTGCCTTTGGGACCGCCTTGGCTTGGTTCCTCCCTGCAAATTTTGCAGCTTCAGGCATGGCACTACAGGGTGGCTGCCAGTTTGCCAGGCCGCCAGTCACAAGCCAGGTAGATGGCTCAGGGCTGGGGCATGTGCCTCACCCAATGGAGGGCAAGGAGGTGGTCGAGGGTGACACCTGCCTTGCCTGTTCTGCACCCTCACCTTTCTGACTGTAAATACTTAATAAAGTGGCCCTTATTTGAATGCAAGATTGGCGTCTTTCTGCCGACTGGATGGGGCAACTTGCCAACTGGCTTTTGATTGGCCATCCATAGCCTGTCTTGCGAGTTCGTTATGCTACATGCCTACCAGTTAGGTACTGGAAACGTTTGTTTTCTGGGTCTCCCATATGTCCATATGTCCATATGTCTACAGCATAGCCAGCTTTCAGATGGTGCATGAAAAGTGCTGTCTAGTTGCATCCAATTTATTGTGACCCCAGCAAGGGCTTTTCAAGTGAGAAGCAGAGGTAGTTCGCCATTGCCTTCCTCTGCAGAGTCTCCCATTGCCTTCCTCTGCAGAGGCTTCCAAAATCTGATGAGATGGGGCTATACCATGCCACCTTCCCTCCCACTTTCAGATTAGGGGAGGAAATATACCCGTTCTTCATCAGAGATTCACTTATAACATTTAAGTCTTGAGGAAATTGTCAATTTCTGAAACCGCATCTGATTAGCGCTGCTGTAGCGTGCAATCTTGTGTACATCCCTAGCACTGTTAACTTGCTTTTTTTTGCTCTGAATAAGAGTTCACTTAATCTACTGAATACCAATGAGGACTCAGATACCCAACGGATCAGTTTATCGGTGCATTATGTATGTCGAAAGAAAGCTAACATAATAAAACTGTTGAAGCATGCAAGTTAAGGCGAGGGCCCTACCGAAATCTAGAGTGTTTTTTGGTCACCCGAGACTTAGTTAAAGCTGATGTATTAGTAGTGAAGCATTAATAAGGTAAGCGGTGCTTTTTGTCACGGTTGCTTATGTGTACTGCTAGAAACAGGGAACTAACAAGAATGCTTCCCTGTAATTGTCGGCCTGTGCTGTAGTTCTGTGCTATAATCAGACCATCAGTTTTCTTCATTTTTTAGTGCTTTATAACACCTCAGTGCACATAAAACATACAATTATATTAAATGATCCGAACGCATGCTTTGAAAAGGGATAAAATAATACAGCATTGCTTCACAGTTCATAATATTAAGTGGGGGGGGAATGAAAATCATTTCAACCAGTTGGATTATTTCATTTTAACCTCTTTGCATCATGTTGTCAGTAGAAAGCCTTCGAATAATCATCAAGGTTACTCATGAACCCACGTTAACTAATTCCC
Source organism: Gekko gecko (assembly GCA_029375565.1). Classification (NCBI taxonomy): domain Eukaryota; kingdom Metazoa; phylum Chordata; class Lepidosauria; order Squamata; family Gekkonidae; genus Gekko; species Gekko gecko. The sequence goes on along the minus strand of JAPDNY010000004.1, from coordinate 162,322,363 downwards.
ATCCTCCACCTAATACTATTTGAAGGAAATGTTTTGTGACATTTCACACTAATGTTGTTTTGAAGTTCCTGGCTGAATGGAAATGTGGGAAATGTTGAAATGCGGGCATTTAGATCCGATTCACTAAACTTCTATTGAAGGTCACTTAAATTTTCAACAAAGATGAAGGAAATATCTTCAAAACCACTCTATCATGTACAGTAAAAAGTAAAGGTTTCCCTTGCTCAAAGGCCAGTTGAATCTGACTCTAGGGGGTGGTGCTTATTTCCGTTTCCAAGCCGAAGAGCCAATGCTCTCTGAAGACTTCTCCATGGTCATGTGGCCGGCATGACTAAACGCTGAGGTGCATGGAATGCTGTTACCTTCCCACCGAAGCAGTACTTATTTATTGACTTGCAATTTCTTGCTTTCGAACTGCTAGGTTGGCAGGAGCTGGGACCAGAGACGGGAGTTCACTCCATCATGCGGCACTCGGGTCTCGAACTGCTGAACTACCAACCTTCTGGTCTGCAGTTCAGCATCTTAACCACTTGAGCCACCACTGCTCACAATATAAATAAAGCATTATAACAAACACATATCAAAACAAGTCATTAGGAAACTCATTAAAAGTCACTGGGAGCTCACTCCGTCATGTAGCACTCGGGTCTTGAACTACCGAGCTACTGACCTTCCGGTCTGCAGATCAGCAGCTTAACCTCTGAGCCACTGTGGCCCCCATCATGTACAGGCCAGCCATCAATATCTGGTTATTGTTTTTTGTTGTTTTCCTTTGGGGAGGGGGGAAGCAGATTCTTACATTATATACTTAATTTGGGGGAAACATGACTACTCCATTGTGAGGCTACAGTGGACGTGAGCTTCTCCACCATGCGTGGCTTGATGGCATGACAAAATGCGATGCTACATCCTCCCTCCAACATCCCCTTGTTTTCAGTCCTCAAACTGCCCCCCATGGAGCCAATATTGGCTCAGTCATGAAACTTACATGTAGCCATGTAACGCTGGAACCTAAGAAGAGCCCTGCTGGATCAGACCAGTGGTCCATCTGGTCCCTCATCCTGTCTCACACAGTAGCTAACCCCTTACTATGGAGATCAAACAACAGGACATAGAAAACAAACCCTCGCCCTAATGTTGCCTCCTGGCACTGGGATTCAGAGGTTTACTGCCTCTGAATGTGGAGGTTCACTTTAGTCACCATGGCCAGTAGCCACTGATAGACCTCCCCTCTGTGAATCTGTCTAATGCCCTTTGGGTTTGGGGAGGGGAGGGACTTCAGCAGAGTGCAGTGCCATAGAGAAAGAAATGCCTTTCTCACAATACAAGGATTTGTGGGCACTCAATGAAAGGAATGAGCAGGAGGCTTAGGACAGACAAAAGAAAGTGCTTCTTCAGCCAAAGAGTAATTAACACACGACATTCACTGCCACAGGAAGTCATGGTGGCTACAAGCATAGACAGCTTCAAGAGGGGACTGGATAAACAACATATGGAGCAGAGGTCCATCCGTGGCTGGTAGCTACAATGTATAGATGGAGCACTACGTCTGGGGCCGTGATGCTCTGTATTTTTGGTGCTTGGGAAGGCAATCCTGGGAGGGCTTCTGGAGTTCTGGCCCCACCGGCGGACCTCCTGATGGCACCTGGGTTTTAGCCGCTGTGGGACACAGAGGGTTGGATCGGATGGGCCACTGGCCTGATCCGACATGGATTCTCTTATGTTCTTAGTACACCCTCCAGCAGCCATTTGCTGCAGGGGAAAGTGACCTCTGTCCTCTGCAGATCAGTTGTGATGCTGGGAGATCTCCAAGCCCACCTCAAGTTTGGCAATTCTACTGGAGAGGCAATGCATCAGCTTTCTATAAAATGTGTCTCCCTTTTATTCTTTTGGGGGTGGATTCTCGGGAAAAGCAGGTAGTGAGCAAAAAATAAAATATGATAATAAATAGGGTGGGATTATTGTCATCAGAGTAGTGGCATCATATTTCCAGCCCCCTACATTTCCCAGTACTCAAATGAATAATGTCTTGTATTTCATTGTTTAATTTGTTTATGCCCTGCCTTCTTCACTTAGGGGTCGAATTTCTAAAAATCCCTTCTTAGTGAGCACCTACACCATGGTGGGAGTGCTCTCCCCAAATTTGGTGTCTCTAGGTCCAGTGGTTTGGCATGGGCATTGATTTTACAGTGAGGGGACTTTCTTTTATATATATAGAAGGAAAATGATGCACATCTTGTAAGAAGATAATGTTCAGAGCATTCATTATAAGTCACAAGAAATTAAAGTATCAGTGAAATTATATGAATCAATAGCATTATAAGACTTTTTATCTGTCAATAAATGGATTCTAATTGTGGGCATTTTGCCCTTGATTTTGTGTATTGTTAGTTAATCTAACACATTTAGTTACTCTTGGTCTTATTTTTATCTCTTTCATTTTTATCCTGCTATTCTTCCAAGGAGCTCGGGGCAATTTCTCTCCTAACACATTGTGAGTCACATTCAATGAACAAAAGAGTCAGAAATACTAGTGAAGATCTGAAAATGCTTCAAAGGGAGTATACAATGTGACAGTGCTGAGTTAGAACTCATCAAAGAAACACTATCTTTTTATCCTGTCTTAAACAGGGACTTGAGTTGTCTTACTTTCTATAATTTTCTAATAGCTGAACAGGACCCACTTTTTCGCAACATTATCTCACTCTTTTAACATGTCTTATCACACTACAAGGCTATTTTGGGGCGGGAACGCACAGGAACGGAGTTCCGGCTGGCTTCTGAGTTGGCCATGCCTACAGCCTCCCCCACCTTGGGTTCCCCAGGCACTTCACAAGCCACAGGGTGCCTGGGGAAACCAAGCCAATCCAGGGAGGGAAGGCAATTTAAACTGCCTCTCCCCCATCGAGTTCTCCAGGTGCCTCACAAGCCACAGGGCGCCTGGGGAAGCCGATCCAGAAACTGCCTTCCTTCCCTTGGGTTCTCCATGTGCCCTGCAAGCCGCGGGGGAACTGGGGAAGCTGATCCTGGGAGGGAGCCATGCTGTCGGGGGCATGGCCTAATATGCTAATTAGTTTCTGTTATTGGGTGTGGCCTCTTATGCTACAAAAAAAGCCCTGTCACACTATAACCCTTTATTGATGTTAGTTAATCTTCTAATGCTTCAGACTGATCCTTCCTGATTAGTTGCGTTTGTTCAACTCCACTCTACATTTTTAAACATCCCTTCATCGGACTTTAATTTTTGTTTCCTGTGATTGCTGCTCTAAAAATAAAACATTAAGGCTTTGATGGGCAGCAAACATCTTCTGAAGCCCTCCAGTGGTTCTTGTATCTCATTATACCTTCCTTATCTGTACCCCAAGAAAGGTTAGAACCTCTGACCTCTCTCATCATCTACTATGTGTAAAAACCTGATCTGTTCCTGTCCCTTACAGAGAATAACACCCCAAAGATTTATAACGGTGTTCACACCAAGCTTCTCTCTGCCCCAGCTTTACCCCTCCCCCACTATGTAACTTTTCTCATTAAAAAAAAAGCAAAATGATTTCTTTCCACAGCGGTCGAATCTGCATTTGCATTTTTAAATCGGTTTTGTGCTGCTGCGACACCATCTTTCTTTATGCTTGTTTGAGAGTCATTTGGAGAAGATTCATTTGAAACGGTGCGGAGGCACAATGACAGTGGACCTGCCACAGGAGGGTGATAAACATATGCAGACATACAAAAGTATGCTAGCACGGTCTGACACCAAATGTAGACAGCTTTTTTGAAGATGGAGTCAGAAGGCCGGGACACCGGTGGGAAAGACAAATGCAGATTCGACAGCTGAAGAAGTGCACGCTGACTCATGAAAGTTATGCCAGTATAAATGTTGTCAGTCCTTATGATACCACTGGACTTCTGGTTGATTAAACTTTGATAGACTAAAACAGCTTCCCTCCTGGCATTCTCATACATCCACAATTTAAGGAGGATATAGAGAAGCTGGAATGTGTCCAGAGGAGAGCAACAAAGATGGTGAGGGGTCTGGAGACCAAGTCCTACAAGGAAAGGTTGAAGGAGCTGGGTATGTTTAGCCTGGAGGGGAGATGAATCAGAGGTGATATGCTAACCATCTTCAAGTACCTGAAGGGCTATCATATAGAGGATGGTGCAGAGTTGTTTTCTGTTGCCCCAGAAGGTCGGTCCACAACCAATGGGTTGAAATTAAATCAGAAGAGTTTTTGGCTAAAAATCAGGAAGAAATTCCTAACGGTTAGAGTGGTTCCTCAGTGAACAGGCTTCCTCTTGGGGTGGTGAGCTCTCCTTTGGAGTTACAGTAGCCCCTGTAAGAAGAGCTCTGTAAGCTCTCGGAGGATTGGCTACATTAGGGGTGTGTCACCTAATATGCAAAGGAGTTTCTGCTACAAAAAGAGCCCTGCTAGAGAGACTTCAGGAAGGAAGGAACTGGAGATCTCTGGGAAAAGCATTCTTGACCTGGTAACTTCTGGAGGCAAGGAGGAAGTTCTGTTTTGTGTTGAGTCCATCAGAGCAGACAGAACTGTTAACTAAGTTCTGGCAGAGGTGGCCATTAACCGTGTGCTGGCCTGAAGAACTGGAGGAAGCTGCAAGGTAATGCAAACTCTGCAGAGATCTATAACATTCCAAGCTAAGGAGCCTGTCCTATATTTCAACATCTGATAGGGCATGTATAGAGAGAGGGACAGAGGAGTTTTGTTTTACCCATTTCTTTTGAATCCCTTGCTGAATCTGGTGCTGTGCTAAAAGTATGCTTGTGAACATTTTCTTTTTAATAAATATTTTATAACTTTTGATGCTGGTAGTGGTTCTCTGTACCACATAGACGTCCACCATCTTGGACACGGTATTTTAAAAGAAGCACCAGAGGTAAGGCAGGCTGTTGACAAGTGGCCATTCCTCCAGGGGCACACAAGGCAGTAAACAGTCCCTGTGGTGATCAGACACTGGGTAGTGGGAGACACAGAAGCAAGGCCTCAGAACTTGGAAGGGAAGCTGGGAGTTCTGATCCTCCCAGCAGGCAATTTCTTACAAAGGTCAGGTGGTGGTAGTGGTTACCCAAAAAGCCTCTCCAGGTATTGGGAAAACCTTGGGGGGCAGGGAGGAACAGGGGGCTACAGTGCAGTGTGGTGGAATGGGCCTGCAGGCCGGAGCAGGCCCATTCCACCACACAAGGTATAAACTTTCATGTGCATGCACACTTCCTCAGAACATTCCATCATGTCTCATAGTTCACTCTTAGGGAGAGGCGGAGCCTAACTTGCCTGTCACACTGACTTTAGTCCCTTTACAAAAGCTGAAATCTTGGCCTTTGGGTCTTCAGAAAAGGGATTCAGTGCCTCAGTTTCTAATTCCTTGCTAATCATCTGATCGGTGGGGTTTTAGCTTTATCAACAACTATGTGTATTCTCACAACATTTTATGAAGAATACAATATTCAGCAACGTACTGTCCGTGGATCTTCAGTTTTGTGTGTTCTCCGGTGTTTTGAAGTATTTTCATTGCTCATTTTAGCATAAACTGATTTTTCTTTTTCTTTTTCCCCAACAAGCAATGCCAGCAATAAGCCACAGATTCTTATAGAAGGGTTCCTCTAAAGAACCAAACTTCTTTTTTTAAAAAAATAAGGCACATGAAAAAAATGGCATGAAAAGTGAAGCTTGTTCCAGTACAAAACAGTATTCATAACTGCCTGGATAAATTTGCAGTAATGTGCTTTTAAAAAGATATTTATTGTAACGATGGGCACTACAAGAAGAAGAAAAGGATGATCAATACAACTGTAATGAGCGCGTGCAATTGCCAGTCCTGTTGCATGAAGAGTTAGAATCAACACAGTTTGACAACAGATAAAAGAGACTTCAGACACATAGGAAGAAAATAAGGTTTTGTCATTCCAGGAGGCAAATCTGAAATGAAATGTGTGGGGGTGGGTATCCATAGACACGTCCCAGTGTTACTGTGATGAATTTTAGAGGCATAATCAACTGCCATTGAAAATCAGTGTCTTATCCATAAAGAAGTTTTCAAAACGTTGAGAAGAAATATTAAACATCAGCTCTGGGAGAATAGGAAAGAAATGAAAATCGCTACTCCAGCAGCACAAATGGGGGGATTTGCTCGTATGTTTAGGCGGCATCACATTATGGGGTCCGGTGGCTAGAAACGTTCTTGAAGACCAAGGTTCCATTCTGGGAATCAGAAGTGTTTTAGCTCCCAACCTCTAGGAAGATTATTCTGTCTCCTAGAAAGTTGTTTTGAGGATTGTCACCCCAATTGCACTCTCATGTCAACGAAGACACGGTAAGGAAGAGGACAGCTCAACCTTTGCCAGGAGGATCTTGAGTGACCTTTTAGTGCACTGGAAGCAACCCCAAACTAGCTCACTGTATACAACAAAAGAGCTGTGAACCTGTCTGCCAGAAAGCTTGTTTATGAATCACTGAGAGTGCCCCAGATGTTGGGTCAGGATGGCCGGTGTCTCTGGACCATCAGAAATTAGTATAAATGTAAAGGTTTCCCTTGCTCAAAAGCCAGTCGGATCTGACTCTAGGGTGCGGTGCTCATCTCCGTTTCCAAGCCAAAGAGCCAGCGCTGTCCAAAGATGTTTCCATGGCCATGTGGCCGGCATGACTAGATGCTGAGGCGCACGGAATGCTGTTACCTTCCCACCAAAGTGGTACCTATTTATCGACTTGCAATTTCTTGTTTTCAGACTGGTAGGTTGGCAGGAGCTGGGACCAGAGACAGGAGCTCACTCCGTCATGCGGTACTCAGGTCTCAAACTGCTGAACTACCGACCTTCCGGCCTGCAGTTCAGTGTCTTAACCACTGAGCCACCGCAGTCCCAGAAATTAGTATAGTCTTAAGCAAATAAGGAAACTTTACAGTAGGTGCATGAGCTAAGAAAAAAAAAAAGGTTATGATTCTATATCCAGGCTGGGGGGAGGGGGATTTTTACTGTCATCACTCATTTCTAGGTAAGATGTTCCCATTTCAGGATCCAAATCCAGGTGGTTTCAGAGTTCGAGATCATTATTTCCAACAGGGAATGGATATGAGAGTCTCTGGAGAAACTGTTTATAAAAGAAAACACTATCAAATTTGCACGCATCAGAGACCTCCCTGTAATCTAAAGACCCTCCCCCAAGTTGACCAAGTTGACCAAGTTGCCCTCAAGTCTCTGTTTTCCCAGATGCTGTGAACCTGAGAAACAAGACCATGTGCTGAGATCAGACAAAGAATGACTCTACTCTACACCCCACCTTGTCCTCCTTCCATGAGCTCTCTCTCTCTCTCTCTCCTCCCCCTCAGCCACCCTCTGAGAACTTCAGAATCCACAGCCTCCTCTTGCCTGACTTCCATGTGGCCACCTAGCTGTCTCACTTCCTCTAAGTTTAGCCCCATGAGCTCATTATTCTGCAGCTCCCCCATCTCTCCTTTCTTTAAAAGTCCTCTCGACCCCTCCTCTTTCTCTATTTCTGATAGTATCTGCTTTGGCTTCTCCTCCTCCCCTCATCTCCCCTCTGAGACTGTCTCCATCACCACTCCCAACCAGCTAAAAGGGCCAGCTCCCCTTCCAGGCCTTCCTCCATCATCCAATGGATCCATTCCATCTCCAACATCTCACCACGCTTCCACCATCTCCTCTGATTTTTCTCCCTTCCCGTACCCCAGAATGTCCCATCAAGGATCCCAGCTGCATTTGTTCATCCTCCAACCATTCCCCCTTTCATTCTCCCATGGAACCCCATTAAGGCTACAGCTGCAGCTACCCACCCCCCACTTTCCTCTCCATCCAAATATTGTCTTCTCCACTCTAACTTGAGTATTATTCTGAGGCATGGACTTACACAGGGACAGCCCTCTCGAGCTCTTTTCTATACCAGCAAATGCCTGTTGGGTTGCTTCCAAATGAATATTTTTGCTGCTTATACGGTGAACGACATTGTTAGCTAGGTCCATTTTTCTGCCATCTGCAAATCAAAGGAAATTTGAAATTGAAGGTTTTATTACCAGACTAATCATCTCTTATAGTATTAACTTTTGATATACAGTGCCTATTATTACATTACTCTTTTCCGTTGCCTTATTTGCACTCCGTAATAGACATTCTAGACAAAACCCAAGCAGAAAGAAAGGCTTCCATATGTTCTCTCAATGTGTTCACCACCAGTGTTGCCTCTAAGCTGAGTTAGTGTGAGCAAACTCATAGGTTTTTTTAGCCTCTGGCTCACACATTTTTGCCTTAGCTCAGGAAGGAGGGCTCCAGAGCAAACGAATTGACGCAGTAGCCAAATTGCTCGCTCACAACTTTGATTCCAGTAGCTCACAAAGTATAATTTTTTTGCTCACAAGACTCCACAGCTTAGAGGGAGCATGGCTCAGCACCAGCGTTGATTTTGGGAACAGCAGCTCACTATGGATGAGTGGTACTGGGGGAGAGGATGCCACCTAGGTACCCCTTAGTTTGTAAGGTTCCTCAGGGGACAATCCTCTCTCCGATGTCATTCAACATCTATATGCACACCCTTGCCTAACTGGTGAGGAGTTTCAGACTGTAGGGGGTCACCAGTACACTGATGACATCTATTGATGGGTGGCCGGCCGGACACTGCCCCAGAAAATGTGGCTGAGGAGCTGGAGGCTGTGGTGGGAGGGTTGACACAGAGTCAGCTGAGGCTGAATCCTGCCAGGACAGAGGTTCTGTGTGGCTGGGATGGGGAGATTCAGGGTTGGGGTGCCAAATCCAAGCCCTTGACGGTGTGCTCTTGAAGACCAGCACCAACTGTCAGGAGTTTGGGTGTGGTTCTGGATACCTCCCTATCGATGGAGGCCCAGGTCACAAATGTTGCCAGGCTGGTGTTCTATCAGCTACTCCAGGTCAGACAACTGGCTCCCTGCCTGTCTTGCCCAGAACTAGCCACAGTAATCCATATGACAGTCACCTCCAGATTAGACTACTGTAACTCGCTCCACGTAGGGCTACCCTTGAGACTGACCTGGACACTCCAACTGGTACAGAATGCAATGGCATGTGTTCTCACAGGGACTCTGCAAACTGCACATATTCAACCTGTGCTGCGTGAGCTGTGCTGGCTTCCAGTGGAGTACCGAATCAGGTTCAAGGTTTCTGCCCTTTCTAAATGAGGCCCAAAGCATTTTGCATCATTCTCCTCTCATCCATTTTATCCTCACAACAACCCTGCATGGTGGGTTAGGTTGACAGTGTGGGGTTGGTCCAAGGTCTCCCGGAAAGCTTCCATGGCACGAGTGGGGATTTAAACCTGGGCTTCCCAGATCTTAATCGAGCACTTTAACTACTACACCACGCTGGCAGGCATAACTCATCAGAGAATGCAGCTAGGAGACTCAAAATTGGCTACTAGCTGCAGGATGATTGTGGGAGTTTGAGGGCCAAATTGGAAAGGCATGGGGAAATCCTGGCCCAGGTGCGAGAAACCACAACCACACCATGCTATTTGCAAATGGAAGCTAAGGGCCTCTGTTTGTTTGTTTGTTTTTATAATTAACATTTTTATTGGACAGGCACAACTCAGAAAATAATACTACATGTTTGAAAACTGGCCACCAGCCCCAGAATGATGATGATGGAAGTTGCAGTGTCAAAAATGAAGGGGACTGGAACTCAGCAAGGCTAAATACCTGAAATGGAGGAGAAACAGAAGTTCAACCCACATCTTATGCAGCTGGTGGAGACGCTCCCCACTCCGTCCTCTGATTTCATTTTCTCCCCTACAAGTACAGGCTTGCTGTTTTGTGAGTAATGAGATAAGACCCAAATCCAGAGTATAACAACTCAACAAGGCAATCTGTTATATCATTATTTGACTTCTGCGTGCCACTTTACTCTGTCATCAAGTTAATTAGTAGCCTAATTTGCTGATGCCACAGAAGGAGTGTGCAGCTGGGCAGTTTGCATTTTGCAAAGGATGATTTCTTCATTCGAGTGAAGAAATGAGAGACGTTTTGTATGAATCTACCCCTGTCTTAGAAACATAGGGCTGGAAGGGTGCCCAAGGATCATCTAGTCCAACCCCCCCACACACAGTGCAGGAAATCCACAGCTACCTCTCTCTCCCAGTGGCCCCTGCTCTAGGCTCAGAGGAAGGCAAAAATACCCAATCTGGCCTGGAGAAAATTCTTGCCTAACTCCAAAGTGGTGATCAGTATTACCCTGGGCATATAAGAAAGGGTCACCAGAGTCATGCAGTGGCTCATTCCTTTGTGCCCTCCCTCTCATGATCTGCCTCTGTTTAAAAACCTCCAAAGAAAGAGAGCCCACCACCTCCTGAGAAAGTAGGGTCGCTGGGGCCCCCCGGCCACTGGCAGGGGATGGAGGGGTAGAGTTATGAGATGCAAGTTGGTAAACTCCTGAGATTTAGGGATGGAGTCTAGGAAGTACAATGCCACAGGTCCAACCTCCAGAGCATCCACTTTCTCCAGAGGGACTGACCTCTGTGATCTGGAGGAGGATGAGGAGGATATTGGATTTATACCCCACCCTTCACTCAGAGTCCCAGAGAGGCTTACAAACTCCTTTCCCTTCCCCTCCCCACAACAGACACCCTGTGAGGTAGGTGGGGCTGAGAGAGCTCTGACTGAGAATTGCTTTTTTCAAGGACAGCTCTGACAGAACTATGGCTTGCCCAAGGTCATCCAGCATCCAGCAGCTGCAATTGGAGAAGTGGGGAATCAAACCTGGTTCTCCCAGATTAGAGGCTGCGCAGTTAACCACTACATCATCGAGAACTGCTCTATGTTCAGAACTGCCAGTGCACTTATTTAGAGTTTTTGATTTTTGTAACACAGTAGTTGATGGGAAAGATGGAATTTTCTCTTCCCTTCCCAATATCTCTATGATGATTAGTAGCAATAACCATTAACCAATTGCAAGGTAACCCAGATCACTACAGTGAAGTTAACCACAGACAGACCTAGTGATAGTAACTATCATCACCTGGTTGTACATGCTTAAAAATTATTTTTTTTTAAAATGATGATGGATTTACAGTGATGTTGTTTAACATAAATATGTGGTCTTCTAGTACAGGGGTCCCTGTGCTTGTTGAGCCTGTGGGCACTCTTGGAATTCTGACAGCAGGGAGCATCATAAAATGCCTGCCACAAGATGGCTGCCATAGAGGGTGGGGCAAATTGCAAAGTGTGAGGGGGTTCAAAGGCAGGCATCCTCTTGTGATGGACAGAGCTGTTTCCGAATGGGAACGTCCTGCAGACAAAAAGATGATGATTCCTGAGCTCCTTCAGATAGCTTCCGGATTGGCTGGTCTAGAAGGACTTGAATCTAGAAAAATATATAAGCAGTTCCCCGAGGGTTCCAGGCACTACTGTGGTGAATGCTAGGAGATTTGGGGGCAGTTCCTCAAAAGGGCAAAATTCAGGGTAGATACGTTGTCGCTTCTGGGTGACATTCTAGGCTGCTTCCCCTAGCATCTACGGCCTTTACCACAGAGACTGGAGGGAATCCCTAGTTAGTCACTATGTGGACGCAACATTTCCTCTTGTTCTTCAGTTCCTTAGATGATGGGAAACTGAGGATGGAGTTGGATAATTTCCCACTCCTAGGCTTCCCAGCCTCCTACGTGGGCATTTGTTGTGTGCTTTTGCCCATACAACCTTCCTTGAGGCTGTATAGCATTTGCAGGTGGTGTGGGAGCGGAGAAGGATTTTTTGAGTTCCCTATGATGGGGTCCCTGGGGTTCCTTTTCTACCTGCTTCATGTGGCTTCAAAAGCCCAGGGAGGCTCCAAGTTATATCAGGATGTTAAATGTGGTCAAATGCCTGGTGGAAGAGCTCCGTCTTGCAGGCCCTGCAGAATTGAAGTAGATTCCGCAGGGCCTTGGTGTCCTCAGGGAGCTTGTTCCACCAGTGCGGTGCTGCCACAGAAAAGGCCTTAGCCCCGGTGATGGCCAGTCTGGCCTCTTTAGGGCCAGGGAGCACTAGGTGGTTTTGTGTCCCTGAATGCAATACTTTCTAGAGAACATGTGGGGAAAGGCAGTCCCTCGGGTATGCTGGGCCCTGACTGTATAGGGCTTTATAGTTTATTTATTTATTTATTTATTTATTATTGGATTTATATCCCGCCCTTCCAAACATGGGCTCAGGACGGTGAACATGGAGGTGGATGCCATACATAAGCACTATAACATGGAGGCGAATGTCATACATAAACACTAAAACCGTAAATAATCAGTTGCCTATAAAACAGTTAAAACAGCAGTCAACCGAGTGTATAAATCCATAATATGAAACCCATAGCACTAAACACTCCAGTAAACACCTTTGTTACTGCTCTAATGGTGACCCTCTATAGCTGTGATCCCATACCAGGGCCAGTACGCCTCATGGTATTAGTACGATGATGGTATGGTAGCGGTGGCAGCCCCTACTCAAAAGCCTGGCAGAAGAGCCCATCTTACAGGCCCTGCAGAACTGCACAAGGTCCTGCAGGGCCCTGATTTCCTCCGGGAGCTCATTCCACCAGGTAGGGGCCACCACCGAAAAAGCCCTGGCCCTGGTTGCAGCATATTTAACTGCCTTGGGGGCTAGAATAACCAGCAGGTGTTGCCCCCCTGACCATAGTGCCCTAGGGAGAGGTAAGCTGGACCGCGGCCATATAGAGGAGAGGTAAGCTGGACCGCGGCCATATAGAGCTTTAAAGGTAAGCACCAGCACCTTGAAGCGAATTCAGTATGTTACAGGCAGCCAGTGCATGCTGTGATGAAGTGTCATGCTGTGGTGAAGGGTCATACAGTAATGTGGTTTGGGAAGGAGCATCCTGGGTGCTGAACATAATAGAAAAACAAAAAAAAACCCTCTATTAGTTACCATATGGACTGGCTGAGCATGGGTGTTGAAGCTTGGCACCTCCTGGTGTGTTTAATGTGCAGGAGGAGATACACGAAGCTGGCAAGCAGTGCCCCCAGGATTGCCCATGGCTGCATTTGCAGTCACAGGGGTGGGAATGAGGGAAGGGGAAGGATTCCCCTTCCTCCACAGCAGCAGGAAGGAGCCGCATTGATTGGCTCCAGCTACAGCTCAGGCCAGTCAATCAGATGCCTGGGCTGGCTGAGAGGGGGTGGGCCTGACTCTGGTCTGTCCCTCCCATATAAAGGCATCTGCTGTCAAGGCTGCTGCAACGATTGGCTACAGCTTTCCCACCTCCCCTCCCTCGTTCTGTGCACTTCACGGTTATATATTGGATTTGGGTTTGATCGCCGGCATGCTCTTGTCACAGCTTTTTGTAGGTGGCTTGGGCATCGAGTAGGGTTGTCAGGTCTTACCTTCATCTTGTCTGGGGGCTTCAAGCCAGCTCTGGGACTCTTCTGGCACATGCCTGACATCCCCAGCACAATGAGGTCACCAACTCTATGGTCAGGTACAAACTCTATGGTCACAATACTGAATACTGTAGTATTCAGGTACAAACTCTATGGTCACAATACTGGATACTCTAGTATTCAGGTACAAACTCTATGGTCACAATACTGAATATTCTAGTATTCAGGTACAAACTCAATGGTTACAATACTGGATACTCTAGTATTCAGGTACAAACTCTATGGTCACAATTCTGAATATTCTAGTATTCAGGTACAAACTCAATGGTTACAATACTGGATACTCTAGTATTCAGGTACAAACTCTATGGTCACAATTCTGAATATTCTAGTATTCAGGTACAAACTCAATGGTCACAATACTGAATACTCTAGTATTCAGGTACAAACTCTGTGGTCACATAGGGTTTTTACCCAAATATTAGAGCGTCCCCAAACAATGTGCCCAGTGTGATGTCACCTCCAGGTGATGTCATTGCACCAGGCATGTCAGACACGTCCGGACTGTTCAGGGACGGGGCTCCCTCTGCCGGCCAGCTGTAAATTGGGGGTTGGACTGGGGAACCCCCATCCCCATTGTGAGGTTGGCAACCCTAGCATCGAGATGGATCTAATTTGGAGGGGAAGTTGAGCCTGCTTGCCTGCCTCCCCTGGTCTGAGAAGCCCCATACGGGGTCTTGGAAGCGGGGCTATTCAGCGATTTGTTCATCTTGAGGGGGGTCAACCCAGCTCTAACCCTCAGATGTCAAAGGAACCATGCCATGGCTTGCACCCATGTGGGACTTGCCATCCCATGTCCCACATTGCTGCCCTACCAGGTAGATTGGGCGGGGGGGGGGGGTTAAACTGGTGCCATTGGGCAACAGGCAAGTTGCCCGATGTTGGATCTGTGCTCTATGCTGTGTCAGTGCTCCTGTGATTGTGTCCAATAAAAGCTGTGACCTGTTGTTCTCTGGGCATGTCTCTGCTTCATTTATTCCCCCCTTCATCCTCCACTCCCTCCCTTGCCCCCAGGACTGCAATTTCCCCTTGCTGTGTATGAAGCCAGGGTGCTGTTGCCCAAAATGAAGGTAGCCACAAATGGCCGTAAAGCCATTTACGTAAAGCCCCACCCACTTTAAATAAGGACATTTTATGATCTTGACCAGCTATTTAATAAGCATGATCAACCCATGTCAACCAAGTTGTCTCTTGCCTTATTTGTGTGTGTGTGTGGGGGGGGGAGGCTGGGACAAATTACTGTTGTGGTTTTATCAGTCTTGATCATTATGAATGTACAGCTGGTGAGGGGTGTTCTTTTGTGAAACACACACAAAAGACACAGCCCCTTCAAAAATAGTTCTTTGTACTTGGCAGGAGGGAGACTAAGAACTATGTGTCTTTTTGGACTGTTACGGAAAAAGGTTTTGCTCTATATTTTGTGGATAGCTTGCAAGAGATTGGCACACTTTTCCAGAGATACCCAAGTCTTGGCGTCACAGGAGTGCGCAGTCATGCGACTTAAAAACAATCTCTGGTGTTCGCAGTTTGTGTAGCCAGGTGGGGTGGGAATGTGAGGGAAATCCCAGATTTCTATCTCTCCCATCCCTGGCGGCTTATCAAAAGTATCACGGAAGGTGTTCAGGAGGGGGACTGCTATCTGCTTGCAGAATCTTTTCTAAGAGGATTTTGCAATCCTGCCTACCCAAGTATTCACTGAGGGGGAAGAGAGACATCTTACAGTGGGATTTCTTACAGCCTTCTTGTCCCGCCAGTTCTTCATTCTAATGTCATGAATATTCCCATTTCGGGGAACATGTGAGCCTGTGTTTGCGTGGGCCGGCTCAAATGGTATAAAGAACTGAGCTGGCTGATGGTTATCTTTCTCACCTTGTCTATGATTGTCTAGGCTGATTGGGGTCAAACTCTGTTGACCTTGTAGGCTGACTAAATGTCTGAGGAGAAAAATCGGAGGGGGGCGGAATTAGAAAACAATTTGTCTAGAAAACACCAGAGAAAGAGCGAAGGGAGGCCTTGGGAAGTAACGACTCACCTGAGAGGGTCCTAGCTAGGTCCCTGTGGGATAAAGTGGGATTAGAGTTTTCTGGCTGGAGTCTATGCTAATTTTTCTTGTGTTCAATGATTAAAGCATGCCCTCTGAGGAGCTTATGCTAAACGCAGAGTTCTCAGTGTCTCACCGGGGAAGTAATTGACAGTCTGAAGCCAATGCTCCTGCGGGGAATAATTTGTAGGGATGAACCAAATTCTCATAAAAATTTGATGCTCTAGTGGAATCTGATGAATTTTGACCCATTCGGGATCTCGCTGGGTTTAACAGTCTAGGCAAATAGCTCATCAAGCTAGGCCGAGCGAGCAGGCCAACTCCTGAGGATTTTGGAAGCCATCAAACCAACGTGTCAGAAAAGAGTTGTAGCAACGAAAGAACGGATTGTGATAGCAAGCGACAAACTGATGGGGAGAAATATGTGTATGTGTGAAGTGCTGTCAAGTTACAGCTGTCTTATAGCAACTCCATGGGGTTTTCAGGGCATGAGCTATTTCAGAGGTGATTTACCATTGCTTGCCTCTGCCTAGCAATCTTGGGCTTCAGAGGTGGTCTCCCATCCAGACCTTGCTTGGCTTCTGAGATCTGATGAGATCAGGCTAGCCTGGGCTACCAAGGTCAAGGTAGGGAGAAATATATCTAGATGAATTTACTCATCATGCATGATTCTACTGTACATATTAGCACTAGAACTTGGGATCGCCCAATGAGATGTCTGACCTTAAGGAAGGACTTCATCACCCAACGTTCATTGCCCCAAGGTTGAATGATGGTCGCTAGCCTTTAAGATGGATTCATAAGGCAGAGAGACTGTAATGGGGAACTGTTACTGGGGTTGGGTGGTGGTAGCACAGCTATTCTGGCAGCTTAATACACCCAGGCTAGAAGTGATAGGGGGCCACCAGCAAGGGAAACAGGCATATCCCCCCACTGCCCTAGACCACAAAAAAGGAGCACCGAGGGTAGGCTGCAGGCAGTGATGGGAGACCCAGCCTGTGACAAAGAAATTGGTGAAGCTCCAGGGTGGTCACACCCTCAGACAGGGAAGCAAGGTATTGTTTCTGCTAGACAAGCAAGATCTATGGTGGTTGCTGGGCAGAACAGAACTTGCAAGCATGTTAGGTTGATTTCCACATGCACTTTTATGGGGTGCATGATGAGAAGCATGAGAGAAGCATGAAAGAGAGATAAAAAGGAGCTCTGGCCAGCTAACTTCCTTTTGGAAGTGATGTTTCTATTTGCCACAAGAAGGCTGAGTGAAACATAGACCAATTCATGGGGCGTAAGGGTATCAGTGACCATTAATCATGGCAGCTAAATGGATCTGCAGGGTGCACTGGCTCCATATTTCTGAACATTAGAGGGCTGGAACAAACAAGATGGGGAAAGAGGCCTCACTTGTGGCCTCCTAGAGGAATCCATTGGAAACAAAATGCAGTCCTGAGGGAAGGAGAGACATCTTTCTGCCCTCTACCCTTCCTAGTGCCTGGAATGTTGCTAGAGAACACTGGCCTTTTGGTGTAGTGGTTAGGAGTGGAGGCTTAATCTGGGAGAACCAGCTTTGATTCCCCACTCCTCCACATGCAGCTGCTGGTGTGGCCTTGAGTCACTCATAAGTTCTTTCAGAGCTGGTCTCTCAAAGGCATTTCTCAAAAGAGCTCTCTCAGCGCCACCTACCTCACAGGGTATCTGTTGTGGGGAGGGGAAGGGAAAGAGATTGTAAACCACTTTGAGATGCCTTCAGGTAATGAAGGGAGGAGTATAAATCTCTTCTTCTTCTTCTTCTTCTTCTTCTTCTTCTTCTTCTTCTTCTTCTTCTTCTTCTTCTTCTTCTTCTTCTTCTTCTTCTTCTTCTTCTTCTTCTTCTTCTTCTTCTTCTCAGAGATCCAGCCCTTTCCTTCTGTGACCATTTTCACATCCTTGAGAAGGCTGTGTGAAAAATTGCCAGAAGTCTCTTACCAGACAACCCAGGAAAATTACACAAATGCAACAACATTTCATTCACCAGGAAAAGATAGGTGGGGAGACATTGTTCCACCAGCAGCCAAGCAAATGAGATGATGGTGATTATTATTATTATTATTATTGATAATGATAATAATTCAATTTCTGAATCACCCATCCCTGCTACTGCAGGGCTCTCGGCAATGAACAACAGCAAATAAAAACATATTAATAAAGTTAAAAGTCCAGATGACAAACTGATATCATTCCCCATTCCGGACTGCCCAGCTGCCTCAAGGTCAGGGGAGGAGGAGGGACGACTGATCTGGAGAACAGAAGAAGGTGCCAGCTAGAGTGGAAACCATTGCTGTCCTCAACCAAATGCCTGGGCCTTGGTGGTATTCAGCAGAGAGTTCCACCAGATTGGGGCCAGGGCTAAAAAGCCCTGGCCCTATTTGAGGACAGCATTTTTGGGTTTGCGGACCACCAGCCAATTGCTATCTGAAGAGTGTAACACACTTCCGGGGACATGCCAGGGGAGACAGTCCCACAGATATATTGGTCCCTGACTGCTCAAGGTCTTAAAGATCAACACCAAAACCTTGAACTTGACTTGGAATTCTACTAGAAGCCAGTGAGTGTTGAAAATGGCTCTTGGGTGGGCCATGACTCGGTGGTAGAAGAAAGTATAATGCAGAAGGTTCCCAGCTGGAACTTTCAACCATTATACTTGGTAGTACGTAGGCTTGCCAGGCCGAGACTGGCAAACAGGTTGGACAGTGGGGGTGGGGACATGTAGGAGGAGCATCATGAACACGATGACATCACTTCCGGGGACAACATGGAAGTGTTTTCCATAGGGTTTCTGGCAATTCCTAGAGCTACCCTTGTTGCTTCTGGGTTTTCCCCACAAGTGATGTCATCATGCCCGCAATGCTGATGAGTTATTTTTATTATTATCCTGCCTCTACTTGGAGAGCTGGCGGGGGATGTGGGTTCGGGGCGGGTGATTCCCTGACCTGACATGGGGCTTGGCAGCCCTCATAGTAAATGAAGTGAAAGACTGTAGCAAGGCAAAGTAGACAAACGGGAGCTTGAAAGGTCAATAGTGTATGAAAGTTTCATGGGTACATGAGAGGTAGAAAGAAATGTTCTGACTCAGATTTTTATTCAAGGCAGACAAGATCTCAGAGGTCCATAATGACTGCAAGCACTCTGGGCTTCCCAAGGTTCATATGCCGAGCCGAGGAATTACACATTGAAGCAGCATCAAATCTTTGCAAAATTCTGTTCCGGCATTATGTAGGCCTTTCTGTGATAGCATGGATATTTTAATAGAAGAAATGGTTTCACTATGGCCTAGTACAGACTGGCAATTTGCCCCGGTAGCCACTAGCGGCAAAAAAACCCCGGATTAAACTATACTGGGTTTTCCCGTCCACACAGCGAGGGCCGCTGCCGGAAGATACGGGACGGAGGCGCGTGGGAGCGTTCAGACTGCCGCGCCGGAGGTGTGCTATATTCGCCGTTTCCCCATTAATTCGGCTGTGGGTGTATGGGTGTATGTGCGCATGAGCGCTCATGCGCTCAAGCGCTCATACGCATAAGCGCATTTTGCCGATTTTTTTTTTTTTTGCCCTGCAATGCCGGCACCACATTGGGCAGTGGAGCGGAGCACAGCCAATCACAGTGCTGCTGCCTCATGCCCAATGCGGGTTGCTCCCGGCTTTTCGCCTGCGTGTTCAGACTCCCCGGAAGCGGAGAAACGCGCGACGAACGCAGACTTTTGGATTTGTGAAGGCTTTTATCAGGTGTTTTTTTAATCTGGCACTGAAGCGTGAGGGCTCCGATAAGCTCCGGGTGGGGGACGCCAGGCAGATGTGCCTGTGTGAACATTCTATTTAATCCGATATTGAGTCGCTGTCAGCCCGGGTCCCATCCCGGGGCAAATTGCCAGTCTGTACTCGGCCTATGTCTGCAATTTTAGGTCAGGGGATTTTGTTGGAGGGGGAGTTTCTTTTAAAGAAGGATAATTCAATAGTTGACCCCCTCCCTCCTTGGTTTATACTTAAAGGCCTACATTTCTTTTAAAATGTACTTTGTGGAATATTGCACCCGGGGAGAAATTATTCAGAAATGGCGCTAATGAGTGTCAAACTGCATTGCGAGGCAGTTTGAAAATTGTCCTATTAATTAATGGTGTAATTAAGCTTTTGTCATTGACATATCATATTTCTGACAGGAATAGATGGCCTATGTAAGCCGGTGCTCGGCAGTAATCCAGGCAGCCACTGCATGTAATAGATGGCAGCAATTTAACACAGGTTTACAGTGACGGGACCACCTGCACTGGGGGAGAGCTGGCAGCCGCATACCAAGCAGGTCTTCGTGTGCCATCTCGGTAAAATCACCTCAGCATAGATTGATGGAGCTCTCCCTCCAATGACATATTAGCTCTTTGCCATTAAACCATCTTTTTTTTTAAAAAAAAAAAGTGTTTCTCAGTGCTTTTTTGTGACAAAAATGTCAATTAACTTCCCACTTTCATTTCCATTTAATTTCGTATTCCCCGACCCATTTGCATATTAATGTGAATGTGGCATAGAAGAGTTAGATTAGAATACCTCATGAAGGCTAATAGCATGTAATGCATACTTATTGGGCATAATAGTTACAAAAACATGAAACTTGCCCCAAAAACATGTTACTCTGGTGCTAGCTATATGTGAAGGAGAAAAATAACATCAAACTATCTGTAACAAGAGTAGGTGACATCATCAAAATGGGGAGAAGGGGACCGGGGCTGTGGACTACAAACAGAAATTTCTTCTCAACCCTTATTCCAAGTGCAAATGAATGCAATATAAACCATTTTATTCTGTTCCTCCCTTGGCAACAGATCTCTATTAATTCTAATATTAATAATTTATAGCCTAGTTCAGTTAACGAGAAGTTAGAATTGAATCGGGGCACGGTGGTGGGGAGAAGAAGATTCAAAGGGGAGAATCCAACTGCCATGCTGATTTCCCCTTCCTTTCGGTCAGAGGCTCAGATGGATGTTGAAGGACGCACCTTTTGCCGTTTGCAAATGGAGAGAAGTTGGAGAATTCTGCTAGCATGGGCTGACATCAAATGCACTTTGAGCAAGATTGCAAGGTCCATACAGTTGCGTCGGAATGAATTGTACACAGATTAAAAGCCCGAAGGATTTTTAATCCATCTCAAAAATACGGATTTCATGGTGGGCATAAATGGACCACCATTTATGGGAAAGGGAGATGTACCATTTGCCTGAGAATAATCGGTATCTATCTCTCTAGTAGGGATGGTGCAGTCAGAAATTTACTAATTGTGAGCCAAGTTGTACTACATCCCATTTGGAAATATTGCAAGCGATCCTAATCTGAGAAAAAAAAAAATCATTTCTAGCATTTGTGAGGGGAAGATACCCTTCTGTCAGGCACTTCAGAAAGTCAGTCAAACACCAGGCTTCATGAAGAAGATAGCGTTTATTGAAAGCAGTTCTAAAGGCACATTAACAATTCCTTGTCAGAGATAAAGCACTATGGAGAAGCCTCTACAGTTATACCCCCTAGTTCCTGCCCCCCCCCCTTTAATCTACCAATGACTATCAAGCCCGTGCGCAAGAAGAAAGGTGCAAAAGTTGTAAAGCAGTAAATAACCCAACGGCCTGAGCTGTCTCCCCAGAAGAAACAATGAGAAAACAAAATCTGTGAGACCAAGGCCATTTGGGCACTAGCAGATAACCCAGGCTGTGAATTGCTCCGTTGCCCCGGCAACCTGCACACCTCCCCACATTTCAGACATGAAAAGTTACAGACCATCTAAACCTCCTCTCCACCTGTCCATCTCATGGCAGGATTACCTGACACCTTCTGACGAGACAGTTGTATTAGCACCGGTTTCATTTTCCTGGGATAGCGGGAAGTAGGATGCACTCAGACAGGGAGGGGAGGTAGCACATCAGCATCAGCAGAACTGAACCTGACAAAGATGCTGCCTAACCAGAAAAAAATCATTCTGCACAGGATCATCTCAGTTGGTGTTACTGTAGGAATGTTGGTGTTACTGTAGGAGCCAGTTTGGTGTAGTGGTTAAGTGTGCGGACTCTAATCTGGGAGAACCAGGTTTGATTCCCCACTCCTCCACTTGCACCTGCTGGATGACCTTGGGCAAGCCATAGTTCTGGCACAGCTATTCTTGAAAAAGAGCAGTTTCTGTCAGAGTTCTCTCAGCCCCACCTACCTCACAGGGTGTCAGTTGTGGGGAGGGGAAGGGAAAGGAGATTGTAAACCGCTCTGAGACGCCTTCAGCTAGTGAAGGGTGGGGTATAACTCCAATCTCCTCCTTCTCCTCCTCCTTCTTCTTGGAACTGTGTTTTTTTATCCAGCCAAGAGTTATGCTGTCCATACCTTGCAGGGCCTCCTGACTCTAAATAATAGTTCCTATTAGCCTGACTTGTTTCATTATCTGGGGCTTTGTTCATTAAAAAGCATGTGGAGGAACAAGCTAGGGGAGATGGAGAGGCAGATGACGTTCGGGCTGACATATAGGGCAATTGTGCATCTGGCATTCACTCTACATTTTCTTATATAAACATTTTTTTTAATTATTTTTAAAAGACAAACACAACATAAAATGAAGGTATCTACTACCTCCTTAAATTTCTTGTTTACAATTCTCATACCTTAACAAAATATTGAGTTTGTATATTTCACCTTATATCATTGTATAAATCTCTTGCAAATATGTAATAATAAAGGTTCTCCCCCCCTGAATAGATTGTATGTCTGTAGGTTTTATTTGTTATATTCTTTAATCCATTTATAAAATCTTGACCATATATTTTCAAAGATTGTCTCTGGTTGTCCTTTCAAAATTAGTTTGTCCATTTCAACAGTTTCCAAAATTTTATTTACGAGTTCTTCTCTCAGAGGTACTTCCTTTCTTCTCTAATATTTAGCATAAAGTATTCTCACATCTGTTATTACCTGTATTATAAGATAAAAATCTTGGTGTTTTTTTACAATTATCTGGTAATATATTCAATAAAAATAATTCTGGTATGAAGGGAATAGAGCTTTTTAACATATTTTGTAAAATTTCATGAATCCAAAACCAATATTTTTTTTTCACTTCATCACATAGCCACCACATATGATAAAAGAAACCAGTACTGTTATGACATTTCCAACATACATTTGATAAGTTAGGATAGATCTTGCAAGTTTATCTGGGGTGATATACCATCTATAGAACATTTTATAAATATTTTCTTTATATAAAATTGCTTTGGTAAGCTTTACATTTTCCCCCCACACCTGTGACCATTGATCCAAGTCACTATTGTGACCCAGAACTTTTGCGCCCATTTTACCATAGAATTTTTAACTACTTCGTCTTGGGTCTTATTGTCTAACAATAATGCATACAATTTCTTCATCAGTTTATCATCAGAATACAACAATATCATATCTATTCCTGTTATTTTTACATAGATACTTATCGCTCTACGTTTTCTCAACACTGAGCAAAAGGTGCCACTCAAAACCACATTAAAATACCCCAGGGCAACCCCGTACTGACTGCAAAGTCACCCCTGAACAGCCATAAATCTATGCAGAAAGTACCATAAAACCCGATGATCAAAGGAAGTGAAAGCAGCATGCAATGCAGAGGGGAATTTCTGTTCTAGCGTGGGTTTGGTAAAACAATGGAGGGCCAAGCCAATGCAGAATCACCCTTAGGCTGCTGTCACACACACTAAATAATCCATTTTCAATCCACTTTCAATGCACTTTCCAGTTGAATTTTGCCAGTTCACACACAGTAAGATCCAGTTGGAAAGTGCACTGAAAGTGGATTGAAAGTGGATTATCTAGTGTGTGCATGTGCGACCGCAGCCTTAAGGAGGGAAAGAGAAATGGTGGCAGTTTTGCTTTGCAAACTATAAGGTATGCAAGTCAAAGTCACAGCTTCTCCTCCACATCCTGCCCACATGCTTTGCAGAGGAACATAAGGAAACGTTGCCCCTAGTAGCTAGAAGCAAGGAAAGCTTCGGTCTTGGGTAGGGGGATAGAGCCAGAGACCCAAGCTTTTCTCCTTCTCATGACAGGCAACCTGCCTGACAGACTGGGGACAACCCTTTGCCTTCAGTTTAAATTGGCAGGAGGAGGAGATTGCTCCTACTGCTGAGGCAACCGGGCTGCATCAGCCAGAGGCCTGTTTCCGATGTGGTCGGATAGAACTGATTGGTCCAATCATCCAAACTGATCCAATCAGTGCAGTATGACCTCACAGTAAGCAGGCCTGTGGCTGAAGGAGCCCAGTTGCCTCAGCAATAGGAACAATCCTTATACTATTCCCCAGAGGTTTTTTTTGTTTGTGCGGATACCTATTTCCACCAACAGAGGGCTCACTCTCCCCCAACAGCTTTTCCTACATAGTCAGGAAACTTCCTGGACCTGCAGAAAAATCCAAAAAGTAAAAAAATCCCTTCAGGAACAGTTGAATTCCCCAAAAAACCTTTTGAAATGGCCTCTAGAGGGACCTAACCCCAGGCACCAACGGTGAGAGATTAGAACATTGGGGGGGAGGCTTCTAGCTGGCTCTGTCAGTAAAAGGGTGAGGGAAGGGCCCTTTCCAGGCCTATTTTGGCCTGGGAGGAAGGGAGCCTTGGGGCCAGGCTGGGGAATTCCTAGAGGTTTTGTGGTGGAGTGGAAGGAGGGCAGGATTTGGGGAAGGGAAAGGCCTCAGCTGGGTATCATGCCACAGAATCCACCCTCCAAAGCAGCCATTTCCTCCAGGGAGACAGATCTCTGCTGTTCACTCTCCAGGCCCCACTTGGAGGTTGCCAACCCTAGGTCTGGCAGCAGTCTAGGGTTGCCAGGTCCCCCCATGGACACTGGCAGGGGATGGGGTGGTGGGATTGCCAGCTCCAGGTCTGGAAACTACTGGAGATTTGGGGATGGAGCCTGGAGAGGACAGGGACTTCAGTGAGATACAATGCCCTAGAGTCCACTCTCCAAAGCATCCATTTTCTCCAGGGGAAGTTATCTCAGTAGTCTGAAGCTGAGCAGTAATTCCAGGGGATCCCCAGATCCCACCTGGAGGCTGGCAACCCTAGGCAGCACCCTCTGGGTGACTTGATACCACCTAATTTGCATGACTCAACTTGGCCTGGCTGCTTGCTGCTGTTCAGCCAAGTCATTGCATTCAAGGAAATGAACCAGCATATGATTAGCAGCATTTATTCAGGCAAGGAAACCTGTGCAAACAAATCTAGCCCCGAAGCTAGGGGGTGTAACTAATAAGGGGCTTTAAATTGTCCCTGTGACCCCAATGAAGACATGAGACAACAATATCTGGGTTAAAGATTCATCATCATCATCATCATCATCATCATCATCATCATCATCATCATCATCATCATCATCATCATCATCATCATCATCATCATTATTATTATTATTATTATTATTGCTACAATTATTGACTTGATCTATTGATATACTTCTCTCTAAGATTCTGAACTACAAATAGGTCAGGCCATCACATGCCCTATCCTCCTTGTCTCTTTTAAAATCTCTAGAGAGCCACAACCATTTCACACCTCAGGTCCTCTCACTCACAGAGACATCAGTAGACAGGGTAACCCAGCCTGCCTCCTGAATAACAGGCCCTCATTCAAACACTTTACAGAGTTACTGTGTTTGGGGGTTCAAACACTGTTTCATTCACATGCTGCCACCATTTATTAATATCCTATAAAATATATAAACCAAGAAATTAACTTGTATATGTGTTTCTTTCCCTGAGAAACAAAGCCCACGGGGTTAAACAAACAAGGAATTAACTTTCATTTATGGTTTGACCATAACATTGAAGAAAGTAAGGAAGAGGTAATGATTTTTCTTTCCCTTTGAACTTTTGAACTGTTTTCTGATTCTAGTATCTTGGATTGTGTGTTACAAGTTGACTGTTTTTAGTCAGCTACATTTAAGCTGATCTTCACCTCAGCTTCACTCAGACATCTTCTTTTCCCTCCTAGCTCCTTAGCTGTCAGCTCCCAACTGCTGTTTTCCAACTGTCTCTCCTCAACATTCCATCAGCTCTCATTGGTTGCTTCTAGGGAGAAGCAGAGAAACCTAACCTGTCCATCACACAGGGGATTTGGGATGAGGACAGAAGTTTGCCTGCCAAGTTGAGCAAATGGCAAGACTACCATTGTCATCATTGCTGGTCTCAGTTCAGTGGACTCTGCGGCTCTGTCCACACTGCACAGACCTTTTGGCTCAGCTTGCTTCAGGACTATGTCAATGCCCCCACTCCATCTTGTTTTGCAATATTTTGTTAGCTCAGACCTCCCCTTGCCATGTGAAGGATGGTATCCTGGCCAGGTTAGGGTCAAAGCTGGCATAGAGCAAGTCTTGCCCTCTCTGTGTGCAAAGCCAGCAAGCCCGGACATGTGCTCAGGACTGTCTCTCTCTGACTCATTCAGTCATCAAGCTCAGATACAGCAAGCACGTATCACTCATCACAAAAAGACAATGCCTTAATTTCATCATCTCAGAGGTATCAGCACACCTGCATTCCAACTCTACATCACACAATCAAACCTCCAGACTTTGTCCCTAGATACTGGGACCACCCCAGCCATGGTCTATTGTTGTCCTCATTCTCTGAATAGCCCAGCCATCAATGGAGCCAAGACTGCAATTGCCCAGTGCCTTGCTAACAAAGGCTTCCCTTCCCAAACGTGGACTTTCTTTGTCCAAAACCCCTTTTGAGCCATTAACAGCCATCATGGTCCATTCTGGACTATTTCTCTATTGTGCCCACTGCTCTGAAGGCACAATTTCCCTATATCTGGTCTCCAAACCCAGTCATCTTTGGTTCACTCTCCTGCATCCGCCATCTCTCTTGGGTCTTCACAGATGTGCTTGCCAGCCTAGCTATCTGCTTTTCACTGCAGACTCTCCTCTTCAGAAGGTAGCTTTAACTCCATCAATGCTTCACCTTCTTTCATCTCTGATCTCTTAAGATCACCTCAACCCTTTATTTCTTAGCTCGTGTGTATTTTTATTGAATTAACTGAATGTATTTGGAATATTTTATTAATAAGTTTCAAAAATATATTTCCTGTCTATTGTCTGTGCCGCTCCAAGAGGGTTCTAACTCTGGCCTAGTTGGAAGATGATTCCTGGCTTGCACATCTATTAAGAACACTTTCTTAACTAAATTCCCCCATCATAATTCATACAGATACGCCAGTGTTGCAGCTAACAATCTATTGAACTTTGGGACACTTAAACACACACCACATAAAGCTTCAGAAGACAGATAACCTTTAGCCTGCAGTTTGTTGACTGGATTACAGCTGGTTTTTCCATGGCTGAGTTCAAACTGGCAGTTTGCCCCAGTAGGGACCCAGGCCAGCGACGATTCAATCCCGGAGTAAATTGGGCATTCACACAGGCACATCTGCCTGGCGTCCTCCACCTGTAGCCAACCCGTGCTGTTGCACTTCACTGCTGGATCAAAAAGATACCTCATAAAACTGGTAGCAAATCCATAAGCCTGCGTGTAGCGTGTGTTTCTCCGCTTTCGGGAAGTCTGAAAGCACAGCTGAAAAACCAGGAGCAACCCGCGTTGGGCAGCAGCAATATGATTGGCCATGCTCTGCTCTACTGCCCAATGTGATGCCAGCGCTGTGGGGTCCTCCCCCAATCAGCAAAATGCTCTTATGCACTTATGCGCATGAGCGCATAAGCACTCATGCGCACATACGCTCATACACTCACAGCTGAATTAATGGGGAAACACCGAATACAGCGCGCCTCTGGGGCAGCAGTCTGAATGCTCCCGCCCGGCTCTGCCCCGTATCTTCTGGCAGCAGCCTGGGCTACGTGAATGGGAAAATCCAGTACAGTTTATTCTGGGTTTTTTTTGCCACGCCTGGCTACCGGAGCAAACTGCCAGTCTGAACTCAGCCCATGATTGTGTTGGCCCCTAAAAAGAGAAACCAGGTAGGATTTCCCCCTGAGAAGCTGGTATGTGGACGATGTGTTTCTTAAAAGCCAAAATGGATCTCTATATGGATGCCTGAAATTGCCTAGATGTTAGCTAAAATGTTACACTTACATTTGGTTGTATCATATAAAATTGCAGATGGAAGATTTAAAGGCTAGCCTAGTACTCAACATGGTGTCAACAACCAGGTGGGGGAAAAAAAACAACCCTGGCCATTTATGTGTATGTTAATTAGAACTAAAATAACTTCCATGGGCTGAAAGGCCCAATTAGAAGTCTAAGTATACAAGGTAGCAAACAATCTGACATGTCTTATTTTAGGAAGATTTTAAAATAACACAAGATACTAGTTTGACACATTAGTTTTGTGGCTACAGTCCAGCCCAATCACTCGAAAGTGTTGTTGTTAAAGTAGTTATCAAAACAAAACAAAAAACACCACCAAAATTAAGGCCAACCAAAATAACAGAACACAGCATGCAAGTGTTTGAGTTTTCTACAGCTCAGGCTGGATGTTACAAAAACAAAAATGGTGGGGAAAGGGGAAATAAAAAGAACATTTGGGTCACGATTTGCAGCTTGGATTGCAGGTGCACACTGCCCCCCACTTCTTTTTGGGAAGAAGGGGGGGGGGGCGCACATGTGTGAACTGTAAGCCATGAATTTGTGGCTTGGATTGCAGGCCACACACTTCTTCTCAAAAACATTTAAAGGGATTCTTTAATTGCTTTTGAGAAGAAGCGTGGATGGCACACACCCCTCCCACCTTCCCTCCCTCCTGCAGCACTTAAAGGGCCCTCCAGATGATCGGCAGGCTACGTATTCCAGGCAATCAGCTGAAGGCCCTTTAAATCTTGCGGGAAGGGATATGTGTTTATACCGAACAAACTCAGTAATGATTCTATTCAAAAGTGCTCTTAGACTTAAGCCTTAATGTAGTTACAGTCTTTTAAAGCAAATTGCTTAAATTTATTTACCAGTTTTTTATATTGCTTGTTGTTATACTCTGCTTAGTACTGTGTATTTTTGATGTAGTTTATTTTTAAAAAAATTAAAAAAAAATCTTGCAGGAAGGGAGGGTGGTTGCTGGTGGTTGGGCTTTGGGGCTGGGCACAGGTGGGCATCTTTCCAGTGGTGGATTGGAGCCCCCAGAACTGGGGTCGTTGTGTACCGAGACTGCACACAAGGTCGGGCTCACACATGGCCATGCGAATAGGCTAAGCTTCGCATCCTAAGACAATAGAAGCAAAGGATCCAAGAACTCGCCAATCGGCCAGCCTGGATCGTAAAAGGAACCAATGGGGTAGTTGTTTGTAAATAAACAGTAGTGTGTGTTGGGTGTGGTTAAGAATAGGAATATAAGTGGGCCATGGGCCCCGCTAGTTATCTCAAGTTCTCCTATGCATTAATAAAGTAGGAGCTGAAAACACTATGCTATGCCTCAGTCTCAGTACTTTATGCTGGCGATGAGGATGGGATCCCGATGAGCGAGCCTGACTCTGACTCCAGCATCGCACCACACACTGATCTCCAGGGCGCCACGCCCGACACCAACCCAACGCATCACCACTCTGCACACCAATCCATTCTGAGACACCGTGCTCCGCATTGCTCCAGAGTCATGGCTGCCGCTTTGGGTAACCTTTCTGCATTTGACCCCGCTCATCCAGAATTCTGGGAAGCATGGATAGAACAGCTCATGAACTTCATCGAGTATCAGAACATCACCAGTATTGGTAAGAAGAAGGCTTTGCTCCTTAGCACGTGTGGGATAGCCACCGTTCGCTTGGCCCAGGGCCTCCTCACTCCTAAGAAGTTGGTGGATGCCACCTATTATGAAATCATCAAGGTCCTCATGAAATACTACGCACTGAAGCCCACCAAGATGGCCAAGTGCATGGACTTTTTTGTGCACCTCAGGAGGCCTGGGGAAGCAGCCCCCATCTTCATGGCAGAACTCCGCCAGCTTGCTGTGGACTGCGAGTTCCAAGATGTCAAAGATATCATCTTATCCCAATTTGTTCAGGGCATTTGGGAAGCAAAGCTCCACCATAAACCTGTAGCTACCACTGACCTCAAGTTGGATTTGGCACTGCAAATGACCACCACATTACAGGGATCATACCGCAACCGTCCACCATCTTCAACACCCCACGTATCCCCGGCTGCCGCGTCCGATTTCTCGGACGAGGAGGAAGTCCTGCAGGTATGCCACCCTGCCCATCAGAATCCACAATCCCTGTCATCAGCAACCACACACCCCGAGAAGCCACCCACCCAAGCAGCCTGTTCCATCTGCGGGGAAGCGCATGAACGAAAGGCATGTCATTTCCATGATGCCGTCTGCCGATCCTTTGGAAAACAAGGACACATCGCCCGCACCTGCCACTCCCGAGGGGCTCATTAGAAGATATCTGCACATCAAGAGGCAACAGATCTACATACCCTGACTGTCAACTATCGCATCAGGTCAACTATTTGCCCCCAGATGCCCCTAACAAAATGCATGTTATTGTGTCAATAGAGGTGTCCCCCTGTAGAATGGAACTGGACATGGGCTCGTCATTCTCCATAATCTCTGCCGAAACCTTGCAGAGGCTGTGCCTGGGGGGTGGGGACCCCTCCTAAAGCAGCCATGGGGCCTGTCCCTGTGGGTCTTCCAGAAGAACCCCATGGCCATCAAGGGGTGGGGCAAATTGTGGGTACAATACAAAGATTTTTATGGCCTTTTAGAATTGCTGGTGGTGGAAGGGAGGCTCATGAGCCTCCTGGGACTCTTGTGGTTTGGCCCTCTGGGGTTTAGGGTGACGGGCGTAAACTTTAATTCCATATGTGATGAATTTCTGGGGGTGTTCAATGGCCTACTCAGCCACTACTCCAGATCCCTGGTTTCACTCAAGCTAGACCCCATGGTGAGACCCACCCAAATATAGCCAGGCAGCCCCCATTGGCGTTGTGACCCAAGATTGAGGCCAAACTGGACCTCCTAGTGGAACAGGGGGTGCAAGAACCTGTGCTGCATGACCGGTGGGAGACCCCCATAGTCACACCAGTGAAGCCAAACTGGGACGTCAGAATTTGTGCTGATTATAAATGTACTATTAATAAGACACTTCAGGACCACGTGTACCCTGTACTGCTGGTCAGTCATGTATTGGCCTCTTTGGCTGGGGCAAGGGTTTTCAGGAAGCTGGACTTGGCCCAGGCCTATCAGCAGCTGCCGGTGGATGAAGCCACTGCCGAAGCCCAAAGTACAGTAATCCACTGGGGGGCTTTCAGAGTTTGGCAGCTGCAATTTGGGGTGAGCATGGCACTAGGGATTTTCCAAAACCTTATGGACTGTCTCCTCAAAGGCATCCCAGGAGTCCAGCCATTTTTTAATTGCAGCTCCCAACTCTGAGACCTTTGCAGCACGGTGCTGGCTTGAAGATGAAGCATGAAAAGCGTCATCTAGGGGTGCCACAGGTGGAATTCTTGGGGTTTGCAGTTGATGCCCAGGGAATCCACCCCACACAGGATAAGATCCGCACCATCAGTCATGCACCTACGCCCTCCTCCAAGGTGGAACTACAGGCCTTCTTAGGTCTTTTAAACTTTTAACACTCATTCCTGCCCCACAAAGCCACTGTAGCAGAACCATTGGATCGGCTCCTTAATAAATACGCTCCCTGGGTCTGGGGTCCCAAACACTCCACCACCTTCTGGGCGGGGAAAGAACTGTTGTCCTCCAATGCGGTCCTCACCCACTTCAATGAAACCCTATCATTTGTGTTGGCTTGTGACACTTCTCCATATGGGGTGGGGGCGGTCCTGGGGCACAGGCTGGCCAATGGCCGCAAAGTTCCCATTGCCTATTACTCTCGCACGCTGTCTGTGGTGGAGCACAACTACGCACAGATAGACAAGGAGGCCCTGGTGATCGTAGCCGGCGTGAAGAAATTTCATGACTACCTCTATGGCTGGGCCTTCACGATCGTGATGGACCACAAACCCCTCTCTGGCCTACTTGCCCCAGACTGCCAGACCCCACAAATGTCTCCCTGGGTGCTGCACTGGTCCATCTTCCTGGCGGGGTAGCTGTACTCGCTCATCCACCACCCCAGTAAAGTGATGGGCCATGCTGATGCACTGAGCTGCCTTCCTCTGATCCCAATCCAGCCACGGCACACCACATCACCTTGCTGGAAGACCTGCCCGACCACCCGGTACAGGTGGGGGAGGTCTTGCACCACACCGCCAGGGATCTCATCCTCTCCCGGGTCATGGACTGGGTGGGGAGGGGATGGCCCACCAGCCCAGTGGGACCTGAATTCTTGGCGTTCTCATCTTGCCGAGATGAGTTGTCCTCCCTTGCTTTGGGGCAGCCGGGTGGTGATACCCCCACCTCTGCAAAGTTGAGTACTCACAGCCCTGCATGAGAACCACCCGGGTATCATCAGGATGAAAGCCCTGGTCAGGAGCTATGTGTGGTGGCCAGGGTTAGACAATGAAATTGAGGACGCAGTAAAGCACTGCCAGAAATGTCAGGAGTCCCGACCTGAGACTCCGAATGCCCCAGTGCAGCCATGGGAGTCATCCCACAAGCCTTGGTCAAGGTTACATCTGGACTTTGTCGGCCCCTTCCAGAGATAGATTTTCTTTATATTGGTAGATGCTTACACAAAGTGGTTGGAGGTGATACCGGTCCCATCTACCTCATCCCGGTTGCCATCTGTGCGATGTGGCAGATCTTCAGCTCCCATAGTACACTGGACTCTTTGGTAACAGACAATGGCACAGCCTTCACCTCCACAGAGTTTCTGAAGCTTGTACAATATTATGGCATATATAATATGCTCCATTCCATTTCACCCTGCAACCAACGGCCAGGCAGAATGCATGGTCTGAACTACGAAAGAGGCCTTGCACCACCTGGACAAGGGGGGCTGGGACTACAATGGAAAGGTCCCCGCTAGTTATCTCAAGTTCTCCTATGCATTAATAAATCACTATGCTATGCCTCAGTCTCAGTACTTTATAGGGGTAACCCCTGTCAGGACCTGGGGGATGGCAAACCTAGTTAAGTGATGTATGGGGTGTGTGTGCCTGTGAGGAACTAGCTGATGTAATAGACTCCCTGGTCTGAGATTGCATAAGTAGGGACAGGTGGCACATGGCTTGAAAGAGTCCCCTCTCCCATTTTACACTTAGCATCCCACCTGATTAAGAGTTCTGGGGAATGTGAACTCTTGCACAGTGGGTTAGTGCTATTTTGGTTGTTCTTAAAAAGGTATTACATAGTGTAGACAAAGCCCAACAGGAACTCATTAGCATAATAGGCCATACTCATCAGCAGAAACTTATTAGCATATTAGGCCACACCCATGACAGTATACCTTATTAGCATATTAGGCCACACCCCCATGTTACCAGAAGTGTGGTCATCCAGCCACACCCACCTTTTGTTTCTTATTCTGTTTACCCTGTTTGTTGTCAAAACCCAGGGCTTTTTTTGTAGCAGGAACTCCTTTGCATGTTAGGCCACACACCCCTAATGTAGCCAATACTGATGAGTTTCTGCTGTTGGGTGTGGCCTATTATGCTAATGAGTTCCTGCTGGGAGTAGCCAGCTCAGGAGCCAGCCGGAACTCCATTCCTGTGTGTTCCTGCCCAAAAATAGCCCTGGTGTTGGTCTTTGGATATTGTTATCAGGCAACATGGCTCTAACCTCCCCCCTCACTTCCCCCCCTCTCTTTTGGTCTATGTTTTGCTGGATTGTATCCTCATCTTTCTGTGGATGACTTCCTTTCTCTGCCAACAAGACTGGGTGCTGTGACTTGGTTCAGAACATAAGAACCACAGCAGATTTCTGTTTCCTCTTCTCAATTGACGATTGCCACGGTAGTGAAATTCCCTGCAAGTACACAACATGCACGTTATGTGGAACTTTCTGCAGTAGATTTTTCCTCATCAGATACAAAACTGAAGTTTTCTCCTTCTTTCCTGGCATTTTCGGAACTCACTGAAACTGGGGATTCTGAAAACGCGGAGCAAGAAGGAGAATACTTCAGGTTTGCGCCTGGTAAGGAAAAATGTATGGCAGAAAGTTGCATATAATGTGCAGTTTTAAAAACGTCAATGCGGGGAATTTCACTACTGCAGAAATGGTCAGTAAATCATCAGATGAAGAACTTAAGGAGAAACAAACCCACTATGAGCCATGCTATCTTCCCAAGAATAACTTCCTTTGGTTTGCAGGAGGAATGGGACACAGCTCCCACTTTGGTCAATGGAAAGGTCCCATGAAAAATAAAATGGATGCTAAGAATGCGTGGTGGTTAGAACTAGGGTTGCCAGCTCCAGGTTGGGAAACTCCAGAGCCTGTGGAGGGAGGGGAGGGACATTAGCAAGATATAATGTCCTCAGGAATTAGATAAACATATGGAGCAGAGGTCCATCGGTGACTATCAGACATGAGGTATAGACAGGGACTCTCAGTCTGGGGCAAGGGATGCTCTGTATTCTTGGTGCTTGGGGGAGCCAACAGTGGGATGGCACCTGGTATTTTTGACCACTGTGTGACAGAGTGTTGGACTGGAGGGGCCATTGGCCTGATCCAACCTTGGTTTCTCTTCTGTTCTTCTGTTCTTATACCTTCCAAAGTAGCCATTTTTTTCCCTAGGGAAACTGGTCTTTGTAGTCTGGAGACCAGCTGTGATTCCAGGAGATCTCTGGGCTCCACCTGGAGGCTGGTAACCCTAGTTAGGATATCAGGCTCGGACTGGGGAAATACCTAGTCTGCAATGAAGCTCATTGGATAACATGGTTGCCAGGTCTGCACTGGAAAACACCTGGAGACATGGGGGGGATCCAGGAGTGGGCAGGGTTTGGGGAGGGGAGAGGAGAGGCCTCAGCATGGGACAATGCCATAGAGTCCACCCTTCAAAGCAGCCATTTTCTCCAGGGGAGCTGATCTCTGTCAGGTGGAGATCAGTTGTAAAAGCAGGACATCCCCAGGCCCCACCTGGAGGCGGGCAACCCTGTCAGATAACGTGGGCCAGTCAGGCTGTCTCAGTGTAACCTACCTCATAAAGTAAGTTAAGTTAATTTGTGATTGAAGACTGCTGCAGGCACAAGAAGGGGGATGGCCCCCTTAAATGCTGCTCCTGGTGCACAGGGGATGTTTATAAATAGCTGGGGGGAAGGTCTTGCTGGAGCAGAGGAACAATACCAATGGTCCCTGTTCCTGCCTATGCAGAAATCTCAGCAGGATGCAGGCCGTTCCATCATTACCCTTTTGGGGCTACAAGTAAAGTATTCTCAGTCTTAAGGAAGTCACACTGGTGCTTTAAGCATTTCTGAGATACAAGCCACAGTCATAGCCAGCCACTGAAACATTTGGAGGATAAACAAGTGCACAGCCAGAGTTGTTGTTGTTGTTTTTTAAGGACTGTATGGCAGGTTTTTTTTTATTATTTAATGTGGCCATTCACTAAGCTGAACTGTCTGAATCTACAAACCAACTTGCCATGTTTTGCCAGAATAATAATAAGAGAAGGTTTCTATACCCTACTTTTCTCTATCTTAATAAGTATCAGAATAGCTTATGATCTCCTTCCCTTCCTCTCTCCACAACAGAGAAGACTTGAGTTTTCATACCCCACTTTCCTCTACCCTAAGGAATAGCTAATTGGCTTACAACCACCTTCCCATCCTCCTCCCCACAACAGGCATCTTGTGAGGCAGGTGGGTCTAAGAGAGTTTGGGTCCGAGAGAGTTCTGAGGGAATGGTGACTGGCCCAGGATCACCCAGAAGGCTTCACATGGAGTAGTGGGGAATCAAACCTGTTTCACCAGATTGGAGTCCACTGCTCTTAACCACTACACCACAGCACACCACTACACCACAACAAGCACCCTGTGAGTTAAGTGGGGCTGATGGGCCCAAGGCTTCATATGGAGGTGTGGGGAATCAAACCTGGTTCTCCAGTTTAGAGTCTGCTGCTCTTAAACACTACATCATGCTGGCTACACCCCAACAGAGCATTACACAACAACAGAAACCTTGTGAGAGAGTTCTGGGAGAACTGTGATAGGTCACCCAAGGTCACCCAGCAGGCTTCATGTGGAGGAGTGGGGAATCAAACTCGGTTCTCCGGATTAGAGTCCGCCACTTGCAACCACTACACCATGCTGGTTGGTTGTCATAAAACACAACAAACCCTTCTTTGGGGCCATGCTGATTTCCCAGCCTGTTCAGAGAGCCTTCCGGTGCTGGTTCCCACCGTCATTACACCTTCCCTTCTTTTGTTTACCTTATGCATAGAACATGAACTGCAAGATCACAAAAGGAACAATGCCCATAGTCTGGATTCTGAGGTAGTGTTAAGCTGAAAGAACAAGCATGGAAAGGCAGTGCGCTGTGGTGAAACGTCTCTTTGTACTTCCTGTAGCCCAGAGGTGCTTGCATGCCGAGATCATGTAGACTGGACAACTTTAGAGACGTTCACAATGCCTATAATTTACTCTTTCCTGGGGAAAGGCACAGCTCGGGCACGTATCGGCACGTCGAGATTGATATTCTGTGTGTCTAGCATAATTATGCCTTGATCCCCTCTCAGACTCGTAACTCAAGAACGAAAATAAAATCGCCTGCTGCAGAGATAGCTCCCAGGATTTCTATCACAACGGCTCAAATAAATCTAAGTTATGGCCTACCACCACCTTTACCTATCTGAGGGTCAGCAGCCAGTCAGTTTAAGAGCGGAGTCTGGCAGCCCCTGGCAACAAGGTTCAACAACGGCTTGGTCGGGACCGGGCATAATTCTCAGCGACTTCTGAGATGCCGTGTCTCTTTTGATGGCTTAGCGGATGTCCAATATATTTAAATTAAAATAGTGTTTCATTACATCGGATCAGACATGGAATTACTTTGCCATTAATTATAGGTAATCTGCACTTTTACATTAACTCCATTACCAGTAATAGACTTTTAATGTGGTACTTACATTGTGCTTAAAGGGTGAGCATTGATACCTCTTGGAAATCGCTGAAGGAGGGAATGAGAAGGGAGATTAGAGAGAAGAAGAGGATAAGAGGATAAGAGGCAGGGTGGGAAAGGAGGACAAGGGGAGGGAACGGGAACAAGGCAATTGAAGGATGCGGAAAGGGACCGGAATGAAGAGAAGGTCATTGGTGAGGAGAAGGGAAACAGACAGAGGGAGTCAATGGAAGGATTAAACAGGAGGGAGAGAGCTGCCAAAGCAATTAACAAAAATAATGGCACAAGAAAGAATTCCCTACTAGAAAGAGTTTTCAAGAACAAAGGGCTGTTTCACGTGGTACAGAATGTAAACCAGGACCTTTCCACTGAGGTTTGAAATAGTCAAGATGAAAATTGTGTGTCTGGTTCCCTTGATATTGCAAGCTCATGCAGCCTCAATTTGCCTCTGAGCCATGCAGGGAAGGGGGCAGTGTTTAACCCTTCAACCTCTACCTAGTTTCATTATTCTCTGCTTCATTCTTAGCATTTTAAAGGATAAAGGCATTTTTTAATTATTATTAAGCATGCTTTTTCCCATTTAAAATGCTGGCAAAACAGGAGGAATGGAATAGTAAAACCAAGCAGAGGTTAAAGGCTTAAACCTCTCCCTTCTCTGCATAGCCCCAAGAATTGTATGAGCCTACAATTGGCAGTTTATGGGTAGAAACAGCATGCAATCTTCATAACATCCATTTGAACTCTGTATCACTCAGTCCTACCTTCTAACATGTAAGCGTAAGCGTTACAAACAGATTTGCAATGGTACATATTGCATTCATTATTTTAAGTATAAATTTAAGGTTTCTTTGGTATATACCTGAAGATTTAAGGGAGTTTAAAGAAAGGTGGTGCCACTGTCAATATCTTAAAATATCCACAAGTCAGTATAAACTGGAGGGAATTTGCCATAGAATTAGGGCCACGGAAATTCACTGAATTCATGGCAGGCTGTATATAGCAGCAGGTCACAGACTTTGGGACTCTGTTGTACAAGTATATTGTTAGTACATGCGAAGACCTAGTGGAAGAAGCTATATTTTGATACCAATGACACAGAGAGGCCACAGCTCAAGGTAGAACAATGGCTTTGCATGCAGAATTTCCTGGGTTTCAGTCCCTGAAATCTCTCCTTATAAATATTTTTTGGTTTTGCAAGATTCCATGCGCTCCCATTAGCTGTAAAATGCCCTCCCTCAGCCATTGGCCCATCAGCCGCCACTCAAGAGTACTCGCGTGCCATTGGCCGGGTGCTGGGTCTGCTCCTCTTCCCCACCCACTCCCCCTGGCAGACAGCTCTGTCTCCTGAGGAAGACAGTTCTCTTGACTCCTGTGAGGGACTGTCCCCTCAGTGGCTGTTGGTAGGCAGCCAAGCTTGGTTCTGTGAGTAAAAAAACAAAGGACTTTCAGCATAACCCCCTCCCCAATGGCCACTTTCCTGTCAGAATAAAAGGAAAAAGGCTCTTTCTCCTGCTTAGCTTCAGCATGGCTGGCTGGCTAACGAGGTGGGCCAGTAACCATCAAACCATTTTCTTCATCTCCCCGCTGTGCGACTGACTTTCCCCTAGGGCTGCCAATCTCCAGGTGGGACCTCCAGATGACAGAGATCAGTTCCCTGGGAGAAAATGGTTGCTTTGGAGGGTAGACTCTATGGCATTATACCCTGCTGAGTCCTTCCACACACCCCCCCAAAATGCTGCCCTCCACAGGATCCACCCCCCAAAATCTCCAGGTATTTCCCTAATCAGAGTTGGCACCTGTACTTTCTCCTCTGTCAGTAAAAGGCCCTTTCCACATCTATGTTGGCCTTTGGTGTAGTGGAGAGCCAGTTTGGTGTAGTAGTCAAGTGCACGGACTCTTATCTGGGAGAACCAGGTTTGATTCCCCACTCCTCCACTTGCAGCTGCTGATGTGACCTTGGGCCAGTCACAAGCTCTGGCACAGCTGTTCTCTCAAGGACAGTTTGTGTTAGAGTTCTCTCAGCCCCACCTACCTCACAGGGTGTCTGTTGTGGGGAGGGGAAGGGAAAAGAGTTTGTAAGCCGCTCTGAGACGCCTTTGGACAGTGAAGGGCAGGGTATAAATCCAAACTCCTCCTCCTCCTCCTCCTCCTTTGGGAGAAAACTCATTGGGCCCTGTCCTGATCAGGTTGCCAACTCCAGGTGGGCAATTCCTGGAGATTTGAGGGATGGCGCCTGGAGAGGGTGAGGTTTGAGGAGGGGCGGCACCTCAGACAGGTACAATGCCATAGACTCCACCCCCCCTGATGGGGGACCATTGTTGCCAATCTCCAGGTGGTGGCTGGAGATCACTCAAAATTACAACCGCTCTGTAGGATGGATGGGGGAGGAGATGGAAAACTAAAGGTAGGTTGATGGTTGGCTGAGAGGGAGATAGGGTTGTCAACTCCAGGTTGGAAAATTCCTGGAGATTTGAGGGGTCGAACCTGGAGAAGGTGAGTGTTGAGGAGGGGTGGGACCTCAGACAGGTACAATGCCATAGACTCCACCCTCCAAACCAGCCACTCCCTCCTGGGGAACCACTGTTACCAATCTTGGGGGTGGGCTGGAGATCACTCAAAATTACTACTGCTCTTCAGGTAGCAAAGATCAGTTTCTCTGGAGAAAATGGTGGACTCTGTCATTATACCCTGCTGAGATTGCCACAGCAAATTGTCACTGAGTGCCCAAAGCCGGGGCACTCTCCCAGAGCCTCTTTCTAGAGCCTGTTGTATTAATTTCCACAATGGACCTTATTCCTAGTCTCTAATAAAACAGATTGGGTAATAGGTGGTTTTGGGTACAGGAGAAATACTGCCAATCAGAGTAGGAAACACTTACAGATGAGTGGTTCAACTCAGCCCCAGGCAACTTCATGTAAACATCCAGTAAAGCAATTCATTGCCCTGATCTGGCTAGCCCAGGCTAACCTGATCTCGGCACATCTCAGAAGCTAAGCAGGGGCAGCCTTGGCTTTTATTTGGAGATCATCAAGGAATACCAGGGCTGTGCCATAGAGGCAGGCAATGGCAAGCCACCTCTGAATGCCTCTTACCTAGAAAACCCTGTGGGGTCCTTATAAGTCACCTGTGACTTGACAGCCCCCCCCCCCGAAAAAAAAGAGAGCAATCCATGAAATCCAAGTTATCTGAAAACTAGAACTGACCATCTTTACCCCTTTTGAAATACATGTAGTTCATTTTATTTATTTAGAATATTTATTAGCTGCCTTTCTCCATTGATAAACCTAAGGCTGCTTAGGTAAAGGTAAAGGTTTCCCTTGCTCGAAAGCCAGTTGAATCCGACTCTAGGGATGTGGTGCTCATCTCCATTTCCAAGCCAAAGAGCCAGCACTGTCCAAAGACATTTCTGTGGTCATGTGGCCGGCATGACTAGATGCCAAGGCACACAGAATGCTGTTTCTTTCCCACCAAAGTGGTACCTATTTATCTACTTGCAATTTCTTCCTTTCGGACTGTTAGGTTGGCAGGAGCTGGGACCAGAGACGGGAGCTCACTCTGTCACACGGCACTCGGGTCTCGAACTGCTGAACTACCGACCTTCCGGTCCGCAGTTCAGCATCATAACCACTTGAGACACCACTGCTTACAATATAAATAAAGCATTATAACAAACATATATCCAAACAAGTCATTAGGAAAGCCACTAAAAGCCACTGTTTAAAAGCTCCAATTAGAAGAAGAAGAATAAGAGTTTGGATTTATACCCCACCCTTCACTCAGAGTCTCAGAGCGGCTTACAAACTCCTTTCCCTCCCCCTCCCCACAACAGACACCCTGTGAGGTAGGTGGGGCTGAGAGAACTCTAACACAAACTGCTCTTTCAGGAACAGCTGTGCCAGAGCTTGTGACTGACCCAAGGTCACATCAGCAGGTGCAAGTGGAGGAATGGGGAATCAAACCCGGTTCTCCCAGATTAGAGTCCGCACACTTAACCACTACACCAAACTGGCTCTCTTAGGACTGCCAATAATTAAAAACTCAAGTAAAATAAAATAAATTTAAAAAAACCAAATGCGGCCCTAAATAAAGCTGTCTTCAACTGCCTTCTGAAGATGGACGGTGAGGGGGGTCAGGCGCAACTCCCTGGGGAGGTTGTTTCATCATTGTGGGGCTGGCACGAAACGAGCCATTTTAATTGTTGGTCCAGTCAAGTGGGCATCTCCCCGAGATCTTATTTCTCAGGTAAGAAATATTCTTTCCAGCAGACTGTACCGCTTGCAAACATCATGAAACTTTTTAAAAACTCCATCATTCCCCCAGTAGTATGTCATTTACCTTCCACCGAAGACTGATATGGGGGAGCAAGGGATCAAATCATAAAAAATGTTCAACCTACATGCTCACTTGTTGCGTTGCCTGTGTGCTGGCTTATCTTCTGGATAAAGCCGAAAAGTCACCTGGTCTTGACAAGCTCTGCCACTGCGACTGCTTTCACCTGAGGTGTGAGCTGTGAGATTCACAGCTTGTATGGCAGACAGGCATACTTGCAAGGTGATTGCCTCTTCAGCGTCTTCTTGATTGATCAGTTTGTGCTTCCGGTAAGCTGCTCACTTTTTTATATTTTTAACGTGTTGTTCATCTATGTGAGCCTCCACCTTATTTATTTTAAGTAGACCCTGCAACATATTTAAGACTAGCACTAAGAGTGGGGGAGAGGACACGGACACCAGCCAATGTTCACCCGGCTCAACTTGAACCCAGATGTGAGCTTTTAGAACTACGTTTCCCCCAGAAGTCAGTCTGGGAGAAGACAATGTAGAGGGGCTTCCCAAACAAAAAATATTACATTGTTCACAGTCTTCATCCAGAAACTCTTAAATATTCCTCTGTAAACTAATCTTTCTTTTGCTGAACACACATCTTTGTTTGATGGACACCAAAGATGCCATGATTTTCAATCCAGTTCCTTTTTTAAAAAATGTATGCACATTTGCTACGGACTTTCTGACTAATACAGGAGGAAGCTGATCTAACGAAAGCCTCATTTAGTGCTGGCATCTGAGCTAGACAGGCATCAACTGATCCGGAAGAGGAAAATATATTTTACAGTGTCTACAAATTGCATCATCTTTCATTATGTATGGGCCAGTTTCTCCTCCAGTTTAGTGTTCTCCCAAGACAAACTAATGAAAATGCCTCAGAAACATTGCTAAGAAAACATTAAGGGTGTATATATACACATCTGTGAGTGAGGATATTTCTCAGGAATATTCTTCAGAACCACGTCTGATTTTTGCCAATCCTTTCCCCCCCGTCCATTGCAAAAAAGCTTTTGCTAATAAGACATCCGTGTCAGTTCAGCGAAGTCTACAAAATTGGACTGATTCTTGCAATTGCGCTCCTAAACTACAGCTTAAGAGATTGAAGGATGCCCCGACCTGACATTTTTTTGAAAAAAGCAACTAAAAATTGGGACCTGCCTAGACCAATCTCATCAGATCTTGGAAGCTAAGCGGGGTCAGCCCTGATTAGTACTTGGGAGACTATCAAGTAAGTCCGGGGTTGCTACACAAAGATAGGCAATGGCAAACCACCTCTGAAACCCGCTCTGAGGCTGGTTACTGGAGAAAGCAGGCTGTGAGTCTAATACATGAAATGAAATGGACGAATGTCTCTTGCCTCGAAAACCCTACAGGGTTGCCACACATTGGCTGCGATGTGATGGCACTTCCCAGCAACACCGCCATTAAAAATGAACATGGGGGGTACAATTAAGGTTGCCAGTTCTGGGTTATGGAACGCCTGGAGATTTTAGGGATGGAGACTGGGGAGGGCGGGGTTTGTGGAGGGGAGGGGCTTCAGTAATGCATAGCACCATAGAGTCCACCCTCCGAAGCCGCCATTGTCTGCAGGGGAACCGATCCCTGTCTGTAGTCTGGAGATCAACTGTAATATGGGATATCTTCAGGTACCACCGGGAGGCTGCAACCTTAGCTACAATTCAGGGTCACTCCGTAAAACTGGCTAAATCGCCCTGCTTCGTGTAGGATGCCCAACAGCCAGGTGGAGGAGGGGAGGGGTGTCATTTTACCCAAAATGAGAAGGTTTGGGTTCCTCTGTGAGTCTGAGGACAGGAACTGGCACTGAAGTGAGATTGGAAAGGAGTATGTGGTTTTCTGAAAGCCCTTGGAGAGAGAATAAGTGGCTGAGTTCAGACTGGCAATTTGCCCCGCTACAGCCACATTCCAGCGACGTTTTAAAAGCGGATTAAAGGGGGCATTCACACAGGCACATCTGCCTGACGTTCCCCACCCATAGGCAACCCGCGCCATTCCGCTTCACTCCCATGTTTAATAGATACCTCATAAAAGTGGTAGCAAATCCTGGAGAGCACCTGTAACCTGCATCAGTCCTCTTCCCGGCAGTGTGACCACTCGGCTGATAAGCCGGGAGCAAGCCAGAACAGCCGCAGTTTGATTGGCCATGCTCCACTGTTCCACCCAATGCGGTGCCGGGATCCTCCCTCAATCAGTGATCTGCGGCAATCTCCCCCAAATTGGGCCAGTGGTCTGAATGCTCCGGCACACCTCTTCCCGGTATGCTCTCATATCAGATGGCCCCGTGTGACTGGGGCTTTTTTGCCGCGACTGGCTCCCACTGCAAATTGCCAGTCAGTCCTCAGAGCAATGAAAAACCAGTGCTATCTCCTCATTGTTCAAGAATCTTTCCGTTTTGAATAGCCATATCAGGAGATTCAGAGCATTAGACCCTCTGACACTTGACTCAACTTTGAATGACTGCCCTGAAGCTGCCAGGAAACAATTTGAATGTTCCTCCCTCCCTATTTGCTTTTCCCCCACCTCTGGTTTATGTGTTCTGTTTATGTGTGGTTGTTGCTCCCAAACTGAATACTCAAAAAGGTGCTTTGGCTGTGGGCTGTTGTATAGCCTTCTTTATTCTGTGCTACTGACTTAACCACACACTTGGCTGAAATCATATTAGCCCCTTTCAAACAGCCTTTGTAATCTGTTTTAGTAGCTGGTTGCGAACAGTTTTTTTTAATGCCATTTCAGACGCAACCATTTTAGCAACTGGCCGCTAACAGATTTTATTTAGCTTTCAATGCAAGGCTGCTCGTGTCCAGTTGGAAGAGCTGTTTTGGAGGGAACTTGCTTTTTTCTGCTTTCACCTCTTCTATGCGCTTCTGTATCATTCTGTCGTCTGCTGTTTAAAAATGTCTGCAACATTTCTAATTGTGCCCTTTTCTACCATGGGGCCTTTCTTGTGTATATATATTTTTTTTAAATCATTCTAACTTGAACA